>JAJHSJ010000014.1:36715791-36844725 GCA_021015155.1 Magnolia officinalis | reverse complement strand
AGCTCTCTATTTGTCACCAACAAGGAGTTCATCTCTACAAATATGCAACTTCCAAAAAAATTCTGCACTTGCTTTAGAGGGTGTTTGGTTGCACCAAATTTTATGAAATATCATGAAATTTTGCACCCAATTAGACTGATTAATCATTATATTTCATGACATTTATCACAACCAAATGCACAATTCAATGTAAATGTTGGGAATCTGGTAATGGGTTGGGCTCTGGCTGACCCTAAAATAAGGTTTTAAATATTGGTAACAGGCTTCAATCACTTATATGATACAGCCCCACATCTGCCTATATTGCCCTGTAACTGCCCCTGTTTCACACATGGGGTGGGCAACTATAGATATGATGCATAAAACCATGCCCCGACCCAACCCAATCCTGAATCCGACCCATTGACTAATTTTCAGTGAGGCCTAACCTGGCCAATAAAAAGAAAAATACCATCCATGGACTAGTTTGGATCTTGTTTGCCTGTAAATGTATGAGAGCGACCTACACTTAGACATGTGCTTATGCTATAAATATGATTTGGTTAAGGGTCGACAAGCCTGATCTGGGTTTGGCTTGGGCTTGGCATGCATAGGCTGGTCAATTTTCGGGTAGGGTCAGGGCTCAAGTCATTTTGGTGTGACTGAACTTCACATGTACATGTCTTGTATCCTAAAAATATTTCATTCTAACCCTTAGATTTT
Organism: Magnolia officinalis; assembly: GCA_021015155.1. Lineage (NCBI taxonomy): Eukaryota > Viridiplantae > Streptophyta > Magnoliopsida > Magnoliales > Magnoliaceae > Magnolia > Magnolia officinalis. Next base: position 36,844,023 of record JAJHSJ010000014.1, on the reverse strand, counting down.
CAACTGATACATCTTAGATGCAAACCATTGTCTTAAGTGTCTGTTTCTTTGTAGATGTGTGGCCCACTTGATAGATGGATGGATTATGAGCATTCAAGTGGTAAATAGGAGTTTTGCAATTTCCAAGTCGGGACGGGTTGGCCCACCTTAGAAAAGAGACATATACTGATCCTGATTGACAAAAAAAGGTAAAATGATCTTCCTATAAGGGTGGCGATGAGTTGAACTCCTATAAGGGTGGCAATGAGTTGAACTCGACCAAGCATCCTAGTTGCCCCTTTAAGAAAAAGAGTTAAATGATCGAAGGTTTGAAAATTTTTAATTTAAGAATTTTCTTCATATCCTTAAATAACCATAGGTCTTATGAAGGGGTGCATGGCTTCTAAGTACTAGGTACTTACCCCATCATTTATTCTCTTCTAATACTTGGACTTGGCATACTGGACATGAATATTTGTTGGGAAAAACACAAGTTAAGAAATTTGTACTAAGCTCTTTGCCCCAAGTGCTATAGGAACAAAATAATGGGAAAAAAGAGGAAAATCAAGGCGTGTACCGCCCATGCTTTGCCATCGCATGAATACATTCCACGTGCATTGGATGCCAGCATTTTAGAGCGTTCATAGCTTAGACACGCATGAATACATTCCACGTGCATTGGATGCCAGCATTTTAGAGCGTTCATAGCTTTCATCAAATTGAAAAGACACTGCAACATAGTAGTGATACACTTTTAAAATATTTAATATGCGGTTGCATCCAATATAATCGCTTCTACTTTAACCTTAACATACAAATCGACATGTGTGGCCACCATAAAGTTATTGTGACATTTAATATGACCATCATTTGTGCCATCTATTTTTTCCTTAGATATTAAAAATCAGGCTCATTCAAAACTTAGGTGGGCCACACAGGGAACGGTTGGGATGGTGACGCCAGGGTCCGCTGTGTATTGTATGTTCATAAAGTGCATTTTACAAGGATGACTGCATGTCCAAAAATCAAGGATATTCCAAAACTCAAGTGGGGAGGCCACCCTCCAAAGGTAGGAGAATGAAAGAAAAGATGGGGTCAAGAAGAACACCTCGAGAAAACTTCTGCTCATATTTTTCAGTCATGTGGCAGTCAATAAAGATGACTAGCTTAGGAATCTGAGAATTTAATTTTCACTGTAAAAGAATTATACTTGAGAAAACTTCCACTCAATTTATCAGTCATGTGGCAGCCAAAAAGATGACTAGGTTAGGAATCTGAGAAATTTAATTTTGCTTTGTAAAAGTAAGAATAAACATTTTGTCTCTAGGTTAATTTGAAGATATGACACAAATTAATCAGCATATAGAAACTTTTCATCAGAATTCTGGAAAACTAAACAGTTATCCCATATTCTAATAATGAATGTGTGGTATCACTTAATGCACCTAGCCCAAGAACCAAGGCCACACACTCAGTGACCCTAGATTGGAGGATTTCCAAAAACTCTACCAATTTTATACCCACCATACATCAATTCAAAAGGCCCAAGTCATGGACCTCATTTTAAATGGAACATACCCAAAATCAGATTGACTGGGGACATGCAAAACCTCATAGAACTGTTTGTTAAACTTGGACCGTGTTCAGACTCACTTTTGGATGAATAAGGCACATGTTTTGAATGAATGGTCTAGATTGTGGTGGTTGTGCACATTATCATGGATCATCACACTGCCTTTGTATCAATAGCTTCTCTTATACACAAAAGTTCCAGCTATACAACCTCTTACAAGTTGGAACTAGTTGATACCCATGAAAGAGATTGAGAATAGGTTAAGTTATTGAAGCAGGTCGACGTTTTTTTTAATTCCCAGGCCCTGGAATAGTTGTGGCATAGTGTGATAAATAGGCACACATTAACTACTCGATTAATGGATATACGGCGTATCGAATTACTCAAGTTTGTCCTTGTAGAGAAGCATTTTCATCATTTACACAAAAAAAAAAAAAAACCAGCCATTTCAACTAGCATTCATACACCAATCTAATGGAAGGTACCAGAATCTAAAATCCTTAAGAGGTATCTCAACGGAGGTAATTAGATTAGGTACGGAATAAAATTCTCGCCTAATGTTACTATCCACTACGTCAGTGTGTTCCCGTTAAACGCTGATAGCCTAATAGGGATTGGTGCTTTCCAAATGCTGTGGAGTGTGGAGGCCACCCTCTAGAGGAGGAGAATGAAAGAAAGAGGGGGTCAAGAAAAAAACTCGAGAAAACTTCTGCTCATATTTTCAGTAATGCGGCAGTCAATAAAAGTGACTAGCTTAGGAATTTGGGAAATTTAATTTTTGTTGTAAAAGAATTATACTTGAGAAAACTTCCACTCAATTTATCAGTCATGTGGCAGCCAAAAAGATGACTAGGTTAGTAGGTTAGGAATATGAGAAATTTATTTTTTGCTGTAAAAGAATTATACAATTTTGTCTCTAGGTTAATCTGAAGATATGACACAAATTAATCAACATACAGAAACTTTTCATCGGAATTCTGAAAAACTGAAACAGTTGTCCCATATTCTAATAATGAATTCATGACTCTAAACTTAAAAAGATGCTACAAAAAAATGTATAAAGGAACTCGCAGCCAAAAAGTAAGCTGAATAGCTCCTCAAGAAAATGTATTTCTGATTCAGATAAGCCTCTCCTGTAAAAGAAGAGGTTCAACAAATGAAACTAAATACTGTCAAATACAAAGATGATAGGGGAATATAGCCAAAATTGCATTGGACCTGCAGAATATTACCAAATGGCCATTTTCATTGTGTTGGAAACATCCACATTGGTTGTAAATATCAAAACAACTTATTAGCTAAGATCCGAAAACATAATCCTCCACTAGTATTTGCAAGTTCAAGGTAGTCAACAAGACTTGTGAAAAGAAAATCTATCCATGTCTACTTGACAGAGAACATCTTCGTTGTCCTTGTGCATTTTGGACAAAATAAACTACTCAGTAGCACATGATCATAAAAGTTGCATAAAAATCAACTACTTAGGTTAATCTTAAAAGTTTCAATTCGAGCAGACCGACCATAAACTGAAAATAAAATTAGTTTACCTAAAACAGAATATACATTAGTTACCATCATTGTGTGAGAACAGAATCAGCATATTAAATCAACACAATTCATACAGCTAAGAGCTTAAACAATTCATACTACTATAATAAATTTCATTATGCAATTCCGATTGAGGCAAAACAAATTCCTAGTATTAGATACATCATCCTTATGAGATAAAACCTTTATGGCAATACAAAATGCCCCGTATTGTATGAGCACCATATTATTATGCACAGAGAAACAGAAGATTTATGGCAAGACTTGGAAGCATTTGGATTCAGGGATACAAACAAGCATGGTTTAAAAGCAGCACCCACACCAATTTCACCTTTTCCTCGAGAATCCCACCAACCACTTTATTTTCCAACACCACCTCATCCTGAAAACCTTGCAACAACTGTTAGAAAACCTCTCATGTTGCAGCATAGTTCAGAAATATGAAAACTCAACTGACTCAATGTTCAGCCATTGTCCAATCCTGTACCCAACTCGATAACTAGATCCAAAGACCTAATGGGTACCAAAACTCGAGTGGATCCAAGTCTTCAATGCTATAGCGGCTCCGGGAGAACCAAACCCGGTTAGCTAAGCCCAGGTATGGGCACTAGGAACCGACCCAAACCCAACCCATCTGCAGCCATATCAATAAACTTTTCCAAAAGGTTTGCTAAGGCAATGTTGTCTACTAGGCATCGCATGTGTAGACCAATGGGATATAAAAGTTGTGCATCATTTATGTCCGATTGTCAAGATACTCTCACTAAAAATTAAATAGTAGGCTCCCCCAGGGTGTTTGGGTTTACCTAGTGAATCTGACCCGATTTTAATGGGTATAGGCCTCATTTATTGGGCAAATTACTAAATTAGGTCAGGTTCATGTCTCACATTTTCGACCCAATCAGTAATCATGTCTAATTGGGTTCTTAATATGCAAATTATCAAAGTGGCACAAAACCTTGTTGCTATTTTGAAAAAGGTTTAAACATTCCTGAGCTCTCTAGATCAGTACAGTGAGACAATCGTCTGTCAGTGAAATAAGGAGTGCATATTCTCAAAGTCTATATATATAGTATATATATATATATATATATATATATATATATATATATATAGATATAGAGAGAGAGAGAGAGAGAGAGAGAGAAGAGAGAGAGAGAGAGAGTCATGCTCCCCTGCGCACCTTTGCACACGTGCCATGGGTGTCTAATCTGAACGGTCCATGTGATGCGGAATCCCATGAAACCCCATGTGACAAATTTTCACCCCGATCTAAAATTCTGGTGGGCCATAGCAAAGATAAATGCAATCAAGGGAGGAAACTGTTTTCATTTTTCATGGCCCATCAAAGTTTTAGATCAAAGTAAAACTTGGGCCCGGGAGGTTTCACAAGGTGCTACTTCACATGAACGGTTCAGAGTTGGGATCCACATCACGCATGATGGGTTCTCAAAAAAGTTCGTACGAACTGGTTCGCAGGTGAGCATTTCCGTGTGTGTGTGTGTGTGTGTGTGTGTGTGTGTGTGTGTATATAATCATGTTTATCTTTATTCATTGTCAGCCAGTCACTTTGAGAATACAAGTTTAGATTGGAATTTAAGGAGCAAAGACTTTGATGTATTGATTTATTTTAGAGTGTATAGTCGATGGTATTCTTCTTATCAATTTATTTCTTAGTTGTTCAAAAATTTCTAGTGTTTGATTCTAGCGCAGAATCCTTTTGTCAATGATGCATAAAATTTGTCTATTTTAAATGATGCCTCAATATTTTCAGCTAGAGAAACATTTTATTATGAGTGACTTCCTAATCCAAGTAGTGTCCTTATTTGAGCCTAACTTCATCTTCAGATAAGAGTCTGACCGTTCTTATTTGTCTTAATCCTAATTAAAGATCGACCATTATTACTTTGATTCCATGGCTAATCAACCCTTGTGCAAAGTGGTATGTGATTTTGCTTATTGAAGATAGTCCAATAAAAGGGAAGCAGTGTGGACACTCATGGGAACTTACCCTAATCCTTTCGTCAATGAAGATAGATAATGAAATTGAGGGTTAAGATTTCAGGAGTCTCTAGATGTGAGGATTTTTTTTTTTTAAAGAATAAACTTTCTTTAAGGCGAGACTATTCCCTGCAGATGCACGCAATCACCCACCAACTACGTGCATCGAGTAATCCACGAGGAGGGAAATCAAACTCGTGTCTATGGGGAGCAAACCCATGACCAAAGTCGTTCGCCCTAACGGGTAATCCACGAGGAGGGGAATCGAACTCGTATCTGTGGAGAGCAAATCCATGACAGTTCGCCAAAACTCGTGATAGATAATCCATGAGGAGGGGAATCAAAATCGTGTCTATGGGGAGAAAACCCACGACCAAAGTTGTTCACCAAAACTCATGATGGGTAATCCACGAGGAGGGGAATTGAACTCGTGTCTATGGGGAGCAAACACACGACCAAAGTTGTTCGCCCAAACTCGTGACAGGTAATCCACACAAGGAGGGGAATCGAACTAGTGTCTGTGGGGAGCAAACCCACGACCAAAGCCGTTTGCCCAAACTCGTGATAGGTCATCCCCATAGGGAGGGGAATCGAACTGGTGTCTGTGGGGAGCAAACTTATGACCAAAGTCATTTGCCCAAACTCGTGACAGGTAATCCACCGAGGGAGGGGAAATCGAACTCGTGTTTATGGGAAGCAAACCCACGACCAAAGTCGTTTGCCCAAACTCATGACGGGTGTTGGAAAGTAAAACCTCACATCTTTTGTATCCTTAGATCTAAGTAAAAGGTGAAAAAAAAAAGGGATTAAGGATAGGCTCATCCTCGAGTATGGATTTGACTATCCTTCTATTGGAGGTGAATGATATTGCATTTAGTGAAGTTGTGTATTGTGTGTTTAGGGTGTAATTAGCTATATGTGTAAACTGTCAAACCTTACTAAGATTAAGAGTTTCCTAAAACTGGAAAGACCCTTATAGCATGAAGATTAGTTTGCCTCGAACAAAAATACCATTCATAAGTGGTATTTTCAAATAATCTATTTTTAAGAGATCATAAGTAAATCTATGTATGGACTTTCATTGATTGATAAAAGGTCATTCCAACCAAAAATTTGAGGCATTATTTAGTTTTCACCTACTTAGAAATCTTACTCAAGAACCATCTTTTGTTTAGATTCTTCTTTCTTTTTTTTACTTTTTTTCTTCTTCTTTTGTTCTTCTTCACCTAAGCTTGTATGGAGAGCATTGAGAAAGTAGTTCCACACCTTTCAAGCAATCATGCAGTCAATGAAGAGGTGATCAATTGACTTCGCATCTCCCATACACATTATACATATGTTAGGAAGGAGAAGGGATCTTATTTGCAAATTATTGATTGTCACACCCTCTTTCTTCTCACAAGTCAAGTGAATGCTACCATCCTTTGTGGAGCTCTATATGACCATACGAAGAAGATATGGGTGACTAATGTACTGACCTATGTATTAAATTGTCACAAATGGGTGAAAATACAATCACAGTTTCACTAAGGGTTGTATCACACCGACTATTTGGATCACTAACAAGGGCCTTAGCATATTCATGGTTTGACAGTAGTGGCATATCAATCCTATAAACACAAGCTAAAAACAACCTCAATAATACGAGAGGGTTTGTATCAGTAAAATAGCCCAAATTACGTGAAGGGTTTGAATCGCTTTACTTGGTTGTTTAAACATGGGCCTTTGCATATCAATTGATTTGGATCACTGAAAACAACCTCAATAATATGAAGTGGGTGGATCACTAAAATGGACCAAATTATATAAAGGTGTGGATTACTAAAATGGCCCCAATTACGTGAAGGGTTTGCATTACATTGCGGCCTTTGCATATCAATTGATTTGGATCACTGAAAATGACCTCAATAATATGAAGCGTATGGATCACTAAAATGGGTCAATTTATATAAAGGGTGTGGATCACTAAAATGGTCCAAATTACATTGAGGGTTTGCATCACTTTGATTGCTTGTTCAAAAATGGGCCTTTGCATATCAATTGCTGTGGTTTGGATCATTGAAAATGACATCAATAATGTGAGGCGTGTGGATCACTAAAATGGCTCAAATTATACAAAATGGTGTGGATCACTAAAATGGCCCAAATTATATAAATGGTGTGGATCACTTAAAAAGAGCCGATAACATGATAAATTTGGATCACTCCAAACAACCCAAGCATTTCAAAAGGTTGCCCCACTTAGATCACTTCTTATGGCACCAATAATCCAAAAGGTAGGCCCATCCTATAAATGGTATGGTTAGCGAAAATAGAACCATGCTTGTAAATCGTTCGCATTACTAGAAGAGAGCCGAGTGATTAGATTTAGGTCATTGCAAAGGGACCCATTGTGCATGACTCATGCACTCAATTGTCTCAAATTTGTGAAAACACATTTACAAATCCAGCCAAGGCTGTATGACATCAATTACATCGATAGCTAAACATGGACCTCATAAAATATTCATGGTTGACATTAGTGGATTGGATTGTTAGTCAGGAAACGTGTCTTGTTTTCATGTATAGATAATTGATTCTGATTTTATCTTTTTCCTTGTATAGTTGATTCTGATTTTATCTTTTTTTCCTTGTATAGATGTTGTATATCTCTATATATTCAACCTTTTAGGGTTGTCTGAAATACAGAAAACCAAAGGAGAATCGTTTTCTCTTTGCTTTCATGGATAATAAAAAAAGCCCAATAATTTATAATAATAATAAAAAAAAAGTTTTAGCGATGGCTCATTTCAATTTGCATTCTTCTTTTTTTCTTTTTGAAAGAAAACCTTATTAAAGGCGGACAAAATGTGCTAAAGAAAACAACCCATCTCTACAATTGAGGGGAATCAGATGAGATATTAGCAGGATTAATGGCCTTTACATAAAAAGCTCAACCCAAACATTACATTTTATTTCCCTAACAACCACAACATGCGAAGAGCTCCTACTTTGAAAACATCTCCTATAAAAAAGCAATCTCCACAAAGCTTTCCCCACTTTTCCCACCCCTCCTACATGCCAAGACCATAGAAGGTCCACAAAAGAATTTGACCTCACCTAAGCTTGTATGGAGAGCATTTAGAAAGTAGTTCCACACCTTTCAAGCAAACATGTAGTGAATGAAGAGGTAATCAATGACTTCGCATCTCCCACAAACATTATACATATGTTAGGATGCATAAGGGATATTGTTTGAAAATTATTGATTGTCAACTTTCTTCCCACAAGTCAAGCGAACGCCACCACCCTTGGTGGAGCTCTGTATGACCATACGAAAAAGAAATGGGAGACCAATGTACTAAACTATGTATAAAACATTTGATTGGATTGTTGAACATGAGCCTTAGCATATCAATTAATTTGGATCACCAAAAGCGACCTCAACAATACGAAGGTTTTGGATGACTAAAATAGCCCAAGTTACATAAATGGTTTGGATCACTTTGTATGGATTGTTAAAACATGGGCCTTCGCATATCAATTGATTTGGATAAATGAAAACGGCCTAAATAATACGAGCCTAGATTATATGATAGGTTTATGTCACTTAAAAAGAGCCAGTAATATGAGTAATTTGATCATTTCAAACAACCCATGCGTTTCAAATGGTTAACCCAATTGGATCACTTCGAATGACCTAAGCATTTGAAAAGGTTGGCCCATCCTATAAATGGTTTGGTTACTAAAAATGGGACCATTCCTATAAATAAAACGCATAACCTAGAAACGAGTTGAGTGATTAATAATGTTGGTCACAGCAAAGGGACCCAACCATAAGAACGGTTTCTATCAGTAAAGACAGAACAAGAGATATTAATGGTTTTGATAATTGAAAATGGGCCCATTATGCATGACTTATGCACCCGCCAATTGTCTCAAATGGGTGAAAATACAATTTAAGAGCTACTACTAATGGTTGTATCGCACCGACTATTTGGATCACTAACATGGGCCTTGGCATATTCATGGTTTGGATTGTTGAAAATGAGCACGTTGATATGTCAAGATTCCCCATAATGAACTTTTGTGCTTGTGTAACCCAACAAAGAGCATAAAACATTACTTCATTGGCTTGGTAAACAGAAGCCTAAGTTTTCCATTTGGTTTTCATCCAATCAGATGATGGGGTTTAGATCACTTAAAACAGCCAAGCATATGAACAGTTTTGATCCCTTGATTAGGCGCACACATATCAAAGGTTTGTGTCACTGAAAACAAGCCTGATCATAAGAACAATTTCAATCATTAACAATTTTGGTGCATGCAACACCCACTAATTGAATGGTTGAGGACAAGACTAACTATATGGATGGTTTGGATCACAGAAAAAAAGAAGCGGCAATCATAAGAATAGTTCATATCATTAAAAACAAGTCCAATCATTTGAACGGTTTGTAGCATTGAATAATGGCCCTAAAATAATAACAGTATGGATCTTTGAATGGGCTAAATCATATGAATTTGGATCATTGTAAAAAGAAATCTGATTGTTTGAATTGTGTATAGAACTGAAGAGGATCCTACAAAATTTCATGATGCGGATCACTAGGAACCAACTTCAAATATTACGAATATATGGATCCACTTAACATATCCATCGGGATGGGTCAAGGAAAGAGGCTTGAATCATATGATGAGTGCAGATCACTAACAACAACACGAATCATATGATGCATTTGAATTGTTGAATGGGCCGAATCATATAAGAAGTTCAAATCCACTGAAATGGAACAAGCACGCCAAGGGTTTTGATCCATTTAAATGGCCCAAGCATGTCAAAGGTTTGGATTACTAGAAATGGGACAAATCATATGAACAGTTTGGATCATTTATAAAGCTAAAGAGGGTCCTACAAATTTTAGGGCATTGATCACCTTAACATATCCATTACCATGGATCATGAAAAGCAATTTTAATCATATGATGAGTTTGGATCATGAAAAGCAACTTCAATCGTATGATGAGTTTAGATCGGTGAATGAGGTGAATCATATAAATAATTTGGATCTACTAAATGGCCCAAGCATGTCAATATTTTTTATTTGGCTTGGATAATTGAAAATGGGCCCCTTGTGCATGATTCATGCATTCAATTGTCTCTAATGAGCGAAACCACAATTACAGATCCACAAAGGGTTGTGTCACAAAACAGGCCAAACCATATGAGCGGTTTTTATTGTCGAAAACAGACTCTACCATATTAACAATTTGAATCACTAAAAACTTGTCAATCATATGATTAGTAGGGATTGTTGAAAAGCACAATGATATGCCAAGATTCCTCTCCTCCCATAATGATTTTTTGTTCTTGTCCAACCCAACAAAGAATGTAAAACATTCATTCATTGACTTTGTAAACAGAGGCCTAAGTTTTCCAATTGATTTTTGTCCAAACAAATGAAGGGGTTTAGATCACTTAAAATAGACAATCATACGAATGATTTTAATCCCCTGAATAGGTGCACTCGTATAAAAGTTTTTGAGTGACTGAAAACGAGCCCAATCATAAGAATAATTTGAAACGCTAAAGATTTTTGCGCATATGGCACCCAATGAATGATTTGTTAAGCACAAGACTAACTATATAGATAGTTTGGATCACATAAATGAAGCAGTCAAATGAATGGTTTGGATTGAAAACAACTCCAATCATTTAAACAGTTTATAGCACTAAATAAGGGCCCTACAATATAGAAATATTGACTAATGTGAACCAACTCAATCAAATGAAAGATATGGATCAACTTAGCATATCAATTACCTTCGATCACTGAAAACGGACTCAATCATATGATGAATCCGGATCATTAAAGGAGGCTTAAATCATATTAAGCATTTTGACAAACAAATATGAGCCCAATCATATGAATGGTTTGGACTTGCTGAAAATGCCAAATCATATCATAGGTTTAGATCACTAGAAATAGGGCAAACAATACAAGCAATTTAGATCATCGTAACCAGATATAATCATATTAATGGTTTGTATCACTAATATGGGTCAACCATATGAATAGACAAAATTGGAGAAGATGAGCCCAATCATATCAATGGTTTGGATCATTCAAATTAGACACTTATGGATGTCGTTTTGACCACTGGAAATGGTCTATGTGATAATAAGGTTTGGATCATCTAAACCAAGCCCAATTGTGTAAAAGATTTGGCATACAAAATAAGGGCCCGGTCATAAAACCACTAAGGATTACTAAAAATTAGCTCAATCATATAAAATGTTTAGATCATTGAATGCGATACCTATCCTATGAAAACCGGCCAATTGCAGTTGACCTAGGCACCAACTATCTTGAACAAGAAAAGATTGCAAGTCTAAACTTAGTAGCTAACAAATTGACAGTTAAGAAGGGAAATACCTCAACAATCTTCATTCAATGGCAAAATGTCAAAATATTCTACGAATAAATTCCTCCATCCACAACAATTTTTAGTGGATGTCGAATCCAACAAGCATTGTAAAACATCAATAGATTTGATTGTTGGACATATGATGTAGAGCGGGTCCCGGACAATTACATGGCAAAGATGGATCGGAAAAGGCCCGGTCGGCGACAAAAGTGATCTGGACCATCAGACCTTCAATCAGGCGTATCTCGCAATCCAGGATGAGTTAGCTAACGTAAAATATATGATTTTGGGGTAGAACGAGCTACTTTAGCCAACCAACCCTACTATGCTAGGTTGCGACGATTGGAATTGCGAGAAACCCCTGATTCGACGGTCGTTTCCCTATTTCAATTTCGTTTTTACTATAAATAGTAAGTTTTAGTTTGACTATAACTCTTCGTCCATCGGGCTTTAGGAGTTGCGCCCAACATGAAAAGAGCTTAGAATAATTAGGGGAACGGTTTGGTGAAGCCAAATAGGACACTTACTATTTTGGCCGAAAACCTTGCGCACTAGTAGACATCACGACCGTCTATAAATAGTAAGTTTACTATTTATAGTAAGTCGCGAATTCTAGGAGTTAGTTAGTTGTAGTTTGATTATGATTTCTTTCCCATTGCTTAGTACCCTTATTTAAAGGGTTGTGAACTCGTTTTTATGCATTCATTAATCTATTTCGAATTTATTAGAATTTATTTCTATTTTCTGCTCTCTTTTCTCGTGGATTCGAGAAAGTCTCTGTGAGGAGTCCAGAGAAGTTCCGTGGATTCGGAATAGTTATCCTCTTGAGGAAGACGGTGCTCGACCTCACGTTCTCCCCTGCGTCAGTTTGGTATCAAAGCGAGGTTTCTCCTCGGATCGATGACTTCTAACGACGGGTCGGGCAACAATCCCATAGGTGGTGCTCTAGGGAATTTGCCTTTAACAGCAACAACTTTCCAAGCAGCGCAACAAGAGAATCGACAAGCTATGCAAGGGCTGCATGCTTCCATGGACCGCATAGCGAATCTCTTAGCAGAAACCCTAGGACAACTCCGTGTTCCTGGTGGTAATGCTCCACCGCCAATTGCTGAGACTCGTAATCGGCCTAATCGCAGGATAATACCGGCAGTGCATCCAAGGGTCATGCCTGAGGACGGGGGCTCCAGTGAGGAGGAGATCGACGACATAATCTTCCAAACCTCCAACCAGGCGACGATCGAGTAGATCGAGAATTCAAGATACGGTTGATATTCCTAACTCAATGCCAACTACACATTGAGAATTTCCTCATTGACTTTCTGAAGTTGAGCGATTTTTGACTATATGGACACCTGAAGCAAAGAAGGTCAAGCTGGTGGCCTATAAGTTGAAAGAAGGAGACGGTGCTCGACCTCACGTTCTCCCTGCGTCAGTTTGTATCAAAGCGAGGTTTCTCCTCGGATCGATGACTTCTAACGACGGGCGGGCAACAATCCCATAGGTGGTGCTCTAGGGAATTGCCTTTACAGCAACAACTTTTCAAGCAGCGCAACAAGAGAATCGACAAGCTATGCAAGGGCTGCAGCTTCCATGGACCGCATAGCGAATCTCTTAGAGAAACCCTAGGACAACTCCGTGTTCCTGGTGGTAATGCCCACGCCAATTGCTGAGACTCGTAATCGGCTAATCGCAGGATATACCGGCAGTGCATCCAAGGGTCATGCCTGAGGACGGGGGCTCCAGTGAGGAGGAGATCGACGACATAATCTTCCAACACCTCCAACCAGGCGACGATCGAGTAGATCGAGAATTCAAGATACGGGTTGATATTCCTAACTTCAATGGCCAACTACACATTGAGAATTTCCTCAATTGACTTTCTGAAGTTGAGCGATTTTTTGACTATATGGACATCCCTGAAGCAAAGAAGGTCAAGCTGGTGGCCTATAAGTTGAAAGAAGGAGCGTCAGCTTGGTGGGAACAACTGCAACTTGCATGAACCAGGCAGATGAAATCACCAATCCGCACATGGTAGCGGATGAAGCAGCTACTAAGCGCCCGATTCCTTCCTAGCGATTACGATCAGGTATTATTCCAACAGTACCAAAATTGTCGACAGGGTAGTCGTCGGTAAGAGAACATTTGGTCGAGACTGAATCGCAACAAGTCGCCCGATTCAACGGTGGATTGCGTATGGCGATTCAGGATCGGGTCCAGATGCAGTCCGTCTGGACGATGAATGATGCGATCAGTTGGCTACTCGGGCAGAAGCGCAACTTGAACGTCCTAACAACGGACCTATCCTACTGCAAGAATTACTGCGGCAGGTCCACCTCAGGGAGCTCCACAGCCTAAGGGGAAGGAGCCCGTAGGAGCACGCACTCAACCTCTTACGTCTGAGAACCGAGATCAGGGAAGTGGGAAAGCTAGACCCTAAAGGGGCGTCTCAACTGCTGCTGGTCCAAGTAGAATTCCGAACCCTTATGCTCGACCAAGGCCCGACAGCTGCTATTGTTGTGGCCAGCCCGGCCACCTGTCAAATACTTGTCCCCAGCGAAAAGTGGCAAACCTCGCCATTAATGATGGTAGTGCTGATAACGCTTATGAAGATCCAGATATTGAAGAACGGGAGCATACCGCCGAGGACGAGGTAGATGATTCAGATTGGGTTCAGCAAGAAAAGAAGTGATCAACGGCATATAACATTTCCGCACTAGTACGGTGAATCGAAAGGTTTGTGACGTGTGACATGGCAGCAGCGAGAACATCGTCTCCAAAGGCATGGTGGAAAAATTGCAATTGAAAACAGAGCGTCATCCCTCTCTATATACAATCGGTTGGATCAAGAAGGTCAGCGAAACAAAGGTAACTGAATGGTGTACCATATCTTTTTCAATTGACAAACATTATAAGGATGAAGTAGTATGCGATGTGGTTGACATGAAAGCATGTCACATACTACTCGGTCGACCCTGGCAATCTGACCGTGATGCCACTCATAAAGGGTAAGATAACATATATATCTTCGTCAAGGACGGCCGGAAGACCATATTGGCCCCTATGGATTCAGAAGGACCACCTAAAACTTCTAAAGTGGAGGGTCGTTTTCTCTTAACCATTCAGGACTTCGTGGAAGAATCCAAAGAAACAGGACAGACTTATGCATTAATTGTAAAAGGGGAAGAACTCGAGCCTACCATCATCCCTGAAAGGCGAGATATCCAACACCATATTGACCTTGTCCCTGGGTCCAGTTTACCTAATCGTCCTCATTATCGAATGAGCCCGAATGAGTGCGAGATTCTGCAGGGACAAGTGGAGGAACTGATCCGTAAGGGTCTTATTCGAGAAAGCATGAGCCCATGTGCCGTACCAGCTCTACTAACTCCAAAGAAAGATGAGAGTTGGAGCATGTGTGTCGACAGCCGGCCATCAACAAGATCACCATAAAATACAGGTTTCCTATACCACGGTTAGATGATATGTTGGATATGCTAGAGGGCGCAAAAATATTCTCTAAATTGGACTTAAGGAGCGGCTACCATCAGATTCGAATACGGCTGGGTGATGAGTGGAAAACAGCCTTCAAGACCAAGGAAGGATTGTACGAATGGATGGTCATGCCTTTCGGTCTTTCTAATGCGCTTAGCACATTCATGAGGTTGATGAACCGAGTTCTGAAACCTTTCATTGGGCGGTTCGTTGTGGTTTATTTTGATGATATTTTGATATACAGTCAAGACGAAACCACCCATATGGAGCACCTCAAGAAGGTCCTTCAAGTGCTCACTGAAAATAAACTGTACCTCAATTTAAAAAAGTGTAGCTTCATGACTGATAGCCTATTGTTTCTGAGTTTTGTGGTTACATCCATGGGCATTCGAGTGGATGAGGAAAAGGTGAAGACAATTAGAGAATGGCCGGTTCCCGAAAATATTCACGAAGTGCGAAGTTTCCATGGACTAGCGACATTCTATTCGTCGGTTCGTGAAAAATTTCAGTAGCATTGTGTCACCGATCACAGATTGCATGAAGAAAGGGCAGTTTCAGTGGACTGACGAAGCCGACAGGAGCTTTGCCGAAATCAAGCGTAGATTATCCACGACCCCGGTTCTTGTACTTCCCAACTTCGACAAACTGTTTGAAGTCGAATGTGATGCTTCATATGTCGGGATTGGGGGAGTTTTGTCTCAAGAAGGTAGGTCGGTAGCCTTCTACAGTGAGAAACTTAGTGATGCACGCAAGAAGTGGTCTACATATGAGATCGAGTTGTACGCGGTGGTCCAGGCACTGCGACACTGGCGACATTATTTGATTCAAAGGGAATTCATACTTTACACGGACCATCAAGCCCTCAAATTTATTAATAGTCAAGCTAACGTTAACCGTGTGCATGCTAGATGGATCTCGTTTTTACAAGAATTCACATTCGTGTTAAAACATAAGTCAGGGCAACAGAACAAAGTAGCCGATGCGCTGAGTCACCGTGCAACTTTGCTAGTCAATATGAGCAATGAAGTCGTCGGGTTCGATCGCCTCAAAGACATATATGCCGACGACGACGACTTCAAGGACGCATGGTTTAGATGTCAGGAAGGTCACCCTGGTGACTTACATATACAAGACGGGTTCCTTTTCAAGGAAAATCGACTATGTATCCCAAAGAGTTCGCTAAGGGAACAGATAATCCAAGAGCTACATGGAGGTGGCCTCAGTGGACACCTTGGGCGAGACAAGACGCGAGCTCTTGTGGAAGAACAGTATTACTGGCCGCAATTGGTACATGATGTGGGAAAGGCAGTCCAACGCTATTATATTTGTCAGACTTCCAAGGGGCAATTTCATAATACGGGCCTTTACACCCCGTTACCCGTGCCTGACGGCCCTTGGGAGGATTTATCTATGGACTTTGTGCTTGGTCTCCCGCGAACACAACGCGGCATAGATTCGGTGTTCGTGGTAGTAGATCATTTTTTCAAGATGGCGCACTTTATTCCATGCAAGAAGACTCTCAATGCAACACACGTGACGAATCTATTCTTCAGAGAAATTGTGCGGCTACACGGGGTTCCCAAGACTATTACTTCCGACCGTGACACGAAGTTCATAAGCCACTTTTGGCGGATTTTGTGGACTCAATTCAATACACGCCTTCAGTTCAGTAGCGCGTACCACCCACAGACTGACAGTCAAACTGAGGTTGTGAATCGCACGTTGAGAAACCTCCTTCGATGTATTTCAGGAGAAAAATCGAAGCAATGAGATTTGGCTTTGTCTCAAGCGGAGTTTGCATTCAACAACATGGTGAACCGCTCGACAGGGAAATCCCCGTTCCAGGTTATTTACGGACGAGTACTTCGCCACACACTAGACTTGGTCCCTCTGCCCAAGCTCCCAGGCATGAGCATTGCAGCAGAACATATGGCAGACAAAATCATGGGCATTTATGCGGAGGTACAGAAGAAGCTACATGCCTCGAATGAAAAGTACAAGGAGCAAGCGGATAAGCATCGGCGATAGAAAGTGTTCGAAGTGGGCGACCAAGTAATGGTCCATCTGTGCAAAGAAAGATTTCCGACCGGAACGTACAACAAGTTGAAGAATAAAAAGATTGGACCGGTACCAATCATCTGAAAGATCAATGACAACGCTTATGTTGTTGATCTTCCAGATGATATGGCGATCTCTCGGACTTTCAATGTCACGGACCTGACCGAGTATCATGAACCAGCGCATAATGATAATTCGAGGACGAGTTCTTTTGAAGTGGAGGAGACTGATGTAGAGCGGGTCGCAGACAATTACATGGCAAAGATGGATCAGAAAAGGCCCGGTCAGCGACAGAAGTGATCTGGACCATCAGACCTTCAATCAGGCATATCTCATAATTCGGGATGAGTTAGCCGACGTAAAATATATGATTTTGGGGTAGAACGAGCTACTTTAGCCAACCAACCCCGCTATGCCAGGTTGCGACGCTCAGAATTGCGAGAAACCCCTGATTCGACAGTCGTTTCCCTATTTCAATGTCGTTTTTACTATAAATAATAAGTTTTAGTTTGACTATAACTCTTCATCCGTTGGGCTTTAGGAGTTGCGCCCAACGTGAAAAGAGCTTAGAATAATTAGGGGAACGGTTTGGTGAAGCCAAATAGGACACTTACTATTTTTGGCCAAAAACCTTGCGCACTAGTAGACATCACGACCGTCTATAAATAGTAAGTTTACTATTTATAGTAAGTTGCGAATTCTAGGAGTTTTAGTTGTAGTTTGATTATGATTTCTTTCCCATTGCTTAGTACCCTTATTTAAAGGGTTGTGAACTCATTTTTATGCATTCATTAATCTATTTCGAAATTAGTAGAAGTTATTTCTATTTTCTGCTCTCTTTTCTTGTGGATTCGAGAAAGTCTCTGTGAGGAGTCCAGAGAAGTTCCGTGGCTTCGAAATAGTTATCCTCTTGAGGAAGACGGTGTTCGACCTCACGTTCTCCCCTGCGTCACAAACTAGTTGAATTACCGCAACATTTTATTTTACCAGTTGAATTCGGACCATTGGAAATCTTATTTGTCACAATCAAAGATTGACATACACCACATATTGGATGACTTGAAACATTGTGTGACAACTCAATTGTAATTTCTATTCCCAACCCAAATCCAACCCATGTGATAAATGGGTTCGTAGGACCCAGACCTGGTCCATTACATTAATGAGAGGGAAATTTTTGACTTCGAATCCAACCCAGACCCGACCAGAATGATAATGGGTTGGGTCTGGGTCCAAAAATCCAACCCGCTTCTTAAATGGGTAGGGCTGGGGCCCCCTCGACCCGACCTGATCCGACCCATTTGTTGCACCCGGGGGAGCAGCACCCAGTTAGAAGAATCCTGCAACAAGGCTTTCAACTCCCTCAGCTCCATAATCACATTTCTAAAATGTTCTTCTTTTCTTTTCTTTTCCAGCAAAACAAAATTGTAATGAATGGTATACATGTATACATAAATCCCCACTACAAAGAACACCTACATCATTCTCTTACTAGTGATTTTACCTTCTCGACAAAATACAACAGATCAATTATAATCCACTACAGCTTTGCCTTCTACATCTCTGACTTCTACCCTTGGTAGGAATGCCTTCATCAATGGCCTTTCTTTTGTTGTTGGATTCTAGTTTTTGTTGTTGCTGCTGCTGTTCTTTGGCCTTTCCCTTTACTAGATGGGGTTGGAGCCTTTTCATGTCTGATAATTGTACTGGTTTCAGAAAGAATTCCTCTGCCCCTTCTTCCAAGCATCTGTTTAAGACCCCATAAATGGATTTGAGATTAGAAATACAAAAGGAATTTTTCGATCTTTCTCAGCATATCATAAGTATAGTTCTTTTAGCTATTGCGAATTCTGATGGGACTCAGTGCATTGTGATCATTTGATTTGGTTTTTATAACTAATGGAAAATAAATAGCAATGAGATTCTAATGTTCATGACCAGGAAAGTAAATCTACACAGCTGAACTTTATGCTCCTGGTATTTCTTTATTTTCTTTTGATTGCCGAATACTCTAAACTGCCACAACTCATCCATGGTTTACAAGACATACATGTAATCAATCCAAACTGTACAAATCACATGCCCTAATCCATTGCAGATGGAGCAGAGACAAAAATTCAAATATATCAGACAATGCTAAATCTGCGGGTTAATGGCATTTTTGAAAGTTCCTTGATTATCATGACTTTCCTAAAATCGGCAATCATTTCAACTAGTTTCAACTCCTAATTGAAATGATGAAAGGCAGAATACCGATAGTGCGCCCAATCAGGTTCTATTTTCTGCGTTCCTCCGCAATTGAACTGAGTTCCGTTTGAAATGTTCAAAAACTCCTGCATTGAGTGGAATGGGGAGATTCCATCAAATTCACTCCCAATAACAAGGGAGCTAAATCCAACAAAGGGCCAAAATTGAGAACAATGACCATCTCAAACAACGTCCATTCAGCTCAATGGCCAAACACAGCATACGACTGATCAAAACACTATCCACAATGGAGGCATGCTTTGGATGTTTGGATTGATATTGATGCCACATGTTCCCTGTCGATGAATCACGATAATTTAGTAAATTCCGAGGCGATCACACCAAATTTTCAAGTCCGTGATTCTCATATTCATGGCTTCAAAACCACAAATTTAAATTTTTTTTTTTTTCTGCCAATTAGTTGGAATAAGGCTTAGATGATGATTTTCTTTTATGAAGTTTCAACAAGAGAATGGAGAATTCAAACAAGTGGCATAGAAAGGGAGGAATTTGTCGTGCTTACCGGCTGATCCTAGAAGGTACGTTCTCAGATGACATGATTACAACAGGTATGTCTTTCAAAGATGATGATTCCTGATTTAGAGAGAATAAAACCTGTAAGCTCTTGTAAGAATGACAATTTGAACCATGGATTGGTGATGATCCAGACCATTGAATTGATGGGCTCCATCGTGAATGAACCATGCTCAAAGACCTCCAGATTGGAAGATCATAACCTTAATGTTTGACCTATGTTTTGATAAACATGGATTGTCACTCTGTTCATTCCTAGCCGTTCTATTTGTAGGCCACAGACCAAAGGATAGGATCTCCCAATTCTGATATCTTTCAGACATTACGGGCGAGGCCAATCAGATGGAGAGTCTGGGTCATCGCATCATGGGCCTGTAAAGAGGGTGAAAACATCGATTCCCTACAAAATATGAAAAAAAAAATGGAGAAAATGGAGACAATGTTACCTTGATTTTCTTGAGAAGATCATAGCCAGTCATTCCAGGCATCCAGTAGTCTGTAATTATCAAATTAACTTCCATTTCCTACATTTTTCCATCAAAATTATTAAATTCCAATCCAAAAATAGCTATTTCTTTTCAAATATCATCAACCAGAAAGGAAAAAATACAGAGAATGAAAGAAAATTCAACTACAAAGCAGCAAAAAAAAAAAAAAAAACCTGGGTATGTGAAACAACAAGTGGGTCCCTCTGATCATCCTGCAAACCCAAAAATTCCAGAGCCTTGCTTCCAGAATCAACTGCTGTGACTTCAGAATGGAAAAATCCAGAAGAGAAAAAATCTGAGTTAATAGAAATGATAATACAATTGCAAAATGATATGCTGCTATCAGTAGTGATGACACAAGGACAGCCCATCAAAAGGTTCTTCATAATCCACCATACAAATCTCTACCAATTAGACGATCCTATCCATCCAAACTGCAGCCTCACTTTTTGTAATCAACCGTTTTGCGAACATGTGAGATGAGGCCCACTAAATGAATGGTTAAAACAACTGATTGGACCTATTTTTCTACCAAAGATTTTCAGTCCAGAACGTAGGCTACTGATCGGATGGCTAGAATCGTCCAATCGGCGTAATTTTTATTGGGTTCTCTTTGAAAACTGACCCGGATCGAATGGACGGTCCAGTTCTACTGATTAAGTTGTACTTCTATAAGAAGACTAGATCCTTTCTCAAAATAAACGAAATGAAAAGAACGAAAGAGAATAGAGAATTGTGTCATACAACAAAAAAAAGACATACCTTGATAGGAAGAGGTCTTGAGAAGCTTCTCAATTAGCTTTCTATCAATGAGGCTGTCATCAACAGCTAGAACATGGAATTGGGTTTCTTGTGCAGCAGCTACAAGAGCCATGATTCTGAGGAGGAGGAGGATGAGGAGGAGGAGGAGGAGGAGATGGAGATGGAGATGGAGGAGATGGACGAGGAGAGAAGGTGTGTTGGTGGGAAGGAGGAGCCATGCGTGTAGAAATACAAAGAAAGGTAACCCAACAAAATCCCGCAGCCAGAAAGCAAGATCCGATCAGATTTCCATCCAAATCTCTCCCGAATTTTCCCACCTGATTCCTGAATTGGAGAGTAAGCAAGAGGGGAGGTTTCCCAACAACTCCACACGCGCTTTGACTTCCTTTAATGGGACATCTCTTACGGCCATCATGTGGGCCCCACGCATTGGAGATATCCTTGGATCACTCGGCTTTGATGGACCCCGACTGTGGGGCCCACCGTGATGTACGTGTCTTATATCCATACTGTCCATCCGTTTCACCATATCATTTTAGGATATGAACCCAAAATTGCAGCAAACCAAAATCGCTTACTGCCATCATGTGGGTCCCACGCGTTGGAGATGTCTTTGGAGCACTCGGCTTCGGTGGATCCCGACTATAGGGCCCACCGTGATATACGTATCTTATATCCACACTGTTCATCCGTTTCACCAGATCATTTTAGGGTGTGAGCCCAGAATTGCAGCAGATCCAAATCTCTTACTGCCATCATGTGGACCCCACGCGTTGGAGATGTCCTTGGAGCACTCGGCTTCGGTGGATCCCCGACTGTGTGGCCCACCGTGATGTACGTGTCTTATATCCACACTGTCCATCCGTTTCACCAGGTCATTTTAGGGTATGAGCCCAAAATTGCGGCAGATCCAAATCTCTTACTGCCATCATGTGGGCCCACGCATTGGAGATGTCCTTGAACACTCAGCTTCCGTGGATCCCCGACTGTGGGGCCCACCTTGATGTACGTATCTTATATCCACACTGTCCATTCGTTTCACCAGATCATTTTAATGTAAGAGCCCAAAATTGCAGCGGATCCAAATCTCATTTGGACCACACCACAGGAAACAGTGGTGATTGAGCGCCCACCATTAAAAACCTCTTGTGGACCACCTCATTGTTTATTTTCCATCCAACGGTTGGTAACGTCACAAAGGCCTGGATGAAAGGACCACAAAATATCAGCTTCATCCAAAACTTTTGTGGCCCCAAGTATCCCTAGTGGGGGTGGCTAACAAGGAGTGTGTGTACTGACATGGGTGTGTACTAACAAGCTAATCCAAAAATTTTAAAAAAAAATAAAAACAAAACAAAACAAAAAGTTCTTAATAACCAATTACCACTGTTTCCCGTGGTATGGTCCAATTGAGATTTGGGTACGCTGCATTTTCAGGGTCATACCCTAAAATGATCCGGCAAAACGGATGGACGGCATTGATATAAGACACATCATCACGTGGGCCCAACGGTTAGGATCCACGGAGGCTGTGGATCCGGGCATCCACTGTCTATCCTTGGATCTGAAATCAGGCTGATATGGTCATGTGGTGGGCCACATTCACATGTTGGATCGGCTAGGTTAGCTACCGGTGGCCTGCCTGATTTTATACAGCAGGTCATATGATGGCGGGACCCAAACCTTATGCACGTGTCAGGTTACAATATTAGTTTTTAACCATTTAAAAAAATGGTGATGACTCTTGGCATGGTTGTAGGTAAATCAGAACAATCCATCTAAATCCCTGAACCAAATTTTGGTAGAACATAATGGAAAATTCCAACTCATATGATAAGGAGGGGCATGGCACGTGCAACGTAGAGCAAGGGAAAGAAAAAACAGATAGATACGGTAGAAAAAGTTCCGACTAGAAGTTTAGGGTGCCTTTTTTTCAAAATCATAAATTTAAAATTTAAATAAATAAAACCTCTTATTTGTAATAAGCATGTTTAATAAAATGTTTAAGTACAAACTTTTTTTTAAAGCTAGTTGATATTATTTTCAAACATTACAATAACTCTGTTATAAGAGCAATACATGCGGTTGTTTTGATTTAACTTTGACATGGACCATCCATTATAGGAGGTCCACCTTAATGTAGGTCATAAATAATGTGAGGCTTACCATCAATGCTAATTCTCCTTTACGTGGAGCCCTAAATGTCAACTATTCATGACGTGGAATTCACATTTGATGTATCGATTGTGTGGGCCCCATCTTTGAAGTGGGTTGTCCATCATGTTAGGCCCACTTTTGATGGCCACCATCCATCGTGTGGGGCACACTTCTATGTGGATCATCTATCATGTTGGGCCACTTTGTATATGGGTCGTCCATCATGCATGACCTTGGATGTTGACCGTTCAAGAGGTGGGGCTCACTTGATGTGGACAATCCATCATGAGGGGCCACACTTTGATGTGGGTCATCCATCATGTGAGGCCCACTCCATCCATTATGTGGATTATTCTGAAATTGCGCATGGGGTTATCTAACATGACACCACGGCTATATGCGGAAGCTTTGCAGAGCTTAGGATGGTGGCTATGTCATAGGGGGTGAATATGACTAATTAAAAATTATGTCTATTTAAAACATAATTGCCTAATTATACGATCTACCAATTCAAATCAATTATAGTAATCAAGACTTAGCCTTTCAAGCCATAAGTGGGTCCAATCATATAAACTATAATATATATTCCAATTCAAGCAATTAATCTATAAATAATAGTGCACATGTGCATGTGAGATGTGCTAATTGTTCTGATCCCAGTATTCATCTAATCATATATACATATAATACTAATTAATCACATAAGCATAATTAGAAATGTGCTTAAATGACAATTTCAAACACAAACATGTATAGTGGTTTAGTTTCCCCACTCCACTACGGGAGGACACACTCTTTCTTAGAGTGTACCGGTATTCACTATCTTAGAAGTTTTAAATTAGGTTCTCATCTAACATTTACAATCCTACACAACGACCGACTCCCTTGAAGACTTACATGGTTTTCTATAGGCTACCCACGAACATCATTCCTGCATAAGAATCTACACGTACATACCCGTGTTGATAACCTACACAAGGACTTGATTTAGGTCTTACATAAAAACATATTCGAGTTGGGTAATCAAACTCTTATACTCAATCCTACACAAGGAAGAAGTGTACATGGACTCTACAAATGACGACATTACTTATTAGATTGAGCCCCATTGGCGTGCCTTCTCAAGATGCTTCTTCAATGCTCTCTCGTGCCTTGAATTAACTTTTTTTTTTTTTTTTCCTCTCGATCTTGAAGCAAATGTTTCATCTCCATAATTAAACACCTTACATGTGGTGCTTCTTTGAGGTGACCGAGGTGATGGGAGTTGGGTGAATCTCCTATAACTAATGATAGAATTGGGTTCCCAATAGGAATTCACATACATGGTCATTTTAGATATACCTATTGGATTTAGGCCCCGTTTGTTAAATCTGAAGTCTAAAGACCGAATCTGAAATCTGAAGCCTGAATCTGAAATCTTAAGCCCGAATATGAAATCTGAAGTCTAAAGACCGAATCTGAAATCTAAAGTCTGAATCTGAAATCTGAAGTAAAAAAAAAAAAAAAAACCTTGTTTGATAATTATGACTGAAGTTTGACAATTAAGTACTGAATTTGAAACAACATGTTTGTTAACAAACATCTTAAATGCCTGAAATATGTTAATTTGACACATTTGCCCCAATCTCTCGTTTATAAATGTTTTACATTGTAAAGAAATTATTTTTTATTAAATGAAAATAAAATCATTATATTCAATTCAAATAAACTAAAATACTTAATAGAAAACTAAAATATTATTATTCAGAAGGCCCTCAATTCCTCTTAGCGGTAAGATTGTCACTATCTGCCGTGTAGCGTTGAGCACCACTAGCAACAAAACCTTCAAATAAGGCCCACCATGATGTATGTGACCCCAAAAAATGGTTTCAATGGTAGACGTTCAATTCCCCGCTGCTTTTTGTAGTGTGGTACATGAAATTGGATTGCTTTCATATTGAGTAAATTCAGTTGGGCCCACCTTGAATGTATGTGGTCTATCTACACCGTCCATCCGTTTTTCTATCTAAATTAAGGGGTTGAGTCCAAAATTGAAGCATATCCAAAGATCAAGTGGATCATACCATAGGAAACAGTGGGGATAATGATTTCCATTGTTGAAACCTTTTTAGGTCCCACAGTGATGTTTATTTGTCATCCAACCAGTTCATTATATCATAAGGACATGGATGAAGGGAAAATAAAAATATAGGCTTGCTCCAAAACTTTTGTGGCCCCCAAGAAATTTTTAACTGTAGATGTTCAATTCAACTGTTTCTTGTGGGTGTGGTCTATTCGAACATTCTGTATATTTCATTTTCTGGCCTAATGTCCTAAAATGAGTTCACAAAACGGATGGACAGAGTAGATTTCTCACAAAAGTCAGGGTAGGCCCCATATAGGTTTCCAGCGCAGGAACTTCCTTTGGAAGGCTTTCCCACGAAATCCGCATCCATGGGCTAGTGTACCACATGGAAAATGGATTGGTTACTCCCGCTGCCACCAGCTAATGGCTGATGGTCGGTGCTCTGTGGGCCCCACCATGATGTATGTGTTTCATCCATGTTGTCCATATATTTTTCCAAATAATTTTATAGTATGAGACAAAAAATGAGGTATATCCCAATCTCAAGTGGACCACATTACACAAAACGGTGTTGAATGAGCTTTGTCCATCGAAAACCTTTTGGGGGCCATAAAAGTTTTGGATCAAGATGATTTTTGTTTTTTCACTTCATCTGGGCATGTATGACCTAATCAACATATTGGATGTCAAATAAACAGTACAATGGGGCCTAGGAAGATTTTAATGGTGGATATCCAATCATTATTGTTTTCCTGTGGTGTGGTCCACTTGAGATTTATATCCCTCTTATTTTTGGGATAGAGACATAAAATGATATGTAAAAATGGATGAACGGAATGGATGAAACACATACATCATGAGGGCCACAGAGCACAGACCACCACCCACTAGGCTGGTGGCTGGGGAGTAGCCAATCCGTTTCCGTACCACACACCAGCTATATAGCTGGTGTAGATACGTGTCGTGCGAAGACGAGCGGAGACGCTCCTCGAGGTTCGAGTTGTAGGAACGATTCAAAGGAGATCAAAGTTACATGGGCCCTACAATAATGCATCTATTATATCCACACCGTTCATCAAATTTTCGAGATCATTTTAAAGCATTATCCAAAAAATGAATCATATCCAAAACTCAAATGGACCACACCAAAAATAGCAGCGGGATAATGATTTTCACCGTTAAAAAATTCGCAGGGCCCACTATAACATTTATTTTCCATCTAATCTATTCATAAGGTCAAATATATCTGGATGAAGAGGAAAACCAAATTTCATATTGATTCGAAACTTCTGTGACCCTAAAAGGGTTTCAATGGTAGACGTTCAATCCCCCACTGCTTTTTGCAGTGTGGTCCACTTTATCTTTAGATCTGTCTTATTTTTTGGCTCAAACCTTATGACGAGCTCGCAAAATGTATGGACGGTTTGGGTATAACAAATACGTCATGATGGGACCCACAAAACTTGTTGACGTCAATACACTAGCCAATCTGCTTCCCAATCCCGTCCCCAGCCCATCCGCTTCGAACGCGGATTGCATCCTACCCCCGCTGTCACACCCCGAACCAGGAAATCGGACTCACATGAATCCCGATCACCGAATCCTGTGCCGACAGCCTCCGTAGTACCCCATTCTCGGCTCCTAGCGCCTATATGCCAGATTTCGATCTTGGGATCATACAAAGAAGATTTTCCAACGTACATTTGTCTTATAAGAAGCATAACCACAAGTTTACCCAAATCACAAAGGCAAAATCATCATCACATATCCACTAATATAATCATTCGAATACAATGCTGAAAGGAAAAATACAAATGTCAAAAATCAAAGCTCCAGAAGACTGTTGTGCACCCCATGCTCAACGCTGCTGCAATCTATCGCCACCTGCACGCATCTATTGTGCATAAGCTTATAAAAAGCTTAGAGGGTGGTGTAAGTGTGTGCACAAGATAAGTGTCAAGTATTCAATACAATGCCTTACTCATATAATATTGGAATTACTAGCAAGATCATGAATCATACGATATCAGAGTAAGCGAAAATATTGCAAGTCTATAAATCATACCATATCAGAGTACGCAATACAGATCAGCTATGCTAATTGTAAGACCCGTATCCTAGTTTGTACCGTTCCGTAGGGTTCTGCGATCCTTCTGGTCGAATTCCGGTAATCCTCGACCCGTTTCCGATGTTTGCACGTGATCCTAAGCTGAGGCCTGCATGCTAAAGTCGGCTCGAACCGAAACCTGTACCTTGGCGACCGCGTCGTCGTTGCGGTTCCAACGCCGCGACTCGTGAACTGATCCGATATCCAGGTCAGAAGATGTGGGCCCACATTCAAATTGAAGAAAACGTCGCGCGTTGCGAACTTCGAGGGAATCTCTACAACATGTCCTATCAATCAATCAATCAATCAATCAATCAATGTCAAGTACACCCCATACCCCAAGTACAACAACCCATCCCTTCCCATTCCCAAAGTCAACTCTCTCTCTCTCTCTCTCTCTCTCTCTCTCCTCTCTCTCTCCGCCCATCCCTTTCTTACAACACATCACTTCACCCATCCCTTTCTTACAACCCATCACTCAACCCATCACCCATCCTTATCATCCCATCACTTATCTCTCTCCCTCATTTCTCAAAAAAAAAAAAAAAAAATCTCTCCCAAGCAACATCCCACGTCCAAGCTCCCTCTCTCCCAAACATCAAGTGTGGCCCACCCTCTCATCTCTCATCCACACCATCAAAATTCCATCATCCACCGTTAAAGGTTAAGCATAGGAGCTAAAGAGGTAAGGGATCAAGGATGAGTGCAAGAGGTGGGTGATCCACCATTAATTCTTATTTTTAAGGCCCACTTGTTGGTGGGACCCATTTTAATGTATGAGTTGTATCATGTGGGGCCCATAGTGGTGGGGCCCCACCATCACCGTCTCTCTCTCTCTCTCTCTCTCTCTCTCTCTCTCTCTCTCTCTTTCTTTTTGTGAGATATCTTTTGGCCACCTCGGTGCAAGATGATCTTGACCGTCAGATAGTGAGGCCCACCATGTAGCGGGTCCATTGGACGGCCAATATGAAGGAATACACAAGTATTATGTTGATCCAATAGGTGGGCCACATCCATGTGGGACCCACCATGATGTCTGTGACTACCCAGCCGTCCAGCATCCCTGGACGCTGGACGTAGGGTGTGGTTAACATGGAGTGCGTGTATTGACATAGGTGTGTACTAACAGCTAACAAAAAGTAAATTTAATTGTTTTTGGGTGGACCACTTATGTAGGCCCTGCCTTGGTATACAAATCAAATCCATGTCGTCCATCCTTTTCCTCAGATCATTTTAGGCGTTGAGCCGAAATTTGAGACCTATCCGATAATCAAGCGGGCCATACCATAGGAAATAGTGGCGTTTACCGTTAAAACCCACCTCGATGTTTTCTACCCGCCAAATCATACCGTATATTGGACTCATTTGGTTGGTCTTGAGCCGTAGAATCCAATGGCTGGGTTCGATTTTTCGGAGGCGGGCCCCACCCGGGAAAAACCACCAGAAAACACATTTAAAAAAAAAATATATATATATACAGCAGCAACATCTGCTGCTGCTGCTGACAGGCGGCGTCTTGCGCTGCCGCATGGACGAAGAAGGCAGGGACCCATGGTCCCAGCCATGGGCCCCAACATGGTGTGTTTTGAACATCAGCACCGTGCATTGGGTGGCCCCCCTTCTAGCTGAGGGCCACCCCAAAACTCTGTCGTACCTGAAACTCAGGTGGCCCACATCACATGAAACAGTGGGAGTGAACGTCCTCCATTGAAGCCCCTTTGGGGTTGTCTCAACCGTTTTGGATCATTTTAAAAATTCATTTTTCTTCTCCATCAGAGTCTGTGTGACCTTATCAACATGTTGGATGGAAGATAAACGTTATGGTGGGCCCCATGTGGGACCCACTGATGCATGTATTGTATAGCACACCTCCCCACGCATAGGAGGTGGGACGGCTGGTGTACCTCACTACATGGCTGCTGTAGTGGCGTCACCAAGTCTGTGGGTCCCACTTGAATTATCTATGCCGTCCATTCCTATGGGACCCACCATGATGTGTTGCATCCAAATCGACCAACCATTTTGAAAGCTCATTTTAAGGCTTGAGACAAATAATAATAATAATAATAATAATAATAAGGCAGATCTAATATCAAGTGGACCACCCTACAGAAAATAATGGTGTTGAATGCCCACCCTTGAAATCCTTTTGGGTTACAGCAATTTGATTCAATACCATAATTGTTTTCCTTCCCTGTTCAGATCCTAATGACCTTATGAACAGTATGGATGGAAAATAAATACTATGGTGGGCCCACTAGAAATTTAACTGTGGAAATCATTACCACCACTGTCATTTGTGGTATGGACCAGATGATCCTTTGAATATGATTCATTCTTTTGATCCCTAGCAATGGATGCATGGTGTACTTGTATTGGCCCATTTGATTCGGCCCATCTGTATCGGCCCATTTGATCGACCCACTGTTCGGCCCATTTGACTAGGCCCGATGTGAGGCCTGCATGGATATATATGAGGCCATGTGATGAGGCCCATCTTGATGTATTTATGGCCCATCTTGATTTATTTATGGCCATCCATTGAGGCCCACCTTAGTATATATATACTAGGCCCATGTGATACGGCCCATTTGATGTATTTAAGGCCCAATGGGATGTTTTTAGGTCCATTGCAATGTGTGATTTCTCCATGGTGTATATAGTGATGTTTATAACGGGCCGTGCCCTGAGAGCAATGATGGTTTAATGTCCACATTGTAAGGATAATGTTAGTTAAATGTCCGCATTATGACTCTCCCTAGAGCCCATTGATATGCCCATACTTGTAGTGTAGGCCGTCTAGGCCTATCTTCATTATGAACAGAGCCCATCACCATATAACTTGTTTAGTATAGATCCATGATTCATGCTCATACGCATCATATGCATGCTTAATATGAGGAGTGACTGATCATAGCATATGCCTTAGAGCAGATTGTTTATGGGCTCCCTGATAGGCAGAGTTGCCCTACACGAGCGTACGGTACACGTAGGATGTTGCATGTCTGGTAGGATGATTCATGCACTTGCATTTGTGTGATTGGATTATTGTATGCCCTAGCAATATTAGGGCTATAGCCTCCATAGACACATCGTGGGTGGCTAGATTGGATATCGAAAATACTGTTTCTAGCATCGCGGTGCCATAGATGTCCCTGGGTGAAAATTCCTAAACCCGATGGTACCAGAGGATGACTTCAACGTCAAGACCGAGTGGATGCATGAGCGCACGAGGGCCGTATACCAGTAGGCTGTGTCTCCCACTGTATCGTGGTCGGTTGGAAAGGGGCGTGACCTTACCCGCCTGAGTGAGGGGGCAATTTCTAGATTAAGTTTGACCAGCTTGCGGAATTGGCCCGCTATCGACGAGCCAGGCCCGATATTGGCAGGCGGATAGTGAGCTCTCTTCCACTCTCCCAGTTGTGCGTTCAGATAGGGGCGACAAGCTGGCGTAGAGCGTACTAGACCCCGATGATTATCCAGATTGAGAACTGTACTGATTTGATGCTCTAGTGAGGAGCTGCATTGATATGTGGATGTGGATTGGCAGCTTGACTTGCATTATGCATCGCATGACCTTGATATGGTTGATAACATTTATATTCTACACCGCATAGCCTTGGTACGGATGATTGCATTCATATACCCATCAACATGACTCTACATTACTCTGACTTTGCATTCTGAGCACGCTTATATTGTGCCCACACTTACACCACCCTCTAAGCTTTCTATAAGCTTATGCACGATTGATGCGTGCAGGTGACTCCAGGACGTAGCTGTAGCATAATAGCAGCAGGAGCGTACAGTCGAGCTTTTGGAGTTTTAGTTATTAGTACTATCTTGTATTTCCCTTCATATGCATTGTACTCAAAAGTTTTTGATCATAGTGGATTTTGTGATGGTGTTCTTGTGGTTATTGTTCGTGGGTTATGCTTATGGTTATACTCATTACAAATCAAATTGATGATTAGAAATCCTCCTTGTAGCATCCCAGGATCGAAACCTGGTGTATGGGTGCTAGGAGCCGAGAATGGGGTACTACGGAGGCTGTCGGCGCAGGATTTGGTGAACGGGAATTTTGTGAGCTCGGTTTCTGAGTTCGGGGCGTGACATAAATGAGGAGTCATAGAGAGCCAAATATCAGATACCGAGGATACAATGCAATATATAAATCCCACTAAGTCTGTCTAGGCCATATAAGTGCAGAAACATATCAACCCAAAATGTCATATGCCTGCGGATGTAATGCAATATGCGATGCGAATGAAATGACCAAGTTGGAGTGTGAAGTCGGGATGAAAGTACATAGTGTTGTAGGCTACGGGGTCCACCGCAAGGGACTTCTATCCAAACTAGTCCCATACCTTTATTTGGATAGTCAGACTTAATGTGGTAAACTCCTGATCTCAGGTTAGTCGCGCGCTTAACCGAAATCCTGGCCATGCGAAAGTACATGTAACAAATAGCTGCGCACCACCAACCCGAGTGGATAATGAATGAGTATGAAATTCCTGCT
Organism: Magnolia officinalis; assembly: GCA_021015155.1. Lineage (NCBI taxonomy): Eukaryota > Viridiplantae > Streptophyta > Magnoliopsida > Magnoliales > Magnoliaceae > Magnolia > Magnolia officinalis. Next base: position 36,812,085 of record JAJHSJ010000014.1, on the reverse strand, counting down.
CAATAAGTCCATATATCAGTACGGTTCCTCTCTGGCATCATTACCGGAGTCTAGTACACTCTACATGTAAATCGCCGCCCACTGATGCGTGACCATGCAAGTGGAAGAGGCCTCACTATCCGCTAAGCCAGTAGTCGGACAATATCTACGCGGCACGTCGATAGCGGACCCATTCATGAGCTGGTCAAACTCAGCCTAGTTATGCCCCCTACCCTCGGCGGGTAAGGCCACACTCCCTCCCAACCGACCACGACACAGTGGGAGACGTGGCCTCCTGGTATTCGGCACTCGGGCGCTAATATATCCACTCGGTCTCGACGTCAGGGTGTCTCCTGACCTTGGAGGTTTAGAGATTTTCACCCAGGGACATTTATGGCGCCTGTATGCTAGAACTAAATATTTCTGATGTTCCATCTGGCCATCCATGACATGCCTATGGAGGCTATGACCCTGATGTTGCTTGGGAGTACGGTAATCACAATCACACAAATGCAAGATGCATGAGTCATACTGTCCAATCATGCATCAATCCTGCGTATATCGTGAGCTCATGTGGGGCAATCCGCCTATCAGGGAGCCCCATGAACAACCTGCCCAATAACATATGCAATGGTTAATCACATCTCATAACAAATATGCAAATGATGCGTATGGGCATATATTATGATGATATGTTGTCACATACTCATAATCGGTATCAATAACCGGCCTCAATAAACTACATCGACAATCGACCTCGACAATGTGGACATTTAACCAACATTGCCCCCAAGGGGTGGCCCACATAAAGCCTAACATATAGTGGACTCATGGCCTCACAAAGGGCCTGATATTCAACACTATGGGCCTCGCTCAAGAGCTTAATACACATCACGATGGGCCTTTCACATCGGCCTAACATACATCACAATGGGTCTCAAATACGAGCTGCATATACATCACTGTAACGACTCGGAAAATTCCGTACAAAGGCCCGAGTACCACCTCAGGCAGAAATCACTCAAGACCAAATCCTTTAGAAATTAGACGATGATTAACTAGAGTTAAACTAGATTACATATGAAATCCGCACTAATCACTTTAAATACGATCTGCAAGACCCAAAACTTGTGGAATCGTTGACGCTACATTACCCAAAAATCTAGGATCAATCTCATTACCTGGCTGCTCTCGGGAGCATCGCGAAACTCCGTATCAGATCTGGACCGCACATCGAAAGTCTGAATAATATGAAGTTATAGAATTAGGATCGCCTTGCTGGGCTTGACAACCATCTCGGAAGTCAAAACCAGATAATGTCCCAGGGCTATTCGCTTGAGCCCGTAGCGAGGTGTGTGAGAAAACATGGTTTTCTTTAGAAATTAAATTTAATTTAAGTAATCTGAGACTTGTTGCTTGCGGGCCAAATATAAGCAATCAGACCATTGGAAGTTGACCCAAATACACCCTCGGATCAGGGAACATTTCCCATACATGTCTGTGTACTTGTAACCCTGATCGAGTTTCAGTGCCCGTTGAACTGAAACTGGTCCGCCACGTGTGATCTGGGAACCCGACTGGAACGAAAACTTAACTCGACCTAGATCCAAGGTCAGTGAGCTTAAGTCCGACCTTTGGCTCAAGGGGGGGCTCCAGAAGTGCTCCGTTAAGACGGAACAACCTCACTTTGGCTATAACCTAGGTATATCATGACCCTGAGTCTAATTTAGTGAGTTTTAAGCCTATATAAGGACCTTAAACCCTCACTCTCTCATCCCATACGAATTTGAGAAAACCTAGGAGAGAGAAGAGAGAAAAGAGAGAGAAAGTGTGAGAAGAGTGAGAGATTCTTCCTAATACTCTACCCTGCTACCATACGTGCTTAACCATCACGATCTATTCGCTTTTCCGGCGATTCCGGCTTCGTTCTTAGGTAAGAAACCCTAACCCTAATCCGTTCTAGGGTTATGATTGTTACAAGTAATGAAGTAGCTAACCTATTTCATTTCGTAGGTTGTCATTCCACCGTAGTCAAAGGCTTAACGATTTTATCGAGTTCTTTACGCTTCTACGACGTAAGGTGCGGACTATAGATGTATAGGTTATGGTTTTCAAGGCTTTCAATGTCGGTTAATGATTTATAACTAACAAGGGTGCTATTACACATGCAAAATGCGTCGTCTGTTTCGTTATACGAGTTTACATGAACTATGTAGAATATAGTGTATTCTATGCATATGTTGGAATGTTTGAATATGTTTGGAATTTGGATTTGTGCTTAACATGTTTATTTGTCATGAATATATGCCTAATACATGTGCGACAACTCCTTAGTGAAAGGACTTGCCCAAAATCACGTCACGGCAAATATACGTTATATGTGACTAAGTGTGTAGCCCAAGTGTTTGTAGAAATGTTTGAATGAACATGGAGCTCGGATTCATGCACACCATGGTTATCCATCGTGGGTATATACACTTGGTATGCGGGGCAACTCCCTAGTGAAAGGATTTGGCCTAACACATGTGAAATCCTCATACATCATGTAAGGTGATGTATGTAGTCTATGTGTTTGTGAAAATGTCTGAATGTGCTAGTGATCACCTAGAATACTTTGTAGGAGGATCGAGATACGAATCTCGGTTACCTCAATTATGTGTATGATTTTTTACATGTACGTTACATTGTAATGTCGGTTTTATTTCATGAAGTGAATGTGTGTGAAATCTTGTTTGTGTTGTACTTCATAACATGCTTCTTTGATTGTAAGAATTGAATTACTTGTTTATTCCTGCTTTAACTATCTCATATGATTCTTGATGAAATAAAATGACGTTTGGGACTATGATTTAGTCCAGGCAATCAGTAACGGGATTGACTTCGTGGCTGAGATTCATTTGCCACGTAAGACGTGATTGACGAATCCGAGCTGTACTTCGGTTGGCGACAGTGGTTAGGCTACGCGAAGGGCTTATGCACTTCATGTCGTTCAACTTGTCATGCGCTTGTGCTAGTCGATCTCGTCAAGTAACCCAATCTGTCTAATGTATGTTCACCATGTTTGGACGCTACTGCTTGAACCTAAGGTACTAAACTTACCATTGTAACCCCGTTAACCTTGGTACCTCGATCCGCTAAGATTTATGAGTCGGGCATGGTGGTATGGGACACCGTGGTCGAGTTGTCGGCTTACGCTCGGGCCACGAGCCTCTCCGTAGTGACCAGTGAGCAACCCAGACTCGTGAGCTGAATATGGTGGTATGGGACACTGTATTCGAGCTGTCGGCCTACACTGATAAGGTGATGGGGGAGTGGTGCAACGATTGCATGTAACAGCCCTAGCAGCCCTTTGTAGTGACTTCGAGCATACTGTAAATCTGCGGTGAGTCGACGAGTCTTCCCGTAGTAAACAGAGTATAAACTAGGCCTGTATTGATAAGGTGATGGGGGAGCGGTGCAACGAGTGCGTGCAACAGCCCTGACAGCCCTTTACAGCAACCTAGAACCGTATCATCGTATGAGATTATCTAGGACTGACGACCCTAGAATGGATCATTGTTTGGGAATGATATAAGGGAGGTACCTTAGTTTCCCAATACTGCTGTATGAAAAAGGACTAATAACAACTCAGTAATCACGTTCATAACATATCACTGCATGTGCCTGGCGTTATGGAGCACTGAGGGATGAACGCATGTCACGGACGTAAGATAGTGTCGCACGAGGGAGCATTGGCGAGGGCATGCATCATGACTGCATTCCATACTTGCATTAATAAGAGTATTTAGGAGTGTTTGATTATACTGCTTTATCATTACTTCTTGACTAAATTGAGAACATGTTAACCTATGCTTTATCGTTCCACTGAGTTAGCTACTCACTCCCACGTTACGGGACGGTGTTTTAGACACCCACCAGACTCTGTCTTAGATGCAGGTATCGACGAGACGCAGGAGGCTGTGCCTGATTACTATGATGATCAGGACGAGTTCTCCTACATGCAGTTCTCTGGAGGCTTCGTTTAGGCCATTCAGATGACGGGGCTACTGGGTTTACCATTATAGTTGTACCATTTTTGGCATTTTGATTTTGAAATTAATACATGTATATGGTGACTCAGTAAGGTGTTCATACTCTGGAGACCGATTGTGACCGTTCCTGGCTTTATATACATTTATATACATCTTTCAGTCTTCCGCTTGCATTTTATAACTTGATCTGGAGTATAAATTACTGTTTTTGTATAATCCCATTCATGATTTATGCACTAACACAGACAACATTCAATCATGAGCATTTATGTTGCATAAGTGATGTTTTGGAACTCAGGTGTTGAGTTGCTACTCGACCCCCGATTTTTAGGGCGTTACAATCACACAGGCTAAATACACATCACAATGGGCCACAACAATGGGTCGCATATACATCACATAGGTCTCGACAATCGGCCTTGGCAATCGAAATCGGCCTCGATAATCGAAATCGGCCTCAACAATCGGAATCGACAAATCGGAATCGGCCTCGACAATCGGAATTAGCCTATACAATCGGCATCAATAAATTGGAATTGGCCTTGATACTCGGCCTCGACAATCGGAATCGGCCTCGACAAATCGGAATCGACCTTGAAAAGGCCGAGCTATATGTCTTAGAGGGGGGGGGTGAATAGGACTATGCCAAATAAAAAAAATAACAGCGAAATTTAAATAAATTAAATACAGATAGCAATAGACAATCTCACAATGCTGAAATTAAATACAACTTCAAATGTATGAGTATTGAGAGATTGATACAAATGTTGTTCTAAGGACAACCTTATACCAAAAACCAAGGTTTATGGTAGGACAACCTGATTCTAAGAAAGGTCTGTGTATCAAAAACTCAAACTGATACAGAGGAATAAATAAATAAATAGCAAGAAGGGAAATCTAGGCTATTACAACATTCACATCCACACATACATCCCACAATATCATATGATAAAAGATATAGAAAATAAACTACACATCCACAAAACACAAAGAATTATAGTGGTTCGCCTGTGTGTACAACAACTGTTAAACAATAGCCACACAGCTACTCCACTCCTAATATCCTCACACTGTGGATATTATCATTCACTATAGAAATAGGTTTTTCTAGGTTCACCTAAAACCCTCACAATTATGTCTTTCAAGTGGGCTTACACAATTCAAAAACCCCACACTCTGAGTTTTCTGGATCACCTCAGATAAACCAAAACAATGAGATTTTTCTAGCTTAATCTCAAAAGAAACCAAAAATAGAAAATTTACACAAATGTAAAATACTTGGATTTCTCCTTTTGTTGAAGCCTGGAAGAACCAAATCGGAGTAGAAGTTCGAATATAAGTTCAATGTCCAATACTCACTTATGAAATGGTTTTAGATTCTAAATTGATTTTAAATTAAATCAAGTTGGGCTAGCTCTATTTGATTTTGATTCCAAGAAGTGGGAATACTTCAATCCCTCTTTCAAATCAGATTGGAATGCAGAATACAAAATCAAATATAAAAAGCTATTAAAAGAGAATATCAAATGAGCACAATATAGCTTAAAAAGAATACTAACTTATCTCTCAGAGTGATGACTTAATTATACTTGAATTGAATTATCAAACTCTGAAAAATGTGCTCTATTTATAGATGAAGAAATCGCGTCCACGATTGGTCGTGAGGACACTATGACTGGTCGTAGGACCAACAACATTTTGAAATTTTTAGTGCGATCAGATAAACCGTTCCACGACTGGTCGTGTGGTCTCCACAACTGGTCGTGACATACCCACGACTGGTCGTGAGAAGGCTGAACCAGTTGCTGGACTTTAAGTCGTGGTTGCAGGACTGGTCGTGAGCGAGTCATGCACTGTTCACACGACTGGTTGAGCAGTCTCCAGGATTGGTCGTAGCTTAACTAAAAAATTCTGAAAATTTGCAACAACTTAGGATTGGTCGTGGAATTTCTTGGACTGGTCGAGCCAGTGTTAGGACTAGTCGAACAGAGTCCAAGACTAGTCGAAGATCAGACCAAATACTTATGAAGTAATTTAATTTGAATTATGTATTCAAAATGACCTACCCTAAGGTCAATCTAAGGTCTTCTTACCTCGGACATGATGTATGAACATGAACCTTCTTTTCTTCAAATGATAGACGGTCTTTGAAGTTCATGAAGCTTGAGATCTCGACACATAATGGAGCTTGAACTTGAGATCTTTTGAAGCTTAAATTTGTAGTTCTTGAGTTGTACTTCACCTTGAGTCTTGAGTATAAACAGTTGACTTGTCTTTCAATGTTGCTTTAAAGCTTTGAACTTTGAAGCTTATAGGAGTGAACAATGTACTTGATCTTGCATTTCTTGAAGTAGATCTTTGTTCTTAACTTGAAGCATTGTCCTTGTATATGTGATGCATTGTCTTGAACATATATATCAATGTGCTACACAAGACACAGACTGTGGTTTTGGCATAACAAAATTTGATAATTAAAGGAACAAATAACCATAGTGCTTACAATCTCCCCCTTTGTCAAATTTGTGGCAAAACACACATTAAAAATAAGAGTAGCATTACTTGCTCAATAAAGAATCATGCACCAGTTATTAAAAATAAGAGAAGCATAAGAGAAACATTGCATCTATATCCATATCATGCACTAGTTATAATAACCAGAACATTACTTACTCCCCCTGAGTAGCACAGTCCATATCCATATCCATATCCATATTAGCATAACAAAATATTCTCCCCCTTTTTATCACAATTAGACAAAGGAAGCAATTAAGAAACGGAATAGGAAAGGTAACAAGAGATGCATAAGGGAGCAAACTAGTCAAGATATGAAAGATAAAAGCAAATAGTATTCATCCAACATAAATCATCATAAACCAAGTTCATATAAGTAACCAACATAAACCAAGTTCATCCAAAGTCAGTCTCACACACTGAAAGAATACAAAGTATCATAAGAGTTATTACAGGCCATATAAGAAAAATACTTAATCAAATCCAGAAGTGGGAGCAGGAATAGATGGATCAATTTGGTGTAAACCCTTGTTAATGCACTTCATGTATTTGCGCATATAAGCAAATTGAGAATCCTGGGTTACACGTATCTGAGCCACCTGTTCCTCAAGAGAATGCAACCTCTCATTAAAATCAGAAGGCTGATAGTTAGAGTCAGCCTTAGAATCTAATTCAATCTCATTAAAGATATCACCCATGTTTATATCATCTGGAGGTAAATCGCCACCTTCTTCTTCATTCACTTCTTCAGCACCACCACCACCCACATTGACTTATCCAGGAGCCAATCCCAATTTCATCTTTTTTATATTTGAGTTGTTGAAAATAAGGTGATGAATAGGAGCCTCTCCAACAGGCATAGCTACTAACATATGAGTGGCTAACACAGTCATAAGATTTGCAAAAGGAATATCATTGTGTCCAGGATGGAAACGGAATTGAATGATAGAATGACAGATCAAAGAAGGAAGACAAACTTTAGTACCAGAGATGATGGAATGCAAAATTCGAACCATGAAAGAGGTGAGTTCGGTTTTGTTACTAGAACGCGGATACAGATTTGAAATAAATATTCTGTGAAGGACTCTGTATTTGGGTAACAAGTACTTGGAAGCAAGCGCATTCCCCTTGTGAGTCCATTGCGCATCTATTATAAAATGTTCTAGTAAGCACACATTTTTCTGATTCCGACGGTTTGTCAACTAGAGTGTGAATATGAATACCCTCTTTATTTACAGGTATGTCCATTAGTCCAGAAATCAAATGTTGGTCTACTTCAAATGGACCTTCTCTAGTTGCTATAATAAAAGTTAAATTTTCAGTAGAAAATTCAAAAATACATGCAAACATAGTCTGCGCAATAGACTGGTATGCCGGCCCACCCCAATGTAGAATGTTATCCCATCCTATATCTTAGAGAAGAGGAAAGATCTCAAATGGAGTAATATGTTCAATATGCACAGGTCGTTCAACTATCACATTGCGCAACCGTAAATCCCGTACATAGGAGGGATCATCTTCAGGTGACCGAAGGTGGTGCCTTGTGATAGGTGTCGATCTAGATGAGGAAGCACCACGAGAACTCTTCTTTTTTGCCTCTAGCATCTATTTGCAACTAGGAATACAAGAAATCAAGAGGTTACAAAAGATGTAGAATGAGTTTTCTCAAAATCAGATTTTTGAGAAGAAAACCCAAAATCTTCAAGGAAATATGAAATAAATCACCCCAAGTAAGAAAATGAAGTGATAAACACTTGAATCTACAAGAAAAACTGAAATAACGCACTAACCTTGAAGAATCAAGAAGTTGGGTACGACCAGTCGAGCTTATACTCGTTGGAGAAGAAAAGCAAATGAAGAAAAAAAAGTGATTTTCCCCCAAATTAAAAGCACCAGCGCGCTACACGACTGGTTGAGTACGTCCTCGACCGGTTGTGCTACGACTGGTCGAGTACGTCTTCGACTGGCCGTGCATAGTTAAAAATATGCATTTTCCATAAAATTTTAAAATTTAAAATTATAATTTAACAAATATATACAATATGATACATACAAGCATGAATAATCAATTCAAATTGCATATACCAAGATTAAATTTCAATTTATTAAACTTGCTTTTGTTGAGCGATTTAGTGAAAATATCAGCAAGTTGATTCTTGGTCCGAATGTATTCCAAAGAAATTATATTTTCTTACACTAATTCACAAATGTAGTGATATCTAATATCAATGTGCTTGGTTCGTGAATGCTGGATTGGGTTTTTAGATATATTTATTGCACTAGAATTATCACGATATAAAACCATTGATTCCTGTGCAATTTTGTAATCGCTTAACATTTTATTCATCCATACAAGCTGAGTGCATGCATTTCTAGCTGCGATGTATTCAGCCACAGCAGTTGAGAGCGATACAGAACTTTGTTTCTTATTTTGCCAAGAAATTAAACAGTTCCCAATATAGAAACAACTACCACTGGTTGATTTCCTATCATCGATATTACCAGTCCAATCAGCATCTGTGTAACCAGCCAATTGAACACTAGTATCATGTAGATACCAAAGACTCAGATTAGCAGAACTTGCGACATATCGCATAATCCGCTTAACAACAGTTAAATGTGATTCTTTAGGGTCAGATTGATATCTAGCGCAAATTCTAATGCTAAAAACAATATCAGGTCTACTTGCAGTTAAATAAAGTAAACTACCAATCATATTACGATATAATTTAGGATCTATACTTTTACCTGTAGAGTCCTTTGAGAGTCTTAATGTAGTACTCATAGGAGTATCAAAATTTTTCCATTCTCAAATCTGAACTTTTTCCCTAAGTTCAGAGCATATTTGGTTTGAGAAATAAAGATATCATCAGGTTGCTATTTAACTTGCAACCCTAGGAAATAATTCAATTCCCCAACCATGCTCATTTCGAACTTAGATTTCATAAGATCTACAAACTCAACAGTCATATTAGTACAAGTAGATCCATAAATACTATCATCAACATAGATCTGCACTATCAAGATATGATCGTTATGTTTCTTAACAAAAAGAGTCTTATCAACACTTCCCATTTGAAAATTATGACTTGTAGAAACTTAGTCAATTTTTCGTACCATGCCCTAGGAGCTTATTTCAAACTTTAGAGAGCCTTTTTTAAGCGATAAACATGATCAGTGTTCTTAGGGTCTTCAAACCCATTGGTTGTTTAACATACACTTCTTCATGTAAATCGTCATTTAAGAAGGCACTCTTTACATCCGTTTGATATATTTTGAATTTTCTAAAGCATGCAATGGATATAAATAGTTTGATTGAATTAAGACGAGCTACTAGGGCAAAGGTTTCATCATAATCGATGCCTTCAATTTGAGTGTACCCTTGTACAACCAGTCTTGCCTTGTTTCGAATTATATTACCAAGTTTATCAGACTTATTTTTGAAAATCCACTTAGTTCTGATAATATGTTTATCTTTAAGTCTAGAAACTAAGTACCAAACATCATTTCTAACAAATTGATTAAGTTCTTCTTGCATCGCAACAATCCAGTTTTCGTCAGTAAGAGCTTCTTTTACGTTAGCCGGTTCTGTCTGAGATGAAAAGCACACATAATTACATACATCTTCTAGTTGTCTACCAGTGCACACACCAGTGAGAGGGTTTTCAAGAATCTAGTGGATGGATGATCTTTAATGGTCCTCAGTTCAGAGTTATTTTGACTTGATGAGGTATCTGGTTTGTCAATTAAGAGAACTTCATCATTATCTAAACTTGAGACAGGTGTATTCAAGTTATCGTCAATGACCACATTGATTGATTCTTGAATTACACCGATCCTCTTATTCAATACTCGGTACGCTCGACTGTTTAAGGCATATCCTAAAAAGATCCCTTCATCACTTTTGGTGTCAAACTTACCCAGATTTTCACGGTCACATAAAATATAGCATTTACTGCCAAAAACTCGAAAGTATTTGACAATAGGCTTCTTATCAAAGCACATTTCATAAGCCGTTTTATTATTTCACTTACTAGTGTAAACGTGGTTAATTATATAGCATGTAGTATTTACTGCTTCAGCCCAAAGATTTTTAGGGAGCTTCATACTATTTAACATTACATTTACCATTTCTTGAAGCACTCTATTTTTTCTTTCAATAATTCCATTTTGTTGTGGTTTTTTGGGCATAGAAAATTCATGTGATATTCCCTGATCGCTACAGAATTTCTCAAAACTTCTATTCTCAAATTCCGATCCATGATCACTACGGATTTTACAGACTTGAGAACCTTTTTCCGTTTGGATCCGTTTGAGAACTCTTTTTATTTCATCAAGGGTTTCTGATTTATCCCTTAAGAAGGCTACCCAAGTGAATATTGTAAAATCATCCACGATTACCAGTATGTATTTTTTGCCACATCGACTCTCCGTCCTGGCTGGTCCTATAAGATCAAAGTTCGAGCGGTTTGGATATGTCATTGGAGTTCACCTTTTTGTGAGCACTCCTAGTTTGTTTGCCAATCTGGCATTCGCCATATATTTTGTCTACTTTCTGTATTTTAGGTAGACCTCTTATCAGTTCTTTTGCTCAATCTATATAGATTGCGGTAATGTACATGTCCAAGGCGTTTATGCCATAACTCAGTCTCATCGGTATGGACCTATAACACGATTGATTGGATGAGCTAGAATCACTTATAATATAGCAGTTTTCAGAAGTTCTGCGACCAGTTAATATTATAAACCATTTTTGTTTAAAATTTCACAACCTTGATTAGTAAATTTTACGCTGTGGTTTTTATCGCATATTTGAGAAATGCTTAACAAGTTATGTTTTAAACTTTCTACATATAAGATATTCTCAAATAAAGGGAGGTTAGAGAGTTGAACCGTACCTTGGCCAATAATCTTGCAGTTGCTACCATCACTGAATGTGACTGAATCATCAGTCATATCTTTAAGATTGGTGAACAAACCCTTGTCGCTTGTCATATGCCTGGAGCAACCACTGTCTAGGTACCACTTTGAATGGCTTGAAGCTTTGAAAGTGGTGTGGGCAACCAAGCTAGTAACCTTAGGAACCCATTTCATAATTGTTTTGGGTTTAGAAGTATAGTTGGTCTTCTTGTATTTGTAGTTGTTGTAAGAATGACCTACTGAGTTAGATTTTAGGAGCTCCTTGAGTAAATCAACTATCTTCTTAGCTAAAGGGTTTCTGTTCTGATTTTTATAGTTGATATGGTTGCTTTTAGGTTTAAAAGAGTGAAAAGTTTTAGTATTTTTAGAAAAGTTTTAATTTGAACTATTCCTTTTTGAGTTTGAAGACTCTCCTTTCACAAACTTAGGAGTATTCTTTTGTTTAGGAGGAATATTTCTATCATAGCCCAAACCGAATCGGTCGCTACATTTTCTTGATCCAGACAAAAGTTTTTCTAACTTAGGATCACCTTGGGCATACCTCCAAGTGTCTTTTAAACTCAAAAGTGAGAAGACTTCAAGTTTTAGTTTTTCATTTTTCAGATTTAAGATTTTCAATAAGGGAAGTTTTGAAATCTAAATCGCATTTCAGTTTTTCAAAACAATCTGAAATGTGGGATTTTTCTAAAATAAGAGAATCAAAATTTTCTTTAAGCTTTAAAAACTTTTCTTTTTGAAGTTTTAATTTAACAGCAATTTTACAACTTTTCTTTTATAGGGCATTGTAAGCATCTTGAAGATCTTCTTCATTTTCATGATCACTATTAAGATTTTCTTCACAAGTTGAATCATCATGATCTGAAAAAGTGAACTTGGCTGGAGTCATAAGGGCCTTAACTTCATTGCCTGACTCGATTTCAGAATCTTCTGATTCAGAAGAGGCTTCAGTGCCAGAAGATTCATCCCAAGTAGCCAACATACCCTTCTTTTTAGGTTTGTCCTTTCTAGGACACTTGTTTGCTAAATGCCCATATTCATGGCAATTGTAACATTGACTCTCTTTTAAAGATTTTCAAGTTTTAGATTTAGGTTTTTTCTTATCATTAGATTTTTGAAAATCAACCCTCTTTTTACTTTTGAAAATTTCGTAAAACTTTTTTACTAAAAGGGCCATATAATCTTCTGAATTTTCTAAATCAGAATTTTCTTGAGAAATACATTTAGAAGATTTAAGGGTGATAGATTTACATTTAGGAGCTTTAAAAGTTAACTCATAAGTCTGTAAAGAGCCAACTAATTATTCTACCCTCATATTATCCGTATCACGAAGTTCATAGATCGCAGTTACCTTAGAATTGAACCGTTCAGGAAGTGAGCGTAGTATCTTTGCATAGACTTTACTTTCTGGGATTTTATCACCAAGACCCCACATAGAGTTCACAATGTCATTTAATCTAGTATAGAAGTCCATGAACATTTCATTTTCTTCCATATGTATTTCCTCAAATTTGGTTATGAGGATTTGGACTTTAGATTTCTTGAAAATTGATGTTCCCTCGTGTGTCATTTCTAAAATATCTAAGGCTTGCTTTACAAAATCACAGGATATAATTCTTTTGAATTCATCTCAAGTGATTACATTTAGTGCTTTTGCATTGGCACTACTCTCACTTTTCTGAAGTGTGGTCCAAGAAAAATAAGGTGTTACTCTCATAGATTTGGATCCATCGATGCCAGTTACTTCAGTGGTAGGAGGGGTCCATTCAGTCACTGTCGCTAGCCACACACTCTCCTCCATGGATTTTAGGAAAATCCTCATTCTGGCTTTCCAATAGGCATAATTGGAGCCATCAAATGGTGGAGGCCTAGTGACTGAAAGGCTATCAAAGTTTGACATCTTAAATAGCTCAGATCGATTAGCTTATGAAATAAATCCAAATAGAATAATTAAAAATGAGCTATTAGGCTCTGATACCACTTGAAAAGGCCGAGCTATATGTCCTAGAGGGGGGGTGAATAGGACTATGCCAAAAAAAAAATAGCAGTGGAATTTAAATAAATTAAATACAGATAGCAATAGACAATCCCACAATGCTGAAATTAAATACAACCTCAAATGTACGAGTATTGAGAGATTGATACAAATGTTGTTCTAAGGACAACCTTACACCAAAAACCAAGGTTTAAGGTAGGACAACCTGATTCCTAAAAAGGTCTGTGTATCAAAAACTCAAACTGATACAGAGGAATAAATAAATAAATAGCAAGAAGGGAAATCTAGGCTATTACAACATTCACATCCACACATATATCCCACAATATTGAATGATAAAAGATATAGAAAATAAACCGCACATCCACAAAACACAAAGAATTATAGTGGTTCGCCTGTGTGTACAGCAACTGTTAAACAACAGCCACACAACTACTCCACTCCTAATATCCTCACACTGTGGATATTAGCATTCACTATAGAAATAGGTTTTTCCAGGTTCACCTAAAACTCTCACAATTGTGTCTTTCAAGTGGGCTTACACAATTTAAAAACCCCACACTCTGATTTTTCTGGATCACCTCAGATAAACCAAAACAATGAGATTTTTCTGGCTTAATCTCAAAAGAAACCAAAAACAGAAGATTTACACAAATGTAAAATACCTGGATTTCTCCTTTTGTTGCAACTCGGAAGAACTAAATCGGAGTAGAAGTTCGAATAGAAGTGTAACACCCCATATTTTCTATACTCGGGTGTTACCGTATAACCAAACCTAGGATAAATACAAGCCAGGCTTAAGTGGACATTCACGTTCATCCTAGCCTAAATCCAACCACCGAATATGGTCCCAATCCATACATCAAGCTACCTATCTGTCGATTCCCAAGATGGATCATCATACCATTAACGAAACCTATTTTCCTGGGATCCCAACTACATGGACGGACAAATCTAGCTGAATTACAGATTTACGGTCCTAAATCACGAAACCACCATTCACTAAGCTTACAACGTCTCAAAGGACTATCCATCACTTGAAAATACGGATTGGATTATCTGATTTCATATCCAATTCCCAGATCACACCAAAAACATTTTTAAGGTCCTATGGGATTTTGATAATTAAATATTAGTCAATCCAATCATTGGATTATTTGAATGTTCAGTAAATCGTTATTTGTTAATTAGAGATTCATCTGGTATAGCTCACTTTAAATACAAAGCAACCCTGATGTTAAAGTATGTAGCATGACGAGTAGTCCCACATCCTACACCTAGATATAATAATAAATAAATAAATAAGGATGAATAAATAACAATGTGCATGTAATAATGATTAAATATTTAATAACATAAAAGCATGAGATGGATAGTCCTAATAATCTACAACTGGGACCCACAACATGATCAAAAGTGCATGCACATGTGAAGGAAATAATAATAATAATAATAAAAGTAAAAGGAATAATGATAATAATAGATAGTTTATAATGAATTAAGAATAATGAAATTCACACTAATGTTAGTATTAGTATTTGGTTAGTAACCTATTATGAAAATCCTATAAACAGCCCATTAGAACCTTTTTGATCGTTGATGCTTGGATTGAAATTAATCCAACCACCAAATCAACATTACCAACACTTTAAAATTACAAGTCAATTTGTATGGCCCGCCTGAGCCTTGGATCTTCCTGGTTTTTGGTAAGAGGGCCTAATAAGAGCCTCTAAAGTGGAATGGATGGAGCGAATTTCTTAAAAACATCACTGTGGACCCCACTCACATGATGCGTGTGCACCTCAGCCAACGTGCTAGACGTGCACCATACTAGCAGGTGTGGTCAAAACCCATTTGACCAAAATTTCCTTATAAAGAAAGCGCTCCTCTCTCTTCGGTTTGCATAGGCCGACGGACAATGCCAATTTAGGACATTCAATGGCCCACCAGGATCATCGCCATGGATGATTTGAACCGTCCATCGCGTGCGTCCTTCAGCCCCGACTAAAACCCAACTGTCAAAACTAATTTTGATGCACGTGCGGACAAACGATCCTAGATGCAATCCAATCCTGCAAGCACACCACTTCCAAAAGAGGAAACTGCTCTCCCAGCCAGCTTAGCGATCCACGTGAGCTGCTCCTACGCCATCTCGACCCTCCATCCTAGAGAGATTTGGGCCGTCCCATTCGCTTAAGGCTTTCCAAATGAAACCACGACCGGTTTTCATCTTACCCACTGTTTTGAGGGCGGTTTCGGCCAGAGAAGATTCGGACCCCCCGAGTGCTAATCTGACGGTCTAGAGCAAGTTAAGGCGAGCATAAAGGGCGTGGGGATCGAAGAACTGTAGCCCGCCCTCCATTTTCACAGCCACAATCAAAGACCGACTGTTTACCTCAAACCTTCGAACCCACCACCCAAAGCTCTTCAAACGTATGGTCTGATACGTCTGCAAGCTCTGTTGCATCCTTAAGGACCCTCCCACGCTGTCAGATTGAAGAAAGAAGCCGTGGAAGGGAATATGCCATGAAAACGGATCATCTTCCTCGCCGTTTCAAACTGAGTCAGACTCGGTTCGGGTTTGCGGTTTTCGAGCTCTCATCGTCTGGTGATGACCCTGGAGTGAGAGAGAAAGCAAGTAAGATAGAGGAGAGAACGAGCGCTGCTACATTGAGTCCATACGGTCATCCTAAGGCCACACCAGGACGCCTGGCTTGCTAGACAAGCGACTGTCTAGGTCTGCTGTTCACAGCAGCTACCAGGGTTGGGTCAGCCTTCTGAGCCGCTGAGTCGAGCCTCGACTCAGCTCTGCCCAACTTCTAGCAAGGGAAAATAAAGAAAATAAAGAAAGGGAAAAAAGTAGAGGAAGGAAGGAGAGAAGAGGAGAGACAGAGAGTCGACTCGGCGAGTTGGGGTGTTGAGTCGAGTCAAGTTTGGGCCGATCCAAATGTTGTTGGAGTTCCAACAAGGTGAGGCAAAAATGGAGAAGAAGAAAAGGAAAAATAAAAGAGAGTTGGGTTTTTGAGTTGGTCGTGTTAAGCCGAGTCAACTCGATTCGAACTGAGTCAACTAGGTGAGCCATTTTATCTTTCCATATAAAGATTATTTCGGTTATATTGTTATTATTACAATCATCATTAAAATTGTTAAGATTATATTTGAATGACCGATAGTAGATTATCTACAACAATATTAGTCGTTACATATAAAGATTATCATTATTAAATATTTGAGTTTTGTTTTGTCTACCTTAAATCTTATCGTTAATGATTAGAGCATGTTATTCATTTTATTACGATAACCATTAGTGCTTGTTAGCTAACATTAAGTATATTGCTAATATTAACGATCGCTTTGAAACTTTTAGTATTAATGACATTAGTCCTTATTATAGCACTATTTGTAGGAATTCTATTATTATTATTACTTATATTATCTAAGAGAATATTAATTATTATGAGAATGTCAGTACATTCAAATACGAACTTAAGAACCATCATTAATGTGAATATTAATTGATCCATAGTATGATAATAATAATAATAATAATAATAATAATAATAATATTAATAATGATTGAGAATTCAAATCCTAAGATCTAAGCATTTAATTAAATTCTAGGATGAAATCTTAGACCTAGGTAATCTAAACCCTAAGTCGATACTCTTGTTTGTGTTGAGTTTGGATCTAGGTGTAGAATCTAATATCGGTATATTTTATATGAGTTTATGAACTATCATTATTAACATAGTAGCAGATATGAGTTATAACTCTAACGCTAATAGTATTCTTGTAATTATCAAGATTTAATTTTAACTAATACACTAAGTAGAATTCAAATCATAGAATCTAAAGCCTATAGCTAAATCTTAAGATAAAACCCTAATTCTACACTAAAGACCCTAAAAGATAACCCTAGGCTACGATCTTAAACCCTAGGTGGTATGTAGAACTTGGATCTAATGGTACAAGTTCATGAAATGTGTTAGGATTCATTTCTAAAGGCGCAAGCACCTTGCGACGCTAGTAGGCGATCCCAAGTATAAGGTGATGATTCTTCCCCTTGAGTTTTCATCTTCTCATTAGCTTAAGTTATAGTTTTTATTTAAATTCATAATTGATATCTCCCTTTATAATCACATGTGTTGGCTGGTGGAAATTGAATTGTTGTATTACATGCTTTATGATTTTCCTGTATAATTACTCATGCTTGTGGATTTCTTTTTGTGGATTGCCTATGGAACTTAAACTGGTACATTAGTGAGAAATTCCTACATATGAATGTACACCCACACTTGGGATGTAACTTGACTAGTTGTGATTGTAATGGACCTTCGATCTAGTGGTTATTGAATGATGGTCTAGATGGATCATTAATGTGGGCATACCATCTAGGGTTTTAATATCGGCCCTATGTGGCATATTTTGATACTCGCCCTATGTGGTTTTGTTTTGATATTTTTCATATATGGGTTCGATGTTTTACACTGTGCAACCATGCGATGGTAAGCCCCATATATTGTAATATGAGTGGCCACTAGTCGATGGGTTCCATTAAACATCTTAAGGTGGTAGTGTCATGGGCTGAGGATGGTGGTAATGGGACACTATGCCCGAGCCGCCGGCCTACGCTGGGCCATGTGCTCCTTGTAGTGACCGTGAGCTTATTTAAATTGGCTGGTTGTAATTGGATTAATAATGGATTGGCTAATCATGCATACATGGCACAGACCAACATCTTTTGCTATCATATGTAATGTACGTATTGTTCCGACAGGATGATGTTTCCTAAGTTCGATGATTCCTACTGGATGATGTTTCCCAGGTTCAATGATTGCATGGGTGACGGCCCACTGTCTGCACGGATGAGCATCCCCGGGGCATGATTGCATATTTCACACATCCATGCACCTAATAAGACCTGCATCATATATTGTTTTATATGCTTTGTTTTATAACTATGCTTACCTAATGCGGCGGTGTGTAATCGTGAGGGGAATTCACACTGAGTTGGCCACTCATCCATCAAATAAATATAACCATACGTTGCACAGGTGGCTTAAGTGAATTTCAGGTTCAGGCTGATGAAGAGTCGGGTACAAGTGTCAGGGTTGCATGACTGTATTTACCTCGAGGAGCTGAGGAGTCTTACGACTTAAATTTACTTACATTCTACTATTTCTCGTATATTGAATCATGTAATTCTTGTTCTTGTTAATTTGGAGACATTGGTTTGTATAAGTCATTATAGGCAACCTTTGTATATTCTAAATTTAAATGCAAACTCTCCTTTATACTGACTTGTTTATTCTACGCTCATCTGCTTACTCTGATAGATGAAAGAAAAAAAAAAAACTTGAATTTGACCATCCTTTAAGGTTAGCACTCTGGTTTTTGGGAAATGGGTCATGTACTCGGGTCCTAAAGATTCGGGGTGTTACAAGAAGTTCAATGTCCAATACTCACTTATGAAATGATTCTAGATTCTAAATTGATTTTAAATTAAATCAAGTTGGGCTAGCTCTATTTGATTTTGATTCCAAGAAGTGGGAATAATTCAATCCTTCTTTCAAATCAGATTGGAATGTAGAATACAAAATCAAATATAAAAGCTATTAAAAGAGAATATCAAATGAGCACAATATAGCTTAAAAAGAATACTAACTTATCTCTCAGAGTGATGACTTGATTATACCTGAATTGAATTATCAAACTTTGAAAAACGTGCTCTATTTATAGATGAAGAAATCGTGTCCACGATTGGTCATAGGACCAACAACATTTTGAAATTTTGAGCGCGATCGGATAAAACCGTTCTACGATTGGTCGTAGGCCCTACACGATTGGTCGAGCAGTCTCCATGATTGGTCATGAGAAGGCTAAACCAGTTACTGGACTTTGAGTCGTGGCTGCAGGACTGGTCGTGAACGAGTCGTGCACTATTCACACGACTGGTCGAGCAGTCTCCAGGACTAGTCGTAGCTTAACCAAAAAATTCTGAAAATTTGCAACAACTTAGGACTGGTCGTGGAATTTCTTGGACTGGTCGAGCCAGTGCGAGGACTAGTTGAACAGAGTCCAGGACTAGTCGAAGAATAGAGCAAATGCTTATAAAGTAATTTAATTTGAATTATGTATTTAAAATGACCTACCCTAAGGTCAATCTAAGGTCTTCCATACCTCGGACATGATGTATGAACATTGAACCTTCTTTTCTTCATATGATAGACGGTCTTTGAAGTTCATGAAACTTGAGATCTCGACACATAATGGAGCTTGAACTTGAGATCTTTTGAAGTTTAAATTTGTAGTTCTTGAGTTGTACTTCATCTTGAGTCTTGAGTATGAACAGTTGACTTGTCTTTCAATGTTGCTTTAAAGCTTTGAACTTTGAAGCTTATAGGAGTGAACAATGTACTTGATCTTGCATTTCTTTTGAACATATATATATATATATATATATATATATATATATATATATATATATATATATATATATATATATATATATATATATATATATCAATGTGCTACACAAGACACAGACTATGGTTTTAGCACAACAAAATTTGATAATCAAAGGAATAAATAACCATAACACTTACAGACTTTGATACTCGGTCTCGACAATCAGAATCGGCCTATACAATCGGCCTCGACAAATCGGAATCGGCCTCGATACTCGGCCTCGACAGTCGGAATCGGCCTATACAATCGGCCTCGACAACTCGGAATCGGCCACGACAATCGGAATCGGCCTCGACAAATCGGAATTGGCCTTGATATTTAGCCTCAACAATCGGAATCGGCCTATACAATCGGCCTCCACAAATCGAAATCGGCCTCGATATTCGGCATCGACAATCGGAATCGGCCTATACAATCGGCCTCGACAAATCGGAATCGGTCTCGACAATCAGAATTGGCCTATACAATCGGCCTCAACAAATCGGAATCGGCCTCGATATTTGGCCTCGACAATCGGAATCGACCTATACAATCGGCCTTGATAAATCAAATCGGCCTCGACAATCGGAATCGGCTTATACAATTGGCCTCGACAAATCGGAATCGGCCTCAACACTCGGCCTCGATAATCGGAATCGGCCTATACAATCGGCCTCGACAAATCGAAATCGGCCTTGATACTCGGCCTCGACAATCGGAATCAGAATCAGCCTAACCGAGGGTCTAAGGGAAGGTCACAATGAGAACTTTTAACCATAATTGCCCATCAATGTGGACATCTAACCAACATTGCTCCCAAGGAGTGGCCCATACAAGGGATTCATACACAACGTAACGGGCCATACATACATCGCATTGGCCTCAACCATGGGCCTCGAATACATCACAATGGGTCCTCATCATACGAGTCGAAAATACATCACAATGATCCTCAACGCATGGCCCGAAAATGTATCATAATGGGCCGCTCACATGGGCCTAACACATCAATATGGGCTGCTCACATAGGCCTACTACACATCACTATGGGCTTCATCACAATGGGCCTTGCCCATGGGCCTTAGATTCAAGCAGGTGGGCCCCATCATATGAGCCTCGATACAAGGCAGGTGGGCCCTATCACATGGACCTCAAATAAACATCATGATGGGCCTCATGGATGGGCCGCACCAATGGGCCCCAAGTGGGCTTGGACCACACCAAAATTATTTCAATAGTTGTAGGTGTAATATGTGTATCTGTACAAAATTATTACAAATGGTGGGGTCCACTTGAACTTGAGATCTAACTCATTCTTTTACTCATGCCATAAAATGATCTCTCCAATGGTTGGATGGTATGGATACAACACATGCATCATGGTGGGTCACACTGTTAGATGGATGGTGTAGATAAAACACATCACGGTGGGGTCCACAGTCCTACGTGGACAGTGAGGATACAACACTTACATTATGGCGGAGGGTCCACGTCTAGCAACGAACGGTGTGAATGCAATACAAACATCAAGGTGGTCCCACATGCGAGCAATGGACGACGTGGGGATCACACGTACAGGTGGGGTCCACGTCCCATGGGCGGACAGAATGGATAAAACACTTACATCCATGTGACCCACCGTCCAAGCAATGGACGGTGAGGACAAAACAGATGGACGATGTAGATGCAAAAGATGCATCAGAGGTGGGTCCCATGGATGGACGATGTGTATACAACACATACATCAGGCCCACCGTCCCAAACCTCTGGACGGCAGGGATGTAACATGTATATCAAATGTGGGTCCTACCATCAAGGACGGTGTGGGTATCACACGGACCCACAGAACTAACATAGCAGCAACGTTGCTGATGTGGGGTCCAGACGTGCAACGGTGTAGAACACCTATAATGATGGTCCCACGTGTGGAGCCATGATTGCAGGGCAGCGTGGATAAAACGCTCACATCACGGTGGATCCCACCGTCCTTGCTGGACGGTGAGGATTTCACACGTGCAGGAGGGAGGCCCATGTGTTTTGCACGGGTGAAGGATGAACGGTGCAGATAGAACGCTACATCATGGTGGGCCGTGCATGGCACCGTCCAGATGGACGGTGCTGATGACATACATCTATATAGTGATGTGTTCCACGTGCTGGCTGCACTTCAACAGCACCAGTCAAATCGCTTACAGAGGTGGGTCCCAAGAGGGGCCCACCAGATATATATATATATATATATATATATATATATATATATATATATATATAAAATCCAGCATCCAGCGTCCAACAATGGACGGACGGCTGGATGCACAGATTAGTAGGTGGAGTACCACCGTCCCTGACGGACGGTGGATAAAACACATACATTAGGGTGGTGCCACGACAGTGTGGCCCACCCGATGGGGATAAAGCTGATATTTATTTCTTCCCTTCACACTGTCCAGCAGCGTCTGCTGCTGGACGTCCCATGTTTGGACGGTCAGCAATCTGGCCCACTTGCTGGACGGCCAGGGTAAAATACATATGTCACATGGGCCCCACGGGCTGGGCAGCCATGGATACAATACATACGTCAGTGGGCTCCACCATGGATGGACGGTGTGGATGATACCATACGTCATGGTGGGTCTCACCGTCTAAGCTACTGGACAATGTGGATACACCACATACATCAAAGTGGGCTCCACAGTGATGGATGGCGTGGATATATAACACGCATCTGGTGGGCCACTCGGCATCAGAGGGGGGGGGGGGGGGGGGGGGGGGGGGGGTGGGGGGGGGGGGGGGGGGGGAGGGAGGAGGGGGAGAGAGAGAGAGAGGGAGAGGAGAGTGTGAGAGAGTGGGGGGAGGGACCTCTCCTCTCTCTGGGCCCTCCCACTATGGCCCTACAACGCATACATCAAGGTGGGTCCCACCAATGTGGGCCCTTAAATCACAAAAAGACAAATACAAGATCATCCACATATGATCTCTTCTTCCTTCTCCCGCCAACACGATCTAGAGCTCCAAGGGGACGTTTACAACGGTCGAGATGTTCTTTGGATGGTGGAGATGGGAGGTAGGAAGTGGGCCACACAAAGCTCTCTCATGGAGCTCTCATGTACGTTGGGTTGCTTGCTTGAAAATGGAGAAATGAGAGAGAGAGGACGGGGTGTAGAGAGAGAGAGAGAGAGAGAGAGAGAGAGAGAGAGAGAGAGGGATGGGTGATGGAGTGATGGGTGATGTGTACTTGACATGTAAGGGTGTGTAAGAGAAAGAATTGACTTTGGGGATGGTGTTGTACTTGACATGATGTGGTGATTGATGGGATTGATTTGATTAGAGATTCTCTCGGTGTTTGCAACGCGCGACATTTTTCTCGAACTGAACGCAGACCTACATCTCCTGGCCTAGGCATCGCCTCTACGCTCGAGACGCGGTGACGGCGCGGTTGCTATGGTATAAGTCTCGAGTCAAGCCGACTCTGGAATATGGGATATGACTTAGGGTCGTGCGCAACTGCCGATTATAGATCGCGAGTCGCCAGAATTCTACCAGGAGGACCGCGGAAGCCTACGGAACAGTACGAGCTAGGATACGGGCCTTAAACCCGTCCGGACGGATTACCGTCCTGGCAGGGCTCTGTGGGGCCCACGGTGATGTAAGTGTTTTATCTAACGTGTTCATCATTTTTCTCATATTATTTTAATATATGATCCTAAAGATGAAATAGGTCCACAGCTCCAGTGAACCACACTAAAGGATGCTGTAGTGATAATGACATCCACTGTTAAAACCTTTCTAAGAGCCACTGTGATGTTTTTTTTTTTCTTTTTTTTTTTACCATCCAACCTATTCATTAGGTCATGTAGACATGGATGAAGTGAAAACACAAATATCAGCTTGATCCGAAACTTCTCCAGCTCCCAAGAAGTTTTTAATGGTGGACGTTCAATCCCCACCTTGTGGTCCAATTAGTCCTTGGACCTGCCTCTTTTTCTGGCTCACACCTTAAATGATCTGAAAAAGTTGATGGACGGTGTGGATCAAACACATAAATCATGGTGGGGCATAAAGAAGTTTTACATGTTAAAAGTTAGTTTTGTACTGCGTAAACAATTCAAAGAGAAGAAAATTCCCATAGTAAAAGGGGTAATTTTGGAAGCAAAATTTTTTTAATAGAAAAACTTATGGAGCGCATTTTGCGTTCACCATTAACATTAAGGCAGACTCCTATCGCGGAAAGAATTCAGCGAAAAACCACTCAGCGGTTTCCTTCTTCCGCGTGAACAACGCATTAACAAACACCACTAAACACGGAACATTTTTCCAATTCCGCGTTAAGTACAAAAATTCAGCGTTAACAAACAGGCCCTTAGTCTAA
The DNA here is from genome assembly GCA_021015155.1 of Magnolia officinalis. NCBI lineage: Eukaryota > Viridiplantae > Streptophyta > Magnoliopsida > Magnoliales > Magnoliaceae > Magnolia > Magnolia officinalis. The sequence continues at coordinate 36,787,835 of JAJHSJ010000014.1, read as the reverse complement.
CTTCTAGAGAATATGAGATGCCAAGTTCTTCCACAAATGGAGCATTTGAATGCTCATAGAGTGATGAACCACTTGGAAGATGCATAAATTTAAATAGGTAAGAGCCTATAATGATTTGGAAGTATTGGAACACTTTAGGTTATCTTCTCACTTAAAACAATTATCTCCATGAATATCCGGTTACTCGATTTGGAACGAAGGGCAAGCTTGCCTCGAGATTTATAGGACCTTTCGAGATCACTGGGCGCGTTGGCGCTATGACCTATCAGCTTGCCTTGCCATCTCAGTTATCTAGCATCCACAATATTTTCCATGTATCTATGTTGAGGAAGTGTGGGTCAGACGTAGTTCCTGTTATTGATTGGCAGCCATTAGAGGTTCGTGAGGACGCTTCTTACATTGAGCAACCAGTTCGTATCCTTGATCGGAAGGAGCAGGTCCTCCGAACCAAGGTCATTCCCTTGGTAAAGGTTCAGTGGGGTCACCATTGTGTTGATGAGGCGACTTGGGAGCACGAGCATGAGACCGAGATTCAAAAGTGCTATCCCCATCTCTTTAATGATTGATTATATGTTGTCTCCGATTATATATGATGTTAAGTTTTCTCTTCCTTATGAGTTATGTCTAGTTGCAATGATTGTGTAAATTTCGAGAATGAAATTTTTATTAGGAGGGGAGAGCTATAAGGCCTGTATCATAGTCCATATCATTGCGTAGACTCTCGCGATCCTCCTGGTCAAATTCTGGCAACCCGCGACTGTAATTGGCATTTGTACATGACCCTAAGTTACATTATGTATATCAAAGTCGACTCGACCTGAAACTTATACCCTATCGACCGCGTCATCCCTGTGGTTCCAACGCCACGTCTCACGCTCTGATGCGATACCCGGGCCAAGAGATGTGGGTCCACGTGTATTTCGAGGAAACCACCACGCGTTGCAAATTCCGAGAGAATCTCTAAAACTCATCACATCAATCAATCACCTCAAGTCAAGTACACATCCCGTCACTTCCCTTACAACACCCATACCTCTCCCATTCTCAAAGTCAACTCTCTCTCTCCACCCATCCCTTCCTTACACCCATCACCCATCACTCCATCACCTTTTCATCCCATTACTTCTCTCTCTCTCTCTCTCTCTCTCTCTCTCTCTCTCTTCACTCCCAAGCAACCAAGAGACCAATGTCCAAGCTATTCCAAAGAGCTAAGTGTAGCCCACTTCTTACCCCCCTCCTCCTCCCCCCCCCCCCCCCCCCCCCCCCCCCCCCCCACACACCCACACAACACACACACACACACCCCACCATCCAACCATCCTAACTTCATCATCCTCTATTAAAGAAGGAGCTTAGGAGATTAGCATTCTAAGGAGCTAAAGAAGAACGCCAATTGACGGGCGATAGTAGTGTAGGACCTTGATTTGTATGTAGGGCCCACTTGTGGTGGGACCTATCTTGATGTTTGATCTCTCTCTTTATCTCTCTTTCTCTCTCTCTTTTGTGACGGAATGTGGCCCACTTGATCTAGACCGTCCATGTGTTGGGCCCATCCCACTGCCATGGGTGAAATAAGAACACAAATATCAGTTGATCCAAAGCTTGGGTGGGCCACACTCTCGAGGACCACATCTCGCCACACGTGTGGACCCACCATGATGATGTGTTAACCCACACCATCCATTGAAGCCAGGACGGTGGGACCCACGCAGCCATGTAGCTGTTGTATTACGTCAGCAAGTAGGACCCTCGTAGCTAGGAAGATGTTGTATTGCACGTCAGCAAGCTATGTGGGTCCCACCTGAAATTTAGATCTATCCCATTCTCTTTGAATGTGTACATGGGACCCACCCTAATATTTGGGTTCTATCCTCACCTTCCAGCTGTATGGATGGTGGGATGCACCATGATATATGAGTATTATCTCCACTGTCCAGTGGTCTGGACTGTGGAAACCACTATGATGTAAGTGCTTTATCTGCACTGTCTATCTATGGACTGCACCTGACGTGTGCTATGTCCAGCACGTGCACGTGGACCCCACTAGATGTATGTGTTGTATCTACACACCGTCCATCCACGGTGGGAGCCCACCTTAATGTAAGTATTGTATATCAGCACCGTTCTTCACTGGACAGTGCTGCATGGGGTGCACCATGATGATCATTGCGGCCACGCCATCCATCTGCCAGGGACGGTGGGCCCCCCTTTTGATGCATGTATTCTATATCCAGACGTCCATCCCCTGGACAGAGGGCCAGCAGCCCACCACTACTGCTTTGACGTCAGTGAGGCTTATGGGCCTGATTATGAGTTATGTGTTAGATCCAAACCGTCTAGCCAATCGGTGAGCTCGTCTTAAGCCCTAAGACAAAAAAAAAAAATGAGGCAAATGTATTAGGTGGACCACACTGCAGAAAACAGTGGAGAATTGAACGCCTACCATTGGAATCCTTTAGGGATCACAGAAGTTCTGGATCAATATGATATTTGTTTTTCCTCTTGATTCAGGTCTTTGTGACCGTATGAACGGGTTGGATGGAAAATAAACGCTATGATGGGCCCTGGTAATTTTAAGGGTGGAAATCATTATCTTCACTGTTACTTGTGGTATGGTCTAGATGATCTTCCGATGTTATTTATTTTTGGGTAATGCTCTAAAAAGATCTCTAAAATAGATGAATGGTGTAAATGGCGAGGCCCATTGGTGCGACCCGTGGATGTGGCCTGTAAGACCTGTATCGTAGCCCGTACCGTTCCGTAGGCCTCCATGGTCCTCCCGGTCGAATTCTGGGGACCCACAATCTGTTATCGGTGTTTGCGCGGGATCCTGAGTCGTGTCCCGAATATCAGAGTCGGCTCAACCCGAGACTTGTATCATTGTGACCGCGCCATCGCCGCGGTTCCAAAGCCGTGACTCTCGCACCGATCCGATACCCAAGTCAGAAGATGTGGGCCCGCGTTCAGTTCGAAGAAAACGTCGCGCGTTGCAAATACAGAGAAAATCTCTAAGAAACGTCACATCAATCCATCAATCAAGTACAAGCAACCCAACCCATCCCTCTCTTACACAACCTTACCTAAAGTCAACTCTCTCCCTTACACAAGTACACATCCATCACTCATCACCCATCTCTCACCCATCACACTCCATCACTTACTCATCCTTCTCTCCCATCACCCCTCTCTCTCTTATTCTCTCTCTCCATTTTCAAGCAACTCCATGAGAATCCAACATCCATGACTCCCATGTGAGAGCTAGTGTGGCCCACCTTCCTACCTCCCATCTCTACCATCTAATGATCATCTCCACCGTTGAAATGCATCCCTCGGAGCTCTAGGATGCGTTGATGGAAGAAGAGGTCCAAGAAGATCAAAGGTGGGTGATTTTATGATTTAAGGGCCCACTTATAGTGGGACCCATCTTGATGTATGCATTATATAGGGAGGGCCTATAGTGGCGGGGTCCCTCCCCTTTTCATCGATATCTCTCCCTCTTTCTCTCTCTTCCCCATATGTTGTGGACCCCACCATGATGTATCATCCACACCGTCCCATTCGTGGGGCCCACCTTGCTAGCGTCCGGTGGACAGACCACTGTCTGTCCGCTCGGGACAGATCTGGATAAAGGAAAATACAAATGTCAGCTTGATGAGGAATGTGGGCACACCTTGATGGCACGTGTGGCCATACATACGTAGGGCTCACCTTGTATGCATGTGTTGAAATCCAGACCATCCGTCAACGGGCATCCAGCTCTGGACGTTGATACGAATGATATATTATATGATAATAATATATATATAATAATAATAAAGTTCTGGTGGGCCACCACGTGGACCCACCCATGATATATATGTTGTATCCTCACCGTCCAATATCTGGACGGTGGGATCCACTATGATATTTGGGTTTTTCACCTACCGTCCAAGACGGTGGGACCCCTAGTGTACACATGTGGCATCCTCACCGTCCATCTGAGGACGTGGGATCCACCGTGATCTAAGTGTTTTATTCACGCTGCTAGCCCCATGTGGGATTCCACCTTGATGTAGGGGTTTTAATCCATCCCGTCCATCCGTGTCGGACCACCTTGGTGACACGTGTGGTCACTGGAGGTGGGGCGCACCTAGACAAACTGCCTCCAGTGCAAGAGACCCACCCATCTGGGAAGCCGATTGGCTGGAGTACCTCACTCCTGTTATACAGTCGCTGTACTGAAACAACAAGTCCGGTGGGTCTGATCACATCCACACCGTCCTTGCACATGCAAGGACGGTGTGACCCACCATGATATATGTATCTCATTCCCACCGTCCATCTGGACGGTGGGGACCCAACGTTTCATCTAGACCGTCCGTCTGGACACTACAACATGGGTCGTACCATGATGTATATTTTATAATCCATGTCGTCCATCTGTCCACTGCGTGGAACCCACCATGATGTATTTATTATATCTGTACCGTCCAGCAGAACTGGATGGTGGAGATCCACCCACCTGATGAGTGGAGCGGATTGGCTAGTTAACCACACACAGCTATCGGCTGCTGTGGTGATGCCAGTAAGTTCTGTGGGTCCTAACCTTGATGTATGTATTCTATTCTCACCGTCCATCTGTACTGGACGGTGATGTGCAGGGCTTACCGTGATGTATCTGTCCAGATGGTGAGACGCACTTGATGTATACGTTGTATCACGATCGTCCAAACTACTGGACCCCACCTCTTGTATGCATTGTATATTCACGCCATCCATCTATTTTGTGATACGTGGGGCCACCTTGATGTATTGTTTATTCACACCGTCCATCGGGTTGGGATGGTGGCGGACTCCTTCATGATGTATGTACTCTATAACCTTGCCGTTCGTCCCTTGGATGTAAGCCCACCTTGTGACGTGTTGTATATTCACATCATCCATCCACGTGGCCCTCGCATGATGTCAGTGTTTTATCAGTGTCGTCCAACCCATGGACCCCACATGTGATGTATTTATGGCCCATGTGATAGGGCCCACCTGCCTTGTATTTTTAGGCCTGTGTGATAGGGCCCACTTGTGTGTATTTGAGGCCCATATGATGGAGCCCATTTGCTTGAATCTGAGGCCCATGAGTAGGGCCCACTTGATGTGTATGAGGCCCATTAGTGCGGCCCATTGATGCAACCCACTTGTTGTATTCAAGGCCCATGGACAAGCCCAATGTGATGTATTCAAGGCCCGTGGGCAAGGTCCAATGTGATGTATTTGAGGCCCGTGGGCGAGGCCCAATGTGATGTATTCGAGGCCCATGAGCGAGGCCCATTGTGATGTATTTGAGGCCCATATGATGTGGCCCACTTGATGTGTATATGGCCCTTACGTGAGGCCACGAGCTCATTATATGTTTTGACTCTATATGTAGGCCACTCCTTAGTAGCAATGATGGTTAAGTGTCCACATTGATGGGCAATGATTGTTGAATGTCCACATTGTGACCTTTCATTAGGCCTTGTTAGGCCCATTCTCATCGATTCCAATTATCGATCGATCTCGATTGTCGTGGCCAATTTTCGATTTCGATTGACATGACCGATTTGCCGATTCTGATTATCGATCGATCCCGATTGTCGTGGCCGATTGCCGATTCTGATTGACATGACTGATTTGCCGATTCTGATTATCGATCGATCCCGATTGTTGTGGCCGATTGCCGATTCTGATTGACGTGACGGATTTACCGATTCTGATTATCGATCGATCCCAATTGTCGTGGCTGATTGCCGATTCCAATTGACGTGACCGATTTACCGATTCTGATTATCTATTAATCCCGATTGTCATGGCCGATTGCCGATTCTGATTAACGTGACCGGTTTGCCGATTCTGATTATCAATCGATCCCAATTGTCGTGGCCGATTGCTGATTCCGATTGATGTGATCGGTTTGCTGATTCTGATTATCGATTGATCCCGATTGTTATGGCCAATTGTCGCTTCCGATTAACGTGACCGGTTTGCCAATTCTGATTATCGATCGATCCCAATTGTCGTGGCCGATTGCTGATTCTGATTGACGTGATCGGTTTACCGATTCTGATTATCGATTAATCCCGATTGTCGTGGCCGATTGTCAATTCCGATTGACGTGACCAGTTTGCCAATTCTGATTATCGATCGTTCCTGATTGTCGTGGCCAATTGCTGATTCCGATCGACGTGATCAGCTTGCCGATTCTGATTATAGATCGATCCCGATTGTCATGGCCGATTGCCAATTCCGATTGACATGACCGATTTGCCAATTCTGATTATCGATCGATCCCGATTGTCGTGGCCGATTACCGATTCTGATTGACGTAACCGATTTGTCGATTTTGATTATTGATCGATCTCGATTGTTTGGCCGATTGCCGATTCTGATTGACGTGATCGATTTGCCGATTCTGATTATCGATCGATCCCAATTATTGTGGCCGATTGCCCATTCTGATTGACGTGACCGATTTGCTGATTCGGATTATCGATCGATCCCGATTGTCGTGGCTGATTGTTGATTTCAATCGACGCGACCGATTTGCAGATTCTGATTATCGATCGATCCCGATTGTCGTGGCCGATTGCCGATTCCGATTGACGTGACTGATTTGCCGATTCCGATTATTGAGGCCGATTGTATTGGCCAATTCCAATTGTCGAGGCCAAGCATCAAGGCCGATCCCGATTTGTCGAGGCCGATTCCGATTGTCGAGGCCGAGTATCAAGGTCGATCCCGATTTATCGAGGTCGATTGTATAGGCCAATTCTGATTGTCGAGGCCGATTTCGATTGTCGAGGTCGAGTATTAAGGCCAATTCCGATTTGTCGAGGCCGATTGTATAAGCCGATTATGATTTGTCAAGGTCAATTCCGATTGTATAGGCCGATTTCGATTCTCGAGGCCGAGTACCAAGACTGATTCTAAGTGTCGATTCCGATTGTTGAGGACGATTTCAATTGTCGAGGCCAATTTCGATTGCCAAGGTCGATTGTCGAGACCTATTTGATGTATATGCGACTCGTAGTTCAGGCCCATTGTGATGCATTTGAGGGCCAGGCGATGGAGTCCATTGTGATGTATATTAGGCCCATGTGAGAGGCCCATCGTGATGCGTATTAAGCTCTTGAGTGAGGCTCATGTTGTTGTATATTAGGTCCTTGTGTGAGGCCATGTGTCCACTATATGTTAGGCCCTATGTGGGCCATCCCTTGAGGACAATGTTGGTTAAATGTCCACATTGTCGAGGCTGATTGTTGATGCCGGTTATTGATACTGATTATGAGTATGTGACAGCATAACATCATGATACATGCCCATACGCATCATCTGCTTGTTTGTTATGAGATGTGATTGACCATTGCATATGTCATTGGGTAGGTTGTTTGCATATGTCATTGAGCAGGTTATTATGAGACTCTCTGATAGGCAGAGATTGTCTTACATGAATGCACGGTATGCGTAGGATTAATGCATGACTGAATTGTATGACTCATGCATCTTGCATTGTATGTTGTGAGTACTGTACGCCCTAGCAACATTAGGGTCATGGCCTCCACAGGCATATCGTGGATGGTTAAATGAGACATAAAAAATATTTGGTTCTAGCATATGGGCGCCATAGATGTCTCTTGGTGAAAATCCCTAAACCTCTATAGCCAGGAGATGTCCCAACGTCGAGACAGAGTGAATATATATGAGCGCATGAGGGCCGTATACCAGTAGGCCGTGTCTCCTACTGTGTCGTGGTAGATTGGGAGGGGGTGTGACCTTACCCGCCTGAGTGAGGGGGCAATGTCTAGGTTGAGTTTGACCAGCTTAAGGAATGGGTCCGCTATAGATGAGTCGGGCCTGATATTGGCAGGCAGATAGTGAAGTCTCTTCCACCTACCCAGTTGTGCACTCGGATAGGGCGACAAGCTGGCGTAGCGTGTAAGAGACTCCGATGATGATCCCAAAGAGGAACCGTACTGATATGTGGACTTGTTGACTAGGAGTTGCATACTCATTCATCCATTCACTATCCACTCTTGCTGGTGGTGCGCAACTAATTATTATGTACCTTTGCATGGCCAGGATTTCGGTTGGGCGCACAACTAACCTAAGATCAGGAGTCTGCCACCTTGAGTCAAACTATCCAAATTTGGGTATGGGACTGGTTTGGATAGAAGTCCTTTGTGATAGCCCCGTAGCTTGCGATACTACGTACTGTCATTCCGACTTCAACTCCAGCATGGTCATTCCATTCGCACCGCATATTGCATTACATCCGCGGCATATGACATTTTGAGTTACTGTGTTTCTGCAATTATATAGTCTAGATATAGTTGACGGTATTCGTGAACTCATTAGGAATTGTATATTGCATTGCATCTTCGACATCTGATATTTGGCTCTTTATGACTCCTCATTTGCATAGTTGATCTGTATTACGTACTCTGATATTGTTTGACTCATGGACTTGTCGGTATTTCCGCTTACTTTAATATTGTATGATTTTGGCATTGTATTGAATACTTGACACTTACCTTATGCACACACTTACACCACCCTCTAAGCTTTCTATAAGCTTATGCACGATAGATGCATGTAGGTGACGATAGGACGCAGTCGAGCTGGGGTAGGAGCATGCGGCAGAGCTTCTGGAGATTTTATTATATGCATGTATTTCTTTTTCAGTATTGTACTCAAATGATTATATTAATGGATATGTGGTGATGATATTGTTCTTATAATTTGGGTATACTTGTGGTTATGCTTCTTACGAGACAAATTCATGTTGAAAATCCTCCTTATAGGATCCCAAGATCGGAACCTGACATATGGGCGCTGGGAGCCGAGAATGGGGTACTACGGAGGCTGTCGGCACCGGATTCTGCAATCGGGATTCCTGTGAATCCAATTTTCAGGTTTGGGGCGTGACATGGCCCACTTGATGTATACGAGGCCCATTGGTGCGGCCCATGTGATGAGGCCCACCTTGATGTATTTGTGGCCATCCATGAGGCCCACCTTGATGTATTTGTGGCCCATCCATGAGGCCCACCTTGATGAATTTGTGGCTCATTCGTTAAGGCCCACCTTGATGAATTTGTGGCTCATTCGTTAAGGCCCACCTTGATGCAATTGCGGCCCATTTAATGAGGACTGATGTGATATATATTAGCCCATTGATGAAGCCAACTTGATGTATATGAGGCTCATTGGTGCAGCCCATTGATGCGGCCCACTTAATGTATATAAGGCCCATTGGTGCGGCCCATGTGATGTGGCCCACCTAATGTATATGAGGCCCATTGTGATATATTTGAGGCCCATGGGTTGAGGCCCGATGTGATGTATATAAGGACCATGAGTGAGGCCAAATGAGACCTATATGAGGCCTTTGTGTGGGGCCGAATGTGATGTATATGAGGTCCATTATGATGTGTGATTCTACCATGATGTATATAATAATGTTTATGGCGGGCCATGCATTGGGAGCAATGATGGTTTGACATCCACATTGTAAGAGCAATGATGGTTAAATGTTCGCATTATAACTCTCCTTAGGGTCCATTGTTAGGCCCATACTTGTTGTGTGTAGGCCGTCTAGGCCCATCTTCGTTATGAAGATAGTTCATCACTATATAACATGCTTAGTATAACTCCATGATTCATGCCCATACGTATCATATGTATGCTTGATATGAGGAGTGACTGATCATAGCATATGCAATTGAGTAGATTGTTTATGGGACTCACTGATAGGAGTTGCTCACATGAGCGCGCGGTATGCACCGGATTACTGTATGACTGGACAGTGTGATTCATGCATCTCATATCTGTGTGACATAATTACTATACGCCCTAGCAACATCAGGGTTGTGGCCTCGACAGGCATATCGTGGATGACATATTCAGACATTGAAAATACTATTACTAGCATCGAGGCGCCATAGATGTCCCTGGGTGAAAACCCTAAACCCGATGGTACCAGAGGATGACTCCAACGTCGAGACCGAGTGGATACATGAGCGCATGAGGGACAAATACTAGGAGGCCGCGTCTCCCACTATGTCGTGCCTTGCATCGCATGGCCTTGATGTGGCCGTTAGCATTCATGCCTTGCATCGCATAGCCTTAGTACGGCTGATAGTATTCATGTATTTGCCAGCATATCCTGCATTACTCTGATATTGCATTCTGAGCACGCTTATATTGCGCACACACTCTCATCACCCTCTAAACTTTTCGTAAGCTTATGCACGACCGTTGCATGCAGGTGACTCTAGGACGCCACAACAGCATTGAGATTGGAGCATGTAGTGAACTTCTGGAGCTTCCGATTCTGTTATTGTATTTCCCTTTATGCGTATTATACCTTAAAGTTTTTTATCATACTAGATTTTGTGATGGTGTCTTGGTTATTGTTCGTGGGTTATGCTTATGGTTATGCTTGTTACAGAATAAATTCATGCTGAAAAGTTCTCCTTGTAGGATCGTAGGATCGGAACCCGGTATATGGGTGTCGGGAGCCGAGAATGGGATACTACGGAAGATATCGGTGCCAGATTCGGCGATGAAAAATTTTGTGAGCCTGGTTTTCGAGTTTGGGGCATGACAAAAGTTGGTATCAGAGCATAACTTAGGAATAACTCAGGACAACATCACATATCTACTATGAGTTCAGGACAATTAGGTCCCGAGTGCGTAACCTTTCGATTTAATTCCCTAACGTGCGTGCCTTCGAGAGTTCCCGATGTTAATAGGCGCCTTTGTTCCTTCCTATAGGACACGTCGTCCAGGAGAGCGACCCAATCGACTCCCGATCCACCACTTGAGGCACCCACTCTACCACCTACGACTCCCACTCTTTAACGCCCCGTACTTTTCAGTACTCGGGTGCTACCGTATAACTAAATTTAGAATAAATATAAGCCTAACTTAAGTAAAAGATCACGTGCATTCTAGCCTAAATCCGACAGTTGAAAGTAATCCATACCCATAATTAGGTCGTCCATCCGCCAGTTTTAAGGATGGACCACTATATCATCTAGTAACCCTATGTTTAGGGTTCCAACCACCCTAATAGACTAATCGCTTGATGGACGAATCAAACCGCCCATTGCCATCATCAAACCCCAGATCATCAAGTTTACCATTCATCAGGCACGTCACTCGATGTTGAAATCCCTAGCATAACCAGATAATCAAATCATCTGATCAGGATGATAACCGTTAAATTCTTCTAGAATTAACTAAGAACCCTATGAATCATTAATTGATCTGACCGTCATATCTTCATAAATCATAAAATAACCATATGATTTTGGACGTCCACTTGGTGTGGCTCACTTAACTGTTAAAATTAGTCGAAAGATGAGGTACATAACTCGAGGCGGTCTACTCACCTGGAGGAATACTTCTAACTAGCGGTGGGCCCTACAAATTTTAATTTAAATAATTATAATAGTAATAACAAACGTTGAAATTCATTCTACTAATAGTATTTAATATTCAAAGTCCATAGGACTAGTGGCCCTAGTCATCTAAATGGATTCTTGGGACCCATTTGACCATTAAAGAAATCATATTAGGATCAGCACAACAAGTAGGTCAATGAGAAGCAACGAAATAAGGTGAAATTCACTGAATATGGCTCGTCTGAACATGGGATCCACATCATCTTGGGTAGGGATGGCCCAAAACCCTATTATGGATGGAGTGGATATCGAGGGGCATCACTGTGGGCCCCACGCTTATTGTGCATGTGCACCTGGGATCATGCACCCGCAGTGCACCAGATTCCCAATATGGTCAGACGAGCGCTGACCCATGCTCGTCCAGAAATGGGAATTTTTCCTGCCGCTACCATTTGAAACAGAGGTGTTTTCTCACCCTCGTTTGATTGGGTTGTGGCCCACCTCCTCTATCCATTTGGGAGATCCAGACTGTTCATTTGATCCTAGAGGTGGGCCCGAACAGATCCATGCCTTCCGTACATGTCCGGGTATCCGGACATGTGCATAATCTCGGGCACAATCCCCTGTGCGTGCGGCTGTTTGGCCAAAAATGAAAATTCTGTTTCTCTCTCCACATGCCGGCTCAACGATCTGAGTGATGAGGGGAATTCCTCTCATCTCGGACGTCCGTTTGATGGCATCTCAGCCGTCCAAACCCGGTTTCCACCTCAGAAAAAAAAAAAAAAACCACAGACGGTTTCAGTTTTGCCCACCGGATTTGGAGGTGGTTTTAACTAGATCAAATCCAGACCATATAACACTGATCTAATGGCTCTAGGAGATCCAAGGTTTACAACAAAGGAAGGAAAACCTAAATATTAGGTCACGACTCCTCCCATTTACAACCGCTTCAAGAAACCCACCGAAATCATCTACCTTTGAACCCACCGATCGAATCCCCTCAAAGCTCCGATGAAGCTTACCTGCAAGCTCTCTAGGGTCCCCACGGATTGTCTGATGTAGACAGATTCGAAGAAAATGTGGCGGTGGCGAAAACGCCATTAATGGCCATTGTCTTCTCCGTCGTTCAAAGCTGAGTCGAGATGGGTTCGGGAGTGCCATCTTCAACGTCTCACCAGATGGAGATGTCAGTGGTATTGGAAAAAGGATATGAAAGTAAAATGAAAAAATATATATAGACGGAGGAAGATCATGTGGTGGCTGCTATTGTGGCTGCCGCACCACCTACACTCGGACCGACCTGAGCTTGGGCCGAGTCAGGCCGGGCTTGGCCTGCATTGCTGGACGTCCAGCAGAAACAGTAAAGAGAAGATAGAAAGGAAGAAAAAGAAAAGAAGAAAAGAAAGATAAGGGGAGGAAGAAGAACCAGAGAGAGAGAGAGAGAGAGAGAGAGAGAGAGAGAGAGAGAGAGAAGGGTGGTGCGTTGTTACACCAGCCGGAACCGGGCCGAGTCTGACTCGCTGCCATTGCAACTCGAGTTAGACCTAGCTTTGCTGAGTCCACTACTGGGCATCTTCCAGCAGAAATGGTAGGGAAAAGAAAGGAGAAGAAGGAAAGAGAGGGGAGAACGAAATAAGAGGAGAGGGAGTTGAGTCCCGAGTCACTACCGGGTCGACTTGGCTTGGAGCCCACCGAGTCTAGCTGGGCTTAGGTCAAGCCCAGGTGTGGGTAGACATTCCAGCAAGAGAAAGAGAAAAAGAATGAAAGGAGAAGGAAAAAAGGAGAGAGAAAGAAGAGAAGGAAGAAGAAAAGAGAGAAAGGAAGAAGGAGAGAGCAGGAGTAGCCGAGTCAACTAGCCTGAGTCGTGGGTTGGGGCTGTTGGTAACAGGTCGGGTTTGGAAGCCTGACTCGCTAATGAGCTGACTAATGTGAGTAGGCCTTCTCTGCTAATGCAAATTGTTGATTTAGTATTATAATTGGTATTACCATGATTATCGTGATTATTAAAAATGATTAGACGTTAGCAAGATACGTATGTTAGTTATTATAAACAAAACTATAACCGTTAGATATTGGACATGAGTATTTACTTATCATTCCTAAATACTCTCATTGATAGTAGATCACACTATTTGTTACCGCCCTTATTATTAGGATTGCTAACATTAGGTATGATTAACCACTAGTGGATAACCTAGGCTAAAACTAGTTATTATAAACAAAGTTGCAATTAGTGAATAGTAGTATTTTATCTATTTCTCTCAAACATTATCATTAATAGTATATCATAATATTTATTATCCTCATAAGGGTTAAGGTTGTCATGTTAGCTAATAACAATTTCATCGCTAGTATTAATGGAGATTTTACAATTATTAATACTATCAAGATGGTTACCATCCCTATCATCATTAGGATTTTTAATGTTAGGAATGAATAGCCGTTAGTAACTTATCTAAACCGATATTAGTTATTACATATAAAATAATATCATTACTAAATACTGTTGTATTGTCTTGTCACTCTTAAATATTATCATAGGCAGTAGATCAAATTTTAATTATCGTCATAATGATTATTATTAATATGTTAGCTAATATAAAGTATAACACTAACGCTAATAATTATCTTGTAACTATTAAGTTTAAATTATAACTAATACACCAACTAGAATCCAAACCCTAAAGTCTAAGCCTAGACCTAGACCCTAGGGTTAAACCCTAAAAATAATCCAAACCCTAGGTTGTATAAATCTTGACCATAAACACTTGGTAGAACATCGATCTCATGTGCAATTTTCACAATTCATGGTAGGATTTGATTCTAAGGGCACACGTACTTCCTAGCAACGTTAGTGGCGATTGGATCTATAAGGTGATGATTCTTCCCCTTGAGCTTTCCATCTTCCCATTAGCTTAAGTTATAGTTTTCATTTTAATTTATAATCGATATCTCCATTTTATAATCACATGTGTTAATTGTTGAAATTGAATTGCTATATTATATGCTTAATGTTTATCCTGCATACTTATTTCATGCTTGTGGATTATTTGTGGATTACTTAAGGAACTTAAATTGGTACATCAGTGGGAAACCCCCACTTATAAATGTACACCCATACTTGGGATGTAACTCGATTGACGGTGATTGCAATGGACCTTTGATCTAGTGGTTATTGAGTGGTGGTCTAGATGGATCATTGATGTGGGCCTACCATCTAAGGTTGTTGTGTGTAAGTAGTTTTCAAGGATAGTCTTTTATCTCATGATTTTGATGCTCGCCCTATATGGCTTAGTTTTGGATATTCGCCCTACGTGGCTTAGTTTTATTAATCGCCCTATGTGGCTCTGTTTTGGTATTTTCCTTATATGAGTTCGATGTTTTATACTATACAACTATGCGATAGTAATACCCATATACTATAATATGATTGGCCACTAGTCGACGGGTTTCCATTAAACATCCTAAGATGGTAGCCTCATGAGCTGGGGATGGTGGTATGGGACCTACGCTCGAGCTGTCAGCCTACGCTGGTTACAAGCCCCCGTAGTGACCTTTGAGCTTATTTAAATTGACTAGTTGTAATTGGACTAATAACAGGTTGGCTAATTATGTATACATGGCAT
Organism: Magnolia officinalis; assembly: GCA_021015155.1. NCBI lineage: Eukaryota > Viridiplantae > Streptophyta > Magnoliopsida > Magnoliales > Magnoliaceae > Magnolia > Magnolia officinalis. The sequence continues at coordinate 36,772,789 of JAJHSJ010000014.1, read as the reverse complement.
AGACCAACATCTATTGCTATCATACGTGATTATGTACTTTTCTGATTGGATGATTTTCCCAGGTTCGATGATTGCATCTGTGACGAGCCCAACTTCCGCACAGATGTGCATCCTCGGGGCGATGACTGCATTCACGCATCCATGCATCTGATAAGACCTACATCATATATTGTTTTGTATGATTTGTTTTATAACTATGCTTACCTAATGCGGCGGTGTGTAATCTTGAGGGGAATTCACACTGAGTTGGTCACTCATCCATCAAATATATAACTGTACAGGTAGCACAGGTGGCTTAATTGAGTTTCGGGTTCAGACTGATGAGAAGCAGAGTACCACTATTGAAGATACATGATTGTATTGTCAAGAGTTGCTATATGGTTTACAGTTTTAGAATTGTTATATTTTGTTTGGTTACACGTAACGTCATTTCACTTGTAATTGTAAGTTTGGGACATTTGTTTGTATAAGTCATTATGGGCAATCTTTTCCACATTCTAAATATAAATGTAAATTTCGTTTATGTTGATTTGTCCACTCTACGCTCATCTGCTTACTCTGAATGAATGAAAAAAAATGTATACTCGAATTTGACCATTCTTTAAGGTCAACACTCAGGTTTTTGGGAAACGGGTCATATACTCAGGTCCTGAAAAGTCGAGGCGTTACACACTCCACCACCAAAGATCCCTGCTCCCCAGCCTAAGGATGTCGTTCCTTCACCTGAGACCTGTGCGGATCCGATCGTACCCGTGAGTGTCTCCCATTTACAGCAGATGTTACAGACTGTGACGGCCCCCTTTCAGGGCCAGGGCAGGCACCCCGTTGTTTCGCCAGCCCAGGAAGAGCAGGAGAGTGCGAGAACCTTTCTTCGAGAGTTCCGATAGCTCGATCCCTCGGATTTCCAGGGCAAGCCAGATCTGACAGTAGTCGAGAGATGACGCTCTGAGGTGGAGAAGATTTTTTATATAATGGCATGTACGACCCAACAGCGTGTCCGGTTAGCTGTATTTCTTCCCCAGGGTGAGGCCGAGCACTGGTGGACCTCCATTACCCGTGTTGCAGCGCCTGATTTCATCTGGACATGGGAGGATTTCGTAGACCGATTCGATCAGCGGTACTTTCCCGACCACATTCGTCGGCAGTGAGCATTAGAGTTCGAGACCTTGGTGCAGGGAGACATATCTGTGGCATAGTACGCAGCTCATTTCGTGCCGCTATCGAGGTTCGCGCTGTATTTGATTGATGATGAGGAGCGGAAGGCCCACTGTTTCGAGAATGACTTGCGTTATGGTCTTTGAGGCCGTGTTGTTAGGCATGAGCTCCCGACCTTTCAGGCAGTAGTACAGAGGGTTCAGATTTATGAGACTGAGTGGGCCGGCACGCAGAATGATCAAGATCAAAGGAGAGACCGGAAGAGGCAGGCCCCCTCCAGTAACTCCCAGAAGCATCGGCGGCCGTAGAGGCACAGGAGCCACCCATCCGCTAGAGCACCAGCGACACCTCCAGCGCCACCCTAGCGGCCATTTACAGGGACTTGTTTTGGATGTGGTGGGACAGGGCACCGTATGCATGAGTGCCCTCATTCTCAGCAGCAACAACAGCCTCCACAGCAACAACGACCACAACCACCTCAGCCGCCGAGGCCCCATCAGCAGCAGAGACAATAGTATAAGCCACCATAGCAGCAGTAGTAGTAGCAGTAGCACCCTCAGAGGGGATAGACATCTCCCTTGCCAGCTCAAGCTAGGTTCTATGCGGCTCAGCAGGACTGCAGTCCTCTGGAGGAGTCGTTGAGGGTATTCTCCCTGTCTCTTCATACATCGCCCGAGTTTTGTTTGATTCCGGTGCTTCGCATTCTTTTATGTCCGAGGGATTCTGTCGTTTAACTGAATTGCTGACAGAGTCTGATCGCGAGGGGTTGACCGTATCAACGCCCTTGGGAAAGATTACAGTCTTAGGCTGCTTCTGCTCGTCTTGCCCTGTTTGGTTGGTGTTATCTTTTTACCCACTGACTTGTTTGTGCTGCCAATGTTAGATTTCGACGTCATCTTTGGTATGGAATGGCTTTGTCGAGTACTACGCCATGTTGGACTGCTCCTCGATGACAGTCACGTTCTGTATACCAGGCCTGCCGTAGTTCCAGTTCGTTGCCGAGCCCAGAGGAGAGTCGTTGTCTTGTTTGATGTCGTGTGTCATGGAGGAGCCCATAGTAGTGAGCATCGATCAGTTGCCAGTCGTTCACGATTTTCCCGATGTATTCTACGAGATTCCGGGATTACCACCGAACCAGCATATTCAGTTCCAGATTGATCTTGTGCCCGGTATCGCACCTATTTCGAAGGCCCTGTATTGTATGGCACCGATAGAGTTGCAAGAGCTGTAGTGACAGTTGGACGATTACGTGAGTTTGGATTTATTCGTTCGAGTAGTTCACCGTGGGGAGCACCGGTACTCTCCGTCAGGAAGAATGATGACTGTTGAGGCTCTACGTGGATTACCACAAGCTCAACCGGGTCACGATCAAGAACAAGTATCCGCTTCCGAGGATCAACGATTTATTTGATTAGCTGCAGGGTGCACAGTTCTTTTCGAAGATTGACCTGCGTTCCAGTTATCATAATTTTTGAGTTCGAGAGGAGGACATCCCGAAGACAGTATTCAGGACGCGCTATAGTCATTTTGAGTTCCAGGTCATGTCCTTCGGATTGACCAATGCGCCTGCAGTATTCATGCAGTTGATGAATGAGGTCTTTCTTCCTTATCTCGATCAGTTTGTTGTGCTATTTATCGACGACATTCTAATATATTCGAGGACCCGTGAAGAGCATGAGTAGCATTTGGAAATTGTATTGTAAACCCTCCGTGCCCACCAGCTATATACGAAGCTGGAGAAGTGTGAGTTGTGGCAGGAGGAGGTGAAGTTCTTCGGTCACGTGGTGACGATGAAGGGTGTCGCCATGGACCCCTCGAAGATTGATGCAGTGTGTCAGTGGGGCCAGCCCACGAACGCATCCGAGATCCGCAATTTCTTGGTTTGGTGGGATATTATCTACGATTTATTGAGGGATTCTCCCGTATTGCAGCACCACTGACTAGGTTGACCCAAAAGGGCGCAGAGTTTATGTGGAGTGACGCCTATGAGCTAGCATTTATAGAGCTGAAGCACCGCCTCACGTCCGCTCGTATCCTCACTCTCCCCTCTGGGACTGATGGATTTGTGGTATTTACCGATGCTTCGCGTATTAGTTTGGGTGTTGTCCCAATCCAGCAAAGGAGACCAGTGGCTTATGTGTCTCGCCAGCTCAAGGTCTATGAGCTGAACTACCCCACGCATGATTTGGAGCTAGCAACAGTCGTCTTCGCACTGATATGTTCGAGCTCTTCTCCGACCACAAAAGCTTGAAGTACCTATTCTCTCTGTCCAAATTGAACATGAGGCAGAGGCGTTGGATGGAGCTCCTGAATGATTATGATTTTGATCTCTAGTACCAGGCGAACGTGGTGGTGGATGCTCTTAGCCGTCAGTCACGAGGCCTAGTGGCACACATGATGATTCAGGAGTGGAGGATGCTCAAGGATATAACAGAGTTGACTTTGAGTTTGGTCTGCAGTCTTCTATCATTCAGATATCGAGCTTGTCGATTCAACCCTCTCTTGTTGTAGGGTGATCGAGGCTCAATAGACAGACGAGTTGTTATAGGGTTACCGAGCAGAGGCAACATCTGAGAGTTAGTCAGATTGACAGATTAGTTCTGATGGTGGACTTTACTTTAGAGGTCGATTATGTGTCCCGGATATTCTTGAGTTGTGTAAAGATCTTATGACCGAGGCACATCGATTGTAGTTTTCTATCCACCCCGGCTCGACGAAGATGTACCGTGATATGAGGTGACAGTATTTTTGTGAGGGAATAAAGCGCCAAATCGCCAATTTTGTGGCCAAGTGTGACACATGCCAACGTATCAAGGCCGATCATCAGAGGACCCCTGGTCCATTGTAGCCGTTGAACGTCCCGACATGGAAGTGGGAGCACGTGTCAACAGATTTCATTATGGGCTTACCGATGACTCAGCACATTCATGACGCCATCTGAGTTATCGTGGATCGTTTGACGAAGTCGGTGCATTTTCTCGCAATTTGTGCGACTTGGTCTTTGGACCGGCTTGCCAGATTATTCATCGAGGAGATTGTGAGAATGCATGACATTTCAGTCTCGATCATTTTTGACCGAGACCCGAGGTTCACGTCTCAGTTTTGAGGGCGCTTTCAGAGAGCGATGGGGTCTGTTTTGCAGCTTAGCACCGCGTATCATCCACAGACCGATAGCCAAACTGAGAGGGTCAACTAGATCCTTAAAGATATGCTTCGGGCTTGCGTGATTGACTTCGGAGGTAGATTGGCTGAGCATCTGCGATTGGCTGAGTTCGTATACAACAACAGCTATCAAGCGACCATTTGCATGGCTCCTTTTGAGGCATTATATGACAAACCGTGAATATCTCCGAGTGTTGGACCGAGGTTGGAGAGAGTCGTCTCCTAGGTCCCGAGCTTGTGTAGCAAACATCGTAAGCCATCGATATCATCAGGCAGAGGATGCGCACAGCTCAGAGCCAGCAGAAAAGTTTTGCTGATCGCCGGAGTCGTCCCTTGGAGTTCACTATTGGGGACAGAGGGTATCTCAAGCTCTCGCTTATGAAAGGCATGGTTCGATTTGGAGTGAAGGGCAAGTTTGTCCTGAGATTTATAGGACCTTTCGAGATCACTGGGCACGTTGGCGCCATGGCCTATTAGCTTGCCTTGTCATCTCAGTTATCTGGTATCCACAACATTTTTCATGTATTTATGTTGCGGAAGTGTGGGTCAGACGTAATTCCTGTTATTGATTGGCATCCGTTAGAAGTTAATGAGGACGCTTCTTAAATTGAGCAGCCAGTTCGTATCCTTGATCGAAAGGAGCAGGTCTTCTGGACCAAGGTCATTCCCTTGGTAAAGGTTCAGAGGGGTTACCATTTTGCTGATGAGGTGTCTTGGGAGCGCGAGGCTGAGATTTGAGAGCGCTATCTCCATCTCTTTGATGATTGATTATATGTTGTATCTCGTATGCTGTCTCCGATTATATATGATGTTAAGTTTCCTCTTCCTTATGAGTTATGTCTAGTTGCGATGATTGTGTAAATTTCGAGGATGAAAATTTTATTATGAGGGGAGAGCTGTAAGGCCCGTATCATAGTCCGTACCATTCCGTAGACTCCCGAGATCCTCCTGGTCGAATCTGGCAACCCGCGACCTGTAATCGGCATTTGCGCACGACCGTCCTAACTTCATCATCCTCCATTAAAGAAGGAGATTTGGAGATTAGCATTCCAAGGAGCTAAAGAAGAATGCCAATTGACAGGTGATCGTAGCGTAGGACCTTGATTTGTATGTAGGGCCCACTTGTGGTGGGACTCATCTTGATGTTTGTGTTGTAACATAGAGGGGCCCATAGTGGCGGGGTCCCTCTAATGTGTCGATCTCTCTTTATCTCTCTTTCTTCTCTCTCTCTCTCTCTCTCTCTCTCTCTCTTTTGTGATGGAATGTGGCCACTTGATCTAGACTGTCCATGTGTTGGTCCCATCCCGCTGCTATGGGTGAAGTAAGAACACAAATATCAGTTGATCCAAAGCTTGGGTGGGCCACACTCTCGAGGACCACATCTTGCCACACGTGTGGACTCACCATGATGATGTGTTGACCCACACCGTCCGTTGAAGCCAGGACTCACTGATAAGAGTTACCCACATGAGCGCGATACGCGTAGGATTGTTGTATGACTGGACAGTGTGATTCATGCATCTCGCATCTATGTGACATAATTACTGTACATCCTAGCGACATCTGGGCTGTGGCCTCCATAGGCATATCATTGATGGCATATTTAGACAACGAAAATATTGTTACAATCATCAGGGCGCCATAGATGTCCCTGGGTGAAAATCCCAAAACCCGAGGTACCAGAGGATGACTCCAACGTCGAGACCGAGTGGATACATGAGCGCACGAGGGTCGAATACCATGGGCCACGTCTCCCACTGCGTTGTGGTTGGTTGAAAGGGAGTGTGGCCTTACCTGCCCAAGGGTAGGGGCATTGCTCGGATGAGTATGACCAGCTCATAAATGGGTCTGCTATCGACGTGCTAGATAAGTATTAGCAGGCTATTGGCCAAGCGGATAGTGAGGTTTTTTACTCTCACTTGGACTGCGCACCTGAGAAAGGGTGTTATGCCCCAAACTGGGAAACCGGGCTCACAAAATTCCTGATTGCCGTATCCGGCGCCGACAGCCTCCGTAGTACCCCATTCTCGGCTTCCAGCGCATATGCGCCAGATTCCGTTCCTGGGATTATACAAGGAGGATTTTCAGTATAATTTTTTTTTTTTGTAATGGAGCATAACCACAAGTTTACCCAAATCATAAAGGCAACATCATCATCACATACTCACTAATATAAACATTTGAATACAATGCTGAAAGGGAAATACATATGTTAAAATCAAAACTCCAGAAGTCAGCTACATGCTCCAAGCTCCACGCTGCTACAACATAACATCACCTGCACGCATCTATCGTACATAAGCTTATAGAAAGCTTAGAGGGTGGTGTAAGTGTGTGCACAAGATAAATGACAAGTATACCATAAAGTCCATATATCATACATCATCGGAATAAGCGAAAATATTGACAAGATCATGAATCATACATATCAGAGTAAGCGAAAATATACTGGTAAGTCTATGAGTGCTATCAGTCGTACCAAGGCTATGCGATGCAAAACATAATAAGACGATAACAGATGCGGGGGACGCAATGCAAATCCTGACGAGCCACGAATACCATCCACCTCATCTAGGCCATATAAGTATAAAAACATAGTAACCCAAAATGCTAAGTATTGCAGATGCAATGTAATATGCGGTGCGAATGAAATGACCATGCTGAAATGTGAAGTCGGGATGATAGTACAAAGTATCACAGGCTATGGGGTCCATCACAAGGGACTTCTATCCAAAATAGTCCCATACCTAAATTTGGATAGTCAGACACAATATGGTAAACTCCTGATCTCAGGTTAGTCACGCGCCTAACCGAAATCCTGGTCATGCGATGGTACACGTAACAAATAGTTACGCACCACCAGCCCGAGTGGATAGTGAATGAATGAATGAATGGATATGCAATAACTGCTCAATAAGTCCACAAATCAGTACGGTTGCTCTCTGGAGAAATCATCGGGGTCTATTACACTCAACACCGACTGCCTCCTCCCTAGCTGCACAGCCCAGCGAGCGGAATAGACCTCACTATCCGCCTGACCAGTAGTCTGCCAATACCTACCCGGCTCGTCGATAGCGGACCCATTTACGAGCTGGTCATACTCAGCCTAACTTATAGCCCCCTGACTCGAGCGGATAAGGCCACGCCCCCTCCCAACCGACCACGACACAGTAGGAGACGCGGCCTACTGGTATTCGGCACTCGGGCGCTCATGTTCCACTCGGTCTAGACATTGGGGCTACTCCTGGCCTTGGAGGTTCTAGGATTTTCACCCAAGGACATCCTAAGTGCGCACAGTGCTAGAACCAAGTATTTTCGGTGTCCCATTTAGCCATCCACGATGTGCCCGTGGAGGCTACAGCCCTGATGTCGCTAGGGTGTACAATGATCAAGTCACACATATGCGAGATGCATGAGTCATACCGTACAATCATGCAGCAATCTCGCGCGTACCATGTGCTCATGTGGGGCGCTCCGCCTCATAAGGAGTCCCGTAAATGTCTCAGCCCAACGGTTTATGCTATGATCAAACATTCCTCATATTAAGCATACATATGATGCGTATGGTTATGAATCATGGAGCTATACTAAGCATGTTAAAATGATGAACGATCCTTACAATGAAGATGGGCCTAGATGGCCTACACACAACAAGTACGGGCCTATTAATGGGCCTAGGTAGAGTTATAATGCGGACATTTAACCAACATTATTCTTACAATGTGGACGTCAAACAACATTGCTCCCAAGGCATGACCCGCCATAAATATCATTACACAAACCATGGTGGAATCACATTCAATGGGCCTTATGTACATCCCATTGGGCCTCGACCTATGGGCCTCCAATACATCAAATGGGCCTCATAAATATTAAGGTGGGCCTCAACAACAGGCCCCAAATACATCAAGGTGAGCCTCCTCAAATGGGCCTTATGTATATACTAAGGTGGGCCTCAACATCGGGCCACAAATACATCAAGGTGGGCCTCCTCAAATGAGCCTTAACCCATGGACTCCAAATACATCACAATGAGCATTAACCCATGGGCCCTAATACATCACAATGGGCCTTCACCCATGGGCTCCAAATACATCACAATGGGCTTTGCCAAATGGGTCGGAATAACATCACAATGAGCCTCAACCCACAGGCCCTAAATACATGACAGGTGGGCCCTGCACCTAGGCCTCAAAACGCGCAATAGGTGGGCCCCGCTCATGGGTCAAAGATACATCCTGATGAGTCACATGTATATCAAAGTGGGCTCCTCGATTGGGTCACAAAAATACATCAAAGTGGGCCTGACGGATGGGCCATAAAGTACATCAAGGTGGGCCTAACCATATGGGCCTTATATATATACCAAGGTAGGCCTCAACAACGGCCACAAATATATCAAGATGGGCCTAATCACTTGGGCCTTATATATATATATATATATATATATATATATATATATATATATATATATATATATATATATATATATCAAGGTGGGGTCCACTTGAACTATAGATCTGTCTTATTTTTAGTCTCAAGCCTATAAGACAAGCTTGCCAAATGGTTGGGACGGTTTGGATGCAACACATGTATTAAGGGCGGGGTCCACATGAGCTATGGATCTGACTCATTCTTTAGGTCACGCCATGAGATGAGCTTTCAAAATGGATGGACAGCTTGGATGCAACACAAGCATCATGGTGGGTTCCATGAAGGCCCACCATCACATATATATTACATAATATATTATATAATCTATAATATATATATATACACACGCACACATATCAACCCCACACGTGGGGTAGGTCCCACCGTCTAGGTGTGAACGGTGAGGATAAAACACATAAATCATGGGTGGGGTCCACTAGTCGTCCAACAGCAGCTGGACGACATTAATAAAACACATACATCTGTGGGTTCCACTGTCCGCCTAGACGGTGGTGAATAAAACACGTACCTCGTGGGGCCCACCATAATGTTTATTTGACATCCAATCGTTAATAAGGTCGCACGGACTTGGCTGAATAGGAAAAAAACAAATTTCATCTTGATCCAAAACTTTTGTGGCGCAGAAAAGGGTTTCAAAGGTAGCCATTCAATCTCACTATTTCCTATGATGTGGGCCACCTGAGCCTCAAATAGGGCTGATTTTTGGAGGGGGCCCACTTCAAGCAGGGGCCCGCCTAATGAATGGTTTGGATGACATACACACATCATGGTGGGGCCCACGGCTGGGGGCCATGGGACCTTGCCGTCCACCCGCTAGCAGCAGGCGCTGCCTGCGCCTCTAACAGCAGCAGCGTCTGCTGCATGTATTTTAGTTTTTTTTTTTAAATCACGAAATATTGCGGTTTTTCATGTGTGGGGCCCGCATCAGTGGAATCTAACCCCACCATTGGTCCCCATAGCTCAAGACAAGCCAAACAAGCCCAATATTGAATATATTTTGGCGTATCGAAACATCGGGATGGATTTCAATGGTACTCACGCTGTTTGCTATGTTATGGCCCGCTCGAAAGTCGGATTGGTCCCATTTTTCGCCTCAACTCCTAAAATGGTATGGGGAAAAGGATGGACGGATTGGATTAAATATATACATCGAGGTGGGGCCTACATGGACAACCCTTACCAAATTTTCTTTTTTCTTTCTTCTTCTGCTGCTGCCATTAGTACACCCACTATCAACTCACACTTCACTTGTTGGCCACGTCCAGCGTCCCTGGACGCTGGACGGTTGCATATAACACATATATTTTAGGTGGGCCCTACCCACATACATGCTACCAGGGTGGGCCACCAAATGGTTGGATGATGTACATGAGACCCACATCAAGGTGAGGTCCCTTTGATGAACGTTTTGGACATCTCACAACTCATTAAGTGGGCCACACAATCATATCATCACACACAAAATAAATGAAAGAGAGAGAGAGAGAGAGAGAGAGAGAGAGAGAGAGCCACACGTGTGATGGAGGGACCCCGACATTATGGGCCCTCCCTTGCATGATTTAAAACATACATCAAGTGAGTCCCATTTCATATGGGCCCATCGATCAAAATCAACGGTGGAGATCCTTTCTCCACCGAAATGGAGGGTCTAGATGACCCTATCCATGCAAGGAAAATAACCATCATGATGGGGTCCATGGAGAATGGCCCCATCATGGAATGATCATGAGGATCAAGATGGTGCATCGGCTACATCTTAGGGTCTAAAGAGAGATCCATACCATTGATCGGTAGGCCTCACTTGGCCCATCATAAAAATATGAAAATCTAGCCTATAGGAGCACCCACCGGTCGATCTTCTTGGTCCATTGGAAAGTCGGTCTCCTTGTGCTCCACTTTGATGGAGGGTGATGAGAGATGGATGGCTAGGATGAAGGTTCTTTGGGATGGGAAGGTGGGCCACACAACTCACTTTCTCTCTTGGAAAACCATGGACGTGTGATGCTCTTGCTCTTTAGTTGCTTGGAATTTTGTGTTTGTGAAATGAGAGAGAGAGAGAGAGAGTTGTAAGGAGTGATGGGTGATGGAGTGATGGATGGGTGAGGTGATGGTGTACTTGACATGAGAGTTGACTTGGTGGTTGCTTGACTTGTAGAGAAAGAAAGCATGGGTGTATGTACTTGACATGAGGTGATTGATTGATTGATGGGACATGTTGTAGAGATTCTCTAAGGATTGTAAAAGCGCAGCGTTTCTTCGAAATAAACGCCGGCCCACATCTTCCTGTCAAGGTATCGGATCGGTATGAAAGACGAGGCATTGGAACCGCGGTGATAGTGCGGTCGTAATGGTACAAGTCTTGGATTAAGCCGACTCAAATATACAGGATATGACTTAGGGTCATGCACAAACATCGATCATAGGTCACGGATTGCCGGACTTTGACGGGAAGGATCGCGGGAGTCGACGAAACAGTACGGGCTAGGATACGGGTCTTACAAAGGGGCTGTGTCATTTGGAGTGTACTAAACCCCGGTGATTATCCAGAGTGAAAACTGTACTGATATTTGATGCTCTAGTGATGAGCTACATTGATATGTGGATGTAGATGAGGACTATATACTTGAGTTGCATCTCACATCGTATGGCCTTGGTATGGCCGACATCATTCACGCCTTGCATCGCATGGCCTTGATGTGGCCGATAACATTCATGCCTTGCATCGTATACCCTTGGTATGGCTAATAGTATTCATGGATTCACTAATATATCCCGCATTACTCTGATATTGCATTCTGAGCACGCTTATATTGCGCACACACTCTCACCACCCTCTAAGTTTTTCGTAAGCTTATGCATGACCGTTGCCTGTAGGTGACTTTAGGACGCCGCAACAGCATTGAGATTAGAGTGTGCAGTGGACTTCTGGAGCTTCTAATTCTGTTATTGTATTTTCCTTTATACGCATTATACCTTAAAGTTTTTTATCATGGTAGATTTTGTGATGTGTCTTGGTTATTGTTCGTGGGTTATGCTTATGGTTATGCTTGTTACAGAATAAATTAATGCTGAAAAATCCTCCTTATATGATCCCAGGATTAGAACCTGATATATGGGTGCCGGGATCCGAGAATGGTGTACTATGAAGGCTGTCGGCGCCGGATTCGGCAATTGGAAATTTTGTGAGCCTAGTTTCGGAGTTTGAGGCGTGACACCTGAGCTCCTGAAGGATCGGCTGAAGGACGGTTTATCACTTCCACCCCTGTAGAACGATCCTCCATGGAAAGCTCGGTAGCTCCCTGCGCCTTAGCAGAAGAAGACTCTTCCCGAACGGTCGTCTCGACAGTTATAGCTTCGACATCAAGGACAGGCTCTGCCTTCGCTTCCTCCCCTTCGACCTCCATCACAACGAGGAAAGAAGGGCCGACCTTCCCCTTGGTTTTGGAGGAGGTCTTTTGCCCCTTCCCTTTTGGCGTCGCTATTTCCTCCAGGGAGGGCGCCTGAAGCTTAGACGCGGGCCTTAGCAGAGGATGAGCTTTAAGCATTTCTGCATCAAAACATGAAGAAACTCAGTTATGGAAATCCATGAAAATTTCTAAGTCCTAAAGCTCAGCCAGAGTTCTTACCAAAGCTCTTACCGGTGAGAGCGAGGTCTAAGCCCGACTTAAGAAGCAGCTTGGGTTGGAGAAGTACTCTCCAAGATCTTTCCTCCTCTTTTAGTTCTTTCGCCCCTCTGATCTAAGCAAGAGATCCATTGTCCAGCAGGGGAGGATGCTTAGGGATAACTGTGACAAAAGACATGTGCGAACAAGTCAAGAAAACTCGAAAACCGACCAACCAAGAATGAACTAAAAGATAACCACATTTGAGGAATACTGACCTGGGTCGAAAAATGTTGTGGGGACTAAGTGCTAATCCAAGGATAGGTCGGCCACTTCCCAACATCCAGAGGCCCAGAACCACTTATCCCTCCAATTCTTATTGGATGATGGAGGGTTGGTAGTGAGGCTCCCTCCAGTCCCCCGCCAAGTACAGAGATAATACCAGCCAGGATGAAACTTGTTCGGTTTCAGTTGATGTAGAAGGAGGAACTCCTCGACAGTAAGCTTGAGCTGCTCTATCTTGGACCATAAGGCCGCGTAGCCGATCAAAGCCCTTCATCCATTGGGGATCATTTGCCCCAGAGCCAAGTTCAGGCGAACAAGTACCTGCCTTACCAAACCTTGTAGAGGGAGCTTAAAGCCGCATTAAAGGGCGACCTAAAAAATGGCAACTGCCCCCTTTGGAGGCCGATTAGGAAGCTCGTCTAGCTAGGAAAGTCGAACTATTACAGACTCAGGGACATGATACCCCAGTCTAATCCGAGCTAACTCTGCCTTAGTAAGGGTTGAGGGCACAAGGCCTCTCAGACCCTCCTCGCCAAAGGACTCTTCTGGATCTTCTTCACCAAACTGACCACGCTTTACCCTAACCGGCCTCTCTGCCGAGGACCCTTCCACCGCCTGCGACACCTGGAATCGGCGTCAGCCATCATCACCAACGACGATGGTGGGTTGGACATTACCCGAAGGCTACTCGCCCCACTGTCGCCATTGGTAGCCCCCTCCAATGAACTCATAGAGTCTGACATGGTGGCTTTTATGGATGTCGAGAGTCGCTATTAAAAGGAAAAAGAAAGGAGGGGGCGAGTGAAGCTCACCGGGGAAGGAACAAATGCCTCGCCGCTGGTTAAGAACAGTCATCGAAAATAACCTGTGCGCTAGGGAAGATGACTAAAAGGGAAAAGGAGAAAATGCATATGAAAATGACTTAGGGTTAATGCTTCCCTTATATAGGGAAGCCACATGGCAACACTTGAGCGTGCCCATTAATGTGGGTTCGTATGACATCCCCTCAACTACCCCCTTTCAACACGTGGCGTGACCTCATGCGTCACTCGACCTTAATATCGAGAATTGGCCATGTGCCACATTCTCGTTGGTTTGTCACTAAAACGGTGGCCTGGCAGACCACGTGACCTCGAACCACAAAACACCACGCCGTGTTTGATTACTAACAAGCCTCGACTGCTGTGCTGGCCGACATACCTGACATTTATGACAACACAACCCGACCTAAGCTACATTTGGCTTACTTTCCGAGCCTCCGAAGATCGGCTTAAAAAGTAAGGGGGGCTTACTATTGAGAGAAAAATAGATCAACCTATAGAATGGACCAACTCTACAAACCAGCATAGACCCAATGAGACTTAAGCCTTAAGGGGCATCTACTGCCGAGGAAAGGTCGACCTTCAAGAAGGTTGATGCAACTGTAAGGCCACTTAAATAAGATGCAATTGTAAGTCCACTCAAATGGCCGATTGCTAACCTAAACTATAGGTCGGCTATAGGTCGGTCATAACTCGGCTATAGCTCGGCATAACCTCTAAAACAAGGTAATAACCGATCTGACGGAAGGCTCAATATTACTTGCGCCAGCTGTATTTAACACCTCTATCACCCGACCTTTTCCCGGACCAACAGTCCGGTAATCTCTCCAACGGCCCAAAGATCTCTCCCAAGATCTTCAGGGGATCAAATCAGATCCCAAGGGCCTCGGATAACGATAATCTTGAGAGGATCCTAGACGAATCCGGATACCTATGCGGAACGGTCTCCGGCATATCAGGAAAGACTCCTTACGGCATGGTCTTCCTTTTCCTATAAATAGAGGTACCCCCAACCATTGTAAGGTACGGATATATACCCTAATACTCGACTAGTTACTCTTTTCTTTAAGATCCTAACCTACAAAAGACCCAAGATCCTGACTTAGGCATTGGAGGGTCCCCTGTACAAGCCAGGGTCTCCTTTGTCTATTACTTTCATCTGTGCAAATCCCGAAGGGTTAACCAAGGAGGGTCTACCGGAAAACTGCATCAACAACAGTTAAATTTCACCGACATTAATAGGGAATTACATGGGTAAGTATTCACTACTCATTCACTGATGATTACTTTTGTAAATTGAAAAACAAACCAGCCGAACATTTTTATGATGTAAAACGTGTCACAAATACGTTCCTAGCATGGTAGGGCCAAAAGAAAGTGGACCGTAAATTGATTGTAACTTTTGATCCGGGTATCATCATTACAGGGCACACAACCTATCAATCTTTATTGAAACAAGCCATCCAAGGTGAACTGACCCACAATTGTGGGTCGCATCTATCCATGACGTCAAAAAATATGTGCTTCCAACTCAAAAATAAATTTTTAAGAAAATAATACTATTTTTAGAAATTTCGAAATTTTAATATTTTTCTATTTTTAGAGTTTTAGATTTTCTTCCTTTTTAGAAATAACTTGTAATTATGCTAGGACTATTCTAGCAAAAGTTTATTTAGAATTTTTATTTTTAGAAATTAGGCTTTAAAAGAGTTTTAGTAGAATTAGGATTTTTATTAGAGTTAGAAATTTGTTATTTTTAGTAATTATGAATTTTAGTTTTTTTCTATATTAATGATGTAACAGGCACACAGATTAGTTAATTATCAATCAAATTACGAATTTTATAGAGTTTATTTATATTTTGCTAGTTTTTTTTTTCTCATGGATTTGAGAAGTCTCCGTGAGAAGTCCAGAGAAGTTTCCTAGATTCGAAACAGTTATCCATTTGAGGAAGATGGTGCTCGACCTCACATCCTTCCCTGCATCATTTTATCAAAGATATAACTCATCCTAGTTTTACATCTATCTAATAGATAAATAGGGTGAATGTCACGGAGTCATTACAACGGGTGTATAGACATTTTTTTTTTGTGCAACCCCTAATACCAAAGTAGGCTAATGGATTGAAGCGAGGGTTAGATGCATATCCTCTTCCTTTAATATTGAAAGTTTACACCCTCCATTTGAGGGATTGAAGAGGTCAAGTTGGTCTAAAGCAACAGGGTTGTATATAATGAAGATGTTGACAATCTTTTTCTTAATTGAGTAGTTAAGATTTCTTAATTAGTATAAATATAGAGATATGCTCCATCCACAGTGGGATACTATTTGAAGTCTTGACCGTTGTATGTATGTGAGGAGGAACAACACGTGGTAGGTTGATGTATCAATTCAGTCCATCCCCACTACAACTATCATGGACAGTGTATGTTGAAAACAAACAACTATGAGAAATCCTGTCCATCACTTTCCCTGAATTTCTCCCATTGTGATCCACCATTAGTTTCCTACAACCGATAAGAGATCCATTGATCAGATGACCCCGATAATTCAATCTTCCTGTGTTTTTAAACAGCTTCAATCCACATTAGGGAGCTAGATGGATGGATCATATTAATATATTACCATACTGGGTGTATTAAGGGGGAGTGATTAGGTGTGGCCGGGCCCACCTTGATGTATGTATTATAAATCCATGCCATACATCATCATTTTAGGGCATGAGCCCAAAAATGAAGTAAATTCATGTCTCGGGTGGACCATACCATAGGAAACAGTGGTGATTGAACGCCCCACCATTAAACAGGCTTGTGTGACCTTATAAACAGATTGGAGTGCAAATAAACATTATGGAATAGTACAGTCCAGCTGAGATATGGATCTGCTTGACTTTTGGGCTCATGCCCTAAAATAATATAGTAAAATGGATGGACAGAGTGGATGTAGAATACACACATTAAGGTGGGCCCCACGGTAAGGGCCGGACCATCTTGGGTGAGGCCACGACCCACCTAGTCCACTACCGTGCTCTAGAGAGATGGTTTTACCTTTTGATCCCAGGGCTCCGCTTCCTTTTTATGTTCAAAGAGTCATCCACTACTTAGTTGGTTAATGAAAGGCATATACAGGCTGTTCAATGGATACTCACTTGCCCAATTAACACTATTGACTAATCTTTCTTTTGAGGAGAATGATACGTTGGAGTATGTGCTCACCGTGATTCAATCAAACACGAGACTACACGTGTTAACAAAGGCTTGTATATGGTTAACATGCGTGCATGCTAGAATTGTATCCGACTCGAGTATGTTTGAAGGCTGATAACCATAGTGCTGAGATAGACTGATTAAGAGCGAATCCATGGGATTGGCCACCTTCAATAGCCACCAATAGTTATAGTGATCAGAAAACTTAGTAGGGTAGGGGTTAGTCCTTCCAAATGGATCATTTTTGCCTCGCGTTAAAAACTTTCTTTTCAGCTGTGATAGCAAGCCTTGTATTTGTCAATAGAATAATGATGTATGAAAGATTTAAAATTAGAAAGACTAACAATATTGATTTTATTGATTTATATTTAAAGCTCAGTAGAATTAGCAGATAAACAAAATAAGTAGATAAATAAACCAAAGTTAAATACCTGCGATCACATGTGTGGACAAATAATCAAAGCAAATGGTTAGTAGGAAGTGACCAGTGGTTTGATCTTTCAAGCAAGGACTTGGTTGATCGGGGATCTAACAATGGTATGTTGTAGATATCTATACTAATCCTAAGCATACTACAAGGATGATGCTCGATAGTAATGATCTAAGCTAATTAACCTAAACTTTGGATGTTCTCAAGCATGGCTTGATAAAAGTGATGTAAGTTAAACTAAGATGAGCAACGTTGAGCTGTGTATGAGAGATTGTGTTTGGCATGAGCCTCAAACTCTTCATCGTGTACTACTTATATAGCTTAGGAGTAGGCAAACCCTTGCTGGGTTTCTTAGCTGGTCCATGATTGTTTTCCGATTATTCCATCCTGGCCAAAGAGATCTTTAGAGGTCATGGTTTGAAACCGTTTTCAGATATCCTTGCTAGAGTATGACTGCAGAGATCCATGGACATCACGGGATCAATCTTGCTAGATCAGTATTTTTCACAATGCCTTTGTTCTTCGTTCGTTTTGATACGAATCCGCTTCTTAAATCTTTGTAATCGTCGCGAGAGCACCGATCGTCTATGGGAAGATCTCTCATTTTAGCGGGATTATGTGAGACAACCTTGCTGAGCATATCTAGTTTACGATAAGATCCCTACTCAGCGGGTCTTTATATACTTGTTGGGCACTATGCCTTGATTACACATGCTACTTGTGGTAGGGCTATGTTTCATTCGTCGCAACATCATATCTGCAGACATGCATATAGCCCTATGTAGTTTTGCTTTTGGCAGGTGACATGACACGAAAGGATAGGGAGCAAAAGATATCTTTGGTTTTACCAGGATGAGTGTAAACAATATGTTGAATTTGTAATAAGAAATAATACCATTTAGAGAGGGCAAACAAAACATATGGCAGATTCATTTACAATGGGGGAGAGGGTGAAGGTGGCACAACCATAAAAATAAAAAAAATATAATAAAAATGGAATATGGTAGTCTCTTTGCATAGAAATGTGGCATGATGTTGCGCCAAATGGAATCCGCCTCTATGCTTACTACTGGTAACAATCAACTAATGAGTTGGACATCCTGTTTCTAGGTACTCTTATGAGGCATTCAACCTCCCAAAAGTATTGAATGAATCCAAGTAAATTCACTAATAACCTGGCCTTGAGATCCATTGGATACAAGGATATTTTCACTTATAAATTCAAATTATAAGACCAACCTATGCTCGTTAAATCTCTAATCAGGAATGTTGAAGATTAGTAATTTGGGAACCTCACTGCCAATACCTCAACCAGCTTCAAGAGCCAATCTACCCCAAGAAGTATATTGATTAATCCATAGAACTAGGACTAGCGATAATTGATTAGGGAGTTGACCCAACCCGCTATCTACACTACGCCCTTCCTTTGCAAGGCCAAGGGATTTGCAACGTCCATTCGACATCCTACAAGAGAAGGATAAGAAGAAAGTGCACGACATTTGAAAGGCAAAGGGTAACATCATTGGGGTCTATTACTTTTTTCTTTTGTATAATTTATCCTGCTTTATATTTGATCATCATTGTTTTTGTTTTCCACCATCACTTTAGTGGTCGCATATCTGATACATGGGATTGTCGGTTTAATAAGTGTTATGGGTAAAAATGGATTGACCAGATGTACAGACTCCAAGACTATGGATTGCTTGAGAGCCAAAAATTAACCTCGGCCTCGGAGGTCGGCGTCGGTTACCAACTTTGGAGGTCGACCTCGAATATCAACCTCAGCCTCGGTTACCAACTTTGGAGGTCAACCTCGAATACTACATCGGCCTCGGTTACCAACCTCGGCCTAAGACTTGGATAGACCACCACCTCGGAATTCAAATACACTTACAGTATATTAAGATAGGATATGATTATCCTTTAAGATATTAGCTGAGTATCTCAGGAAGTCAATCACGACACGTACGGAGGAAGATATCTTCTGTAATACGCAATCACCATCCAAGAGGCATTGCCATATACATCACCGCCCTCAAAAGGTTATAAATATATCCGCTGAGATGAGTAAAGGTATGCAGAATCTCTCACCCAAAACCTCTCAGCACTAATAGACCCAGATTCCTAGCCTGACTTTGACATCGGAGGTGTAACACCCTGAAAATCGGGGGTCGAACATAACTCAACACCCGAGTTCCAGAACATCACTTATGCAACATAGATAATGATGATTAAATGTTGTCTGCATTAGTGTATTGACCATGAGTGAGATTAAGCCAAAACAGCATATCATACTCCAGAGGCAGTTAAATTGCAAGCGGAAGACTGTGATAGATATATAAAATATAAAAACTATGGTAAGTCTCCAGAGTGTGATAAGGTTACCAGGTTAAAGAATTATAAGTACAATTCAAATGATACCAAATGTGTAGTGTCATCTAGTCAACATCCCTGTAACCCCGTTGATAAGGCATGACTCACATGAAGCCGCCCGAAAACCGCATATACGAGAAAGCATCCTCGTCGTCACAAAAGTCCGGCTACGCCTCAGGAGTAGCGTCGCCATCTGCAATCAGACAAAGTCTGGTGGGTGTTCAGAACACCGTTCCGTAACGTGGGAGTGAGTGATGAACTCAGTGGAACAATAAAGCATAAGTTAACATGTTATCAATTCAGTCAAGCAGTAATGATAAAGCAGTACAATCAAACAATTTTAACTACTCTTATTTAATGCAAGTATGAAATGACATGATAAAGCAGCCCTTGCCAAACCACCCTCATGCGACACCATCTTACGTTCGCGAATACGTTCATCCCTCAGTGCTCCACATCTACCAGGCACATGCAGTGCGATGATGAGCATGATTACCGAGTAATTATTAGTCCATTTCAAACAGCAGTATTGGAAAACTAAGGTACCTCCTTTATATCATTCCAAAACATGATCCATTCTAGGGTCGTCAGTCCTAGTTAATCTCATACGATATTATGATTTGAGAGGCATAGCGAAGGCATCACAAAAGGCTCGTCACCCGTCAGCACGGATACAGATCTCACCGTATGCGGCTCAATTGGTGGCCGTCAGCTCTAATACAGGTCTCACCGTACTCGGTTCAATCGCTAGCCATCAACTCGAATACAGGTCTCACTGTACTCGGCTCAACTCATGCTCTAGTTGCTGCGAAGGGCTCATCGCCAATCACAGATCTTACAGTATACTCGAAGACACTACGGAGGGCTCGTCGCCTGTCAGCACGAATACAAGTCTCACCGTATTCGGCTCTCGCCGTAAGTGTCGACAGCTCGAATATAGTGTCCCATACCACCATAATCGGCTCACGAGTCTGGTTGCTCACTGGTCACTACGGGGAGGCACGTGGCCCCAGCGTAGGCCGACAGCTCGACCACAGTGTCTCATACCACCATGCCCGACTCATGAGTCTTAGCGGATCGAGGTACCATAGTTAAAAGGGATTTCACTGGTAAGTTTGGTACCCTAGGTTCAAGCAGTAGCGTCCAAACATGGTGAACATACATTAGACAGATCGGGTTACTTGACGAGCTTGACTAGCTCGAACGCACAACAAGTTAAACGATATGAAGCGCGTAAGCACTTCGTGTGGCCAACCACTATCGCCAACCGAAGTACGACTCGGGTTCGTCGAACACATCTCACTTGGAAAATGAAATCAGCCACGCATTCATTTTCGTTACCGATTGTCTGGACTATAATCATAGCCTCAATCACATTCAATTGCAGATAGTTAAAGCAGTAATGAATCAAGATTCAAATCATACAACCAAAGTCTGATATTATCCATTTAGGGCTGCTAGGGCTATTGCACGCACTCGTTGCACCACTCCCCCATCACCCATGATGGATCATACAACGTAAACATGAATTTAAACATATATGCATTACATAGATAAAATCATACAATCAATTGAGCATGTTATGAAGCACAACACAAGCATGAGTTTATACATATTCAATTCCTAATCACACAGCTATCCAAGGAAATCATACACATAGTTAAAGAAGTTGAGAATCATATCTCAACACCCTTAAACATTACAATTTACTAACTACTACTCATTCAGACATTTCAACAAACACTTTAAAATGCATACATCAACATACATGACATATGTTGATCACATAGGCGTTAGGCCAAATCCTTTCACTAGGGAGTTGCCCTAATCATAACACGCATACACCCACGACGGATAGTCATGGAAAGTAGGAATCCAAGTTCCATATTCATTTGAACATTTTCACAAACACTTGGGCTACACATTTCAACATATATAACGTATAGTAGCCATGGCGTGATTCAGGGCAAATCCTTTCGTCAAAGGGATATCGCCAATACAACAATCATATATCCATGACAATTAGTCATGGCGAGCACGAATGAGAATTCTATACTCATTTAGTCATTTTCACAAACACTTAGAATACACTATTACAACATACATGGTGTATGTTAGCAAAACATGTATTAGGGCTATCCTTTCGCCAAGCAAGTATTTTATCCATGTATAATATATTCATACAGCAAATAATCATGGCAAATACATCTCCAAAATTTATAAGTGTACGGTACTTTCTAGAATTCACAATTTCAACATACATAGTGTATATAAGCAAAACATGTATTTGGGCGAGTCCTTTCGCCAAACAAGTAATTTATCCACATATAATATATTCATACAACAATTAATCATGTCAAACACATTTCCAAAATTTGTACGTATACGGTACTTTCTACAAATACCTAGAGTATGTAGAATTCCATATTTTTCATCTTTAATCGAAACGGAAAATAGATAGCACTTTGTACATGTGCAATGCATGCAGATCATGAATGTATCATTATCTGACATTGAAAGCGTTGAAAACCGTAACCTATACACCTAAAGTCCTCACTTTTTGTCGTAGAATCGTAACGGAGTCGATAGAATTGCTAAGTTTTGTATACGGCAGTTTGGTCACCTATAGATCGAAATAGGTTAGCTATTTCATAACCTACAACTATCAAAACCCCAAAACAGGTTAGGGTTAGGGTTTCTTACCTAGAAATGACGCCGGAATCGCCGTAAAAGCGACAAGAAATCGAGTGGTGGAGCATGGATAGCAGAAGGGAAGAACATCAGGGAGATCCTCCCACATCTCCCACACTTTCTCTCTCTTTTCTCTCTTCTCTCTCTAGGGTTTCTCTCAAATTCGTATAGCTGTAATGAGAGAGGGTTTAAGGTCCTTATATAGCCTAAAAACTTACCGAAATAGACTCCAGGTCAAAGTATACTTAGGTTATAACCAAAGCGGGTCAGTTTCAACTCAACGGAGGACTTCTGGCGGGCCTCCTTGAGCCAAAGGTCGGACTTAAGCTCACTAACACTGGATCTACGTTTAGTTTAGTTTTCGTTTCAGTCGGGATTCCAGATCACACGTGGCGGACCAGTTTCAATTCAACGGTCAGCGGATCTCGATCGGAGATTCTAAGTACATGGATATGTGTATGAAATTTCTCCTGATCCGAGGGTGTAATTTGGTCTGATTCTGACGGTCTGGTTGCTTAAAACTGATCCGCAAGCGAGAGGTGCCAGATTACTATTTGAGATATTTATTTTGGATTTAATTTAGAATTATTTTCACATTTCTCACACTCCCCGCTCCGAGCTCAAGTGAATTTCACTGGGACACTATCTAGAGTTGATTTCCGAGATGGTTGTCAAGCCCAGCGAGGCGGTCCTAATTCCTTAACTTTGTGTTAATCGGACTTTTGACGTGCGGTCCAGATCTGATACGGAGTTTCGATGTGCTCCCAAGAGCAGACGGGTAATGGGATTGATCCTAGATTTTAGGGTAACCTAGCGTCAATGTTTCTACAAGTTTTGGGTCTTGCAGATCATATTTAAAGTGATTGGTGCTAATTTCACAGGTACTCTAGTTTAACACTGGCTAATTCTCGCCTAATTTCTAAAGGATTTGGTCTTAAGTAATTTCTATCTGAGGTGGTACCTGGGCCTTTGTAGCAATGTTTAGTTCAAGTATTGGTCTTCATTATCTAAACTTTAAGATATTGTCTAATGTGAAAGTACTTAGAAAAGTTGAAAGAACAAGGTGGTGAAGGGTGGGATTTGTGAAGGAAATGGGTTAATGAGCGATTTTAGACTGTGGGATTCAATTCTGACAAGTTAATAAGGTGTTAGGATCGACCCATTGCCTAAGGACGTCTAATCCTTGGTTGGCAAAAATCTGAGATGTTACAGGAGGGTCCCCTGCTTTAGCCAGGGTCTCCTTTGTCTTCTTCCCGTGTAGGTACCCAAAGGTCTAAAGAGGGTGGTCTAAATTTTTGCATCAACAGTTTGACGCCATCTGTGGGAACTACATCAAAGTCGTTCCTACCTTACCAGAAAACTACAATGGAGAAAGAAAGAAGAAAGCTCTAGCCACCATTGTTGCCATCTCAGCTCTTCCTAAATCATCAGCTGAGAAAACTACAATGGCGAAAAGAAAGAAGAAAGCTCTAGCTGTCATTGCTGCAACCATCCCAGCTCTTCTTGAATCATTAGCCGAGCAGGGTCCCTGGCCCTACCAGCATACCAACTAACATCTAGAAAGTCGCTTCCATTGGTACACTCCCTTGAACACCAAGCCGGAGTAGGTACTAAAAGAAGTCGAGCGGAACTAATTAACCAAGCTCAGTAATAAGACTCGTTGACGAACTCTGACATCGACATCAATACTGAAGGACGTATCGACTAGAAGACATGGGGGGCTCTTACCTCGATTATGGAATGCTGACCACTTAAAAGATCTACTCCTCCCGAGAACTCAAGAAGTCTTCCGACCATAGGTGTGTCGACTGACTGACCTACTCGACGAGGGTGACCTTCATTTCTAAAATGGAAAAAGGTGCTCGTGACACTATCGCCGTGCTTTCTACTGTTCGATGATTTCTATGATAAAAGAACTTCCTTAGGTCAGGGGAAGAGAACTTCTTTCAAATTTCAACTATCCGAGCTGAAAAATCGACTATGAAGACTTCCCTTAGTGTAAAGAAAAAAAGTCCTCTACCATGAATTCTACTATGGAAGAGCTTCCCCAGATCGGGAAGAAAATCTCTTTTTCTACAATCCGAGCTACACGAACTACTGAGGACTTCCCTTAGTGCAAGGGAAAAACAGTCCTCACCAATCGTCTGACCCTTAAAGAAGAGGTCGGACCACTAATTAGTAACACTACATGGACTGCGCGATCTACAATAAGGACCTCCCTTAGTATAAGGAAAGAAAGTCCTTCTACCAAGTACTCAGCCTAATACTATGTGAATGATTAGGACTTCACTCAGTTGAAGGGAAGAAAAGTCCCTCCTATTAATTCTACCGTGTGTGATCTACCACTAAACAATCGACTTATCGATCTTACGATTGCTCGGCCTACTAGCTCTACTTCATCTTACCTCTTCGACACAAGGCATCACACAGTATCAGTCCACACTAACTTACTTCCCGAGCTCCTGAAGAATGGTCGAAAGTAGGGGGCAACTGTTATGGGTAAAAATGGACTGACCAGATGTACAGACTCGAAGACTATGGATTGCTTGAGAGCCGAAAATTAACTTCGGCCTCGGAGGTCGGCGTCGGTTACCAACTTTGGAGGTCAACCTCGGATATCGACCTCGACCTTGGTTACCAACTTTCGAGGTCAACCTCGGATACTACATCGGCCTCGATTACCAACCTCGGCCTAAGCCTTGGATAGACCACCACCTCGGAATTCAAATACACTTACAGTATATTAAGATGGGATAGGATTATCCTTTGAGATATTAGCTGAGTATCTCGGGAAATCAATCACGACACGTACGGAGGAAGATATCTTCTGTAATACGCAATCACCATCCAAGAGGCATTGCCATATATGTCACCGCCCTCAAAAGGTTATAAATATATTCGCTGAGATGGGTAAAGGTATGCAGAATCTCTCACCCAAAACCTCTCGATACTAATAGACCCAGATTCCTAGCCTGACTTGGACATCGGAGGGTCCCCAGCTTTAGCCAAGGTCTCCTTTGTCTTCTTCCTATGCAGTTACCCGAAAATCTAGAGAGGGTGGACCAGATTTTTGCATCAACAATATGTGCGGTTTTTAAGACAAACCATCGAACATGCATGTGGGTGGACTTGATTTGCACATCACCTTGCTATGTATACTATTGAATGTGGGTGGACTTGATTTGCACATCACTGTCCCATCTATACTATAAAGAGATCTCTACCATGCTCTATTTCTTTTGGTTAGGCTCACCACATCATTTCTCAATGTCGTGAGCATACAAAGTGATTAGTTAGAAAATGATAATAAATTATCCACATTCAATGTGCATGTGTTTTGTCATGAGAGGGCATACATCATGATTCCCCTATGTTTAGAGTTGTACGCGAGTCGAGCATGGCACGACTCGGCCACTAGCTGACCCCAACTCAAACTCTACTCAACTCGGTCCTCGAGCTTAACTGGCCGGCTCAGCTCAGTTCGGTCAGCAGCTTTGGCCACTTCGAACTGAGTTCGAGCCAAGATCAAGCCTTTGCGACATTTTCTCAAACACATGGAGTGCACCTTCAATTTCTCACGATATGTTAAACAACAACAGTCGTTCACATATATTTCATCAAACACTTAGTAGGCAACATCAAAATCAAGATACAAGGGTATTTGTTTCATATCCATACCTTCTTCACCACCAGCCAACACTTCGTTGAATCATTTCATCAAACACTTTTTGAGCTACATCAACCGAGTCACTAAACTGGTTCGATCTGAGTTCGATTCAATTTACGGTTCGATCTGAGTCGAGTCGAGCTCAGGCAAGCTCGAACTCAACTCAAAATTTTTCCGAGCTAAAAAAATCAGCTTGACTCGGCTTGAACTCAATTTCGAACCGAGTGGAATCGAGCTTTTTCAAGTTGAGTCGAGCAAGCTAACCGAGCTATCTCGGTTCGCGTACAGCTCTATATGTTACATACATGCGCGCATGCGAGGGATCTGAAATTAATCATCTTGGGCGGCTGGTTCCTTTACAACCTTGGGCCCATTGCGATGTGTGTAGGGCATCCAAACCATCTAGTAAAGTTCTCCACCGAAATTTAAACCTTGAAAAAAGGTAGTCTAATCATCACATGAGCCACGACGTAATTTTAAAATTTCGAAAGGTTTTTAATTATTTTTTATGATGTATCTTACTTTATGATTGTTTTTATTTTATTTTTCTTTTGACACACGCACTGACACTTGAGTCTGCCACAGAGGCATGTATAAGGAGTCGATGATGGATGGGTTGGATGGCATGTACATACCACCAGCAGGTGGTTGTAGAGAGCTGGATTCCATTCCTAGAATTAGTCCAGGGCCTATCTTCTGTGATCAGAATCATTCATCTTGTGCGGATGGACCGTGGTGTAGAAATCTGTTGGCTTTTCACTCTGGCGTACAAAGAAGCCAAATTCTGATTCGAGAAGTCCTTGTTGGATGGACGATATCTTTTGTTGGTCTGACTTTAATGTCATGTGGCGTTTTAAAAGCATTTCCAAGAGAAAAAAAATAAATCCACAAAAGTTAGAGAAAGTGATTTATAGATGCCTCTCGGGCCTCTCTAATATCTTATGCCATCTAAACCCTTGATAGGGTTAATTACAGTGCGACGAATGAAAAACACAAATATTAACTTGAATTTTGAATCTTTTTCATTTTCTGGTATATATGCGGAATTCCTGAGAAAGGCTTTGGCATGAAGTTCCTGCCCAAGGATGTGGGGTGGAGCTTATCCAGATGTTTGTGAGATATCCATCCCATCCATCAGTTTTTTGAGTTAAATTTTCAGACGTGCGACCAAAAATGAGGTGAATCTAAAACTCAAGTGGTCCATAAGTGAATCTAAAACTCAAGTGGTCCATACAAGGGGGGAAAGAAATTCCTACAGTTTAAACCTTCCTGGGGTTCACCTTGATGTTTATATCCAAACAGTTTGTGAGAATGGCTTCACCTTGCTGTTTATATCCAAACAGTTTATAAGGTCATTCTCGTGGATGAAATGAAAACACGCACACAAAACAGCCTGATATAAAACTTTTATGACTATAATAATCTTTCAACGGTACTCACTGAATCCCATCGTTTCCTCTCATGTGTATCACTTGATTTTGGATCCACCTCATTTTTTTTTATACTTATGTCCTAAAATCAGCTCGAAAAATCCGATGGCCGGGATTTCTCACAAACATCAGCATCCTTGCACAGTAACTTCCAGCTAAAGGCTTTTGCAGGAAAACCGCGTCCGAGGCGGACGCGTATTTCATCCCTGATCTCATGTCCATATGTCACGTGTGCGCGTGAGAGTAGTGCCTTTATACGCGGTGCTTGACTGGGACTGGTGGTACTAGCATTCCCGCTAGTGATCTTTAAGCGAGGGTGGCGATTTCATCACATGTTTTGGATTTGTGGGACCCACCCAAGCATCGCTGAAGAGGATTGATTGCTGAGCCCCACATGGGTTTTAGAAGAAACCATTTAAACCTATAGCATGTGCCAGCCTGCCGACGGAATGAGATATTAAATCCCTGTAGATGGTCTGGCACGACAATCAAGCTGATATAATTATGAGGTGGGCCAGACGTCAGATACAGTGGTCGGGCTACGATGGATGGTCTGCAGCCCTAAGCTCTGTGGGCCCACAGTGATGTTTGTTTTATATCCACTTCGTCCATCCGGCCAAACATGAGGTAGATCCAAACCTCAAGTAGACCACGCCATACCGAACCGTGCAGATTTAATGTCTACCGTTGAAACCTTCCTAGCATCCATCGTGATGTTTATATTCCATCCAACCCGTTCATAAGGTGACTATGACATCGATGAAAAGAAAACCCAAATATCAGCTTGATCCAAAACTTCTGTGGCCCCAAAGAAATTTTCAACGGTGGGTGTTGAACTCCACTCTTTCCTGTGGTGTAGTCCCCTTGAGATTTTGATCTGCTTCATGTTTTGTCTCATACCTTAGAACGAGCTTGGGAAACGGATGAACGGAGTGGATGTAACACATACCTCATGGTGGGTCTCACATATCATAAAGCGGCGGCAATCCGCCCCTTGGAAGACTTTAGCCGAGCTTTTCTCGGTTTTACATTTGTAAAGTATACTGAACCAGTATTATTCGGAAATTGTATCTGCCTCGTGGGCCCCACTAATGGATGGATTGGATTTCATACCTATCTACCATGCTGGCAAATGTGGAGAGGTGATACATGATCTTCCTGATACATTGGCATGTGCCTGGCAAAGATCCCGGCTGAATCTCCTCTTACGTTGGCTCTCCGCTGCCCTTCAGATACGCTACTTCAGCCGTGGATATGAAGCTCCACGCCATAACCTCTACACGTGTCAAAACTTCACCCGTGTTAAGAATCTAGGCCTTTCACGGTGAACGTGCCATGCCCAAAGTTCAAGGACCACCCCACACTCGGGTGGAAACGTTGTACGGTGCAGTTTGGATTTCCAATAGGATACCGATCGGCTGGTGACCCTGCTATAGCCAATGGCTAGTGGTCGGTGCTCTATGGGCCCCACCATAATGTATGTGTTTCATCCATGCTGTCCACCCATTTTTAAAGATCATTTTAACATATGACCCTAAAAATGAAGTAGATCAAAATCTCAAGTGGACCACATAGTGTTGATTGAACTCCCACCGTTAAAAACTTCTTGGAGGCCACAAAAGTTTTGGATCAAATTGATATTTATTTTTTCCCTTCATCCATCATCCAGGTCTGTATGAACTAATTAATAGGTTTGGATGTCAAATAAACACTACAATCGGCCCTAGGAGGTTTTAAATGGTGGACATTCAATCGCTTCCGTTTTCCGGTGGTGTGGTCCACATGAGATTTATATTTGTTGGAAATTATACAAAATAATAATATTTCTGTAAAATATGGAACCCGAAAAATCGAGATGATCTGAACTAAGGATAGGCTGAAGCACGTCTGAGACGCTGTCCTTAAAGCGTTATTTGCCCCTACTCAAAAGATTGAGTATGCTGATAGGTTACAGGCAAACCACTTCTAGGATACGACAAGCCTGATGTGGGTATGCGTTCATGTAATAGCCCGGATTTTTCCCAACCTGGAATTAGACATCCTTAGGCGATGGGTCAATCCTAACACCGGTTTAACTTCTCAAACACTCAATTAAAGCCTCAAATCCCTTTTCAAACTATTTTCTTCATAAATCTCACCTTTCACTACCTCGTTCTTTAAATCCTTCTAAGTACTTTTACATTGGACACTATCTTAAAGTTTAGGTGATGAAGAACAATACTTAAACTAAACATTGCTACAAAGGTCTAAGTACCACCTCAGATTGAAATCACTCAGGACTAAATCCTTTAGAAATTAGCCGAGATTTAGGTAGTGTTAAACTAGAGTACCTGTGAAATTAGCACCAATAGCTTTAAATACGATCTGCAAGACCCAAAACTTGTATAATCATTGACGCTAGGGTACCCTAAAATTTAGGATCAATCTCATTACCCGGCTGCTCTCGGGAGCATCTTGAAACTCCGTATCAGATCTTGACCGCACGTCGGAAGTCTGATTAACACAAAGTTAAGGAATTAGGACCGCCTTGCTGGGCTTGACTACCATCTCGAAAATCAAATCCAGATAGTGTCCCAGTGTAATTCGCTTGAGTCTGGAGCGAGGAGTATGAAAACACTTGATTTTCTTTACAAATAAATATCTCAAATAGTAATTTGACACCTCTCGCTTGCGGATCAGCATTAAGCAACCAGACCGTCAGAATCAGACCAAATTACACCCTCAGATCAGGAGAAATTTCATACACATAACCATGTACTCAGAATCTCCGATCGAGATCTACTGACTGTTGAACTGAAACTGGTCCGCCACGCGTGATCTGAGAATCCTACTGGAATAAAAACTTAATAGTACTTAGATCCAGTGTTAGTGAGCTTAAGTCCGACCTTTGGCTCAAGGAGGCCCGCCAGAAGTCCTCCGTTGAGCTGAAACTGACCCGCTTTGGTTATAACCTAAGTATACCTTGTCCAGGAGTCTATTTCAGTGAGTTCTTAGGATATATAAGGACCTTAAAACCCTCTCTCTCACAGCCATACGAATTTGAGAGAAACCTTAGAGAGAGAAGAGAGAAAAAAGAGAGAAAGTGTGGGAGATGTGGGAGAATCTCCCTGCCATGCTTCCCTGCCGCTCCATGAGCTCCACCACTTCGTTCTAATCGCTTTCCCGGCGATTCTAGCTCCATTTCTAGGTAAGAAACCCTAACCCTAATCTGTTTTGGGGTTTTGATAGTTGTAGGTTATGAAATAACTAACCTAAAGCATTTTATAGGTTACCAATCTGCCAAATACGAAAGCTTAACAAACCTATTGACTTCGTTACGATTCTACGACAAAAGGTGCGGACTTTAGATGTATCGGTTATGGTTTTCAACGCTTTTAATGTCAGATAATGATAGATTCATGATCTGCATGTAATTGCACATGTAAAAAGTACTGTCCGTTTTCCGTTTCGATTAAAGATGAAGAATATGGAATTTTACATACTCTAGGTATTTGTAGAAAGTACCGTATACGCATAAATTTTGGAAATGTGTTTGTCATGATTATTTGCTGTATTGATATATGATATATGGATAAAATACTTGTTTGGTGAAAGGACTCGCCCTAATTCATGTTTTTGCTAATATACACTATGTATGTTAAAATAGTGTATTCCAAGTGTTTGTGAAAATGACTGAATGAGTATAGAATTCTCATTCGTGCTCGCCATGACTAATCGTCATGGATATATGATTGTTGTATTGGCGATACCCCTTTGACGAAAGAATTTGCCCTAAATCACGCCACGGCCAATATACACTACTTATATTAAAATGTGTGGCCCAAGTGTTTGTGGAAATGACTGAATGAATATGGAACTTGGATTCCTGCTTGCCATGGCTATCCGTCGTGGGTGTACGCGTGTTATGATTGGGGCAACTCCCTAGTGAAAGGATTTGGCCTAATGCATATGTGATCAACATATGTCATGTATGATGTATGTCTTTTAAAGTGTTTATTGAAATGTCTGAATGAGTAGTAGTTAGCAAATTGTAATGTATAAGGGTGTTGAGATATGATTCTCAATTTCTTTTAACTATGTGTATGTTTTCCTTGGATAGTTGTGTGATTAGGAATTGAATATGTACAAACTCATGCTTGTGTTGTGCTTCATAACATGCTCAACTGCTTTTATGATTTTATCTATGTAATGCATATGTTTAAATTCATATTTACGTTGTATGATCCATCATGGGTGATGGGGGAGTGGAGCAACGAGTGCGTGCAACAGCCCTGGCAGCCCTAAACGGATATTATCAGGCTTTGATTGTATGATTTGAATCTTGATCCATTACTGCTTTAACTATCTGCAATTGAATGTGATTGAGACTATGATTATAGTCCAGGCAATCGGTAACGGGATTGATTTCATGGCTGGATTCATTTGCCACGTGAGGTGTGTTCGACGAACCCGAGTCGTACTTCGGTTGGCGATAGTGGTTGGCCACACGAAGTGCTTATGCGCTTCATATCGTTTAACTTGTTGTGCGCTCAAGCTAGCCGAGCTCATCAAGTAACCCGATCTGTCTAATGTATGTTCACCATGTTTGGACGCTACTGCTTGAACCTAGGGTACTAAACTTACCAGTGAAATCCTTTTTAACCATAGTACCTCGATCCGCTATGACTCATGAGCCGGGCATGGTGGTATGGGACACCGTGGTCGAGCTGTCGGCCTATGCTGGGGCCATGTGCCTCCCCGTAGTGACCATTGAGCAACCAGACTCGTGAGCCGATTATGGTGGTATGGACACTATATTCGAGCTGTCGGCCTACACTGGCGTAGCATGGCTGTGGTCCTCAGTCGGGTTGCATCCGGGTCCCATTGTCAATAAGTGGACTGGTCGGGTTTCGAAAATAGACTACCAGTTGGTAGGACGTTAGTGGAGTGACCTCGAGCATACTCTGAATTTGCGGTGAAGCGATGAATTTTGCCGTAGTATATAGAGTATGAAGTAGGTCTGTTTTAATTTAGTGATGAACCGTTAAAGAGGTGATGGGGGAGTGGTGTAACCTTTGTGCGTAACAGCCTTGACAGCCTTTGCAGCGACCTAGAAAACACACCACCGTCTGAGATTAACTAGGACTGACGACCCTAGAATGGATCATGTTTGGGAATGATACAAGGGAGGTACCTAGTTTCCCAATCCTGTTGTTTGAAATGGACTAATAACAACTCGGTAATCATGCTCATCATGCATTACATGTGCCTGGAAGATGTGGAGCACTGAGGAATGCAAGCATACCACGAACGTAAGATAGTGTCGCACAAGGAAGTGTGTGGTGAGGGCATACATCGTGTCATTTCATACTTGCATTAAATAAAGTAGTTAGAATTGTTTGATTGTACTGCTTTATCATTACTGCTTGACTGAATTGATAATATGTTAACCTATGCTTTATTGTTCCACTGAGTTGGCCACTCATTCCCACGTTACGGGACGGTGTTTTAAAACACCCACTAGACCCTGTATCAGATGCAGGTATCACTGGAGCACAGGAGACTGAGCCCGACTTCTATGACGATCAGGAGGAGTTCTCCTATATGCAGTTCGCTGGAGGCTTCGCATAGGCTGTCCAGTACTACGGGGCTACAGGATTGATAATTTCAGTTGTAATATTTTGACATTTTGAATCAGAACCAACATGTATATATGCGGTGATTCAGTTAGTGTTCATACTCTGGAGATCGAGAATATTCTGTTTTATATATATCTATATACACCTTTCAGTCTTCCGCTTACGTTTTATACATGGATCTGGAGTATGAATTACTATTTTGGTAGAATCTCACTTATTTTTATTGTACTAACACAGACAACATTTAATCATCATTATCTATGTTGCATAAGTGATGTTCTGGAACTCGAGAGTTGAGTTACTACTCGACCCTCGATTTTTCGGGATGTTACAGTTCAGCAAACACGAGGCCCATTAATGGAACTCTGTTACACACTGTCTAGCAGAATTACAATAAAAGAAAAAATCTCAAAAGATAAAAGAGAAGAGAAGAGAATTTGTGATTTAGACCACTGCACTGGTCAGTTCTTCAGCCACTAGTTTAGTTGAACCGTTTTATACCACACCACTGGTCTGTTTTTCAAGCAACGGTTCAAACTTGTTGTCTTGCTGAATTCACTAGTGTATAGGAGAGGAGTGGCTGTCTTAGTTCGTATGGGTCTGCTGGAGTGGGTTAAGAGATGGTTTGGAATCTCATCAAGACCATGTTTATATAGGTTGTGGTGGCTGGGGGTTATGGTACAGGGAGATAACTCCCATTAAACCATTTCTAGCTCTTGGAAAACTAGCCATTTTCTAACTGTTGTGCTTGAGCCATAACCACTGCTGCATGTGACTGTTGTGAGACAACAACTAGCCGGTTTCTAGCTGTTGGGCTAACCATGCAATAGTTACAGCTGGTCTCTGCACTAATGGCATAGATGTTACAGTTTTTTCTACAACAACTCTTTTCAGTTCCTCTATATATACTGGAGGACTCTCATTCAGTCCTCTAGTCAGCCATCCAATTTAGCCAGTTAGTCGCACCACGACTCGCACACGTCTCGCTCCGGTTCGTGAAGGGAGTGACCCTCTGCGATACAATGCGCACGTACGAAGTGCAAAGTGCGTCACTAGCGCCTCTATAGCCACACTGCCTAGCGCTGAGACCGTGCCCGTGCCCATGCTCATGCCCGAATGCGAGCACGAGCGCACGTGCGGGGGTGTTCCAGTGCTACGCACTGGAACATGCAAGGTCCATTCTCCTTTGTACCAAGTAGGTAAGTATTATAATACTCCACACTCCTCATATAAACTACAAAAATTCCTTCTCTTTTTTCAATGTGGGACTATTCCCAAAATAATGAAAAAGGTATTTTTGAAACACTTTTTTGAATATAATATTTAATATATTTAGTATATATATAATTTTTAAAATCAACTTTTTTGCGACAATCCCCCACTTGATTTTAAAAAATATATTTTTCTCGATTAAATATTTCTGCCAGAATCATCAGCTTATAAGGATAAAGAAAGATATCTTTCAATTTTAATCTTTCCTTAGTGTAAGGATCTCGAAAGTTTATCGAAATGACTGGTAGCCATAACGTTAAACCAGTTATTCCTAGATAACGGAGTTGGAGAAGCCACACACATATTCATTATGTGTTAGTTAAAGTTCCCACAATCTTACTTAGCACAATTAATGGCCATGTGCTTATCTTATTTCGTGAACGATCCCGAGAGAAAACTCCTAACTCTCATGAGAGACGACACCATCTCTACATTTATATAGGTGAAATCCTTCTAGTGTCTACGCTGCTATAAGACACTTGTCCTATAGACTGGATTTCATTAAGAGTTGTAAGACACAACTCTCTTTCGTAACGCTCAACACTTATCTATTATGGATAATGTTTTATAATTTAGTGCTGAAAAACTTTTCACATATCAGTGACTTGTTTTTACCCATTAAACCCAAAATTAGAGATTTTCTGACTTTATGTTGAGTTACCATTACTGGTGGAACTTTGGTTGAAGAGTTTCAACCCCATCCCTCTAGATGTAGCCTTTACTACCCTCTCGGTAGAGGGTTAGTGAAAGGGTCTGCCAGGTTATTACTGATTTCACATAGGAAATAGCAACGATTCCATCTCGAATCAATTGTCTGACATAATCATGTCGAAGACTGATATGTCTAGACTTACCATTATATGTGTCGTTATAGACTCTAGCTAATGTGGCTTCACTATCGCAATGTAGTGACACAGCCGATATAGGCTTTACACAGAAAGAGATTTCTAATAAAATATCTCTTAGCCACTTAGCCTCTTTGCCTGTTACAGTCACGGTTATGAATTCAAACTCTATAGTTGAGTGCATTATGTAAGTCTGTTTCTTGGATCCCCAAGATACAGTTACACCTCCTAAGGTGAATACCCACTCTATAGTAGACTTGTTGTCCCCTGCACTCGATATCCAGCTCGCATCGGTATATCCTTCCAATACGGCAGGAAATTTTGAATAAAATAGTCCTATGTCTTTGGTTTCTTTTAAGTGACCAAGAACTCTACTGATTGCATTCTGGTGTTCAGTACTAGGGTTACTAGTAAATCTATTAAGTTTACTCACTACATATGTGATATCAGGTCTAGTGCATTGCATAACATACATAAGACTCCCTATAGCACTCGCATATTCTAATTGTGCAACTGTTCTTCCGGTATTTTCTTTTAGCTTGATACTTGGATCAAACGAGGTTTTTGCTTCTTTTATATTTAGATGGTTAAACTTGTTTAGTATCTTCTCAATATAATGAGATTGACACAAAGCATAACCCACACAATGTTTTTTAACTTTGATACCAAGAATGGTATCAACTTGTCTAAGATCTTTTATTTTGAATACGGAAGATAGAAATCTCTTTGTTTCAGTCACACCTTCCATTTTATTACTTATTATTAACATGTTATTAACATACGAACAAATAATAACGATACAACTACCATCTACTTTAGAATATATGAATTTGTCAGCTACATTATGCATGAAACCATGAGATAGTATTTTGGAATCAAACTTCTCATATCATTGTTTTGGTGCTTGTTTTAATCCATACAGAGATTTGATTAATCTACATACTTTGTTTTCATTTCCTGGTAGAATGAATCCTTCAGTTTGTTCCATGTATACCTCCTCATTGAGGTCACCATTTAGGAATGCGATCTTTACATCCATTTGATGGATGTGAAGATGATGTATGAAAGCTAATGCGAATAATATCCTAATGGATGTTATCCTAGCTACAGGAGAATATATGTCAAAGTAATTTATTCATTCTTTTTGTCTAAAACCCTTAGCTACTGGTTGAGCTTTAAAGGTTTGGATAGTCCCATTAGTGTGATATTTCTTTCTAAATACCTACTTACGACCTATGGGTCTTTTACTAGTTCCCATGTTTGATTTGACATTATGAATTCCATTTCATCATTTATACCTTATTTCCAAAAGGCTGAATCTCTAGAGGATACATCCTCTTTATATGTTTTAGGATCATCTTATATAGTCATTACTATAGGTATTTTTCTTATAACATTTTCTCTATTTCCTTCTACAACATGGAAAAAGACGCGTTGTGAGTCTATGTAGTCATCTCCTAGACTCTTCTCTATTCTTATCTTTTGACTCCTACGAGGTTCAACAGGAGCTTCACTATCTGTGGAGCTATACTTTCTGGTTTTCTATCAGGAGTTTGGATTTCATTATCCTTTGACTCCAAGGATAGTGAGTTCTCAAAGAACTCAATGTCTCTTGATTCTATTATTGTATTAGACTCTATATCTAGAAGTCTATAAGCTTTACTATTTTGTGCATACCCTACGAAGGCGCACTTAATAACTATTGGTCCTAACTTAGTTATTTTTGGATCAGGAGTTCTACAGTATGTAAGACACCCCCACACTTTTAGATATCCTAGGTTAGGTTTTTTACCTCTCCATGTTTCATATGGAGATATTTTATATTTTTTAGACGAAATTCTATTTAGTATATGGCATGCTGCAAGCAGTACCTCACTCTATAGACTTAGTGATAACTTTGCTCTTACCAACATTGAGTTGACCATCTCTACTAATGTTCTATTCTTCCTTTCAGCTATTGTGTTTTGTTGAGGTGTGTATGACGCAGTACATTGATGTATTAGTTCATGTTCTTCACAGAAGTTATCGAATTCATTAGAGAAGTATTCTCCTCTTCTATCGTTACAGAGAATTTTTATTTTCTTATTTAAATGAAGTAACAACTTTTTTTTTAAAATAAACATTGGGACCTAAATCCCAGCATTTCCTATGGTGTGGCCCACTAGAGCACCAGATCTATCTCATTTTTTTAGCACATGCCCCAACTTTCACGGGCAAAACTGATGAACGGTGTGGATTTGTCTCGTAATTCCTGTGGAGCTCACTCTCTAAAAAAAAAACAAGAGTGACGTGCTGATGCAGTCACACCATAAACCAATCCACTTCCTCTCCACGACTCTCTCTCTCTCTCTCTCTCTCTCTCTCTCTCTCTCTCTCTGAGATGGGAACTCAAGCTACGGGGATCGGCGGCCCATGGGCCAAGGCTCATACTCAGTTCAATATTGGGGCTCTTCATCATCAAGATCCCTTTGGGTTCGACCATCTCCATATCTTATGCCGACGTAACATCATCCTCTACACTTTTCATTTTCTTCTTCCGACTAAGTCAGATCATCTTCCAAGACCACGACCTCAGCAATGGCCGCAGGTGGGAGAGATTGATGAGGCTTGTCCATGAGAGGGCCACCCACGAAAATCGACGGTCCAAATATCAGGTAGGTGATCTTCCCTATTGAAAATTTTAGGTTAATATATAGATTGATTTGATTATTTGTTATGTGTTCAATTTATTTGATTATTATCATTAGTTGCAGATTATTTTATTTGATTCTTAATTGCATAGTATAAAGGTAATTTATTTGAGTTATTAATTGATTTCAATTAATTATCATTATGTGCTCAAATTGCAATTAATTCCTTATTATTATATGATAAATAATGTATGTGAATTTATGAGTGCTTTGCCCTAAAAGGATCATTATATTTTTATGGGTGCTCTGCCTAGGGTCATTCCCAAAAGGCTAGACACAGTACGGGTGCTCTGCCTAGGGTCATTCCCGAAAGGATCGGCATGGGTGCTCTGCCCTGGGCGATTCCCTAAAAGGATCAACACACATGGGTGCTCTGCCCTGGGTATTTACCCTAAAATTTTATTCACCAGGTGCTCTGCCGAGGGTCATTCCCTAAAAGGATCTACACCAGTGCTCTGCCAAGGGTCATTCCCTAAAAGGATCAAAACACATGGGTGCTCTACCTGGATTGAACCAGAAAGGATTTTAGATAACTGTATTATATTATTTTGTTATTATGAAAAATAATTTGCTATTGTTGTCACATAAAATGCCGATTTAATACTCGTAATTAATCTTATTAATCTTATTAAGTTGTATTTGTGTTAACGTAGAATTTTCAATTTTGGGAATGATTTGACGCTACGAGTCGTTGCGCTCACACCCATATAGACTGTTTTGCAGGGTTTGTATATGAAGAACCGGTTGGGCAAGATTGAAGACTTTTATATTTGTTTATTTAGAAATTAATTAAAATTCAATGTATGTTGTTATTATTTATTTTGAATGTCAATGTAATTAAAGATTTAAAGATTGATTAGTGGGCAAAATTTAATGACAATTATTTTTATCCTTTTAGTTGCTCTGATTACCTTGAAAATGCATGAAATAATGTGGGTTGCGATATATATTTTATTTAAATACAACTCATAGTCCTGAAATTCGGGTTCGGGCCTGACCAACTCGAATTCCGATTTTTGGGGCGTGACAGATTGGTATCAGAGCCTAGGTTTTAGATTCTCACGAGGACCTTTGATATATGTCATACTAATAGTTAGATTAAGCCTAGGCTAGATTTAATTTGAGGACCTAGATAGAAATTGAATTAGAGATTTAAATATAAGATTTTTTGCTTTTGTGATAAAAATAAAAATAAAAATAAAAATAAAATATGAACTTAAAAAAAAAAACCTATGTATCTGTATGACATCAAATATGATATTAATTAGGCTTGACATTGAACTAACAGCCCAAAACTGGACCCTAAGAAATTTTAAAGAATTTTTAGCCTAGTACGGTGAGTTGGACAGCAATAGTAAGTATAAAACACCTGAATTATAAAAATCATAACTAATTAATTATAATCCGTTTAAGGCGATTCAAAATCTCAGTTGTAGATTAACAAGTGTAGTTTTATAGAAAAATAATACAAAAATATAAATCTAGGTTTCTCCTATACCAATTTAAATTTATGTGTGTACTTGTCAGAAATCTTTTGCTTTTGGGCAGACCTAATTTTCTAAATTTTAGGATATTTTATAAACTTTAGATTAAGCTAAAATTTTAGAGAGTTATAATAGACTAATAGATGCATCATTTTGAAAAGTTTTAAACCAATCCGATACTTGCAAATACCAGAAACATTAGCAGGAACAATATCCTCATAATCTGAATTATTTTGCACTACAATCTTAGTACATATCACAGCTTTTATTCTCTTGATCTTCATGTGTAAGTCTTTTAGACCATCTAATCTTCCTTACAATCTTAAAAAAATCTTTAACGTACTTATAATTTTTTTAAAAAAATCCTTGTCTAATCAATGGTAGATTATTTCTAAGCGATACGAGTTACAACATTCTATCATGAACGCCTGACCCGATACTTTTAGAGTGGATCACTTGCAAATAGAGTACTATTAAAATCCTGCTACAACTGTGGATATGAAGACCATGTTGTATGTCTATGCACGACCCCTTCCTCTTTGCCAACTGTAAAATCTGGGACTACTTAAGCAAATTTATAAGCCACCTCCACATAATGAGCTGCCATCCATGCACCAACTATCTCCACTACACTCTTCAGCATAACCATCATCTCAAAATCACTTTCACCATATTTTCAAAAGTTTCATGGTCATAACCGAGGTCACAACAGTAAGGTCATCCACAAGACATTTTAGGGCCACCTCAACAACCACATTGACAAGTTAGACCACTCAACATCAACATACAAGCCCAAGGAGCCATGCGCCATGACCTCATACCCATAGATACACCCATCCACGATACCACTCTTAAACAATATAATTCAACTTTACAGGGACACACCTCGACAATACGATGATCCATCTCAAGGTTATGATGACTCAGCACCACCATAGAACAACGTGATGTAAGAGTGTGATGCCACTATACTACACTGCAAGGACTTAACACACCAATATTAAATAAAAATAAATAATAATAATTTCCACAACTAGGCA
This sequence comes from Magnolia officinalis, assembly GCA_021015155.1. Lineage (NCBI taxonomy): Eukaryota > Viridiplantae > Streptophyta > Magnoliopsida > Magnoliales > Magnoliaceae > Magnolia > Magnolia officinalis. The sequence goes on along the minus strand of JAJHSJ010000014.1, from coordinate 36,732,563 downwards.
CCGAGATTCAATTTGGAACAAGATCACACCAACCGTCATACAACAGATCAAGTGAATAGGCAGTGGATATCACCGACCCTGCACTAAGAGCCACAACATTCAAAGTTAGACGCAACATTCAGAATCACAACCATAACACTTGAAGACTCAACCGCAGGAACAGGTTCTCCATGGCCATACCTGATGGGTTTTTTTGACCCATCTTCGACTGGTCGAGAGCCCTGCTTGACTGGTCGAAGGCTGGTGGTCGACCAGTCGAAGGTTCGAGTCGTGACACGACTCAAAGTCCAGTGAGTTTTTTTGCTGTTTTTTACTGTAGCTACGACTAGTCGAAGGGATGGCTTGACTGGTCGAAGGGGTCGTACGACCAGTAGAAGACTCGGCTCGACTAGTCGTAAGTTACGCAGTTTGTTTCGCAATTTTGTGCGAAACTGCGGATTTGAGTCCTTTCGCAACTGGGATGCGGAAAGGAAGTTTCCTAAACTATAAAAGGGGTTGCCTAGGGTTTTTTCTAGGTAATAATAACAACAAGAGAGTTTCCTAAAGCTTTACAAGAGATTTGCTAAAGGGTTTAGGGCTATCAAAAGGTGAGAGAAAGAGAGGAAGAGAGAGAGGAAGCTTATAGAAGGGAGGTTCTACTCGTGGAGGTTATCTACTGTGCAATCTATATCTCAGCGCTTCTATGTCCTCGTAATCAGTTAGATTTCTCCGTTTTCTCTATTTCTCTTATTGTTTATCCACTCCTGCGTGAGTGAAGAAGTTTGTAACGTTCTACTTCATAGTGGATTGTTGATTTGGACGAGGTCCCGTGGTTTTTACCTCTTTGAGGGTTTTCCACGTAAAAATCTCTTGTGTGGTGTGTGATTGATGCATTGATTATTTTCATTGCTTTATTATCAATAATTCTGGTTTGTTTTGGAGGGCTAGATCCTAAGGTTTTGTGCAAGGCCCCCAACAATACCGAGTATCTCAGCAACAACCTTCGTTGTACACACCACATTGTATCAATACCAATGACCACGTCGACAATCTCAACAACTACCTGAACCATATCAACATCGACAACAATGACAACATCATAGGTCTTCACGACGCTCACATCAGCACAAGGATAAACTGCCACACCACCAGAGACTAAACAAATTTTAACACACGGGCATGTCAGCCACCGTTTGAGGGAATGTCATTGCTAGAGGACGCGCCAACACCGACTGCACCATCTACAATGAGATTTGAGTGTTGTCGATAGTGTAGTAAATTTTGAGGATGAAATTTTGTTAAGAGGGGTAGAATGTAACAACCCATTTTTTTGTTTTATAAACGGTGGGACCTAAATCCCAGTATTTCCTATGGTGTGGCCCACTAGAGCACCGGATCTATCTCATTTTTTTCGCACATGCCCCAACTTTGACGGGCAAAACTGATGAATGGTGTGGATTTGTCACGTCATTCCTGTGGAGCTCACTCTCTAAAAAAAAAAACAAAAACAAGAGTGACGTGCTGATGCACGTCACACCATAAACTAATCCACTTCCTCTCCACGACTCTCTCTCTCTCTCTCTCTCTCTGGGATGAGAATGCAGTTGCTGGCGCTAGTCAAACTCAAGCTATGGGGATCGGCGGCCCATGGGCCAAGGCTCATACTCAGTTCAATATTGGGGATCTTCATCATCAAGATCCCTTTGGGTTCGACCATCTCCAGATCTTATGCCGACGTGACATCATCCTCCACGCATTTCTTTTTCTTCTTCCGACTGAGTCAGATCATCTTCCAAGACCACGACCTCAGCAATGGCTGCAGGTGGGAGAGATTGATGAGGCTTGTCCGTGAGAGGGCCACCCACGAAAATCGACGGTCCAAATATCAGGTAGGTGATCTTCCCTATTGGAAATTTTAGGTTAATATATAAATTGATTTGATTATTTGTTATGTGTTCAATTTATTTGATTATTATCATTAGTTGCAGATTATTTTATTTGATTCTTAATCGCATAGTATAACGGTAATTTATTTGAGTTATTAATTGATTTCAATTAATTATCGTTATGTGCTCAAATTGCAATTAATTCCTTATTATTATATGATAAATAATGTATTTGAATTTATGGGTGCTCTGCCCTAAAAGGATCATTATATTTTTATGGGTGCTCTGCCTAGGGTCATTCCCAAAAGGATCGGCATGGTACGGGTTCTCTGCCCAGGGTCATTCCCGAAAGGATCAGCACGGGTGCTCTGCCCTAGGCGATTCCCTAAAAGGATCAACACACAAGGGTGCTCTGCCCTGGGTACTTACCATAAAAGTTTATTCACCAGGTGCTCTGCCGAGGGTCATTCCCTAAAAGAATCTACACTGGTGCTCTGCCGAGGGTCATTCCCTAAAAGGATCAAAACACATGGGTGCTCTTCCCTGGATTGAACTAGAAAAGATTTTAGATAACTGCATTATATTGTTTTGTTATTATGAAAAATAATTTGTTATTGTTGTCATGTAAAATGCCGATTTAATACTCGTAATTAATCCTATTTATCTTATTGAGTTGTATTTGTGTTAACATAGAAATTTCAATTTTGGGAATGATTTGACGCTACGAGCCGTCGCTCACACCCATATAGACTATTTTGCAGGGTTTATATATAAAGAACCGGTTGGGCAAGATTGAAGACTTTTATATTTGTTTATTTAGAAATTAATTAAAATTCAATGTATGTTGTTATTATTTATTTTTGAATGTCAATGTAATTAAAGATTTAAAGATTGATTAGTGGACAAAATTTAATGACAATTATTTGTATCCTTTTAGTTGCTCTGATTATCTTGAAAATGCATGAAATAATGTGGGTTGCGACATATATTTTATTTAAATACAACTCATAGTCCTGAAATTCGGTTTCGGACCTGGTCAACTCGAATTCTGATTTTTGGGGCGTGACAGTTGATTCACTACTTCTACTTTGTATATTTTAATTATGTTCAATGCTTCATCTTTGCTCTTTAATAGGTACACATACACATATCTAGAATAATCATCAATAAAGGTTATGAAACATATTTTGCTTCTACGAGTAAGAATGTTGCTTAACTCACAGATATCACTGTGCACAAGATCCAATATTTGAGACGATCTTTCAACACTTGGAAAAGGTTTCTTCGTCATTTTGAATCGTATACTGTAACACCCTGAAAATCTGTGTATGAGATTTTTCCGAGACGTTACATATACACACTTCACATGTATCGGCTTCATTATCTGTGTATAAGATTAAACCATTCTTAGTCATGAACTTCAAGGTATTATACCCTATATGGGTTGGTCTATCATGCTACAGTCCAGCAGATTCAACCATATATGCAGAAGTGCTACTTTCATTCAGAGAAAACTTAACCATCTCGTTACAAGCATATCCCTTTTCGACAAAATTCTCATTCTTGGACAGAATCAGTTTTCCTGACTCGTACACCACCCTTATGCCTGGTTTACCCAGAAGATCCCGAGAAACTAAGTTTCACCTCATGTCTGGGACGTGCAGTACATTAATTAGAATCACTTTCTTCCCAAAGGTAAATATCAGTTCGACAGTTCCTTTGCCGTCGACCTTCGATCGGACTTCATTACCCATTTGGACTTCTTCACCATTGGTCAATTCCTCATAAGTTTCGAAGGCTGATTTGTCGTAGCACACATGTACTGTAACGACAGCATCATACCACCAACCTGGAACTTTGCCTTGGATGGTATTCACCTCAGTGATCATAGCTACAATATCGCCTTCTTCTACCGCACTTGCCTCTTTTTTAGATTTGCGATATCGACATACTCGAGCATAGTGCATGGTTTTTCCACAGACATTGCATGGACCTTTGAACTTTCCATTATTCTTTTGGGCGTTTTTCTTGAATTTCCCTTTATTGGGTTTCAGGGAATCGTCCTTCTCAGGATTCTTGTTATGTAACGCCCTGAAAATCAGGGGTTTAGTAGAAATCCAACTCCCGAGTTCCAAAACATCACTTATACAACATAGATAATGATGATTTAATGTTGTCTATATTAGGGCATTAAACATGATTGGAACTATACCAAAAACAACATATCATACTCCCAAGGCATCTAAATTGTGCAAACGGAAGACTGTAATAAGTATATAAACGATATAAAAGTGATAGTAAGCCCTCAGAGTATGAATGTCACTAGGTTAACAATTGCAAGTTTGATTTCAAAATATACAAAATGAAAAAGTGTAATGTCTTCTATCCCAAATACCATAGCCCCGTCAATGCAATTTCAGGTATACATAGACCCACTAGAGAGTTACATGTAAGAGAACTCCTCCTCAACATCATAGCAGTAGTCCGGCTCTGCTTCATAAGCATCGCCATCACCTGCAGCTAAGACAGTCTGATTGGTGTTGCAAGCACCATCCCGTAACGTGAGAGTGAGTAGCTAACTCAGTGGAATCATAGAGCAACGATTAACATGTTATCAAATCAATCAAGCGATAATGATAAAGCAAGCAAATCAAACATTCCTAAGTACTGTAATTAATGCAAGGATGAGATGCAATAATGATGCATGCCCTCGCCAACATACTCCCTCGTGCGACACCATCTTACGTCCGCGACATGCTTTCATCCCTCACTGCTTCACATCTTCCAGGCACATGCAGTGCAATATGAACATGATTATCGAGTTGTTATTAGTCCTTTTCATACAGCAGGATTTGGGAAAGTAAGGTACCTCCCTTATATCATTCCCAAACAAGGATCCTGTCTAGGGTCGTCACTCCTAAATAATCTCATACGATGATATGGTTCTAGGTCACACTGTAAAGGGTTGTCAGGGCTGTTACACGCACTCGTTGCACCGCTCCCCCATCACCTTATCAATACAGGCTTAGTTTATACTCTGTTTACTACGGGAAGGCTCGTCGCCTCTCTACAGATTCAGAGTATGCTCGAGGTCACTACAAAGGGCTCGTCACCAATCAGTGTAGGCCGACAATTCGAATATAGTGTCCCATACCACCGTATTTGGCTCACGAGTCTGGGTTGCTCACTGGTCACTACGAGGAGGCTCGTGGCCCCAGCGTAGGCTGACAGCTCGACCACGGTGTCCCATACCACCATGCCCGGCTCATGAGTCTTAGCGGATCAAGGTACCAAGGTTGATAGGGTTTCACAATGGTAAGTTTGGTACTTTAGGTTCAAGCAGTTATGACAATTACAAGGTGAACATACAACGGTCAATCGGGTTACTTGACGAGTTCGACTAGTACGAGCGCCCGTTGAGTTGTACGACATGAAGTGCATAAGCATTTCGTGTGGCCGAACCACTGCCAACAAGCAACGCACGACTCGAGTTCGTCAAACACGTCTTGCGTGGCGAATAGGGGCCAACCACGAGCTCAAATTTGTTACCGATTGCCTGGACTATAACATAGCCCCAAACACATTACATATTAACCAGTAAACATGTACAGTAGCCAGAACAGAAATAACCAAATAATTCAAGCATATTTCCCAACATGTTATAAGATACAACATGAACAAGAATCCATACGCATGCATTTCAAAGTAAAGCGACTAAGTTCAATAACTTGCCTGGAGGAAATCATAAACATCGCTAAGGTAGTTAAGAATCCTATCTCAACACCCAAGTAAAGCATTATTTACTACGTATATACTCATACAAGCATTTATACAAACACTTAGACTACACTTATTAGCCTACACATCATATGTTGGCTAAAACCTGTATTAGGGTGAATCCTTTCGCCAAACAGATACTGGATCCATAACTCACATGTATATACGACAAATACTCATGGCAATCACATTTACAAAATTTATACGTATACGGTATTTTCTACAAATACCTAAAATACATAAAATTCCATACACTTCGTATGTATTCGAAATGGAAAACGGACATCATGATCTACATGTGAAATAGCATCCTCGTCAATAATCTACCATTAGCCGACATTGAAAGCTTTGAAAAATGACAACCTGTAGACACTGAAAAATCGGCGTCCACGTTGTTCGGTGAAAAATGTTGTTGTTGGGATGTTGGGGGTGATTAAGCTGATTTGGTGATTGTTGGAGTCGCCACTAGCCGAATGATCTCAAAATCCCGCGGTCGGCTAGAACCACGGAATACGTAAGGTTGGAGAAATCCGAAGATTCTCCGACCTTAGATTGACTCCTGGTCTACGATCCGGGATTTGGGTAAGGGACCTCGGTTACAAAGAGGGAAGGTGTTAGGCACCCTCTCTGCCCGTACAAGTGTACGGTCTCGACTTAGTGTGGTAAAATAGTCTCAAAGGATGATGATGATGTTATGGTCATGAGGGGACTAGTCACACGTGGATTTCTGATGTAGCAGGATCCGAATATTTCGGCAGGCTACAGAGCATACGTCCGACAATGTGTCTGGAGGACGGATGTGATGATGCTTATGCAAAAAGATAAGAAAAGTGGACTAGATCACTAGGAATTTCTGATGTGACAGGATCCGATGTACGGCAAGTCACAGAGCATACGTCCACTAGAGATCTAGAGAAGCAGAGGGGTTGAGGAGGGAGTAGATGTCATGTTGAATGCTTGTAGGATGATAGATCTTTGGCTTGATTCTTGAGTAGGCTAAGACATGAGCTGAACCATGATCATTTTGGGCTAGGCTTTTTGGAAAGGTTGAGGTGAAGGCTGGGAGATGGCTTGGAAAACTTGGGCTTGAAGGCTTGGGAGCTCCTTCCCTTCCTTCACTCTCTCTCTCTCTCTCCTCTCTCTCTCTCTCTCTCTCTTTCTCTCTCTCTTTTCTCTCACTCTTTCTCTCTCACTCTCTCCCTCTCACTCTCTCCCTCTCTCACTCTCATCCATGTATGGTGAAAATGAAAGGGGAGAGGGCTATTTATAGCCCTCTCCAATGGTTTTTTGGTAATTTAAGGATAAGAGGGGGGGTAAATGCTGACGTGGCACATGGTGATTGGTGGAGAGGAGAGAGATGCCACATGGCATGCTCCCATTGGCTAAAGGGGTTGGTAAAACGGTAAATAGTGAGGATGAGGAGGGTAAATGTATAGGAAAGTTGACTTTGGACGCTGGACAGCTGTCCCTGCTCAGACCGCACACGGCGGAATTCCGATCACCGCCGGCGGTAATCCGACAACCGCCGGCGGTAGTTCGACTACCGCCGGGACCTGGTTGAGTCCGGAACTCGTGTGACTGGCTCCGTGCGCATTTTCTGGGAAGAAGTGGTAATTCGACTACCGCCGGCGGTAATCCGATTACCACCTCGGTACGGTTTCCCTCGAAATTCATCTGGTGAGTCCTTTTTGGGTCCTTAGAGTGAAACAAAGTTCGTTTTGGATATTTGGCTCAGAATGGCTTGAAATTGGCTCGATTGTTACCCGAAAGTGACTCAAGAAATGGATCGGTTCTGGACATGGTCTGGATTGAATGATGACTCATGATAGCTCGGGTTAAGATTAGGGTTAGGTTTTTAGGATATGACCATGGTTCTCGGATTGTCTTAACAAAATCAAGATATTAGCCTGGGTGGGGTGTCTACAGATGCCCCTCTTTGACCGAGGTTGCGAGCAACCGAAGGTCAAAGCAAGTGGACACCCCACCCTTCTGGTCAGAACGAAGGGTAGCGATTCAAATCTATTGCTTACCATTGTATCATTGTCAGTTGACTGTTTGGAAAAGGATGACTTGCACATGCCACGGGGGTTGAGGAAAACGTTGTGATTGCCTCCTGCGCATTCGTCGTTGCTTTACGGATCACCAATCACAACCCTTTCACATCGGATTGTTTACAGCATTGGAGGGTAAGTCTGAAAAGTAAGGGCCTCTGCGCATTTGTCGCGGCTTTACGAGGATTCCCGTACTGTTAGATCTGTTGTTCCTTTGCCATGTAATCACCCCAGGAGTATTCGTTCCATTTGATCGGCAAAGTGGTTAGCTGCCCTGCGCGTTGGTGCGGCCTTACGGGGAACTCACTACGCCGACTTGGACTCGATCAAATTTTGCGAATACTCCGGACTCGGTATGTGCAGGTGATCTGTTTGTCATGCAATCTGCTGAGTCTGACACTTTGGTTACAATGGATCGTCTTCACTTCGAGTTTGATTATTCTTTCCAGAGATAGATCCACTCATCTTACTAGCATTTGTATGACTGCCCAGTTATAGAGGTCTGGCCAATCATACATGTATCATGTACGGACTCGATCGTCCTTCGGGGAAACCGGAAGAGATCGGGCCTTATTTATCTGTTTGCACTGTCCGCAACTGGAGAATATGGAAGATTCCTCAGTGTACTGCGCGACGCGTGCGTTTTTGAAAACTATCCTCTTTAGAGCTAGGCTCCTTGAGGGTTTTATTTAAAGCTATATTTTTTTGATTTTTTTTTTTTTTTTTTTGAAAAATATCCGTTCGATCTCGCAGGTGGGCGTCGTCGTTCGGTTTTTATTTTTGCAAGTTTGCGTTGCCTCCACTAATGAGTTGGCGGGGCTAACGGTTTTTATTTGAGAGTCAGATGGCCTCCACTAATAAATCAGTGGGGCTAATTTTTTTGTAAAAAGTCAGATGGCCTCCACTAATAAATTAATGGGGCTAATGTTTTTAGAAGAGGCAAACCTTTTGGGCTTATACTTACAGGGGGTTTATTTACTTGATATTTTGAAGATTTTAGGATTTTTGGAAAGCTCGAAGGTTTTATGGAATCTTGGAAAATTTTGGAATTTTTAGGATTTTTTGGGATTTTTTTTGGAATTTTTTGGCTTTTTTTTTTTTGGGGGGGGATTTTTGGAATTTTTTTTTTTGGGTTTTTTTGGGATTTTTTTTTGGAGTTTTTTTTTTTTTTTTGGGATTTTTTTTTTTTTTTTTTTTTTTTTTTTTTTGGGATTTTTTTTTGGAATTTTAGGATTTTTTGGGATTTTTTTGGAGTTTTTTTGGGATTTTTTGGGATTTTTTTTTTTTTTTGTTTTGTTTTTTTTTTTTGCCCCCCCCCCCCCCCCCCCCCCCCCCCTTTTTTTGATTTTTGCTTTTGATTTTTTTTTTTGAAGATTTTGGATTTTTTTTTTTTTTGGATTTTTGGAACAAAAGTTTATTTTCGAAATTCTTTGGGGTCCCTTTCAAGAGTTTAGAAAGACTGAAATCTATTTTTAGAAACTTTGGGACCTTTTTTGGAGATTTAGAAGAACTGAAGTTTATTTTTTAAAATTTTTTGGACATTTTGGAGGTTTTAGAAAATCAGAAGTTTATTCTTGGAATTTTTGAAGACTTTTTTGAGCCTTTAGAAGAAACAAAGTCTGTTTTCGAAAATTTTTTTAGGCCTTATCCACCGGTCCAAAGGGAGGACCGGTCGCAAGAGGTGAGCATGGGGGACAGCACACTGCCCCATGTCAGATTGTCGGCGGCGGCAGTCGGACTGCCGCCGGCGGTAATCCGGCTACCGCCGGTCCGACTGATGGACTGCTGGTCAGTTTCTTTTCGCTGGTCCGTCCGGTGCAGCCTCCCTCCTCATTTAGGCCGCTCGTTTGATCGTCCAGGGATGCATTCGTGGTCCCTGGAGCTCATTTTCCTTTGTGTTTTCCTTGATTTCAGGTATTCTTGGCCATTGGATTTTGCTGGGTGTTTTTGGCGGGCCATCCTCTTGAGGAGATCTTGCACTCTTTCTTTTTTTTTTTTTTTTTTTTTTTTTTGTGTTTTAGGAGGACCCTGATCAGGACCATGATCAGTTTTGATGAAATCTAGTCCATTGGATCTTGCAGGACTTGGCGTAATTTATTTTATTTCTCATATTTATATATATTTTTTTATTTATCCATGTTGCTGGCTGTACATATTTTCTTTTTTTTTTTGTTTTTTTTTTGTTTATTTGCTTGAGTGGGGTGTGATAAGAAAGGGGGCCCCACCTTTTATTTGATCTGATCTTTTCTTTTTTTTTTTTTTTTTTTTTTTTTTTGGCGATCTGGACCGTTGGATGGGTGGATGAATGATCGATCTGGATGATGGATTTGGATTCTGTATGAACGGGTGGATGATGGATGATCTGGACCGTTGATTTGGGCCACATATGGACGGATGGATGATCTAGGCCATGTATGAATGATCTGGGCCGTTGGATGGATGATCTTGGCCATGTATGAATGATCTGGACCATGTATGGATGACCTTGGCTATGTATGAAGGATCTGGACCATGTATGGATGACCTGGATCATGGATGGATGATCTGGATGATCTGGATCATTGGATGAGATGATCTAAACCATGTATGGATGATCTGGGCCATGTATGGATGATCTAGACCGTTGGATGGATGATCTGGACCATGTATGAATGATCTGGACCATGTATGGATGACCTGGATCATGGATGGATGATCTGGATGATCTGGATCATTGGATGAGATGATCTAAACCATGTATGGATGATCTGGGCCATGTATGGATGATCTAGACCGTTGGATGAATGATCTGGACCATGTATGAATGATCTGGACCATGCATGGATGATTTGGATGATCTGGATCATGGATGGATGATCTGAAATGGCCCCTCCCTCCTTTTCTTTAGAATGGACCTTAATCTTTGGGCTGGCCTTTGATTTTGGAGAGGATTTAAGCCTTGGAATGAGTTATTTTGGAAAACGGGCTTTTGAAGGTGGGTTTGTAGACATGGGCCTCCGAGATGGGCTTTTCACCATGGACCCTCTTTTCTCCTTTTTTTTTTTTTGGCCTTTTAAGATTGTCCTTGAAAGTGGGCTTTTGAGATGATTCTTTTAAAGTATGGGCTTACCTGTAGGTTTTGCCTGTGCAGTATGCCTCGTCGAGGTAGGAACGATGCTGGTCCGTCTCAGCGTTCGACTGACCCTTGTTTTGTGCCGCGGGAGGGTCGGCATCTTTCCGATGTAGCTCGGGAAGGTGGTGCGCCTGCGATCCTTAGAGGGCGTGGGGTTAGAAAGCATTGGCCTGACTGGTTCCACGACCCTCAGCCCTTGTTCTTCGAGGTTTTGGAGCGTACCCCTTTCGCTCATCTTTTCCGGGTTCGTCTAAGTAAGACGAACATGTCGCTCCTATCTGCTTTGACCGAGCGATGGCACCCCGAGACACACACATTTCAGCTGCCTTTTGGAGAGTGGGGGATCACCCCATATGACATATACATGCAGCTGGGTCTCAGATATGATGGTGGATCTGTGCCTTTTGAGGAGGATCTTCCAGTACCTGCTGAGGATGACTGGATGGAGCTGCTAGGGATGATGCCAGATGCCACAGAATTTTCAGGACATCGATTTAGACTCCTGTGGCTTTCTTCGAATTTTGCCAGACGCATCCCTGAAACTGAGGCTGCAGCAGTAATAAAAGCCCGGGCCTTGATTTTATACACCATGGGAGCGATGATCTTCTGCCATGGGAACGAATTAGTGAGTTCCCGTCTGTTGTCGCTCGTGGCAGATATCACTTTTCCCATACCGTATAACTGGAATGCAGCCCTCCTGGCGCATTTGTACGAAGGGCTGGACAAGGCCAGCCGCTGCATCAGCCGCTCCTTGACTGGTTTTTACCCAGTCATTGAGGTACTTTCTCGAGATCCTTTCTGTAGTATTTTCCTTGAGGACAGTCCGGTGTGTTTTCTCTGATTTCAGTGTGACGCAGGTTTGCTTTTTTGACCACTTTCCTCACCTGGCACCCACCCTGATCAATCATTCGCCTCCATTTCCGCGCATGATGCTGTGGTACAAGGATAACCGCAGCCGTACGCGTTTGTTTTCTGATCTGGCTTGGAGGTCGAATGTTGATGCCCTCGTTCCTGACGATGTGAGTAACCTGTCTTGCCCTATATTGCCCATATCTTGTTTTCCACATGTCTGACAATCTTTACCCTTTCTCCCCTTTTTGTAGTTTCATACTCGGCCATATCTTCAGTCGAACGCAGCTCTCACTCCTGGTGCACAGGAGGCTTTCCAGGCCTCTCGACGACGCCGCATCCTGGAGGACCCGCGGGTGACCAAATGGTATCTCGGAGAGAGACTTTTTTGGCAGCTGACTGGCAGCCCCTTGGTCCCGCTTAGTCCACCATCTGGACCATCTGACTAGAGATCTGTGCCACAGAGGGAGTTGGCCGTTGCTTTGGAGGGCTACGAGGCCAGCGCCTTTGTCGATCCGGACAGAGAATACAGCTCTTGGACTGAGCAGTATGGCATGGGTCCGATTCTTCAGCCTGGTTATGCTCCTGGCGGTGGCGCTCGTTTTGCTGGAGGAGGGATCTTGGGACCACATTTTCATAGCAAAGATAATGATGCCTTTTTCCCGGATGACGATTAGTTCATCAACTGTGTAATCCTTTTCATTTGATATAAAATTTCAGTTTGTTCAGCACTGTCTTATGCTCTCACAGTTGCATTTATCCAGTTGCGCACATAGAAGCAAATTACTTGTTCCCTACCCTTTGGAGTGGATCTGATCCGGACTGCACTTGGAACTGAACCGTGGTGGTAATCGGACTGCCGCCGGCGGTAATCGGACTACCGCCCGTTGACATTTGCCAGCTCTGCTCGCTCTGTCAGGTGCTGCAGTGATTCAGTGATGACACTTCTGTTCCAGAACGGTATTCCGAGTGCCACTAGCGGTAATCCGATTGCCGCCTGCATCCATCTTTTCTTCCAGCGAGCCTCGTTCTTCCCTGTTCATTCTTTTTGTCCCTTCCTCCGGTATTCCCGTCCGTCCGGTCTCTGATCATTCTTTTTGTCTCCATTTTGTCGTTTCTTCCTTGTCCTCATCCATCACTTGTTCTTTTCTCCTTTTCTGATCCATCATGGCCAATCATGATGATGGGTTAGGTGGGTCTATTGATGGTGAAAAGGTGGGTAGTTCCATAAATGATGAGGGATTTATGGGTGGATTGATGGGGGTAGATGGAGAAGTGATGGGCCCTCTTGAAGGAATGAACACCATTTATGGCTTGGATTCTTTTCCTACTAATGGGCTGATGGGATTGGATGGTTTGATTGATGGAGGGATGGCTATGGGTGGTGTGGATGGATTGATGGATGGGAGGATCGCTATGGATGGTGTGGATGGCTTGATGGATGGAAGGATTGCTATGGATGGTGTGGATGGGTTGATGGATGGGATGATTGCTATGGATGGTGTGGATGGGTTGACGGATGGGATGATTGCTATGGATGGTGTGGATGGCTTGATGGATGGGATGATCGCTATGGATGGTGTGGATGGCTTGATGGATGGAGGGATGGTTATGGATGGCATGGGTGGTGTGGATCAGATTTTGGTGGATGACGGGCTCCCTCTTGATGTTTTAGATGGCTTGGATCTGGTAGACAGTGGACTTCCGACAGGCGGCCTGAGTCAGATTTTTGGCGCAGATTTCGAGGCGATGGTTGGACAGTCAGCTCCTATTATTGTACAGGATGTACCTCCTATGTGCCACTGGGATGCTCCAGATGTTGCAGCTATTGGGGCTTCTTCATTTCAGACACCTCCCGATATAGCAGTTGTCGGGGGTTCAGGTCCTCCTGTTGAGGCTTTTCGGGATACACTGCGAGATGCGATGGGTGCATCTGGTTTCTTCCACCATCACGAGATCGATCTCTTGGATGAGGGCATGCCCATTTTTGATGACTCATCGGCTGATCCAGGGATTCAGATTGTTGAGGGCGTGCCCGTTCGGACTTGTCGACTGCAGCCACGTGACACCTGTTCTGAGCGATTACATATCTGGATTGACAGTTTGACCGAGTCCGAGATCTTCGAGTTGGACTCTTTGGGTTTTCGAGAGGTTCTCCACTTTCACCGAGTTCGCTTAGACTGGCGACTGCTGAGTGCGGCATTGTATGACTGGGTACCATCCCTGAACTTGTTTTCCTTTAATGATCTGGAGCCGGGTCCATCGTTGGAGGAATTTGCGCGCCTGTCAGGCCTTCTTCTGGCCTGGAGGCGTACATTCCTTTGTCAGAGTCGGTTTGCCCTTCTGACCTGGTTGCCTGGTTTGGATTTCCCGTTGATCTTCCTACTGTAGAGGGCGGGGTTGGTGAGCTTTCTCTGGAGGTTTTGTATGACCGCTGCTCTACTAGCCGTGGGAGGCCTGGATCTGATCGTCAGCTTCAGTGCCTGAATGCATTGATATTTTGCACTTTGGCCGAGCTGCTCTTTTCAGGATGGAGACGATCGTCGCTGGTGGTTTTGCTAGATGTCTTTCGATGTGTCCTTTATCGCAGGAGCATTGTTTCGGTAGTGCTGGCCGAGCTTTTCTTGGGGTTGACTGAGTGCTCTCTTGGGCATACCCGCATCCTCAGAGGCTGCTGCTCGTTTCTTCAGGTACTTTCTGCTCTTTTGCCGCTTTCTCATGTATCCCATTTTTGAGCTTAATTTAAACTTTTTCCCAGGTATGGTTATGGGAACACTTGTACATGACTCCTGTGCTTGCATTTCCTGATTCTCGTCGTAATGACGTGCTGCGCTTGTTGCTCGACGACCTTCCGTGTGGTGCTGAGGCCATAGAGTCATTGTATCGCCGCATGTTTTCTGAACTTCGAGGGTGGGAGATCAGCTGGGAGGCTACTTGGCTTTATCGAGCGCCCCTGATCTGTAGTGCGGCTCGTACTCCTTTACTGTTGCTCGGCCTTCGGGGATACTGCTCCTATCATCCCATACGCTTCCTTCGCCAGTTTGGTTTCTGGCAGGATATCCCAGAGTTCGCCTTTTCTGGATTTGGGCATTCGTCTCTTCCATCTGATTTGACGTCTTTGTATAGGCGAGTCCGGATTTCTTGGCAGGGTTCTTTGGACGCAACGGCTCTAGGCTTTGAGTCTTGGGCTCCTCCTATGGCGACGGTACCATACCAGCGATGGGTGGCAGAGCAGTCATTGTATCGTCAGGTCCCAGGCTGGCATTTAGCAGATGAGGCCGCAGATCAGGACATGATAGGTGACACTGCTACTTCTTCCTCCTGTGTGATTGATTCTTTTGAGGCCTTTGAGGAGCGGCCCTTTATCGATCCTTCATTTCTGCTAGCCACACATGGCCACCTGATTAGTGAGATTGCTGTGCTTCGCCATTCGTGTGAGGACATGGCCCGCCGACTTGCCGTAGGGCGGCGGTTATGATGAGAGCATGCTTGCGACACATCGTCTGGACAGGGATGAGATCTTCTACCTGCGCATGGAGATAGAGAGACTCAGGGAGAGATTGTTAACATATGAGAGGTAGGAGCTTTCCTGGATTTTTGCTGTTGATTGACTGCTTATTTTGTATGCACAGGGAATTTGTTTCTGAAAAATGAAAGGGGAAAACAATGTACTATGCAAAATAGTTTTTATAAAAATGAAATGTTTTGTTATGCCATGTTTGCTCATGTTTGGATTTGTACTTTGGACTAATAGGGATCAGAATTTTGGGCTCAGCCCACGTTGTGTACAGTATTCTAGACTGTGTTCCTTGGGGTCTTGATTCCCTGAGACGGTGTCAGGATTGCTTCCCCTAGATTTGAGCAACATCTGATGGAGTACTGATCTGAAGTTGATCCTTCTTTGTATCTCGTTGTGACGTTTGCTGCTTCGGCTTCTTCTGTTTCTGCACTTTTATTTTAGTTTTTTTTTATTTCTTGTCATTTTACCCGTAGCGCCCTCTCAGGTTTCGCTACGTCCGACTTTTCCCGTCATTTTTGCCCGTAGTGTCCTTTCGGATTTTCACTACGTCCCGGGTCTTTGATCTTGCCTGCCCCTTGGCAGCTTGTGCTATTTTTACCCTTGGCGCCCTTTCAGGTTTTCACCAAGTCCGCTACATGCCCGCTGTTTTTACTCGAGCCGCCTTTTCAGGTTTTCAACTCGCCCGTTTTGCTTAGGCATGCCTTTATTCTTTTTTTTTTTTTTTTTTGAGTGCTAGGAGTGATGAGGAGAACTTCCTTCATAGCCGGCCGATTGGCTACCTGCCTGTCCTTGTCTTTGATCACAATTGTAAGCTGCTTAAATTATTCGGGGATAGATTACTAGAGATGTGGAATGGGTTCTTTTTGTTTTCTTTTTTTTTTTTTTTTTGGAATTTTTGTTGAGGTTTCTTTTTTTGTCTTTTTCTTTCTTTTTTTTTGTTTTTTTTCTTCTTCCTTTTCTCCTTTTTTTTTTTGGGGTATGATAGGTGTTTCTGGAAGGGTATATACAGTTTTTGGTAAGGAGGTGAGAAATGCAGCCTTTCGATTGTAATCATTGACAAGATTCGGTAGGGTTACCCGTGATAGATTTTCACATTGTCGGCGTTGATGGGCTCGGGAAGATCCTCGCCTTTCAGATTGGTGAGCCGAAGAGCACCTCCTGGGAGTACTTCCCGAATGATCAGTGGTCCATCCCACAATGGTTTGAATTTTCCTCTGGGATCTGGCAAATGAGGCGGCAGGATACGTTTCATGACCATGTCACCGACTTTGAAACTTCTCTTTCGGACTCTCTTGTTGTAAGCTCGAGCGATCCTTCTTTGATAGCATTGGGAGTGGCTTAGCGCTCGCATGCGCTTTCATCTGCCAGATGTAGTTGATCGTACCTGCTTGTTGCCACTCGCCTTTCCCGACTTCACTTTCCAGCAGTATCCGCAGTGAGGGGATTTCGATTTCGACTGGTAGTACTGCTTCCATTCCGTAAACGACCCATATGGAGTTGCACCTGTAGCAGATCGTACAGACGTGCGATAAGCCCAGAGTGCATAAGGAAGCATTTCTGACCAGTCACGATATGTCTTCACCATCTTTTCGAGTATA
>JAJHSJ010000014.1:36212734-36715691 GCA_021015155.1 Magnolia officinalis | reverse complement strand
TGGGCCATCCCATGATGTATGTAATTAATATATATCCAATCCATCCCTTTGACGGTGAGACGTAACATGATGTATGTCCAAACCATCCATTTAGAGGCTGTCGGCATGGATTTGTCGGTCGAAATTTTGTGAGCCAGTTTCCGAGTTTGGGGCGTGACCTAATCGTGATGAATTTCACACAACACTCTATTAGTATAATAAGCCAACACTATCAATTTCAAGACCTAATTCGCAAGATCCACTATCCATCGAATTTTTCATCATATCCGTCAAATGACCCACCTGAAAATTAGGGGTGCACACGGTTCGGTTTCGGTTTTGAAACTGCAACCGAATGGCCAAGGATGTAGTTGAATTGGTCTTGCCAGCTGTCAATATGGACCGTTAATGTGAAGGGGGCCACCTTTAGTTCTCATCCCTTTTGGAACCGGATCCGAACCGTGTGCACCCCTACTGAAAATCATGCAACAACCATATTTCTGATCCACAAGGGATCCCTGATGAATATAATGATTTACATCTTACATTGGGTCACGTCTAAACCTATTACTAGAGTCCCTGTCTCCACCAGGAAAAATCTTACGAATCCTAACATTTCTAAAATTGGAAAAGATATTGTATTCACGTATATAACTTATACTATTTACCCTGGCGTAATAAAAGCATGATCTGACTGTAGATGTGGGAGGCAATACGTTCATTCGCACCTATACACTCTAAAGGAGTCCCGAAAGTAGTGAATTTATGATTTAAGGTCGATCCAACTGTTCTTTTTAGATCAAACATTTTTTAACCATGCAACTAGAGAACAGTTGATTGGAAATCAATTTTAACTATTTAAAACCACACAATGGGTGGGCCCATTGAGGGCCATGATCTGTGGCCAATCAATTGTTAGTTTCTAGTTGTTCCCACATACAAAACACCGATGCACAACACGTGTGTGTACCAAACTCCAGCAATACACGGACAATAAGAAAACAGAAATTGGAAATAACATCCTTCCCCACTCTTCGTGCGCCAAACACATTCAAACCTCCCTCGTCTTTCTCGTTTTGGAAGCATAACTAACCCCCCACGATCCTTGTGAAGCAGTTTTAGCATATCTGAATTGTTCAAACAGTAGATCCAAATCGTTCATCAGGACCATCTCAGCCGTCTGATTTCAGTCACGTGAATTGACGATTAAATCGAATTCAAGAAGAGAAATAGAAGCCGGGATTCTCTCCAGCGTGCAAAAGATGTTACGAACAAAATTTGTTAAAATTGAAAATTGGAATTTTTATTTTTCTTTCCTTGTTGGAAAACAATTCTCTCCCATGATCTGCAATAATCCCTCAAGATAAATCTAGCCATTTGTGAAAATCATCTCAACCATTGAAATCTGTCACACTGATCGAACCACAATGAAGAACGTTCGTTACATGCTTCTTTCTTGTTAACCATCTATGATCAGGTTTAGCAACCATAACTCTAATCCAAACAATAGAATCCTCTGCTAGCTCCCAATTACAAATTATGATAGAGAGAAATCGAATATAGCGTCCGGAAATGATGTAGAACGTGTCACAGATACGTTCCTAGCATGGTTGGGCCAAAAGAAGATGGATCGTAAATTGACCATAACTTTTTATCCGGGTATCATTATGGGGCGCACAACCTATCAATCTTTACTGAAACGGGCCATCTGAGGTGAACCGACCCACAAGGTGGGTCGTATCTGTCCGTTTCGTCAGAAAGCACGCGCTTTCAGCTCAAAAATAAATTTTTAGGAAAATTTTACTATTTTTAATAATTCCGAATTTTTAATATTTTTAGAGTTTTAGATTTTCTTTCCTTTTAGAAATAACTTTTAGTTATACTAGGACTCTCTTAGAGAAAGTTTATTTGCAATTTTTATTTTTAGAAACTAGGCCTTAGAAGAGTTTTATTAGAATTAGGATTTTTATTAGAGTTAGAATTTTGCTATTTTTGGTAATTACAAATTTTAGTTTTTTTTTTTTTTCTTTATTAATGGTGTAAGGAGACGCATTAGAGGATTTATCAATTATTCATGAATCTATTTCGAATTTATTTAGAATTTATTTCTATTTTCTGCTCTCTTTTCTCGTGGATTCGAGAAGTCTCTGTGAGGAGTCCAGAGAAGTTCCGTGGATTCAGAATAGTTATCCTCTTGAGGAAGAAGGTGCTCGACCTCACGTCCTCCCCTGCGTCAGGAAATCTCCATTTTCTCGACTTCTTACGTAAGAACACAAAAATCGCCCGAACTCTTTAACCTCCAACCCACTGACTAAAAGAGCACGAAGCTTCGATTTCTTATGTCCACAAGCTCTTGTGGACCAATCCGCACCATCCATCACAACCGGTTTAAAGAAATACATGCCGAGTCGAAAGATGCCATTAAAGGAGATCCATTTTCCTTATTTATGAGATCTGAAATGTCTACGAGATGGGCTACTCGAACAACATTCAAACCTGCAAATCAATTATAGAACCACACATCTATGTAATACAAATCTTTGATTAAACTAGTGCCAAAAAACCCATACACAATTTTCCTCCACATTGACTCGATGCTGGGCAGTTCCAAGCTAATTTCATAAGCTCTGATAAGAGCATGAGATCCATATACAAACAATGGATCATGGATAGAGTCAATTCACATCATCAACACTAAAACAGAAAGAAATCACATCATCTGATCGCTTTATGCTTAACGGGAAGCTCCACCAGCTCACACGTCTCATTCTTGTACAAGAATCCATCTCGTCTTGCATTACTACCATCAACTTCTCAACATATGTGTCTTCCAATGCTTTCTTGAAGGTAGACGGATCCCCATCATCCGTAATGAGAGTGAATGCAATATTCCGTTCATTTCTATATCTCATTGGTAATCTGCTATCTCTTAGTGAATTTCTCCTCACATGTGGCTGCTCCACCTGCTGTTATACCTCTTTCCATGGCTCGGCTTCTACTTGTGTCTCACTTTTTTTTTTAAAATTTTTTTATTCACCGTCAGTTGCTGCTGATTCACCCATTTCTTTATGTTCATCCTTGCGGAATAAGAAATCTTCATCAAACTTAACGTTATGGCTCATCGTGATATTCTATGTGACTCGGTCATACAGCATGTATCCCTTCACACCATCACTATATTCAACAAAGGTACACTTCTTTGTCATTTGGTTTAGTTTATCTCTCTCAACTGACAATACATGAGAGTAAGCATCGTAACCAAATACTTACACTCTTAAGTAGTTTATATCATGACCACTCCACACTTCTTTTAAAATTTTACAATTTATCAACGTAGATGGGGATCTATTCATTGAGTAACAAGTCGTGTTAACAGCCTTAGTCCATAACTCATCGCCTAACCTAGCATTGCTCAACATACTTCGGGCTCTCTGTAAGAGAGTTCAATTTGTTCATTTTGCTACACTGTTCTGCTCTGGTTTCTGCTTGACTGTGTTATGCCGTATGATCCCCTCATCTTTACAAATTGATTGATTTTTTTTAAGTGAATTCTCCACCATTGTTTGTCCTCAACACTTTGAATTTTTGTCGTGATAGATTTTCCATCATCGCCTTCTATATCTTAAAGGTGGCAAAAACATCAGATTTATAATTCATAATGTAAACATAAATATTTCTAGAGTAGTCATCTATGAATGATATAAAAAATGACAAACTTCCCCTAGAAACCACGGGCGATGACCCCATACATCAAAATGCACATAATATAGAACATTCTTACATGGTTTCCAAATTAAAAAGATAACGGTGATTTTTTACCATATATACAATGCACGCATATATTTAAATCAACACTTTTAAAAGTATGAATCAAGCAATAATCAGAACGTAACTTTATACCATGCTTGCTCATGTGGCTTAGACGAGTATACCATAAACGTGCCGACGTGGATTTCACTACATATGCTATAACTCCACCCGATACGGTATTCCCGATCAACTTGTAAAGGTTACTTACTGCTTTATTGCGCATTTATCACAATGAGTGCTGTCGAGACTCAAATATTGCATAATTTCCCTCATTTATATCT
This sequence comes from Magnolia officinalis, assembly GCA_021015155.1. NCBI lineage: Eukaryota > Viridiplantae > Streptophyta > Magnoliopsida > Magnoliales > Magnoliaceae > Magnolia > Magnolia officinalis. Next base: position 36,711,621 of record JAJHSJ010000014.1, on the reverse strand, counting down.
TGGTTTTATGAACATGAATCAACTTAATGTCCTATTTTACTCATGTTTGTGTTGCAAGGTGAATTTAAGAGCTTGGATTGAAAATGGTACTAAAAGCATGGATTTGATGCTCAAGAATCACCAAGGCAATGGATGGATCTTAGGAGACCAAGATTGAAGAATTCACATGCCAAAGATCCAAGAAAATTAAGTGAGGAATGAAGAGAATCAAAGATTTGAAGTGAAAAAAAAGAATCATGAAATCGTCCTGAAAAAGCATATTCTGAAACTCTTGGTCATTTTGTGAAATTGCGCATAGTGAAGTCTATTTTAAGAAACTGCATATAGTGAAGTTTATTTTAGCAAACTACGTAAGTTTAAGGCGGTTTCTGGAGTTTTTCAAGTAGGTGCGAAAGTTGGAGTTCCCCACTTATAAATAGGGCTTCCCAGGGCATTTATAAGCATCATTTAAAACATTCAAGAGCAAGATTTAAGATTTTTAGAGAGTTTTCAATTTTACTAAGTTTTATAATTTTTTTTCTTTTAGATCTTTTCTAGTTGCATTTATTTCTTTCTTGTTACTTTTCTATTTTACAATTTAATTATATTTTTCTAAATTTTCCATAGCCCAAGCTAGAAGGGAAGCACATTGGTTTAATGTTTTCATAGTTATGATGATTGATTGTTTTAATGATGAGAAGAATGGTGAATGCATGTTATCAATTGTTTAGGTTTAATTTTTGATCCTTATGTGAGATTCATATGTTTTGCATCATATGAGATCCACATTGATGGATAGGCTTACCCTGGATCAATTAGATTTCTTAGATAGGAGGGGTTCTCAACCTGCTACATTTCTTTGATATTCATTATCTTATGGATATTGAATTCTTAAAATAATTAGTGCTTGAGAATATATATCAATGGTGCAAATCCATGATTTTTTAATCTTTTATATCATTTATTTAAAATGTTTAAATTGTTTTATTTTCTAATTAGGCCGACCATAATGCGCGGATCTTAGTTGTGTTATCAAAGTCATCATGATTTTGGAACATTAACCCATGTGTGGAACTTTGAAGCTTGGGTGTTGTTTTAATTTAGTTGAATTACATCCATTCAAAACTCTGAAAATCAAATCATCAGTTTGGTTTTTATTATTTAGTTTATTTTGCATTTGATTTTATCCTTCTTGCAATTCATCTCCTTGTGGGATCGACTCTGTATTCACGGGATATTACTTACGAACCTCTACACTTGGATGCAAGTAACCAAGTTTTTTGCGCTGTTGCCGGGGAGACTGAGATATATTAGATCTGTGCAAGATAGCTAAGGTAAATTCTCTTCTAAGGTAAGTTCTATTCTAAACCATCTAAAATTTCTGTAGATTTTTTGTTTTTCTTTGAAAGTAAATTCAGTTGGGTCTTTCAATCACTAACTGTGACATAAGGTTACCCTGCTTGGGATTTTATTGCCCAAGTGCTATGGTTGTCCTACAGTTGTTGTTGGTCACAAAGATCGTTCGCTGAATCTATTTCCAGATTAGCATAATTTAATTTCTACATTAATTTTACTTTTGTTGATTTATTTTTTATTTTTGCTTTGTGATTTGAACCCTCATGGTCGGTTCTGCTGCCTGGGTTGTTGATTTATTTTACTTTGTGGATTGAACCCTCATGGTCGGCTCTGTCGCCTAGGTTGTTGGTTAAGTTTTTATTTTTATTTTAAGTATCATACTTGTTATTTGAATTAGTGGAATTTGTTGTGTGGTGTAGATGGTTTATGTCCCGTTAGAGCAAGAATCAAAACAATCGACTCTCCTTCGAAGGCGGACTAGTTCCAGGCCTTGATCATTCGCTTAGGAGAGGCACTCAACATCACTTGGATCTATGACAGATTCAGTTGATAATCCAAATCCAAGTTTGCCAGATCCAACTATAAATCAAAACAGAGAAAATCAACACAATCCTCCTCTTGAGGATGAGAATGAAGTTCATAGGAATGTGTTACACCAACCACAGACTTTACGTGAACATCTATACCCTGAGAGATCAACTTTACCATCTTGCATAGTGTTCCCTGTTCACATAGGGAACATTGATTTTAAACCAGGTATGATTCAATTGATTCCTAAACTTCATGGCTTGGATTCTGAAAGCCCCTACTTGCACCTCAAGGACTTTGAGGAAGTAATTGCAACATTACAAATAAACAATGGCAATAGGGATGTACTCAAACTTAGGTCATTCTCATTTTCTCTAACGGATCGGGCCAAAGCATGACTCAACTCTTTAAGACCTCATACCATCACTTCATGGTAAGCCCCAAGTAGAGAGTTTTTAAAAAATTTATTTCCTGAGCACAAAATAAATGCACTGAAACAGAAAATCATGTTGTTCTCCCAAAAGGGGAATGAACTATTTTTCCAAGCTTGGGAGCACTTCAAAGACCTTTTACTCACTTGCCCACATCTTGGTTAAGAACCATAACACTTGATTGATGCGTTCTGAAAAAGGCTTACCATGGATACCCGTCAGTTCATAGAAATGATGTGTGGTGGAACCTTTCTTGTCAAATATCATAATGAGGCTTGGGATTTTCTAGACATATTAGCAAAGAATACACAGACATGACATGTCTCTGCTAAACCAGACCAAACTACACCCATTCCTAGAGAGAAAACGGAGATGTACATCTTAAGAAAGGAAGACGACCTTAACGCAAAATTCGCTGCATTAGCTAGAAAGGTCGAAGCCTTGAAAATTAGGAAGGTTGATATGGTTAAAGAAAACACTTCCTTAGGTAATTTTTGTAGCATTTATGGTGGTGTAGACCATGACATAAAGGATTGTCCAATAATCCCAATTGTACAAAATATCACGCATGAGCATGGGCAAGCAAATGCTATAAATGACTACCAAAGGTCAGTTATGCAACCAATGGGAAGCATGTACAATCCAAATTGGCGTAACCATCCTAATTTTAGTTAGAGGAATGGACCACAAATTAATGCACCCAATGCACCTCAAGGCCCTCCACAAAATAACTTCTTTGAGGCACCTAACAATGCACCATATGTGCCCCCATCAAAGCGATCATCTGTGGAGGATACATTGACTGCATTCATGAACTCTCAAGCTCAAATAAATCAGTCTCTAATATAATTAAATCAGGAATTAAAGGCGGCCGTGGCTAGGATTGAGACTCAACTAAATACTAAGGAAAAAGGCACCATTCCTTCTCAACCTGTGCCAAACCCTAGAAATACACATTTCATTGGAGACTCAAATCCAAGCGAGTTATATCATGAACAAGCTAAGGCCATCATTACCTTAAGAAGTGAAAAAGAGGTTGATAAGAAGATACTGCAACCGGTAGAAATACCAGAGGATGAGCCACCATCTCAAGATATTGATGAACCGACTATGGTTCAAGAGCCGCAAAAACAAAAGGATAAAGAGAGTAAGTCACATGAGCCTCCAGTTCCGTTCTCATCTAGACTTCAGAACCCAATTGTGTAAATGCTCTCTTATCTAGCTCCTAGGATTGTCAAATTTTATAGTGCCAAAACCTCTTGGAATCTGTATCTTGTGTAGCTCAACTTTATATCATCCTTGCTAGCAATCAAGTACAAGTTCAAGAAGTTCAAATTCAAGTAGCTCAAGTACAAGATCTAGAAGTTCAAGAACAAGAAGTTCAAGTACTAGATCAAGTTTTCAAGTTTCAACTATGTCAAGGCAGTGTGTATTACTTAAGAATACATGCTTAACTTCAAAGTACTTCAAGCTCGAGCTTCAAAGTATTTAAAGATGACAAGCTTCAAGTATTTCATGATAATCTATCAACCGAAGCAAACAATATTTCAATGTTCAATCTTCACCGATAACGTATGAATAACCCTAGATTGACCATAAGTTAGGTCATATTGATTGCATACTTAAATTGGGTTATTATATAATTTTATAGGCTTTATCTCGACTAGTCTTAGCCTATGTTCGACTAGTCCAAGCACTGGCTCGACCAGTCCAAAAATTCCCTCGACCAGTCTAAGGTTTGTTGTGAATTTTTGGGATTTTCTATTGGACCCTCGACCAGTCCTGGAGACTGCTCGACTAGTCGAGTGCAGGGCTCAACCAGTCGAGCAGGCCACTCGACCAGTCGAGTAGCGATCTTATCATATCACGCCCGAAATTTTGAATTCTTGTTGGTCCTTTGACTAGTCGAACTGACCACTGGGCCAGTCGAGTGAACAGTATTTTTGCCTATAAATTGAGGACAATTTTCAAAGTTTTTCATTCAATTTCCAAGATATTCAAGTCACACCTCTGAGAGAACTTGTCCCCACATTTGAGAAGCTAATTAGTTAGTATTTAAGATTCTTTTAATAGCTTTTTTGTATTTGATTTTGTGATCTCTATTCTATTCTAATTCTTTTGTAAAAGGGAATATTGATTTTATCCTTTTTGGGATCAAAATCAAATCAAGCTAGCCCTAGATAATTTAATCTATAAATCATTTAGATCTAAGAACTCTTTCATATGTGAGATTGTACATTGAACATCTACATCGAATCGGTTCTACCGTGCTTCATCAAAAGAAGAATCTTCAGATAAGTACATTTCTATTTTCGTTATTTGGTTCGTAAGATTGCCAGAAAATTTTTCATTTTTGGTTTTGACTGAGATAGCCAGAAAATCTCAGTAAGTGGGGTTTTTAATTGTGGTAGCCCTTTGAAAATACAATTGTGAAGGTTTTAGGTGAACCTTGGAAAACCTATTTCATAATGAAAGCCAATATCCACTGTGTGAGGATATTGGGAGTGGAGTAGTTGTGTGGCTGTTCTTTAACAGTTGGTGTACACACAAGCGAACCACTATAATTGCTGGAGTTGTGTGAGTGGTTGCATGTGCTTAAGTGGTTGAATGTCGTAATTTATTTTTTAGCATTTGTGGTGGATGATTGTAATTTACTTTCTGCACATGTGGTGAATGTTGTAATAGCAGTAGAAATTTATTTTTATTTTATTCTTTATTCCTCTGTATTTGTTCGAGTTTTGATACATAGACCGTTCTAGAAATCAGGTTGTCCTACCATAAGCCATTGGTTTTTGGTGTAAGGTTGTCCTTAGAACAACATCTGTATTAACCTCTCAATACTTGTACATTTGAGGTTGTTATTCATTTCTACTATTTGAATTGATGTGCTATCTTTGATTATTCCTTTATTATTTTGCACTTAAAATTTTAATTTGGCATAGACCTATTCACCCCCCTCTAGGACTATTAGCTCGCCCTTTTCAAGTGGTATCAAAGCTTAATAACTCATTTTATTTTTTGGATTAATTTCTTGAGCTAATCGATCTAAGCTTTTTAAGATGTCAAATTTTGGTAGCCTTTCAATCACTAGGCCTCCACCTTTTGATGGTTCCAATTATGCCTATTGGAAAGCTAGAATGATGATTTTTTAAAAATTTATGGATGAAAGCGTGTGGCAAGGCACAGTGACCAATTGGACCCCTCCTACCACTGAAGTGACTGGTACTGATGGATCTAAAACTGTAAAAGTTACTTTTCTTGGACCGCTCTTCAGAAAAGTGAGAGTAGTGCCAATGCAAAGGCTTTAAATGCAATTACTTGGGCACTATCACCAGATGAATTCAAGAGAATTATATCCTGTGATATTGCAAAGCAAGCCTGGGATATTTTGGAAATGACACACGAGGGTACAACAATTGTCAAGAAATCTAAAGTTCAACTCCTCACAACTAAATTTGAGAAAATACGTATGGAAGAAAGTGAAATGTTCATGGAATTCTATACATGATTGAATGACATTGTCAACTCTGTGTGGCATCTTGGTGATAGGATCCTAGAAAGTAAAGTTTGTGCAAAGATTCTGCGCTTATTGCCTGAACGGTTCAATTCAAAGGTGACTGCAATCCGGGAATTTCGTGATACGGATAATACGAGGGTAGAAGAACTGGTTGGTTCTTTACAAACCTATGAGTTAAACTTTAAAGCTCCTGAAGGTAAGTCTATTGCCTTTAAGTCTTCTAAAAGAATTTCTCATAAAAATAGTAATTCTGATTTAGAAACTTATGAAGATGATATGACTCTTTTAGCCAAAAAGTTTTACAAGATTTTCAAAAGTAAAAAGAGGGTCGATTTGTAAAAACCTATTGAAAAGAAAAGACCTAGATCTAAAACTTGGAAATCTTTAAAAGACAGCCAATGATACAACTGGCATGAATATGGGCATCTAGCAAACAAATGTCTTAAGAAGGACATGTCTAAAAAGAAAGGTATGATGGCTATATGGGATGAATCTTCCTGCTCTGAAGTCTCTTTTGAGTCAGAAGATTCTGAAACCGAGTCGGCTAATGATGTTAAAGCCCTAATGACTCTAGCCAGGTTCACTTTTTCAGATAATGATGATTCAACCGGTGAAGAAAATCTAAATAGTGACCATGAAAATGAAGAAAACCTTCAAGATGCTTATGATGCCCTATACGAGGAAAGTTGCAAAATAGCTGTAAAGTTAAAACTTCAAAAAGAAAACTTTTCAAAACTAAAAGAGAATTTTGATAATCTAGCCTTAGAAAAATCACACTTTTCAGATTGCTTTGAAAAAACTAAGTGCGACTTAGATTTCAAAACGTCCCAAGTTGAAAACTTAAAATCTGAAAATGAAAAGCTAAAACTAGAAGTCTCTTCACTTTTGAGTTTGAAGGACACATGGAGGTATGCCTAAGGTGATCCTAAATTAGAAAAACTTTTATCCAGATCTTAAAAATGTGGCTATCGATCTGGATTGGACTACGATAAAAGTATTCCTCCCAAACATAAGAATACTCCTCCTAAATTTGTTAAAGGGGAGTCTTCTAACTCAAAAGGGAAAAGTCTTGTAACGCCTTGAAAATCGGGGGTCGAACAAAGCTCAGCTCCCGAGTTCCAACGCATCACTTATGCAACACAGATAATGATGATTATGATGAGAGCATTGAAACATGAATGAGATTATACCAAAACAGCATATCATACTCCAGAGACAGTTAAATTTGCAAGTGGAAGACTGATAAATATATAAAATATATAAATTGTGGTGAGTCTCCAGAGTGTGATAATGTTACCAGGTTAATTCATTACAATTACAATTTCCAAAATATACCAAATGTGTAAGGTCTTCTAGTCAACATCCCTGTAACCCCGTCGATCAAGACATGGCTCACATGAAGCCGTCAGAAAACAGCATATACGAGAAAGCATTCTCGTCACCACAAAAGTCCGGCTCCGCCTCAGGAGTAGCGTCGCCATCTGCAATCAGACAAAGTCTGGTGGGTGTCCGGAACACCGTCTCGTAACGTGGGAGTGAGTGATCAAATCAGTGGAACAGTAAAGCATAGGTTAACATGTTATCAAAACAGTCAAGCAGTAATGATAAAGCAGTAAAGTCAAACACTCCTAAATACTGTAATTAATGCAAGGATGAGATGCGATTATGATGCATGCCCTCGCCAACATACTCCCTCGTGCAGCACCATCTTACGTTCGCGGCATGTTGTCACCCTCAGTGCTCCACATCTTCTAGGCACATGCAATGCGATGATGAGTATGATTATCGAGTTGTTATTAGTCCATTTCAAACAACAGTATTGGGAAACTAAGGTACCTTCCTTATATCATTCCCAGCAATGATCCATTCTAGAGTCGTCAATCCTAGATAATCTCATACGATAGTGTGGTTCTAGGTCGCTGCAAGGGCTGCCAGGGCTGTTACATGGAATCGTTGCACCACTCCCCATCACCTTATCAATACAGGCCTAGTTTATACTCTATTTACTACGGGAAGGCTCGTCGCCACTCCGCAGATTCAGAGTATACTCGAGGTCACTACACCGGGTACGGTCAGGGCTGCCAGGGCTGTTACACAGAATCATTGCACCACTCCCCCATCACCCATCAAAGCAGTGTAGGTTGACAACTCGAATATAGTGTCCCATACCACCATAATCGGCTCACAAGTCTGGGTGATCAATGGTCACTACGAGGAGGCTCGTGGCCCCAGGTAGGTTGACAGCTCGACCACGGTGTCCCATACACCATGCCCGGCTCATGAGTCTTAGCGGATCGAGGTACCATGGTTAACGGGATTCCACTGGTAAGTTCGGTACCTTAGGTTCAAGCAGTAGCATCCCAACATGGGGAACATACATTAGATAGATCGGGTTACTTGACGAGCTCGGCTAGCTCGAGCGCACGACAAGTTGAACGACATGAAGTGCATAAGCACTTCGCGTGGCCAACTACTATCGCCAACCGAAATACGACTCGGGTTCGTCGAACACATCTCACGTGGCGAATGAATCTCAGCCACGAATTCAATCCCGTTACCGATTGCCTGGACTATACAATAGCCCCAATCACATTCAATTATGGAACAGTTAAAGCAGTAAAGGATCAAGATTTCAAATCATACAATCAAATATCCAATATTGTCCGCTTAGGGCTGCCAGGGCCGTTGCACGGAATCGTTACACCACTCCCCCATCACCCATCATGGATTTTATGGAATACAACTTAAACATGTGATATAGTCAGAGTAGAGTTAAATAAACAAGTAATTTAAACATATTAACAAGCATGTTATAAACACAATGCAAACAGGAAATCCAAACACATACGTTTCATAAACCAGTATGTGATTAAACTAAACAACTTACATGAAGGAAATCATACACATCACTAAGGTAGTTGAGAATCCTATCTTGACACCCTTATACATTACAATTTACTAACTACTACTCATTCAGACATTTCAACAACACTTTAGACTACATATATCAACATACATGACATATGTTGATCACATAGGTATTAGGCCAAATCCTTTCACTAGGGAATTACCCCAATCATAACATGCATGCACCCACGACGGATAGTCATGGCAAGCCGAAATCCAAGTTCCATATTCATTCAGTCATTTCCACAAACACTTGGGCTACACATTTTAACATATATAGCATATAGTGGCCGTGGCGTGATTTAGGGCAAGTCCTTTCGTCAAAGGGGTATCGCCTGTACAACAATCATATATCCATGACAATTAGTCATGGCGAGCACGAATACGAATTCTATACTCATTCGGTCATTTTCACAAACACTTAGAATACACTCTTTTAACATACATAACGTGTACTAGCAAAAACATGTATTAGGGCGAATCCTTTCGCCGAGTGAGTATTATACATATACATATATATATATATATATATATATATATATATATATATATATATAATATGTTCATACAGTAATTAATCATGGCTAACATACTTTCAAAATTTGTATGTAAACGGTATTTTCTACAAATACGAGGAATACAGTATATTCAACATAGTTAACGTATAACCGAAAAACGAAACGGACAGCACTTTGTACATGTGCAATTGCACACAGATAATGAATTTATCATTATCTGACATTGAAAGCGTTGAAAACCATAACCTATACACCTAAAGTCCACACCTTTTACCGTAAAAGAGTAACGGAGTCGATAGAATATCTACGCTTTCGTCAACGTCAATATGACGACCTAAATCACGAGTTACGTTAGCTATTTCACTACTTGAATCAATCCAAACCCTAAAACAGGTTAGGGTTAGGGTTTTCTTACCTAGAAACGACGCCGGAATCGCCGAGAAAGCGATTAGAACAGGATGGTTAAGCTTAGATAGCGGCAGGGTAGAGTATAAGGGAGATCCTCCCACTTCTCCCACACTTTCTCTCTCTTTTCTATCTTCCCTGTCTTAGGTTTTCTCAAATTCGTATCGAATGAGAGAGTGGGGGTTTAAAGTCTTTATATAGGTCTAGAACTCACCAAATTAGACTCGGGGTCAAAGTATACTTAGGTTATAGCCAAAGGGAGACTGTTCTGTCTCAACAGAGCACTTCTGGAAGCCCCCCTCGAGCTAAATGTCGGACTTAAGCTCATAGACATTGGATCTAGGTGAGTTAAGTTTTCGTTCCAGTCGGATTCTCAGATCACGCGTGGCGGACTAGTTTCAGTTCAACGGTCAGTGAAACTCGATCAGAGATTTCAAGTACATTGACACGTGTATGAAATTTCTCCTGATCCGAGGGTGTAATCTGCCCTGATTCTGACGGTCGGAATCCTTATAACTGATCCACAAGCGACACATGCCAGATTACCTAAATTTATATTTTATTTTAAAGTAATTTCACATTTCTCACACTCTTCACTCCGGGCTTAAGCGAATAGCGCTGGGACATTATCTGGATTTGATTTTCGAGATGGTCGTCAAGCCCAGTAAGGCGGTCCTAATTCTATAACTTCGTGTTCATCGGACTTTTGATGTACGGTCCAGATCTGATACAGAGTTTCAATGTGCTCCCTAGAGTAACTGGGTAATGAGATTGATTCGAGATTTTAGGGTAACCTAACGTCAATGATTCTACAAGTTTTGGGTCTTGCAGATCATATTTAAAGTGATTGGTGCTAATTTCACAGGTACTCTAGTTTAACACTAGCTAATTCTCGCCTAATTTCTAAAGGATTTAGTCCTGAGTGATTTCTGCCTGAGGTGATGATCGGGCCTTTGGTAGTTTGTATAGAAGGAGATTCAAGTTATTAATACTCAACTGAATTGTGCCCTAATTACAACAGGAGAAGGTCCTAGGGAGGAGAGGCTAATGTTCCAAATAGCTTATTCGTTTGGTGGGGTTCCATAAGGATAATGGTTAAAAGCCCATTTTATTTCTTTATTTATTATAGTTTAAGTATTGTTCTTCATCACCTATACCTTAAGATTAGTGTCTAATGTAAAAGTACTTAGAAAGATTTAAAGAATGAGGTGGTGAAAGGTGAGATTTGTGCAGGAAAAGGGTTAAAAAGTGATTTTAGATTATGGGATTGGGTTCTGACAAGTTAATAAGGTGCTAGGAGCGACCCATTGCCTAAGGACTTCTAATTCCAGGTTGGCAAAAATTCGGGATGTTACAAGTCTGAATCAAAATAATTCTAAAAATACTAAAACTTTTCAAACTTCAAAACCTAGAAGCAACCATATCAACTATAAAAATCAGAATCGTTATCCTTTAGCTGAGAAAATAGTTGACTTACTTAAGAAGCTCTTAAAATCTAACTTAGTGGGTAGGACTTATAACAACTATAAACATAAAAAGACCAACTATACTTCTAAACCAAAACTGTAATGAAATGGGTCTCTAAGGTTACTTGTTTGGTTGCCCACACTGCTTTCAAAGCTTCGAGCCATTCAAAGTGGTACCTAGACATGGTTGCTCTAGACATATGACAGGTGACAAAGGTCTATTCACTAATCTTAAAGACATGACTGATGGTTCAGTCACATTCGGTGATGGTAGCAACTGCAGAATTGTTGGCCAAGGTATTGTTCAACTCTTAAAACTCCCTTTGTTTGAGAATGTTTTATATGTAGAAGTTTAAAACATAATTTATTAAGCATCTCTCAAATACGCGATAATAATCATAGTGTAAAATTTACCAACCAAGGGTGTGAAATTTTAAATAAGAATGGTTCTGTAATATTAACTGGTCGCAGAACTTCTGAGAACTGCTACATTGTTTGTGATTCAAGCTCATCTAAGCTATCGTGTTACATGGTCCAAACCGATGAGACTGATTTATGACATAAGCGCTTAGGACATGTACACTACCGCAACTTGTATAGATTGAACAAAAGAGAATTTGTAAGAGGTTTACCCAAAGTAAAGTAAGTGGATAAAATATGTGGCGAGTGCCAGATTCGTAAACAAACCAGGAGTGCTCATAAAAAGGTGAACTCTAATGCCACATCTAAACCACTCGATCTCCTCCACATGGATCTCATTGGACCAACTAGAATGAAAAGTTGAGGTAGTAAGAAGTATATTCTGGTGATTGTAGATGACTTTACTAGGTATACTTGGGTAATCTTCTTAAGAGAGAAATCAGAAACTCTCGATGAAGTAAAAAAGGTACTTAAACGTATCCAAACTGAAAAAGAATCACAAGTCACTAAGATCCGTAGTGATCATGGTTCTGAGTTTAAAAATAGCAGTTTTGAAATATTTTACAGTGATCAGGGAATATCACATGAATATTCTGCTTCCAAAACACCACAACAAAATGGTGTAGTGGAAAGGAAAAATAGAGTGCTTCAAGAAATGACAAATGTAATGCTAAATAGTATGAAGCTTCTTAAAAATCTTTGGGCTGAAGCTGTAAATACTGCCTGTTATATAATTAACCGCGTTTATACTAGGAAATCAAATAGTAAAACGACTTATGAAATGTGATTTGATAAGAAGCCTACTGTCAAATACTTTTGAATTTTCGGCAACAAGTGCTACATCTTACGTGACTGAGAAAATCTGGGTAAATTTGACACCAAAAGTGATGAAGAGATATTTTTAGGGTATGCTCTCAATAGTCGAGTGTATTGGGTTCTTAATAAGAGGACCGGTGTAATTCAAGAGTCCATTAATGTGGTTATAGATGATCACTTGAATACACCTGTCTCAAGTTTAGAAAATGACGAAGTTCTTTTATTTGATAAACCAGACTCTTCGTTAAGTCAAAATAATACTAAACTACGAACAGTTAAAGATCATCCATCTGATCAAATCCTTAGAAACCCTCTCATTGGTGTACGCACTCATAAATAACTTGAAGATATGTGCAACTACGTGTGCTTTATATCTCAGATAGAACTGACTAACGTAAAAGAAGCTCTTACTGATGAAAATTGGATTGTAGCAATCCAAGAAGAGCTCAATCAGTTTTTTAGAAATGATGTTTGGTACTTAGTTTTAAGACCGAAAGATAAACACATTATCAGAACAAAATAGATTTTTGAAAATAAGTCTGATGAATTGGTAATATTATTAGAAACAAGGCTAGGCTGATTATACAGGGGTACACTCAAATTGAAGGCATTGATTATGATGAGACCTTTGCCCCAGTAGCTCGTCTTGAATCAATCAGATTATTTATATCCATTACGTATTTTAGAAAATTCAAAATATACCAAATGGATGTAAAGAGTACATTCTTAAACGGCGATTTGCATGAAGAAGTGTACGTTGAACAACCAACGGGTTTTAAAGACCCTAAGCATGCTAAGCATGTCTATCGCCTGAAAAATGCACTCTATAGTTTGAAACAAGCTCCCAGGGTGTAAGCCCCGTATCCTAGACCGTACCATTCCATAGGCTTCTGCGGTCTTCCCGGTCAAATTCCGGCAACTTTCGACCCTTAACCGGCATTTGCGCGCGACCTTGCGTCACACGCCGTCAACCTGAATCGATTCAACCTAAGACTAGTACCTTAGTGACCACGCCGTTCCGTGGTTCCGATGCCGCGTCTCACACGCCGATCTGATACCCTGGTTAGGAGATGTGGGTCCACGTTCGGTGCGAGGAAAACGCCGCGCGTGCAAATTTTGAGAGAATCTCTACGAGATGTCACATCAATCAATCAATCAATCCATCATGTCAAGTACATATCAAGTACACATCACCTTTCACCCTTTCCAAAGCAACCCCAAAGTCGAAAAGTTTCTTACAAACCCATACCTTTCTTACACCAAAAACCACAAAAGTCAAAAAGTTCTTACACCCATCACTCACCACATCCATCACTCCATCACCTATCTATCTATCTCTCTCTTTACAACTCTCTCTCTCTCTCTCTCTCATTTTCAAACTACATTCCCAAGCAAGAGAAACCTCCATACGTCCAAGCCTCTCCCATCTCTCCCAAGCTACAAGAGTGGCCCACTTTTCCTACCCTTTCATCTCCCATCTCAACCATCCAAACCTCATCTCCTCCGTTGGAATCGAAGCTAAGGAGCTAAGGAAGCCTAGGGTGTAAGTAGAAGTCGATGGGTGATATTGGATGTTGTCTTTTATTCTTTCTTTGATTTAAGGGTCCACATATGTGGAATCCACCTTGATGTATGTTTTGTAACAAAGAGGGGGCCCATAGTGGCGGGGCCCCTCCACCGCCGCGGAAATCTCTCTCTCTCTCTCTTTCATGTATTATAGACCCCACTATGATGTATAATCCACGCCGTCCCATCCGTAGGGCCCACCTTGCTGACCATCTTTGGGTGGGCTTAGATGTAGGAGAAACACAAATATCAGCTTGATCCAAATCTGGTGGCCCACTGCGTCGGACCACCGTGATGTTGAATGCCGTCCAGCACCGTCCAGTAAGCTGGACGGTGGGTTGGACGCTCTGGCTAGTGGGACCAGTCACATAGCTCCAGTGGTAGGCGAGTGAAAGATGCCTTGTTACAATGCTGAGGTCTTGGTTTCCCTGTGGAGGGTGGCTAACTTGGAGTGTGTGTACTGACGTGTGAGCTGACAAGGGTGTGGGGTCCATGGGACTCATCAGCACCGTCCACCCAGTTGGTGTGGGCCACACCACCACGCACTGTGGTGTCCACCGTCCTTGGACGGTGGGACCCACCCCCTCGTGTGGGGCCCTCCCTGACGCCCAAATCCATTGCTCAACAGGCAGACTGAGTGGAGATACCTCGTTTCAACACTTGAGGTCTTGGCACGATTCCCTGTGCATGTGGCTGCCAGTGGAGTGTGATGACAGTGGGGCATCCACGCCGTCCATCCATTTTTGTGGGCCACACATCGTGTATGTGATGTCCATCGTCCATCATTCAAGGACGGTGGGACCCACCCCACGTGTGGGGCCCTCCTTGATTTGTGTGACCGTCCAGGCCCTGGACGGCCTGGACATTAGGTGTATGTTGCATACATATTATATTATATATATTATATATTATATCTAATATATAACTATTGTGGTGGGCTCTACGTGGGACCCACCCCTGTATGTTGTTATAGAAGAAAAAAAAGAGAGAAAAAGGAAAAAAGCAAAAAGAGAGGCAGCCACGTGTTGCTCTCTCACTCTTTCTCTCTCTCATTCTCTCTCTCTCACTCTCTCTCTTTGTCTCTCTCTCTCTATCTCTCTCTCTCTATCTCTCTCTCTCTGTCTCTCTCTCTTTGAACATCAGCAATATGTAGGTCCCACATGATGTGTGTATTACACGCCGTCCATCCGACGGTGGGACCCACTCACTATGTATACGCGTTATCTACACTGTCCCTTATTTGAATGGTGGGGCCCACCATGATGCAAGTGTTGTATCCATGCCGTTCAACCATTTATGAGATCATTTTAATACATGGGAAAATGAGTAAATTAGATCTAAAGTTCAAATGGGCCCCACCACTTAAATAATGGACCGTGGCATCCACCGCTCAACTGCTAATGGTAGCATTAGTTTCCAATTGAGTCGATATTTGTTTTCATTCCATCTATCTCTATGTTAACTTGTGAATAGGTCGAGTCTCAAAAATATATGAGGGTGGGCCCGATTTGATATACCTGAGGCCCATTTGATTAGGCCCATCTTGATGTAGTTATGGCCCATCCGTTGAGGCCCACATTGATATATATGAAGCCCATGTTATGGGGCCCATTTGATGTAACTAAGGCCCATGGGTCGAGGCCCAATAGGATGTACATAAGTCCATTACAATGTGTAACCCTACCATGGTTTGAGTAATGATGTTTATGGCAGCCGTGTTTTGGGAGCAATGATGGTTTGACGTCCACATTGTAAGAATAATGTTGGTTAAATGTCCGCATTATAAATTCTCCCTAAGGCCCATTGTTAGGCCCATACTTGTAGGCCGTCTAGGCCCATCTTTGTTATTAACAACATCCATCACCGTATAACATGTTTAGTATAGTTCCTGATTCATGATCATACACATCATATGCATGCTTGATATGAGAAGTGACTGATCATAGCATATGCCTTCGGGCAGATTGATTAAGGGCTCTCAGATAGGTGGTGTTGCCCTACATGAACGTATGATACGCGTACGATTGCTGCATGACTGGATAGTGTGATTCATGCATTCGCGTTGTGTGATATAGTTTTTGTACGCCCTAGTGACATCAGGGCCATAGCCGCCACAGGCATATCGTGGTTGGCAGGATTGGATATAAAAAATCGTGTTCTACATGGGGTGCTATAGATACCCTGGGTGAAAGTCCCTAAACCCTTATGGTACCAAGAGGTTGCTCCAACGTCTAGACCGAGTGGGTGCAGGAGCGCCGAGTGCCGATTAACAGACGGCTGCGCTTTCCACTATGTCGTGGTCGGTTGGGAGGGGGTGCGACCTTACCTGCCTGAGAGGAGGGGGCAAAGCTAGGCTGAGTTTGACCAGCTCGAGGAATGGGTCTGCTATCGACAAGCTGAGCCCGATATTGGCAGGAAGATAATGAGGTCTCTTCCACTTACCTTATTGCGCGTGATAGGACGACAGTCTGGTTTAGAGTGTACTAGACCCCGGTGATATTCCAGAGTTGAACTGTATTGATATGTGGACTTAGATGAGGATTCGCATACTTGAGTTGCATCTCGCATTGCATGGCTTTGGTATGACCGACATCATTCATGATTTATATTGCATGACCTTGGTATGGCCGACATCATTCATGCCTTGTATCGCATAGCCTTGGTAGGACTAATGGTATTCATGGATTCACCAGCATGTTCCGCATTACTCTGATACTGCATACCTGTATTACTACCTTGCGCACACACTTTCATCACCCTTTAAGATTTTTATAAGCTTATGCACGACCATTGCGTGCAGGTGACGTTGGACCGCAGCAGCGTTGAGGTTAGAGCGCGTGGCAGATCGTCTTGAGCTTTTATCCTTTATCATTGTATTTCCCTTTATGCTCATTGTACTTGTAAAGTTTTTTATCATAGTGGAAATGTGATGGGGTTTTTGGTTGTTGTTTGTGGGTTATGCCTTTGGTTATGCTTATTACGAATTAAACTGATATTGAAAATCCTCCTCGTAGCATCCCAGGATCGGAACCAGCGAATGGGCGCTGGGAGCTGAGAATGGGGTTCTACGGAGGCTGTCGGCGCCGGATTCGGCGATCGGGAATTTTATGAGCCCAGTTTTCGAGTTTGGGGCGTGACACAGGGCATGGTACGAAAAGTTGACTAAGTTTCTACTAAGTCATAACTTTGTAATGAGAAGTGTTGATAAGACATTGTTTGTAAAGAAATATAATGATCACATACTAATAGTACAAATCTATGTTGATGACATTATCTATGGATCTGCTAACATGACTGTTGAGCTTGCAAATCTTATGAAATCTAAATTTGAAATGAGCATGGTTGGAGAACTAAACTATTTTCTAGGGTTACAAATTAAACAGCTTCCTGATGGTTTCTTTATTTCTCAAACCAAATATGCTCTGAACTTAGTTAAGAAGTTCAGATTTGAGAGTGGAAAAATTTTTGATACTCCAATGAGTACTACTCTAAAACACTCTAAGGATTCAACAGGTAAGAGTGTGGATCCTAAGTTGTATCGCAGTATGATAGGTAGTTTACTTTATTTAACTGCGAGCTAACCTGATATTGCTTTTAGTATAGGAATTTGTGCTAGATATCAGTCGGACCCTAAAGAATCACACCTGATTGCTGTTAAGTGTATTTTGTGATATGTTGCTAGTTCAGCTAATCTTGGTCTCTGGTATCCACATGATACTAGTGTGCAATTAGCTGGTTACACGGATGCTGATTGGGTTGGTAACATTGATGATTGTAAATTGACCAGCGGTAGTTGTTTCTATGTCGGGAACGTTTAGTTTCTTGGCTAAGTAAGAAACAAAGTTCCGTATCGCTCTCCACAGCTGAGGCTGAATATATTGCCTCTGATAATGCATGCACTCAACTTGTGTGGATGAAGAGAATGCTAAGCGATTACGGAATTGCGTAAGAATCGATGGTTTTATATTGCGACAATTCAAGCGCAATAAATATTTCTAAAAATCCAATTCAACATTCACGAACCAAGTATATTAACATTAGGTATCATTATATTCGTGAACTGGTGTAAGACAAGATAATTTCATTGGAATATATTCCGACCGAGTATCAACTTGTAGACTTACAAAATTGAAATTTGATCTTGGTATGTGCAATATGAACTGATGATTTATGCCTTTCTATATCATAATGTATATATTTATTATTTTAAAATTTTAAAATTCAAATTGATGAATAATTGTAAATTTTCAGTGCTGCACGACCAGTCGAGTACAAACTCGACCAGTCATGGCTCGACCGGTCTAGTATGTACATGACCAGTCGTGGAACTCGGGTTTTACTTTTTATTTAGGAAAAATACATTTTTCTTCACTTTGTTCTTCTTCTTCAACAAGCCCTACCACTATCGGTCGAACCCATCTTCGATTCCTCCATGGTTAGTGCATTATTTTCGATTTCCTTGTAGATTTGAGTTCTTTGATCTTCCATTTCCTTGTTTGTGTTGTTTATTTCAAGGTTTATGGTTGTTTGGTGTGTTTTTTAGCTAAAAATCTGATTTTCTTGAAACCTTTCTTGCCTCTTTTTCAATCCTTGTATCTGGCTCCTTTTGGTATCCTTCCACTTCTTCAATCTGTAGGATGAGACAACATTTTACAATGGGGCGGTTCGGCATTCTGCTCTATTGCGCAAGCCATGTATGCTTGTATTATTGACTTCTCTACTGAGAATCTTACATTTATTATTTCTACTAGAGAAGGTCCAATTGATGTGGACCGTCACCTTATTTTTGGATTAATGGACCTTCCAGTTAATGATGACGGTGTTCCCATTAGTTCTCTTGTAGCAAAACCTTCTGAAACTGAGAAGCGTATGCTCACTAGAGTTTTATGTAATATGCATGTGAAATGAAGTACTGGGAATGCGCTCGCTTCTAAGTTTATGTTACCCAGATACAGGATTCTTCATAGGATTTTCATTTCAAATGTCTACCCTAGATCTAGTAACAAAACCGAGCTTACTACGTTCATGGTCCGCATTCTACACTCTATTGTTTCTAAAGTCTCTGTGTGTCTTCCTTCACTAATTTGTTATATTATGATTTAGTTCTGTCTCCATACAGGTCATAGTGATATACCTTTTGCTTATCTTATGATTGTATTAGCCACCCATAGTCTAGTGGTTAAGCCTGTTGGAGAAGCTCCAATTCACCATCTACCCTTCAACGACTCTAATATTAATAAGATAAATTTGAAGTTGGCCCCTGGCCTAGTTGATGTGGGTGCTGAAGGAGCAGCTGAAACAAATGAAGAAGAAGATGCTTTGCCTCTGGATGATGTCAATATGGATGACATCTTTGACGAGATTGAATTCGACTCTGCAGCGATCCTAATTTTCAACCGTCTGATTTTGATGAACGTTTGTGTTCTCTTGAGGAAAAGGTAGAAGTTATGCATGTGTCCCAAGAGAATGAATTTAAATACATGCGCAAATATCTGAGGCGCATTAATAAGGGACTACATCAAATAGATCCTTCCATACCTACTCCTTCTTCTGGTTCAGATTAGTTTTGATTTCTAATATGTAATAACTTTTATACGTGGATTTCTCTTAACTTTGTATGCTTGGACATGTTCTGTTCTTATTGTGGACTTATTTGAATGATTATCTTGCAATATTTATGTTATCTTGACCTAACTTCTCTCTGTCGTTACTCATTGCTCTCTTGTTTCCATCATCATTTTTACGTTGTTTGCTTTGTCATGTTGTGACAAAAGGGGGAGAATTTGTGTTGATATTTATGATATTGATGATATTGGATTCTATAGAGTGGATGTATGCTAATAATGTGGAGAAGAGAAGTGGTTAGGTAGCTAATTTCTCCTCTCCTTCTCCTCTCCTCTTGGATTTTGTGGAGTAATGTATTGAGGGGGAGTATTGGTGCATGATTATGAGTACTGGTGCATTCTTTGACCAGGTTGTAACTGGTGCATGATTCTTGACCAGGTTGTAACTAGTGTATGATTCTTTGACCAGGTTGTAACTAGTGCATGATTCTTTATTGTGCATATCTTTACTATGTGCATCATATTATTTATTTAGTTTTGTCACAAATTTTGACAAAGGGGAAGATTGTAAATGCTATCTTATCTAGGTCTTAGGATTGTCAAATCTTGTAGTGCCAAAACCTCCTGGAATATGTATCTTGTGTAGCTCAACTTTATATCATCCTTGCCTACAATCAAGTACAAGTTCAAGAAGTTCAAATTCAAGTTCAAGCAACTCAAGTACAAGATCTAGAAGTTCAAGAACAAGAAGTTCAAGTACTAGATCAAGTTTTCAAGTTTCAACTATGTCAAGATAGTGTGTATTACATAAGAATACATGCTTAACTTCAAAGTACTTCAAGATGACAAGCTTCAAGTACTTCATGATAATCTATCAACTGAAGCGAACGATATTTCAATGTTCAATATTCACCGATAAGGTATGAATGACCCTAGATTGACCATAGGTTAGGTCACATTGATTGCATACTTAAATTGGGTCATTATATAATTATATAGGCTTTATCTCGACTAGTCTTAGCCTATGTTCGACTAGTCCAAGCACTGGCTCAACCAGTCCAAGAATTCCCTCGACCAGTCTAAGGTTTGTTGTGAATTTTTGGGA
Source organism: Magnolia officinalis (assembly GCA_021015155.1). Lineage (NCBI taxonomy): Eukaryota > Viridiplantae > Streptophyta > Magnoliopsida > Magnoliales > Magnoliaceae > Magnolia > Magnolia officinalis. The sequence goes on along the minus strand of JAJHSJ010000014.1, from coordinate 36,691,043 downwards.
TTTTTTGTTGGACCCTCGACCAGTCCTGGAGACTGCTCGACCAGTTGAGTGCAACGCTCGACCAGTCGAGCAGGCCACTTGACTAGTCGAGCAAGCCACTCAACCAGTTGATAGCGATTTTATCTTATCGCGTTCAAAATTTTGAATTCTTGTTGGTCCTTCGACCAGTCGAACCGACCACTGGGCCAGTCGAGTGAACAATATTTTTGCCTATAAATTGAGGATGATTTTCAGAGTTTTTCATTTAATTTTCAAGATATTCAAGTCACAACTCTGAGAGAACTTGTCCCCACATTTGAGAAGCTAATTGGTTAGTATTTAATATTCTTTTAATAGTTTTTTTGTATTTGATTTTGTGATCTCTATTCTATTATAATTCTTGTAAAGGGAATATTGATTTTACCCTTTTTGAGATCAAAATCAAATCAAGCTAGCCCTGGACAATTTAATCTAAAAATCATTTAGATATAAGAACCCTTTCATATGTGAGATTGTACATTGAACATCTACATCGAATCGGTTCTACCGGGCTTCATCAAAAGAAGAATCTTCAGATAAGTACATTTCTATTTTCGTTATTTGGTTTGTAAGATTACTAGAAAATCTTTCATTTTTGGTTTTGACTGAGATAGCCAGAAAATCTCAGTAAGTGGGGTTTTTAATTGTGGTAGCCCTTTGAAAACACAATTATGAAGGTTTTAGGTGAACCTTGGAAAACCTATTTCATAGTGAAAGCTAATATCCACTGTGTGAGGATATTGGGAGTGGAGTAGTTGTGTGGTTGTTCTTTAATAGTTGGTGTACACACAAGCGAACCACTATAATTGTTGGAGTTGTGGTGAATGGTTGCATGTGCTTACGTGGTTGATTGTTGTAATTTATTTTTCAGCATTTGTGGTGAATGATTATAATTTACTTTCTGCACATGTGGTGAATGTTGTAATAGTAGTAGAAATTTCTATTTAATTCTTTATTCCTCTGTATTTGTTTGAGTTTTTGATACACAGACCGTTCTAGAAATCAGGTTGTCCTACCATAAGCCATTGGTTTTTGGTGTAAGGTTGTCCTTAGAATAACATCTGTATCAACCTCTCAATATTTGAGGTTGCTATTCATTTCTGCTATTTGAATTGATAAGTGCTATGTTTGATTATTTCTTTATTATTCCACACTTAAAATTTTAATTTGGCATAGTCCTATTCACCCCCTCTAGGACTCTTAGCTCGGCCTTTTCAAACTGTCCCCATGAAATATTAAGAGGTTTTGGATGTGCTCCAACGGTTATTGTCAATATTCCTCTGCTTGATTTCATTAGACAAATTCCATTATATGCTAAATATCTCAAGGACTTGTGCACTATAAAGAGGAAATTAAATGTACAACAAAAGGCCTTCCTTACTGAGAAAGTGAGCGCTATCATTCAACAAAGGGCCATACCCAAATACAAAGACCCGGGTAGTCCCACTATTCCTTGTATTATTAGGAATTTTCAAATTGAGCATGCCTTGCTAGATTTGGGTGTAGGTGTCAACTTAGTACATTATTCGGTTTACCAATAAATGGGGTTAGGCGAGCTTAAACCAACCACGATTACACTCTAACTTGTTGACCGCTCCATTAAGGTAACAAGGGGAATTTTAGAGGACGTGCTAGTCCAAGTGGAGAAATTCTACTTCCCCGTGGATTTTATTGTACTAGACACTGAACTATGTGTAAATGCTAGCGCTCAAGTTCCCATCATTGTAAGGGTCAACACACAACACCCACACGTACTCTCCCGTTGGAGGCCTCCTATGAGGACTTGAAAGGGGTGAGAATCACCTGTGACCCAATCTTACACAAATGAATATCAGCAGGGTCCCTAGAATCTAATGACTTATAGATAAGTAGATGAGCTCCATTTAGCACGTTGATGAAGATCTCCTCCTTTGATGATGAAGAATCTTCAGCTCCCTTGATCCGTAACACTTATGATGCTCCAATGTAAGGCGATGGGTTGGGTAAAGGTTATGTTGAAATCCTACTCTAATAAATGTTTTCCTATATTAGAAACAGAGTGATTCCAAGCATCTATGCATTCAAGGTATCCCAACTCAATGATTTGTCATTAAGTTGGTAGCTGGAGGATCCTTGAATGCAGAAGTTCATTCCCCAATCCACTCTATTGAATATCAATGATGAGGGTGGATTGGAGGATGAACTGACATGAGAGAAAAAAGCTTAGGGTAGGTGATATGAATTAAACACTCAAAAGCTCTATTTACTTTCTCTACAAACGACATCAAGCAAGCTCTCATTAAATAGGTAAAAAGTTCTAATGGAAATAAAACAGTCATATTTTTGACAGAGTTCGATATCATCGAGTAGGCTTCGATATCATCGAGCGTATACTCTCGATAATATTGAATGACCGCTCGATGACACGAACTCAATATGTCAAACGCTTTTGAACCTTTTTGCCAACAGGTCGAGGATATCGAACATGCTTCGATGTCATCGGATTTCGAACTCCGATTTCATCGACGCATGGTTCAATTCCTTGACATTTGAAAAACATGAGAGCAGACTTGCCTTAGAAACTTAACAGGTATTGATATGATCGAGCATCCCTCGATATCATCCGATTTTAAATGTCGATGATATCGATAACAGTTTCGATTCATTGATCTTTTCAAGGAATTTTCTTATAAGCTTGCTGGACAGTTTGTGTCCTATTTCGATAACATTGACTTGGTCTCGATATGATCGATATTTGAATATCGATATCATCGAGTGATCCTCGATACTTATAAAAATTTACCTGAAAGCTTGCTGGTTAGATTTGTGTCCCAATCCGATATCATTGAAGGTCCGTCGATATCATCGAGGTTTGAATTTGAGGATATCGAGGCTGTCTTCGAGATATCGAAAATCACATGATTTTCCTTAACTGCATTTTGGACACATACCGACCAGATGTCAATTTTATCGAGACATCTCGATGAACTCGAGATTTAAAATTCGATGATATTGAACCTCCCATCGATTCATCGATAATTCAGTCTAAGATTCATTGTGGTTGCTGGACATCTGAAGTCCTCATTTTGATAACATCGAGTGAGTTTCGAGGACATCGATAACAGTGTTCAATTTCATCGAACCACTTATCGATAAATCGACAAAGGTAGAAAACTTAGAGATTTTCCTAATTTTACAAAACGGTTTTCACACCTTAAACCCTAAGTTGTTCTATCCATTTTTAAGGGTTTTATGAGGCTAGTTTACCTTTGACGAGTTCGGGGCACACATCCAGTTGGGGCAGACGCTTGAAAGATCTTCTTATGGGGCTCACTTGTCTTGCTGACTTAACACTCACGCTAATTGACAAAGCAGGGCACTTTCAATCTCCCCCTTTGTCAATTACGTGACAAAGCACTTGGAGTCGTAGGACAACATCTAGACCAACACCCTAAATTGTGTGTACATAACTCTTTACACGATTTTACAATGCTACTGCAAGTTGAAGTACACAAATATGCAGCTGCTCCCCCTGTTTTCATGTAGCTGCTCCCCCTGTCTTCATGCGGCTGCTCCCCCTAATACCTGTACCACCATTTAGAAATAGATACACACAATTTTACCGTGGTGGATCTGTTCTCCCCCTTTTTGTCAGTCATTGGCAAAGGTCAGTATAGCAATACTAGTTTACTGAAGTTAAAGCATAAAGATAGGGAAGAATCAATAGAGTTATAGACATTTCAATGCATGCCAGATACATCCCTAAGAGACAGATGTATAATAGATAACGACATCTCTATTCATATGGAAACCATTTATGCATACCAGGGTAAAGGAGATCTGTGATTTTAACAAAAATAGTAGTATAGCTTTAAACGACAGAAATCATAATCCAATTCGCAATAGTTAAGGAATATGCAGGAGAGAGTAGTCACATTTATACCAGCAGTTCACAAAGAACAGGATAAAATTGAGAGCAGATAATTATGGCAGCAAAGATATACGATTTATCAAATAACCATCAACAAAAATATCCAAAATAAGAACTGCCCAAGTTTGACAGAATATCAACATCGAAAAACATATTGTCTAGCCCATCCATGGGCATATCAAAACAAAGGGATAGTGAATAATCCAAAATATACAAGGTCAGACAAAAGGTATGTTGTCTTTGCAAAAAGTAATCACAGTGTCCATGCATGGACACATCCATACGCCTACTCCTTCACCAACTAGAGTGTTCCAGGTCCTCTAGTAGTCAGCATTTCAAGAATTTGTTGCATAGTGTGCTGGAGAGCTTCCATCCTGTCCTCAATCCCAGACAGACGTCGTTCGCAGTTGTGAAGCCGCTCGTCAATCCCGGCTAGTCCATTCAGCAGATGGCGTTCAAGTACATGATTGCGGAGGGGTGTCCGATTAGATTCCCATGGCGTTTGCATATTTGGCTGCTGGCTGCTTGCTCCTACTGGTGGAGGACTATCTACATGAGAATAAGCTGAAATTTAAACCTGTTAAACTGCATCATGGTCGAACCTTACTTCAGGATGTACTTTATCTAATGTCACCGGCAGACCCACCCAATGTGCGAGTTTGCAGATGAGTGACGGAAATGGAAGTGTATCAAGATGATCCCCTTTAACTATCCTAATCAGTTGCTATAGGATAAGAGTTGGTAGGCACATAGGAACCTCTTGATATACATTATATAGGCCATTTAGCACAAAGGGGTTGAGTCCGGTTTCTTTGGCGTCACATGGCTACACATTCGTACTGAAGATACTGTGGAGGATTTTGAACAAAGTTCCTAGATATTGAACATAAAGTACGTTTTCATCATTCCTAGGGATTGTAGCACCTTGGCACAGTACACTCGTGATTCCCCCCACATTCCCAATTCATTCAGACTTCGCTTAGTGATTGGGATTCGAGTCACACTTATGTCTAGAAGATGTCCAAGAACGACAGGAGTAATGAGCTTGGTCTGTTGAACAAATTCCAGGCGAATACATGACGGATAATCCCGAACAACGTGGCAACAATTAAAAAATTGCTGAATCATTTCATATTGGTAGGAACCACCTAGATTGAGTATATTCTGCCATCCAACTATTTCTAACAAAAGATCCACCCCATAAGGCTCAATAGCATTGTTGAGAACAATACTATCCACGATCGTGACTTGTTCCCAATTCGATTGGTTTCGAGGTGACCTATTTCCTGTAGTGTTCACATTTTTGCCCTTCTTGATTTTTGAAGATTTTGAGGAAGAGAGATCCTTACCTTTGGCTTTAACCATTTTCTTTCTCCTCTTAAAGGTTTGGAAGCCAACAAAGGAATGGAAGGAACCAGAGAGGATGAAAGAAAATGTGTGAACTTTTCATGCTTTCGTTCTGCTTTTATAGTAGATTTGTCGATGTCATCGAAGCAGTTTCGATGACATCGAACTCGGCCTCATAAAGTCATTGAAGATCGTGTCAGTGACTATTGGAAAAGTCCAATAGATATAATGGTCGTCGGGGAAATCCAATGGACACTTGCATATCTTTCCGAGAGTCATCGATTACATCGATGGTGACTTTCGATGTCATCAAATTTTGAATCTCGATGATATCGAAAATGTCTTGATATCATCGAGTATGTCAAGATTCAACACTTCTGTTAACATAAATAACATGGTTAATTCATGAAGATTTGCCTATTTTGTTTATGAATAATTAACCATATAATAATCATGAGAGTCTTAGTTTGAAGATTTGCCTATATAAATTATTTTGTTTGAGCTTTCATCAATTTGTACATATTCTAATTGATTTCTGGATATCACTAAACCTATTTGCATCAAGAGGCTTAGTTAGGATATCGGCGAGTTGTTTTTCTATAACACATAATCCAACACAATAATCTTTTTTTCAACAAGTTCTCGGATAAAATGATGACGGATGTCAATATGCTTGGTTCAAGAATGTTGAACAGGATTTTTTGAGATATTAATAACACTCGTGTGTCACAGAAGAGGGTCATTGTGGATTGCTCAATCCCATAATTCAACAACATTTATTTCATCTAGAGGAGTTGTGCACAACAACTACCTGCAGCGATATATTCGGCCTCAGCAGTGGACAGAGATATTGAATTTTGCTTCTTGCTCTGCCAAGATACCAAATAATTTTTGATATTAAAACATCCTCCACTTGTTGATTTGCGATCATCCATATTTTCAGCCCAATCGGCGTCAGAATATCCAGTAATGATGATGGATCTTTTAAATGGATACCATAGGCCGAATGTGAGACCCGTATCCTAGCCCGTACCATTTCGTATGCTTTCGCGGTCTTCTTGGTCGAATTTCGGTGACCTGCGATCTGTTATCAGCATTTACGCGCAATCCTGAGTCGTGTCCCGTATATTAGAGTCTGCTCAACCTGAGACTTATATCCCTGCGACTGCGCCGTCACCGTGGTTCCGATGCTGCATTTCGTGCATCGAGGCGATACCCAGGCCAGGAGATGTGGGCCCGTGTTCAGTTCGAGGAAAAGGCCGCGTGTTGCAAATTCTAAGAGAATCTCTACGACCCGTCACATCAATTAATCAAGTACCCATTATTTCATAAGTCAAGTACACTACCCATGCCCCATGCCACCTCACCCCTCACAAGTCAACTCTCTCTCTCTCTCTCTCTCCCCACCCATCCCTCTTTTACCCAAAATTCAACTAAACCCATACCTTTCCACTCCCTTCCTTACACCACCCATTCCACCCATCCCTTATCATCCCATCACTCCTCTCTCTCCCATTTCAAACTTATTCTCCCAAGCAACTATGGGAGATGGACGTCCAAGCTCTCCATGAGAAAGAGCTAGGTGTGGCCCACCTTCCTACCTCCCATCTCCACCCTCCAAAATCGATCTTAACCGTTGAATCTTGATTCCTTGGAGCTCTAGAACCTGATGGTGGAAGAAGGAAGAGGAGATCTTGAGGTGGGTGTTCATAGTGCCTCTTTTTTTTTTAATTATTATTTAGGGCCCACGTATGGTGGGACCCATCTTGATGTATGTGTTGTAATCATATGAGGGGCCTATAGTGGCGGGGTCCCTCCACTACTCCAATCTCCCTCTCTCTCATTCTCTCTCTCTCTCTCTCTCTTTTGATGTGTGTGGCCCACCCTGATGCACCCCACCATGAAGTATTCATTATATCCATGCCATCCTTATGTCGGCCCACCTTACTGGACCATCCAACGGCAGGCCCACTGGCCTAGATGAAGAGAAACCACAAATATCTATTTGATCTAAATCATGGTAGGCCACTACGTGGGACCCACCAAATGTCCTTATTTCATCAAGTCGTCTGCCCATTGCTGGACATGGGGCCACTTTGGCGGCATGCCCCATCCACACCGTCCGCCTATTGGGAGTCCAGCACCCCTGGACGGAGTGAAAACACAAATATCAGTTTGATCCAAAAATTTCTGCTAGGCCACTCATGTGGACTCCACCATAATGTATGGATCTGATCTCCACCGTCCATCCAATTTCCTAGCTCATTTTATGCGTTGAGCCGAAAAATAAAGCTAATCCAAATCTCTGGTGGGCCATGTTGTAGAAAACAATGATATTTATGGTTAAAATCTATTAGGACCCACTGCGATGTTTCTATACGTCAAAATATGTTGAATATTGGGCTTATTAGACCCATCACGAGCAGGAGAACCCAGCGGACAGACTGGATTGTCCCAATGTGGGCCCCACCTATGAAATTCCTCGGGAAAACTAAAAAAAGAGAGAGAGAGCAGTACCGTGGGCCCCACTACAGGCCCCACCATGATGTATGTTGAACATCCACATCGTGCATTTGATGAGTCCCCTTTGAAAAATGGGGTCCTCCAAAAATTAGCTGTACATGGAACTCAGGTGGTCCACACTACACAGAAAGCAGCAGGAGATTGAACGTCCACCATTGAAACCCTTTTTGGGTTATAGAAGTTTTGAATCCATATGAAATTTGTTTTTCCTCTGGATCCAGGTCCTTGGAAAATAAATGTTATGGTGGGCCCCACGTGTGACCCACCTGTGTACGTATACACCAGCTATATAGCTGTTGTATTGACGTCCCAAATTCTATGGGTCTGAACATGAGGTATGTGTTGTACCCAAATGTCCATCCGTGTGGGTCCAACCTTGGTATATTTGTTATACACATGGACCCCACGTGATGTATATATTTTATATCTCCACCGTCCACTGTTTGGATGGTGGAAACCCACCTTGATGTGTTGTATATCCTCTCTGCCCATGTGTATGGGATGGTGGGCCCTGATGAATGTGGGGCCACCTTGATGTTTGCGTTGGTGGGCCACGTGTACGTGGACCCCACCTTTGATGTATGTATTATATTCCACGTCATCCACCTATTTTGTATCCACACCGTCCACCAACAAAGGATGGTGGGACTGCACCTGACGTATGTGTTTCATTCATACCATCCATCTGTTTGATGGAGTGGGCCCACCTCATGCATGTGACACGTGTGGGTAGGTGGGACCCACCTTGATTATGTAATGTATTCCACATTGTCCGTCTGCCATGGAGCATACCTTGATGTTATGTATTTTTAGCCACGCTGTCCATTCCATTTGCTAGACAGGTGTGGCCCACCATGATGTATGCGTAGTATTCTCACCATCCATTTGACGGTGGGACCCACTTTGATGTACTTCATAGCCATTCCGTCCATCTATATGGGACCCACTAGACGTACATGATTTATCCACATCGTCCAGCTATTTGGACGGTGGATACCCACTATGATGTATGATCTTATTTACACCCGTCCATCCATTTAACTGGGACAGGTAGGAGCTTTGAGTAGCCACCTTGATGTATCTATTCTATATTCACTCCGACCATATGCCGAACGGGTGAGGCCCACTTTGAGATATGTGTATATCCATACCGTTCACACGAAAATCCCACCTATGATGTATATTTGAGGCCCACTTATGATGTATTGAGGCCCATGTGTAGGGCCCACCTGTTGCGTATTTGAAGCCCGTGGGTCGTGGCCCATTGTGATGTATTTATGGCCCATGAGTTGTGGTCCATCGAGATGTATTTGAGGCCCATTTATGAGGCCCATATTGATGTATATGCGACACATTGTGATGTGTTTCCAGCCCATTTAACGAGGCCCATTATGGTGTATCTATGGTCCATTTGGTGAGGCCCGATGTGATGTATGTGGCCCATGTAATGCGGCACTTGATGTATATGCGGCCCAGGCATAAGGCCCAATGTGATGTATATGAGTCCCATTGGTGTGGCCCGTGTGAGCGGCCCATAGTGATGTGTATTAGGCCCATGTGATGCGGCCTTACGTATTGTATATGAGACCCATATGATGAGGTCCGATGTGATGTATTTATGACCCATTGTGATGTATTTCTGGCCCATTTGGTAAGGCCCAATAAGATGTATTTTTGGCCCATATGTCGTGGCCCATTGTGATGTGTATTGGTCCATTATTGCGGCCCATCATGATATAATTCTGGCCCATATGACGAGGCCCAATGTGTTGTATATGTAACCCATAAGTGAGGCCCATCATGAGGTGTATTAAGCACTTGAGAGAGGCCCATGGTGATGTATATTGGGTCATTGTGCCCATTATATGTTTGGCTCTATGTGGGCCACTCCTTGGAATCAATGCTAGTTAAATGTCTACATTAATGGGCAATGATGGTTTAATGTCCTCATTGTGACCTTCCCTTAGGCCATTTGTTATGTCGATTCCGATTGTCAAGGTCGATTGTTGAGGCCGATTCTGACTATCGAGGTCGATTTCGATTATCGAGGCCGATTCTGATTGTCGAGGGCGATTCCGATTATCGAGGTTGATTCCGATTATCGAGGCCGATTATCGGTGGTGGTTGTCGATACCGATTATGAGTATGTGATAGCTAGCATCATGTACATGCCCATACTCATCATCTGCATGTTTATTATGAGATGTGGTTGACCATTGCATATGTCATTAGGCAGGTTGTTATGAGACTCACTGATGGGCGGAGATTGTCTCACATGAGCGCACGGTATGCGCAGGATTGATACATGACTGGATTGTATGACTCATGCATCTTACATTGTGTTTTGTGATTACTATATGCCCTAGCGAGATCAGGGCCGTAGCCTCCACAAGCATGTCGTGGATGGCTAGATGGGACACCGAAAATGTTTGGTTCGAGCATCTGGGCACTTTAGATGTCCGTGGGTGAAAGTCCCTAAACCTCCGTGGCTAGGAGATGCCCCAACGTCTAGACCAAGTGGATACATGAGCGCCCGAGTACCGAATACCAGCAGGCCGCGTCTCCCATTATGTCGTAGTTGGTTGGTAGGGGGTGTGGTCTTATCCGCCGAAGTGAGGGGGATATAAGTTAGGCTGAGTTTGACCTGCTCCCAAATGGGTCCGCTATCGACGAGCCGAGTAGGCATTGGTATACTACTGGCATGCGGGTAGTGAGCTCTTTTCCACTCGCTGGGCTGCACGACCGGCTAGGGCGGTAGCCAGCTTGGAGTGTACTAGACCCTGGTGATGATCCCAGAGATGTGCAGTACTGATACGTGGACTTATTGAGCAGGAATTGCATACTCATTTATTCATTCATTCACTATCCACTTGGGCTGGTGGTACACAACTAATTATTGTGTACCTTCGCAATAGTAAGGCTTTCGGTTGGGGTGCGCGACTAATCTGAGGTCAGGGGTTTACCACATTGAGTCTGGCTATCCAAATTTAGGTATGAGACTGGTTTGGCTAGAAGTCCCTTGTGATGGACCCCAAAGCCTGCGATACTACGTACTATCATCCCGACTTCACTCCAGCTTAGTCATTTCATTTGCACCACATATTGCATTGTATTAACAACATTTAATATTTTAAGATCCTATGTTTCTGCATTTATATGGCTTAGATGAGGTTGAGGGCATTCATGGCTTGTCAAGATTTGCATATTGATTACATACTCGACATCTGATATTTGGCGCATTTTGATCTGCATTCCATACTTCGATATTGTACGACTCATGGACTTACCAGTATGTTTCTGCTTACTCTGATATCGTATGATTCATGATCTTACCAGTATTTCTGACATTGTATGATTATGGCATTGTATTTGTGTGCTTGGCACTTATCTTGCGCACACACTTTCACCACCCTCTAAGTTTTCTATAAGCTTATGCACGATAGATGTGTGCAGGTGGCATTAAGTCGTAACAGCGTTGAGCTTGGAGCATGCAGCTATCTTCTGGAGCTTTGATTCCGATATATGTATTTCGTTTTCAGCATTGTATTTAAATGTTTATATTAATGGATATGGGATGATGATGTTGCCTTTATGATTTAGGTAAACTTGTGGTTATGCTAATTACGAGTTAAATGTACGTTGAAAAATCCTCTTTGTAGGATTCCAGGATCGGAATCTAGCGTATACGCACTGGGAGCCGTGAATGGGATACTATGGAGGCTGTCGGCACCAGATTCGGTGATCGAGAATTTTGTGAGCCCAGTTTCTGGGTTTCGGACATGACACCGAAAGAGGTTATTCCAGCTATATATTTGATGATTCTCTTAACAGCTGTTACGTGGGATTCCTTATGATCTGCTTGATATCGAACACACACTCCCACACTAAAAGATATATCTGAACGACTGGCTGTGAGATACAACAGGCTTCCTATCATACTTCGATAGAGGTATTAATCCACACTTTTGCCATTAATGTCTTTGGAGAGTTTGAGTGTGGTGCTCATGGGAGTATGATAGGTACGACCAGACTCATGTCCAAATCTTTTCACTAAGTCTTTTGTATACTTGGTCTGACATATAAAGATTCCATTGTTTAATTGCTTCACTTGTAAGCCTAAGAAGAAATTCAATTCACTAACCATACTCATTTCAAATTCAAACTTCATGAGATCGGCAAAGTTATAAGCAGTATCTTCACATGTAGAACCGAATACTATATCATCCACATAGATCTGAACAATGAGCAATGAATCCTTTGTCTTTTGAGTGAACAATGTTTTATTTACACTCCCATACAGAATTTATGGTCCAAAAGAAATTTCATCAAACATTCATACCAAGCACGTGGTACTTGTTTGAGATCATAAAGTGCTTTGCTCAGACAATAGACATGATGAGGATACTTAGGATCTGAAAACCCCTTAGGTTGTTTCACATAAACTTCTTCATCAAGTTCCCTATTAAGAAATGCACTTTTCACATCCATCTGAAATAGTTTAAACTTTAACACACATGCAATAGACATAAGAATTCTGACAGACTCAAGATGAGCTATAGGGGCAAATGTTTCATCAAAATCAATGCCTTCTATCTGTGAATATCCTTGAGCTACCATCATTGCTTTATTCCTAATCACATTGCCAGATTCATTGGATTTGTTCTTCAAGATCCATTTGGTTTCAATGATATTTGTATCGAGTGGTCTGGGAACCAATTGTCATACCTCATTTCTCTGGAATTGTTGAAGTTCTTTTTGCATAGCACTTATCCAATGTTATTCTTGAAGAGCTTCCACAATATTCTTAGGCTTAATCTTTGAGGTAAAACAAAAATGACTATAGATGTTTTCTATCTGCCGTCGAGTTCTTACACCATCATTAGGATCTCCAATGATTTGTTCCCGAGGGTGATCCTTAATGATGGGTATGTTGGATGACGGTTGAGGTTCATTAAATGAGAAAGTTTTGTTATCTGATTTACCTATAATGCATGAATCCACATCATCTTCAAATTCATTCAAGGGGCTGTTTTCTTCATGGGACTGGTCATCGACCACCACATTGAATGATTCTTGAATGGTGAGGGTCTTTAGATTGTATACCCTATAAGCACGACTATTCAAGGCATACCCTAGAAAGATACCTTCATCACTTTTAGACTCAAATTTTCCTAGGTGATCTCTGTCTTTCAGGATATAACATTTACTGCAAAAAATACAGAAGTATTTCACACTAGGTTGTTTTCCATACCATAGTTCGTATGGTGTTTTGTTCAAACCTGCACTAAGATATACTCTATTTATTATGTAGCAGGCGGTATTGACTGCTTCAGCCAAGAAGTTTTTCGCCATATCTTTTCCATTTAACATAACTGACCCCATTTCCTGCAGTACTCGATTCTTCCTTTTAACAACTCCATTTTGCTGTGGAGTTTTTGGGGCTGAGAATTCATGGCGGATTCCTTTCTCATCACAATACCTTTCAAATCGCTCATTTTCAAATTTACCACCATGATCACTCCTAATACGATTTATGCAATATCCTTTCTCATTTTGAAGTCGTTTTGCCATAATTGCAAATTTATCGAAAGCATCAGATTTTTCTCGAAGAAATGCGACCCAAGTAAATCTGGTGTAATCATCTACTACCACCAAGAAGTATATTTTTCTGCCATGACTTTCAACTTTGGTGGGACCAATTAGGTCCATATGTAGTAAATCTAATGGCTTTGTTGTTGCTATGGTGGTTGTCTTTTTGTGAGGACTTTTATCTGTTTACCCTTTAGACAATCACCACGTACAACTTTTTCTTCTTTTCTAATCTTGGGAAGTCCTCTAACTAAGTTTCTTGAACTTAACTTGGCTAAGTTTTTATAGTGAACATGTCCCAGCCTTTGGTGCCATAATTTGGACTCACTCTGCACAGCCATATTACATTTTATGGACAGTACATTCTCATTGCTACTTTCAATAACATCGCAGTTGTCACTTGTGCGTAAACCTTTCATGATAGATTTTCCTATATGATTTAAGATTCTACACACATCTTTTGAGAAGGTGACCAAATGTTCTTTGTCGCAGATTTGAGAGATACCAAGGAGATTATGTTTTAGGCCTTTCACATAAAGAACATTTTTAATCTTGGGGAGTCCTGGTCCCACTATCGTTCCTTGCCCAATTATTCTGGCGGAGCTCCCATCTCTAAACGTGACTGACCCACCATCAAAGTCTAAATACTCACAAAAATGAGTTTGGTCACCGGTCATGTGTCTGGAGCACCCACTATCAAGATACCATTTGGAACTATTACTGACTTTCAGATAGTATGGATTAATAGGCAATTGTTCTGATCTTTCGCACTCTCTAATCCTACACTATTGGCCATGATTCTAACTTCAGTCAAGATCACTCTACAGGCGGTGAGCCCTTAAGAGAGACCCGCTTTGATACCAATTGAAATTACGTAATGACCACTTTAGTTGAAGTGGGAATATGCCAAGATGTCCTATAGGGGGGTGAATAGGACTTTTAAAATTTTTATGATGATTTAAAACCTATCAACCCCATCCTGAACTAATATGCAAATAGCAGGATTTCTTCAATGTAACTCTAGTGGCTTCCAAGCCAAATAGGGGATCCAATTATAAGACTATTCAAAACATAAACAAGATGTAGAACTTAGTTCATGATGGATGTGACTGTGTGTGAGATGTGATTCTAATTAGTTCTAGGTAATCATGTAAACATGCATTATGAGAACATTCAGAGAAATCACACAAGCAATAAATGTAAATAGTAATCCCAAGACAGTCATTTTTATAGTGGTTTGATTACGTGTCTACTCCACTTCCGGTGGATGCACTCAACCCTTGAGTGTACCAGATCTTACTAACGGAGGTTTCAAATCAGGTTCACCTCAAACCAGTACAACCTAAACAAGGCTGCCTCTAGGACCTACACAAGGCACCTAACATGTCTCCATGAGACACAAGTTTATGCCCCACAGAGGCGCAAGGGTCAACACACAACACTCAGATTTTAGGCCACACAGGCCAAGGATCCACACAAGGAACCTAGAGTTTATGCCCTACACAAGAGTAAAGGTCAACACACAACACATAGGTTTTAGGCCACACAGGCCATGGATCCACACAAGGAACCTCGAGTTTATGCTCCTATGAGCAAGGGTCAACACACAGAACCCAGATTTTAGGCCACACAGGCCAAGGATCCACAAAAGGAACCTCGAGTTTATGATCCCATGAGCAAGAGTCAACACACAGCACCCACACGTACTCTCCCGTTAGAGGCCTCTTATGAGGACTTGAAAGGGGTGAGAATCACCTGTGACCCAATCCTACACAAATGAATGATTAGCAGGGTCTTTGGACTCTAATGACTTACAGATAAGTAGATGAGGCTCATTTAGCACGTTGATGAAGATCTCCTCCTTTGATGATGAAGAATCTTCAGCTCCCTTGATCCGCAACACTTATGATGCTCCAATGTAAGGCGACGGGTTGGGTGAAGGTTATCTTGGAATCCTACTCTAATAAAGATTTTCATATATTAGAAACAGAGTGATTCCAAGCATCTATGCATTCAAGGTATTCCAACTCAATGATTTGCCATTAAGGTGGTAGCTAGAGGATCCTTGAATGCAAAGTTCATTCCCCAATCCACTCTATTGAATATCAATGATGAGGGTGGATTGAAGGATGAATTCCCATGAGAGAAAAAGGCTTAGGGTAGATGATATGAATTAAACACTCAAAAGCTCTATCTATTTTCTCTACAAACGACATCAGGCAAGCTCTCATTAAATAGACAAAATGTTTAAATGGAAATAAAACAGTTATATTTTTTATAGAGTTCGATATCATTGAGCAGGCTTCGATATCATCGAGTGTATACTCTTGATAACATTGAATGGCCGCTCGATGACACGAACTCAATATGTCAAATGCTTTTGAACCTTTTTGCCAACAGGTCGAGGATATCGAACATGCTTCGATGTCATCGGATTTCGAACTCCGATTTCATCGACGCATGGTTCGATTCCTCGACATTTGAAAAACGTGAGAGCAGACTTGTCTTAGAAACTTAACAGGTATTGATATGATCGAGCATCCTTCAATATCATTTGATTTTGAATGTCAATGATATCGATAACAGTTTCGATTCATCAATCTTTCCAAGAAATTTTCCTATAAGTTTGCTGGACAGTTTGTGTCCTATTTCAATGAAATCGACCTAGTCTCCATATGATCGATATTTGAATATCGATATTATCGAGTGATCCTCGATACTAAAAGAATTTACCTGAAAGCTTGCTGGTCAGATTTGTGTCCCAATCCGATATCATCGAAGGTCCGTCGATATCATCGAGGTTTGAATTTCGAGGATATCGAGGCTCTCTTCGAGATATCAAAAATTACATGATTTTCCTTAACAACATTTTGGACACAGACTGACCAGATGTCGATTTTATCAAGCCATTTCGATGACTCGAGATTTGAAATTTGATGATATCAAACGTCCCATCGATTCATCGATAATTCAGTCCAGGATTCATTGTGGTTGTTAGACATCTGAAGTCCTCATTTCGATAACATCGAGTGAGTTTTGAGGACATCGATAACAGTGTTCGATTTCATCAAACCACTTATCGATAAATCGACAAAGGTGGAAAACTTAGAGATTTTTTTGATTTTGCAAAACAGTTTTCACACCTTAAACCCTAAGTTATTCTATCCATTTTTAAGGATTTTATATACCTGGTGTTTTGGGACATGGGATGTGAGGCTAGTTTTACCTTTGACGAGTTCGAGGCACGCATCCAGTTGAGGTAGACGCTTGAAAGATCTTTCTATGGGGCTCACTTGTCTCACTGACTCAACACTCACGCTAATCAACAAACCAGGGCACTTTCTGGGGGTGTGGATAGTCATCCATGTGAGTTTTTTTTTTATTTTTTTATTTTTTTATTTTTTAGGTTTAAGTTTTTTTTTTAAAGGTTTATGGGGAAATTTTTTCAACATTTTCAAAATAATATGTTTATATACAAGAATGTGAACATGATATTATGCGAATTCCAAAGGCAAAGTTAATACTTAGTCTAGGTTGATAGTAGTTAGAATTCTGATAACTGAAAATTATAGACTTGAGTTTGATATCTAATCACTAGTTTAAAGTGAGTTGTAATTTGATGTACTGAATTCACAATACACCCTAGCTAACTAAGTGAGGAATATGAAATGTGAATTAGAATAACAAATTTTGATTCAAACAAAGTTGAATGAACTAGTACCATTAATATATGCTTAAAAGAGAGAATATTAAAGAAAACAAAGTGATGGAAAAAGAAAATTTTATTATAGAGCATGAATGCAATGACCATAACAATCGTGTCAGTAATCCGGAGTTAGGATACATAAGTATCCATTACTGTTACCATTACAATTACGATACCTTAGGTTATGAAGCAAACCCAGTGGGAATCTTCATTTAAGGATGGCCTATAATAATGAGGATATGATGATAAAAGAAGAAATGGCATGAAGGAAATGAGATAACTAGAGATTCCATATTGTTGGGATGATTGAAAGGAGTTAGGATATGGAACATGCATATTTCTCAAAGTTAGACTAGTGTCACCGAACACCTAAGTATATTGGATCATAACTATTTTAAATTTTAATTAGGTCTCTTAACTCAAGGATGTAATGGATTAGGAAATTGAGATTTTAACTAACTTTAGACTTAGGGTAAGTATTGTTTTGTTTTGGAATTCATATGATGAATGGAGACATAATCGTATAAATTTCTGAATGTTGAACTATTTTTTATGTTTTCAATGTTTGTGGGTAACATTTCTGAAAACCCTTGCGAGACTATAACTTGTCCACTAGGGGATACCTAGGGGTTTAAAGGCTTGTTGCATATGCTAAATGCAATCGAGATTACCTGCGAAAGTGATATAGTTAGATTTTTTGTTTTCGTTTTAATTTTGTTTCTAGAATTAGTTTTTATTTTTATTTTTATTTTTCTTCATTAATTTTGCTCGGGACTAGGAAAATGTTGGTTGGGGGGTGTGTTAAGACTCAAATATTACATAATTTCCCCCATTTATATCTTGGTTTTATGAACATGAATCAGCTTAATGTTCTATTTTACTCATGTCTATGTTGCAAGATGAATTTAAGAGCTTGGATTGAAAAGGGTGCTAAAAGCATAGATTTGATGCTCAAGAATCACCAAGGCAAGTGATGGATCTTATGAGACCAAGATTGAAGAATTCACATGTCAAAGATCCATGAAAACCAAGTGAGGAATGAAGAGAATCAAATATTTGAAGTGAATAAAAGGAATCCTGAAATCCTCCTGAAAAAGCATAGTCTGAAACTCTAGGTCATTTTGTGAAATTGTGCAGAGTGAAGTCTATTTTGGGAAACTGCGTAGAGTGAAGTCTATTTTAGCAAACTGCATAAATTTGAGGCAGTTTTTAGAGTTTTTCAACTAGGTGCGAAAGTTAGAGTTCCCTACTTATAAATAGGGCTTCATAGGGCATTTCTAAGCATCATTCAAAGCATTCAAGAGCAAAATTTAGGGTTTTTAGAGAGTTTTCAATTTTATTAAAGTTTTATAGATTGTTTTTTTCTTTTGGATCTTTTCTATTTGCATTTATTTCTTTCTTGTTACTTTTCTATTTTACAATTTAATTACATTTTTCTAAGTTCCCTCTAGCCCAAGCTAGAAGGGAAGCACATTGGTTTAATGCTTTCATAGTTATGATGTTGATTGTTTTAATGATGAGAAGAATTGTGAATGCATGTTATCAATTGTTTAGGTTTAGTTTTTGATCCTCATGTGAGATCCACATTCATAGATAGGCTTACCTTGGATTAATTAGATTTTCTAGATAGGAGAGGTTCTCAACCTGCTACATTTCTTGATATTCATTATCTCATGGATATTAAATTCTTAAAATCACTAGCGCATGAAAATATATATCAATGGTGCAAATCCATGATTTTCTAATCTTTTATATCATTTATTTAAAATGTTTAAATTATTTTATTTTCCGATTAGGTCGACTATAATGCTCGGATCCTAGTTGTGTTATCCAAGTCATCATGATTTTGGAACATTAACTTATGTGTGAAACTTTGAAGCTTGTGTGTTGTTTTAATTCAGTTAAATTACATCTATTCAAAACTCCTAAAATTAAATCATCAGTTTAGTTTTTATTACTTAGTTTGTTTTGCATTTGATTTTCTTCTTCTTGC
Organism: Magnolia officinalis; assembly: GCA_021015155.1. Lineage (NCBI taxonomy): Eukaryota > Viridiplantae > Streptophyta > Magnoliopsida > Magnoliales > Magnoliaceae > Magnolia > Magnolia officinalis. Next base: position 36,671,957 of record JAJHSJ010000014.1, on the reverse strand, counting down.
AATTCATCTCCCTGTGGGATCAACCCTGTATATACGGGATGTTACTTACGAACCTCTACACTTGGAGGTAAGTAACCAAGTGCCTTATTTGAAACTTTTAAGTAGGACATAATCATATCCGCATCTAAGTGCATAAAGAGCCTCCCAGAGAAATTCTTCGTTAGCTTAGGAATGTGTCTCACATCTGTCTGGTATTCTCCGTTCTGTCAAATATCTTGATGCACACCAATTCGATTCTAACAACCTTACGAGCAATATCATTGCCTATAAACACTTGTCCATCATCGCACTCGCTGTAAATGGTGAACCAACTCTACTAAAAAGTCATGTGGTATGACGCCTTTAAATCCAAAATCCACTCATCGCTAAGATACTCAGATTTGGATTCGGTCAGAACGTCACCATTATCCACTTCTTCATTGGATTCCATTGCGTTGGCCTCCTTCGATGTTTCATCTAATTTTTCTCCTTTATGGGTTTAGGATTCTAACAATTCTTTTTCATATGACATTGTCTCTCACAATTCCAACACTTCATCTCTGCCTTCCATAGTTCAAAGTTATTTTTTTTTCCGGTGAACTTTTATATTTCATACTTCATATTTGACCCCTTGATCTTCATGTTCTAAATTCAAACTCAAATCCTAAAGTATTGCTCTGATACCTTAGGGAATTGCGGAAGCAAACTTTGAATTCAGATCATACAATGATAAGCAAAATGCAAACAAAACATGCATAGAGACACACGATTTTACGTGGAAAACCCTTGTGGGAAAAACCATGGTACAAAACAACAAGCTAATTCACTATGAAAATGAAACTACAAGCGAAGGATGCACTTACAATTCCAAAAACTCTCATTTTCTCCTCTTTAAACCCTAGAAATGACTTAGCCTTGATTAGAATATATACCATAATCTCGCATTGCTCCCATATATATAATGTTACACCTAGAATATGAAACAAAATCCATGCAATTATGGGAAAATGTGCGTGTCATTGTTCTAATCATTGATCGATCGACATCGATCGAGTAACCCTTGATCGATCGAGACCTCACACGTTTGATCAATCGAACATACTCAAAAATGTCTAGAAAGTTTACATGAATTTTCTGAATTCTGTTGATCGCTTGAACTTGTAAGGTCGATCGATTTAACTTGTCCAAAACTATCCAGACACCAATATGTTTAATCCGGGGGTTCACTCGACTGATCGAGCAACCTGTTCAGTTGATCGAACCCCCCTGTTTTTGTACAGATTGAAGACATTCAGACAACATAACACCTTCCCTCTTTGTCACTGTGGTCTCTTACTCAGAATTTTTAGTCGCAGATCAAGAGTTATTTTAGAGACAAGGAATCCTTTGATTCCTTAGTTAAGGTTTCTACAGGGTTTAGCAGATTGTGGAAATCTGAGTAATTAGTGAGTGACAATTCTAAGTCAAATATATAACACCTTGAGTCACAAATATACGCGAAAGCCAAAAAAGCACGCATGAGCACAATCAGCCCATAATCCAATCCAGCGTCCACAAAAAGATGGGAGGAGAGTGGCTGAATGAGGGTGAAAGGGATGGCGGATGTGGTCTTTGCCATTTGATGGGGTTTGGATGCTCTCCCTACTAGTGTTCAAAATATCGGTATCATGTTATATATCACAACCTTGGGATACATATATGTATCAATTATCTCATGGGATATATCGTTTGTATTGGGTAATTTATCACACTAATTGGGAAACATGGAAAAACATTAGAAAATGGTTGAATTTTTCAATAAAACTTTAGGAATGGTTAAAAAGGACCTTAATACACACTTTTAAATCATAACATCTTAAAAAAAGCAGTGCACATAATAAGCTTCCTTTGTATTGGGTCCTAATCTATGCGCTGTTTGAATGAATTAATGCAACTACATTCAAACTGAATGATGCATAACATTTAGAGTGTATGTGAAGATCATTCCATCGAACACTCCTATATACTATGAAATTAGTCTTAATTGACAGATGATTGAAGGGAAGTTTTGAAAAATATTAATATTATAATAGTATTTTATTAAATTTTAATTAAAAAATATTTTTATTTTTTAAAAATTTATGAGGACTTAACAAATCAGTATATCAGCCCCCATACATGCTTGAATTCATGTCTGGAGTGCAACATTGCAAGCAATTTAGGAGAAATTAATTTTTTTCCTCAATATTTTCTAAATCAGACCACCTACACTCAAATTATCAAAGTTAAAGTGTATGTAATGATCATTTCATCAAATACTCCTAAATACTTCGAAATTAGTCTCAATTAATAGTTGGTTGAAGAAAAATTTTGAAAAAAAAAACACTATGAACATGAAAAATAATGGATATCAAAATCAAAGCTCAAACTCCATGATTTTTAACGAAAAACATGAAGAGCTAATGAATTTGTAACGATTTCACACTGATTTAACATAATTTCAACAAAAGAAAAAAGGATTGAAATTTGAAAATGCTCATCGGGTTGAACATATGGGATATGTCAGCATTGCTTGTGCGTTTTGTATCGCACATATAGAATACAAGATATATTGTGGGATATATCGGCCAATATCATCGATATTTAAAACATTGCTCACTATTACAGTCAATATGGTAGGAGGAGAGGGTTGAAGGTGAAGATAGAGCTATCCTTGCCACACATGAAGATGGAGATAACGACAGGTGGTGTACCACCATTTCAACACTTAATGGAATGGTTGTATTTGAAATGTCGCCGCCTATTCCCATCAGAATCAACCGGACCTTTTGTCACACATTCCCAACATTCATATGAAAAAATGTGAATGTGAAAGACGGTCATGTGACTGAAATTGGATTGTGTACTGAGTTACTCAATATGCTCTTATCATACTAAGGAAACTATGCTGGACTCACCAGGAATGCATGTGGCTCATCCAGTCTATCCGTTTTTCAAGCTCATTTTATAGGTTGAGCCTAAAACTTAAGAATATGAAAAGCTAAAGTGGACCATGCCACGGGAAACAGTGTGAAAAATGATTTCCACCATTGAAACCTTTCTTGGGCCCACAGTGATGTTTATTTGTCATCTAACCTGTTCATAAGATCCCACAGACATGGATGAAGGGAACACACAAATATCAGCTTGATCCAAGACTTCTATAGTCCCTAAGATTTTTCCAACAGTAAACGTTCAATTCACACCATTTTCCATGGTTTGGTCCAGTTGAGCTTTGGAGATGCTTCATTTTTGGGTTCAACCCATGAAATTATTTGTTAAAATGGATGGACGGACTGGATAAAATACATAAATCATGGTGTGCCTACAGAGTTTACTCAGCCTGCTTAGCATACTCAGTTACTCCGTATGCAGTCTGCTTCCCAAGTGACCCTTCACTACAAGAATATGGGCTTTTATCGCAGTTTACCGACGCTAGACAAGTGCCGGTAAAGGGGGGGTGTCGGTAAATCTTTTAGGGGCGCTAACTAATTTTTACCGGCACTTGTTTGAGCGCCGCGCGCTCTGCCTTCACTGACGTTTTTGGTGGCTACTGGTTTTTAAGTGCTGACAAAAGTTTTAAAAGCGCCGGCAAAGTTTTCAAAAGCACGTTTTTTCTAACAATTATATCGTGAAAAAGCGCTGCTAAAAATCTATACGAGTGCCGCTAAAAGTCTTCCACGCTATATAGATTTGAGAGGCTCGATTGCAACACAGGCTAGCAATTTATGTTATATATATATATATATATTATATATATATATATATATATAATTCAAATTGAAACCCGTATTAATTTTTTCATATTTGAAACATAAAAAATGTTGCAATACAATTAAAAATGAATATTAAACAAAAATTATATTACTTCACAATAAAAAAATTTATAATATTTACAACAATAAGCTTAAAATGGTCTTAAATAAATTAAAAAAAAAAACAAATCCTCCATATGGTCCACTCCTAAGCACGAGTGACGTCAAAAGGCTGAAGAAGTGCTTGTGGGCCTAAATTTAGGTGCGATTGATCAAAATCCTGCACACATAAGGAAAAAAAAGTAAAAAAAAATAGCATTCCACGAAGATAGAATAAATGAATTAAAAAATAAACCATTAATTGCAATGTTGAAACAATATAACAAAGCTATCAATGGCTAGATGGGCCATTCAGTTTGATCAAGCAACCATCACAAATAAGTGAATGATAGTCAAAGTTTTTAGACAAAAGGATATGTTGCTTATATGCCAATATAAGGAATGCTAATTTTAGATGTCACATCTTTGAGCAGAAGGCACAAACAAACCACATGTAGTAGCATGGAACATGTTTACAGGACCCTGGGCACTCATAGGGTAATCCAGACAGTTCATGTTCCTTGGCTTAAGGTTAGGCAGGTCCATTTAGCATGCAGGCCATACATGCATGACAATGCACATAACATGCACACTAGGAAGATCGATTGATAAGCGTCCTAGATCCCACACATGCCCCATGTTGTTGGAACATGTAGTGTTTGCATTTAGAGATTAAAGATGAGGAACCTAAAATTAGCCTTTTTTTTTTTTTTTTTTCTGAAATTCAGAATGTTTAGTACAGTCTCTCAATCCAAGCATTTTATAACACTTCAAGCTAATACTAATCGCAAATTACTTCTAATGCTTCTAATACTCCTCATCAAAACTAATAACACTACTAACAACAAAGTTCATCTACAACCCAATAATAAAAAGAATCCACACAATTGATGGTTGATGAAAATAAATAAAACAAAGATTATTCTTTGCCCTTTTAAAGTTTTTTTTTTTTTATTTTTATTTTTATTTATAGCTGTTGCACCATCTCAGTGCTGGTCCTAACATTTGAATCTTTTATGTTGAGAGGCTCGATCCCTAGGGGTGGGGGCATAATTCACAACAGTAGCGGCAGAATTTGGTCAAGATTTCAGGGAGCATCTATTTTTTAGACTTTAACACCATGGAAGCTACGACCATTTTCCAAAAGTACGATCAGGGTTGGAGTTTGGTATACAACCTCAATCATAGAAGAAGACTCCTCAACTGCAATTTCCTACTCTGAAAGCAGGCAACCCCTTAGAGGATTGAGAATCTCATTGAGGAGGCCCACGATCAGAGTGGTATTCATCAGATTTCCTTCCTCATGTTCATAGAAAAATGAATGGGAAAGCAGACATTTTGGCCAAGCAAGGCAAAGGCAAGGATGATATCCTCATTGAAGATTTGAGATTACTTTTTCTCTATTTTACGAGGGCTGATTTCTTTTAGTTTTTGAAGTTCTTGTTGAGGATTTGAGAATATCCTTATTTCTCTTTACAGGGTGTGACAGTATGTGTTTAGGGTGCTGCCCCTGTTCTTTGTTATATTCTTCATTGTTTCTTCTTTCCAAATAAAAGTTGAGCTTACCCGTCAAATTTTTTGATTAAACACTACAATATGACATTAAAATAAGAAATGCAAGTGAATGAATCCCATCGCCTAGTGAGTGAAGTGCGAATTAAATTTCAGCATATCCATAAAAAATTTCCATTAAACACTCCATAAAAAATTTCCATTAAACACTAAAGCATGTGTAAGACCCGTATCTTAGTCTGTACCATTCCATAGGTTCCCGCGATCCTCCCTGTCGAATTTCGGTAACCCTCGACTTGTATCCAACGTTTGCACGCGATCCTAAGCCGAGTCCTGCAAACAAGAGTCTCTCAACCCAAAACTTGTACCCCTTCGACCATGCCGTCTCTGCGGTTCCAACGCCCGACTCGTGCACCGATCCAATACCCAGGCCGGGAGATGTGGGCCCATGTTCAGTTCGAAGAGAACGCCGTGCATTGCAAAATCCAAGAGAATCTCTACAACATGTCACCTTAATCAATCAATCAATCCCATCAATGGTTAAGTACATGTCAAGTACACATCACCTCACACCCATCCCCAAGCAACCCCATATGTCAAAAAGTTCTTACACACCCCATACCCTTCTTACACCATCTACCCCTAAAGTCAAAAAGTTCTTACACACCCATCACTCACCACATCCATCACTCCATCACCCATCTCTTTCTCTCTCTCTCTCTCTACAACCCTCTCTCTCTCTCTCATTTCTTAAACTCATTTCCAAGCAATCAAAGAGCCACACATCCAAGCTCTCCCAAAACTCTCATGGAGGAGCTTTAGTGTGGCCTACTTCCTACCCTCTCATCTCTCATCTCAACCATCCAAACTCCATCTCTTCCGTTAGGATCGAAGCTAAGGATAAAACGAAGTCATTGGAGTCAAGAAGAGAAGATCTAAGGTGGGTGATCCACTGTTAAATTCAATTTGAGGGCCCACTTGCTGTGGGACCCACTTGATGTATGCATTGTATAGGGAGGGCCCATAGTGGCGGGGACGTTCCCCTTCTCACGTCTCTCTCTCTCTCTCTTGTGTATGATGGTTGGTGGTCCACCTTGATGCATGACATCATCCACCCCGTCCACCCATCTAAAACAGTGTGGCCCACCTTAATCATACCTTTTTAATCGACGCCGTCCATCTGTTTTATCCAGGCCATCTAGTGTGCCTAGATGATGAGCAAACACAAATATCAGGCTGATCCAAAATAGGTGGGCCATGTGGGACCCACCTTGATGAGGTGTACATCCACACTGTCCGTCCAGGGATGCTGGACATGAGCCCTATAAGTAATTGATAGTGGTATGTGCTAACATTAAAAAAAAAAAGAAGAAAAGAAAGGAAAGTAATATATATATATATATATATTATATATATATATATATATAATATATATATATATTATATATATATATATATATATATATTATATGCATTTCATGGTGGGACCACACCACATGGGAGCCCACCATACTGCTCTATACCCCAGCCGTCCTGTGGGGGTCGACTATGATGGAGGGGCCATCCCTACCGTCCAGTGCACTGGACGGGTGGACCCCACCCTATGGATGCATCCCATCCAACCATCCATCCGTTTTAACAAAGGGGGGCCTGCCTGCTGCAACGGACTGATCGGGTACCACGCACTAGCATTTGGCTGGTGTAGTGACGCCACTAAGCTATGTGGGTTCCACTGTTGAGGACGTTAGCAGGTCATCCGGACCCCACTGTAAATGTTTTGTATCCCACCGTTCAGATGGCTGGACGGTGGGCCTTTCATGATTTATATATGCCATCCAAACCGTTCACCCATTTGGTACCGTGGACCCCACCTGCTGTATATGGTTCATCCAACCGTTCATCCTTTTGGCAAGCTCATTTTATGGCTGAGGCAAAAATGAGACAGATCTACTTATCAGGTGGGCCACTGCTGAAAACAGTGGAGCATTGAACGTTTACCATCGAAATCCTCTTGCTATTACAGAAAATCTAGATCCACATGAAATTTATTTTCTTTAAGGTCTGTGTGACCTTATGATAAGATTGGATGGAAAATAAATGTTATGGTGGGCCTTAGGAATTTTGATGGTGGAAATCATTATCGCCACTGTTAATTGGAGTGCGGTCCAGATAATCTTTTGATATGATTTATTTTCTTAATGCTCTAAGATGATCTTTTGGCGTAGAAGTAGAGGCCCATTTGATTTAGCCCATTTAAATCAGCCCATTGACCCATTTGATTCGGCCCATTTGACTTGGCACATTCGATTCGGCCCATTTGACTCGGCCAATTGATTTGGCCCATTCGATTCGGTCCATTTGAATCGGCCCATTGATTCAGCCCATTCGATTTGGCCCATTTGAATCGGCCCATTGATTTGGCCCATTCGATTCAGCCCATTTGATTGAGATTCCACCATGATGTATGTGATGATGTTCTTGGCGGTCATGCCTTGGGAGCAATGATGGTTTGACGTCTACATTGATGGGCAATGTGGTTAGATGTCCTCATTATAACCTTCCCTTAGGCCTTGTTAGGCCCATTTCTTCGTGGGTTAACCCAGATAAGTGGGCCCCATTCACCGTAAACGGATGGTTTCGTACTATCGGATTTAATATAACCATGGCCGAGGGCCAATCTTTATATTATGATTTGATCAGCTGTTCATATATGGACCCCGCCTTGCTTATAGGTCGATTATCGATTTTGACTTTCGATTCTGATTATGAGTATGTGGCAACTTAGCATCATGATACATGACCATATGCATCATCTGCATGCTTGTGATGAGATGAGTGATTGATCGTAGCACATGCCATTGGATAGATTGTTAGGGACTCCCTGGTAAGGGGAATTGCCCACATGAGCGCTCGATACACATGTTTGCCGTATGACTGGATTGCTTGATTCATGCATCTTGCATGGTGTGACATGTATACTGAATGCCCTAGCGACATCAGGGTCGTACCTTCCATAGGCGTATCGTGGTTGACAGGATTGGATATCGGGAATCTTATTCTATATAGGGTGCTATAGATATCCCTGGGTGAAAGTCCCTAAACCCTTATGGTACAAGGAGGTTGCTCCAACGTCTAGACCAAGTGGGTGCATGAGCGTTGAGTGCCGATTACCAGAATACTGTGCTTTCCGCTGTGTCATGGTCAGTTGGAAGGGGGTGTGGCCTTACCCGCCCAAGAGGAGGGGCAAAGCTAGGCTGAGTCTGACTAGCTCGAGGAATGGGTCCGCTATCGACGAGTTGGGTCCGATATTGGTAGATGGATAGTGAGGTCTCTTCCACTCACCTTGTTGCACGTGATGGGGTGACAATCTGGTTTGGAGTGTAATAGACCCCGGTGATATTTTAGAGTTGAGTTGTATTGATATGTGAACTTAGATGAGGATTGGTGTGCTTGGTTTGTATCTCGCATCGCGTGGCCTTGGTATGGCCGACATCATTCATGCTTTGCATCGTATGGCCTTGGTACATCTAATAGTATTCATAGATTCATCAACATATTCCACATTACTCTGATATTACATAGTAATATTGCTATGTTGCGCACACACTTTCACCACCCTATAAGCTTTCCATAAGCTTATACACGACTATTGCGTGTAGGTAAGCAGCAGTGCTGAGGCAGGAGCGCATAGCAGATCATCTTGGAGCTTTTTGTCCATTATCATTGTATTTCCCTTTATGCTCATTGTACCTATAAGTTTTTTATCATAGTGGAAATGTGATGGGGTTTTTGGTTGTTGTTTGTGGGTTATGCCTTTGGTTATGCTTATTACGAATCAAACTGATGTTAAAAATCCTTCTCGTAGCATCCCAGGATTGGAACCTTGTGAATGGGCACTGGGAGCTGAGAATGGGGTACTACGGAGGCTGTCGGCGCCGGATTCGGCGATCGGGAATTTTGTGAGCCCAGTTTTCGAGTTTGGGGTGTGACAACATGACATTAAAATAAGATGGATATAGAGTTCAGCTTACCCATTACAAATAACAGATTACAGAAGTAGTTCAAATAAAATGTTCATTGCTTGTCATTAAGGATATTTGTTGAGAATAGGATGCACATAAATGAGTTAAAATTATATGACAATTACTTATAAATTACAAAAGCTTGCTTATGCACACTTTCAACTGCTGAGGTTGTTGGTTACTTGAGCTTTAAATTTCGTAGCTCCAAGTCATCCAAGTGAAATCCTGAAAAATGAAATCATATTAAAGCTTCTAGTAAATCTTCAACTGATTTAGAACCCATATGGCTAGGATCTCGCCTGGAAGGACTTTAAGGAGAAAAGATGTCTCAGCATATTCTACACAGAGGAGTATTTGAATGGTACTATTATTCAGATGAATACTTGGGCACTCCAATGTTTGACAAAAAAGGCCATGCGAAAGCAAAAAGTGGGTAAATTGGGAAAACATAAAACATCAGGCGCACAAAATAACGACTGTTTTTCATTGGAATAGTGTTACATTGGATGACATAATGCCACTGGATGAAGAATTAAAACATCCAATGTATGCAATGGGTGCAATTACATTACATGGAAGCAGTTATAGAGAAATCAATGGCCTGATTTTGGCTAACAACTATTGTTTATCCGATGTCCATCTTACATAACAAGATGTAAAGTGGCCATCACATTACATAACAGGTAATCTTTCTTGATGGGTTTTTACTCCCTGGTCAGTCACTAATCTTTGTTTGAAATTTCTTTTTCTTTATTTATTTACATCACCATCAACATCATCCTAGCCTCATGTAACATCTCGGAAAAGTCCGTACAAAGGCCCGAGTACCACCACGGTCAGAAGTCCCTAAGGACCGTATTCTGTAGAAATTAGACAAAATTTAATTAAGTACTAAACTAGATTAATCGGTGGATTTAGCTTGGACCACTATTTATACAAACGGCAAGACCCAAAACCACCAAAATCACTGACTCAACACTACTTAAAAACCTAGGAGAAATCTCAAAAGCCAGTTGCTCTCGGGAGCGCATTGAAACTCCGTATCGGACCTAGATCGCACGTCGAAAGTTCGATGACCGCGGAACTATAAGGTTATGGCCGTCTTATTGGGCTTGACAATCATCGCGGGAATCGACCCCAAATAGTATCCAGAAACGCACAACTTGAGCCCTGAGCAAGTGTGTGAGAAACACGAATACCTTTGGAAAATACATTGAAACTTAAGTGAATTGGGCCATTGGCTTGTGGGCGAAATTGAAGGTTTCAGACCGTCAGTTTCTGGCCAAACTTCACCCATAGATCAGGGAAATTTCCTTGCACATATCTGTAAACTTGTGGCCCTGATCGAGTGACAATGATCGTTGATTTGATATAGGTCCTCGACGATCAATCCGCTAATCCGATCGTATCGAAATCATAACCTGTCTTAGATCCATGGTCAGGGAACTTGCTCTATGTCGTAGGTGAGTAATGGACCTCCAGATGAGCTCCGTTTGCCCGAAACATACGCCCTTTGGCTATAACCTAAGTATACCATGGCCCTGGGGCCATTGACATCAGTTCTGGGCCTATTTAAAGGCCTTAAACCACCCCACCCCTCTCTCATACGAATTTGCTCCAAACCCTAGGAGAGATAAGAGAGAAAAGAAGAGAAAAGAGTGAGGAGAGAAGAGAAAGTTTGGGAGATCCTGACAGTGTTTCTCTACCACGACTACACGCACTAGATTGCCTTTCCATTTCGCTACATGACCCATTTCAACTATGATTTGGGTAAGAAATTCAAACCTTAATGCTGTAGTTAAGACTTAGAATGGTTGTTTGTCAACCTAGCTAATAGATTTCATGATTTAGGTACCCGTTATTCCATTTTCGGGAACGTAGTGTTTGAACCGAGTCCGAATCGTGTATTTCGACGAAAGGTGTGGACTATAAACGTTTAGGTTATGATTTTCAAAGCTTTCAATGTCAGCTAATGATTTATGTCTGACTTGATTGCTGCCATGTTGACTTAGATACACTGTTTTCACTTTATTACACATGTATTAACTATGTTAGATAAAGATGTATTTTAGGTGTTTGTTGAAAGGTTTGAATGAGTTTGTGCACATGATTTGTGGCATGCCATCTAGGATTCATCGTCGTCATATGCATGCTTGCGTCTCTGCATAAGGAATTACTAAATTACATGTTGTAACTAATTTAGTCTATGTATTTGGAAATGTGTAGTCTAAGCACTTGATAAATGGTTTGAATGAAAGACTATTGATGAATTGCATTATTTAAGGGTATTGAGTTGGGATCCTCATTTTCCTTATCCGTATGCTTAACTTCTTTGATGTACTTGTACTTATGTTTACGCAATTTACGGATAAAATGCTCAAATGAGAAATGCACTTGAAGTGTTTGTTCAATACTGATATAATTATCACATGTATTTGTATATTATCTTTGAGTATGTTTGAGGCTACACCGTAGTCTAGGAGATCGGTAACAGTTCATGTAGCAGTGGCAGAATTAGTCTTGCCACATTAGGTAAACTCGACGAATCCGAGTTGCACGACGACTGTCGACAGTGGTTAGGCCACAAGGGGTGTTTATGCACTCCATGTCGATTAAGTCAACGTGTGCTCGTACCAACCGAATTTGCCAGATAAACCGATTGACCTTTCGTATGTTTACCATGTATGGATATCACTGCTTGAATCTAAGGTACCACCTACCATTGTAAAGACCCACTTTAACCATGGTATCACGATCCACCAAGTCTCATGAGCCAAGCATGGTGGTATGAGACACCGTATTCGAGCTGTTGGCCTACGCCGAGGTGATTAGCCACCCCGTAGTGACCAGTGAGTAACACAGACTTGTGAGCCAAGTATGGTGGTATAGGACACCATGTTCAAGCTGTCGGCCTACGCCGAGGTGATTAGCCACCCTATAGTGACCGCGAGTATAAACTTTGAATTTGCCTATCCTCTGATTTTCATGGGGAGTGATGACCCTACAACTTGCCTATCGTATGTGTTTAACTAGGATTGACGACCCTAGATGGATCTTTCATTAGGGTCAGTGATATAAAGGGAGGTACCCTGGCTTCCCCAACCTGTTGTATGAATAAGCTTAATTAAATACTTGGCTAACATAGTCATGCATCGCATTGCATTAGTTAGGATTGTGCTTTTGGCGTGGAAGGTGCACTTTGAGGGTGATTGTCATATGCAATACGGTGTCGGCTTTACTTGTTGAGGGAGCTTTGGATGTGAGGGCATGCATCATTACTTGCTTCCATTCCTACATTAACAAGAGTAGTTAGGAAGTGATTGTTATGTTGCTTTATCATTACTGCTTGATTGAATTGATAAAATGTTAACCTTTGCGTTATAGTACCACTGAGTTGATCACTCACTCCCACTCTGGGATGGTGTTTTAAAACACCAACCAGACACTGGTTTAAATGCAGATGATGATAAGGCCTATGCAGTAGAGCAGGATTTCATAGACGAGGAGAAGGAGTTCTCCTACGTACAGCTCTCAGGTGGGTTTATGTAGACCTAGAGCTACGCCGCCGGGATTACAGGGTTATGGAATAGATGAACACTTTATATTTTGATATTTTGTAAATTTTGAAACAATACATGTAAATATTCAGCCCAGTTACATAATTACACTCTGGAGTTTGTAAACCACTTACTCATTCAATCATGCATGTTTTAGTCTTCTGTTCACTAAACTAATCGCATTCAGTGTATGGTATGCTGTTTTGGTATAATCCCACTCATGTTTAATACATTAATATGGACAACATTTAAACATCATTATCCACGTTGCATAAGTGATGCATTGGATCTCGGGAGTTGAGCTTTGCTCGACCCTCAAAATCTGAGGCGTTACAAGTTGGTATCAAAGCATGATTTGGATTAAGCTGGACCTGGGTTATGGTAACATGACGCACTCTGACACACTTTGACTTAGGAGGAGGTGATAAAATATAGAAATGACCGTAAGATCCCAAGGTTTTACCGACGGGCGAAATTGACCGGTGTAGTGTAGCCGTATGCTTCCGAGAATATGTGAAATGATCTCAGCCCCTTTTCTACCATCAATCGATGGGTTTGAACTATAATTCGACAAATCCCAAACCTGATACAAATCAAAAAGTGTGAATACGCGCTTCTTGGACCGAGAAAACACATCACATGGGCATTGGGGCCTAAAACACAATTTCCGGTGGGACTCAGGGGGGTCCCCTGCACATTTTCGGCATCCCGGGAGGAGGTGGCCACCACCCTAGGCGGAGGCACCACCGGTAGTCCAGGGAGGCACGACAGTCCCGCCCAGTCGGCGGTGCACCGCCCGCCTCCACAGCGGGCCGCGGCGGGCCCCCGGTTTCTGCAGCCCGCTGCCCTCCACACGTTCATGTGGGGCCCTCCCATGTGTGGGACCCCTTTTTGCTACCCTCTATACCCCCCAAAACCCATTTCACCCTACTTCTAACCCTCTATACCCCTCCAAAATCCTATTTTCTCTCTCAAATCTCCCTTCCATATACACAAAGCTTCATCTTCTTCCACACCTTGCACCCATCTCCACCATTTTCTCAAAACCCTCTCTTACAACCCTCTATTTTCCTTATTTCCCCTCATTTGAGCACACAAACCCATCCTTTGTGTCTCATAACTCTCAAACTTCCCAAATCCACCTCATTCTCAAGTTTTTCCAACTTTATGGCTCTCTTTGAGCTTGTCATTGCCATTTTTTCCATCTCAACACTCCTTTCCCTTATGGGAAAGAGAAGAGTGACCCCAGATGAGGCTGAGCCGAGCCGTCCCACCCGCTCAAGGAAGCAAGAGAGTGTCATGGCTACTACAAGTGCTGAGCGTGAGCGAAGATTGAAGCGGGACCTTGATCCTCAAATCCCACTTGAATCTACCGTCGAGCACCGGACTTGGTAAGTTTTGTGACCATAAAGTCGTATTTGAAGCACATGTTGATGAAAAGCTATTTGGATTATATCCAGTGATGGACCTCCTGTTGGAGTCCGGCTGGGGTCCCATATTTGAGGGCAAGGCTCATGCAAGTGAAGACACCGTCCGAGATTTCAATGCCCACATCCGAAACCCAATGTTGGAGCCTCTTTAGTTTACTATCCCTTTGGGACGGCAGGAAGCCATAGTCGATGTAGATGTGATGGCTTAAATTATGGGAATTGAACGTGGTGTGGTACATGCTAGTGCATCTCATCTCACTAGTGTGCTAGAGAGAGATCGCCGCACACATTTTCTTTATGGTCGACTGGCTCACTGGAGGCAAGGCAATAGCCTCCCATCGACTAAGATGACGATAAACTTCCGCCTAGTCCACCACATATGCACGTATAACATGTATCCTAGGTGGAGCAATCGTATAGAATGCACTTGTTTGATGGTGGACTTCCTATGCAGAGCTGGACAGGGAGACAAGTTATGTCTGCCTACTTTTGTCCTATCACAGATAATTAGGACCGCATGCTCTACCCGGGGAGACGCTTCACTCCCATTTGGCCGACTTATCTGCAAGATTGCTCGTAACTTCGATTTTAGGCTTAACATGGATAATCTTGTACCCATCCACTTTATCAGTGAAACTATGGTCAACAATATGGGGATTGGCCCTAGACAACGCCAAGTCCGTCTCGATGAGTATGGTGATGAGATAGAAGAGGAAAGTAAAGAGGAAGAAAGTAGTGAAGAAGAGGAAGGAAATGAAATAGAGGAAGACAGTGAGGAAGAAGGAAGTGAGGAAGAAGGTAGTGATGAAGAGGGAAGTGAGGAGGAAGAGCAGGTGGAGGAAGAGGAGTCCCAAGATTCAGATGGGGGACCTCCTCCTACTATACATGAGGACCGCCATGATCGGGCTGCCTTAGAAGCCCGTTTGGCCAAGATAGAAGAAAACTAGGCCGAGTTAAAGCAAAAGCTTGAAGAAAACCAGACCAAGTTGAAGCAAAAGCCTGAAGAGAATCAGGCTTACCTAAAATAGAAATTTAAAAGAATGTCTTGCACGCTGAAGACCCTCCTGTGCTGTATGCAGGATAAGGGTGAGCCTCCACCTTGACCAGAGTTGGAGGGCTAGTCATATGTTGTAGTTGTCTTTTGGTTTTCTTTGTTTCTTGCTTTTCTTTGTAATAGCCTTGGTAGGCTTAGTTGGATGTTGGTGTGCTTAGTGTTAAGGCTTTTGCTAAGTTAGCTCTCATGCATTCTCTGTCATGATTCATGTAATGCTACATCTCATGTATTGTGACAATTTTTGCTAAGTGAAATACATGAAACTTCTTTTGATATGGAATGTGTAGAATGCTTGGAAAAGCATGTGTTATTATTCTAAATCTTACACATGTTGCACCCTATATTTTATATAGGGAATGCCTCCTAAAAACACTCGAAATATTGCATGTCTTCCATTTGGCGGATCGATTGATGGGGCACCTCCCTTGAGCGATAGCCATACGGACCCCGGTTTGGGCTCGGATAGTGACACAATGGCAGATTCACAGTCGGCCACTGACCCTACAAATGGGCCAACATAGAATGCACCACTGGTTCTGGAACAGAACCGTGTGTCTACATCGACGCCACACATACCTTAGTCGGCTCTTCCTCCTGATAGGTTGGAGTAGATGTTTCTAATACAGCAACAACAACAAGTCTTGGCTACTATAGTGGGGGCGATTGCCCAGAACATGAATGTGGCTCTGCCTGTGCCACTAGTGCAGCCTGCTATAGCTATGAACACCAGTGGCCTTTTCGATTGCTTTTAGCGCTTCTGACCTCCCAACTTTGTGGGCACTCATAGGCCCGAGGAAGCCGAATACAGGCTAGATTGCATCTCTAAGATGTTGAAGCAACTGCACTGCACTGAGGCAGAGAAAGTTGAGTTGGTTATATATATGTTTGAGAAGGAGGCTAGTCTTTGGTAGGACAACATCCTATGAACCGTTCTCACAGGATATGTGTAGACGTGGAACGCATTCGAAACTCGATTTCATGGAAAGTACTTCCCCCTCACTTACCGTAATGAAAAGGAGGGTGAGTTTCTTCACCTCTGATAGGGAGGAATGACCGTCTCAGAATATGAGAACAGATTTACGGAGCTAGCCAGATATGCTTCTTTAATCCTAGCAGACGAGCCGATGAAAATGCGGCATTTTCAGATGGGCTGCGGCCTGATATCCGCACTAAGATGTGTTACGCTAGCATTCTCAATTACGCTGAGCTAGTCAACATATCTCTACGAGCTGAACAGGATGGACACAGAGTTTCTCGAACACATATACCAATGGGCCCAAGGCCTCGGCCCGAATTACAGCACCGGCCAGTCATAGGTAAGAGGCCACATGTAGACTCGCCTCCTAGGCTCATGACTCCTTCGACCCAGCAGAGGCGAACGGACCGTTGGTGTACGTATTGCGACAAAGGGGGACACACTGACCCCTTCTGTTTTACTAAGATGAAAGACAATGGTTTCGCGCCACCTCAGAAGATCAACCGTCAGCCACCACATGTTATAGCGACTCCACCTCTATGGTCTGCACCACCAGTACAGCCATTCTACCGACCGCCCGTACCTCAAAATAGGTTGCCTTAACGACCTATGACAACATAACCAAACTGTCCTCAACAAGCACATGTTCATGCACTAGCAGATGGAGCATCTGAGATAGCAAATGCAGTGCCCTTAGCCTTTGAAGTCACTGCCCACGTTCAAGGTATACCTGTATTCCTATTGGTGGACACCGGGTCCACTATTTCGATAGTATCATGCTCTACAGTCAAGCATTTGGGGTTGAACACTTCCCCTATGGGTGTGGTGAAAGTCCTTACCTCGACAGGGACCTTCTCCGACGCTACCAAGCTTTGTAAGGATTGTCCGGTAGACTTAGGAGGCAGAACGGTGCGCATTGACCTGATAGTCAACCCGCTGTATCATTACGACATCATCCTCGGCATGGACTGGCTCACCGAAATGAAAGCCGAGATTGACTGTGAAACTAGATTGGTGACAGCACATGGGCCCAAGGGCACGACCTTCACCTTCCCAGTTAGGTCAGTTGGCCCTACTGCATTAGTTGTTATGCTTCCTTGTCGGAAAATGTTGATGGTCCAACACTTAGGGACACCCCTGTAGTCTAAGATTTCACAGATGTGTTCGGGACGATACCTGGATTACCTCCTCAGCGCGAGATCGACTTTACTATCGACCTTGTGCCTGGTGCGACGCCTATTTCCTTACCAACATACCGCATGCCTCCGTGTGAAATGGAGGAATTGAGGAGACAGATAGATGATCTGTTGGATTCAAGTTTTATACAGCCTAGCGTATCTCCTTGGGGAGCACCTGTATTGTTTGTAAAGAAGAAAGACGGATCGTTGCAGTTGTGTATTGATTATCACAGACTAAATCACGTC
Organism: Magnolia officinalis; assembly: GCA_021015155.1. Taxonomy (NCBI): domain Eukaryota; kingdom Viridiplantae; phylum Streptophyta; class Magnoliopsida; order Magnoliales; family Magnoliaceae; genus Magnolia; species Magnolia officinalis. The sequence continues at coordinate 36,654,131 of JAJHSJ010000014.1, read as the reverse complement.
ACAGTCAAGAACAAGTATCCTCTGCCCAAGATAGACGACCTATTTGACCAATTGAAAGGGGCATAATATTTCTCAAAAATCGACTTGCAGTCCGGGTATCATCACTTGCACGTCAGGGATAAAGACGTGCAGAAAACGGCATTCAGAACTAGTTTTGGGCACTACGAATTCCTAGTGATGTCGTTTGGGCTTACGAACTCACCGGCCATATTCATGGACCTCATGAACAAGTTATTTCGGCCGTATCTATACTGATTCGTCATCGTGTTTATAGATGACATTCTGATATATTCCAAGAGTTGGAAAGATTATGAAGAGCACCTGCGAGCAGTCTTCGATACTCTCAGGAAGAATCAGTTGTTTACACAATATCGGAAATGCGACTTCTGGAAAGCAGAAGTTAAGTTTCTGGGACACGTAGTTTCCAAGGAAGGAATAGCCGTGGACCTTGCCAAGGTGACTACTGTTCAAGACTGGGAGTAGCCCGGTTTGGTTACAGAAGTGAGGAGCTTCCTTGGACTTGCTAGCTATTATCGCCGATTCATTGAAGATTTTTCCAAGATAACCAGGCCGTTGTCTCAACTCACTCGGAAAGATCTTAAGTTTGCCTAGAACGAGAAAGCAGAAGCAGCCTTTCAGGAATTAAAGGACAAGCTGATGTCCGCACTCATGCTAGTATTGTCAGAGCAAGGGATCAAATATACTATATACACTGATGCCTCACGTGTCGGCTTGGTTTGTGTACTGATGCAAAAGGATAGGGTGATCGCCTATGCCTCATGACAGTTGACGAAACATGAAGAAAATTACCCCACGTACGACCTGGAATTGGCGGCAGTCATCTTCGCATTAAAGCTCTGGAGACATTACCTCTATGGAGAGGAATTCGAGCTCTTTTGCGACCACAAAAGCCTCAAGTACAACTTTACTCAGAGAGACCTGAACATGAGGTAGCAACGTTGGATGGAGACCTTTAAAGACTTCAAGTTTGAGGTCTCCTACCAACCTGGCAAGGCCAACCTTGTGGCCGATGCTTTGAGCCACAAGAAGACCATAGAATTTACAGCGCCACTGATGATAGAAGAGTAGAATATGGTGGAATTTGTGCAAGATTTCGAACAGAGGTTGACAGTGGAGGAGCCTTTCGAGTGCGTCACACACCTCCGCTTGCAGCCACTTATTGATGACAGAATCATTGTGGCCCAGGAAGAAGATGAGCTGTTGGTGTAGATGAGAGAGCGTGAAAGCGACAATGAAGAATCCGAGTGGAGAGTTGGCTTGGATGGAGGTTTGAGGTATCGTGGCCGCCTATGCGTCCCGAACCTCCATGACTTGAGGAGAGAGGTTCTAGAAGCCGCACATAATTTAAAATTGGCAATGCATCCGGTAGTACAAAGATGTATCGTGATTTGAAGCATTCATACTGGTGGGACAACATAAAGGCCCATATAGCAGATTATGTATTCTGTTGTCTCACATGCTAGCAGGTCAAGGCCGAGCATCGTCGACCTCCTGGTTTACTTCAGCCCATGCCCATAGCGGAATGGAAATGGGATTTCATATCTATGGATTTCATTTCTGGGTTACCGAAGACGAGGAAAGGACATGACTCCATTTGGGTGATTGTGGACCGATTGACGAAATCAACCAATTTCCTCCCGATCAGAGTTTCAAACTCAGCAGATGATTTAGCCAAGATGTACATCAAAGAGATAGCACGTCTGCATGGAGTTCCTATGGAGATTGTGTCAGATCGAGACACGCGATTCACGTCCATTTTTTGGACTCGAATCTAGGAAGCAATTGGAGTGAAACTGAAGTTCAAACCGCGTTCCACCCGCAGACTGATGGGCAGACGGAACGGGTAAATCAGATACTAGAAGATATGTTGCGAGCGTGCGTACTTGATTTCAAGGATAGTTGGGATGACTGCCTTCCCTATGCTGAGTTCGCTTATAACAACAACTTTCAAGCGAGTATTGGCATGGCTCCTTACGAAGCCTTGTATGGGCGCCCATGTCGAGGTCCACATTATTGGGAAGAAATTGGCAATAAGAGTCTGGTTGGCCCAGATTTGGTTCAGGCGACCTTAGAGAAGATCGATATTATCAGGCGTCGACTCCTTATAGCCTAGAGTAGACATAAGAATTATGCCGATACGAAACGAAGACCACTAGAATTTGAGGTTGGGGACCATGTATTCCTTAAAGTTTCCCCAATGAAGGGAGTCATTCGTTTTGGCAAGAAAGGGAAACTCACGTCGAGATTTATTGTCCCCTTTCAGATTCTCGACTGAGTGGGTGCAGTAGCATATCGTCTCGCCTTGCCTACACCACTCGTAGGCGTGCACAACGTATTTCACGTATCGATGCTGAAGAAATACATTCCTGATTCTACTCATATTATCAAATGGGAGCAAGTACAGTTAAGTGAAGATGCTACCTATATATTGCGACCAACACGTATTCTCGATAGGAAGGAACAAGTGCTACGCAACAAAGTGATCCTACTCGTGAAAGTATTATGGACACACCAAACTGAGAAAGAGGCTACTTGGGAAACAGAAGCCGAAGTCCGTAAGAACTACCCTAAGATCCTCGAGGAGTACGAAAAGGTACTAATTTTGGGGATGAAATTTTTCTTTAAAGGGGGTAGATTGTAACGTCTCGGAAAAGTCCGTACAAAGGCCGAGTCCACCTCAGCCAGAAGTCCCTAAGGACCGTATTCTATAGAAATTAGACGAAAATTAAATAAGTACTAAACTAGATTAATCGATGGATTTAGCTTGGACCACTATTTATACAAATGGCAAGACCCAAATCACTAAAATCACTGACTCAACCCTACTTAAAAACCTAGGAGAAATCTCAAAAGCGAGTTACTCTCGGGAGTGCATTAAAACTCCGTATCGAACTTGGACCGCACGTCGAAAGTCTGATGATCGCGGAACTATAAGGTTATGACCATCTTGTTGGGCTTGACAACCATCGCAGGAATCGAGCCCAAATAGTATCCAGAAACGCACAACTTGAGCCCTGAGCAAAGTGTGTGAGAAACGCGAAAACCTTTGGAAAATGCGTTGAAACTTAAGTGAATTGGGCCATTGGCTTGCAGGCGAAATTGAAGGTTTCAGACCGTCAGTTTCTGACCGAACTTCACCCATGGATCAGGGAAATTTCCCTGCACATATCTGTAAACTTGTGGCCTTGATCGAGTGACAATGACCGTTGATCTGATACAGGTCCTGCACGGTCGATCCGCTAATTCGATCATACCGAAATCATAACCTGACTTAGATCCATGGTCAAGGAACTTGCTCCATGTCGTAGGTGAGTAATGGACCTCCAGATGAGCTCCATTTTCCTGAACCAGACGCCCTTTGGCTATAACCTAAGTATACCATGGCCCTGGGGCTAGGGGTGCACACAGGTCGGTTTGGTCCAGTTCTGGGGTGAAACCGGAACCGAACCGTTCTCAACGGTTCTAGTATATTTGGAACCGGAACCGGACCGTTGACACCTTAGAACCGAACCGGAACCGAACTGTTAAAAAACGGTTCGGTTCTGGATCAGTTCCACGGTTCTGGGCTTTTTATTTTCATAAATGTATTTTTGTTCTACGGATCGGTTCACGATTCGGTTCGGTTCTACATACCCCCAAACTGAGAACCGAACCGATGTAACTGGTTCTTTGATTTTTGGAACCGGAACCGGTGCACTCTAGAACCGCACCAAACCGAACCATTTGGTCGGTTCCGATCCGGTTCCACGGTTCTACCTGTTAAATGTGCACCCCTACCTAGGGCCATTGACATCAGTTCTAGGCCTATTTAAAGGCCTTAAACCACCCCACCCCTCTCTCATACGAATTTGCTCCAAACCCTAAGAGAGAGAAGAGAGAAAAGAAGAGAAAAGAGTGAGGAGAGAAGAGAAGAGAATGTTTGGGAGATCGTGGCAGTGTTTCTCTCCCACGACTACATGCACTAGATCGCCTATCCCTTCGCTACACGACCCTTTTCAACTACGATTTGGGTAAGAAATCCAAACCCTAATGCTGTAGTTAAGACCTAGAATGGTTTTTTGTCAGCGTAGCAGATTTCTTGATTTAGGTACCCGTTATTCCATTTTTGGGAATGTAGTGTTTGAACCGAGTCCGAATCGTATATTCTGACGAAATGTGCAGACTATAAACGTTTAGGTTATGATTTTCAAAGCTTTCAATGTCAGCTAATGATTTATGTCTCACTTGATTGCTGCCATGTTGACTTAGATACACTGTTTTTGCTATATTACACGTATTAACTATGTTAGACAAAGATGTATTCTAGGTGTTTATTGAAAGGTTTGAATGAGTTTGTGCACATAATTGTGGCATGCCATCTAGGATTCATCGTCGTCATATGCATGCTTGCATCTCTGCATAAGGAATTGCTAAATTACATGTTGTAACTAATCTAGTCTATGTATTTGGAAATGTGTAGTCTAAGCGCTTGATAAATGGTTTGAATGAAAGATTGTTGATGAATTGCATTATTTAACGGTATTGAGTTGGGATCCTCATTTTCCTTATTCGTATGCTTAGCTTCTTTAATGTACTTGTATTTATGTTTACGCAATTTACGGATAAAATGCTTAAATGAGAAATGCACTTGAAGTGTTTGTTCAATATTGATATGATTATCACATGTATTTGTATATTACCATTGAGTATGTTTGAGGCTACGCCATAGTCCAGGTGATCGGTAACAGTTCATGTACCAGTGGCAGAATTAGTCTCGCCACATTAGGTAAACTCGATGAATTCGAGTTGCACGACGACTATCGACAGTGTTTAGGCCATAAGGGGTGTTTATGCACTCCATGTCGATTAAGTTAACGTGTGCTCGTACCAATCGAATTTGCCAGATAAACCCATAGGCCTTTTGTATGTTTACCATGTATGAACATCACTGCTTGAATCCAAGGTACCACCTACCTTTGTAAAGACCCACTTCAACCATGGTACCACGATCCACCAAGTCTCATGAGCCAAGCATGGTGGTATGGGACACCGTGTTCGAGCTATCGGCCTACGCCGATGTGATTAGACACCCCGTAGTGACCGTGAGTATAAACTTTGAATTTGCCTATCCTTTGATTTTCATGGGGAGTGATGACCCTACAACTTGCCTATCATATGTGTTTAACTAGGATTGACGACCCTAGATGGATCTTTCGTTAGGGTCAGTGATATAAGGGAGGTACCCTGGCTTCCCCAACCTGTTGTATGAATAAGATTAATTAAATACTTGGCTAACAAGTCATGCATCACATTGCATTAGTTAGGATTGTGCTTTTGGCGTGGAAGGTGCACTTTGAGGATGATTGTCATATGCGATACGGTGTCGGCTTTGCTTGTTGAGGGAGCTTTGGTTGTGAGGGCATGCATCATTACTTGCTTCCATTCCTGCATTAACAAGAGTAGTTAGGAAGTGATTGTTATGTTGCTTTATCATTACTGCTTGATTGAATTGATAACATGTTTACCTTTGCCTTATAGTACCACTGAGTTGATCACTCACTCCCACTCTGGGACAGTATTTTAAAACACCAACCAGACATTGGTTTAAATGCAGATGATGATGAGGCCTATGCGGCAGAGTAGGATTTTATAGACGAGGAGGAGGAATTCTCCTACGTGTAGCTCTCAGGCGGGTTTATGTAGACCTAGAGCTGCGCCGTCGGGATTACAGGGTTGTGGAATAGATGAACACTTTATATATTAATATTTTGTAAATTTTGGAACAATACATGTAAATATTCAGCGCAGTTACATACTTACACTCTAGAGTTTGTAAACCACTAACTCGTTCAATCATGCATGTTTTAGTCTTCCGCTCACTTAAACTAATCACATCCAGAGTATGGTATGTCGTTTTGGTATAATCTCACTCATGTTTAATACATTAATATGGACAACATTTAAACATCATTATCCATGTTGCATAAGTGATGTGTTGGATATCGGGAGTTGAGCTTTGTTTGAACCTCGAAATTCGGGGAGATACACCTAATCCCACCATTTTGGGGTTGGCTGTATGATCATGCTTTGTCAATCATATTCCAAACAGAAATTCTCATGATATACCAAACAGAAAACTAACTGTTAATATAGGTAGGGTAGATGTCAATTACCTATGCCCAATTTCTCGAGATTTGTCACCTGCATCTTAACAAACCCACATGTGCCACATAGGTTAGTTTTAATCTATGAGTATATATAGGATGTCTACACATGCCAACATGACTAATATGTACAACAACACATATGCTTCTTCATACAAATGAAAAATAGAAAAAATAAAAATAAAATAAAAATTGACTATACAAATCAACACTCTTATATGCTATATTTTTAGCTCCCGAAATGAAGAATTTTCAGTAGAATATGGGTGTTGTTAAGGAAAAGACTAGACTGGTGTGGAAACAGACTCATCTTTGGCAAAGAAATACATTCAACAACCTGTTTTATGCAATTATGTGGCGATGTTGTTCAAGAGCCAAAACCCGTTGATAAAAGCATTACAAGGATACAGGATGTTGCAAGCAATCATGCTTTAAGTATGCATTGTTGGGGTGAGGAAACGTGCTCTTTTATAATCATTTAGAAAAATAATAAGTGCATATATATACACCAGTTGTAAACTTGATATATTTAAAATTTGGCAATGTCTGCCCTTTGTTAAAAGAAACAAAATTCCTCACGTTTTCTAAAAGAAAAAACACTAAAAAAATGCCATCAAACTACCTAGAAATCAAACGCAGTGAAATTTTGTGACAGTCGAGAATGTGAATATTGATTAGAAGACCAATCACCAATACACTCAATGAAGATCATGATATGATATTTTTCATTCCTCACCACACATAACCTGCCCAATAGTTTGTAGTTTCTAAATAAAAAGATGCCCCCCATACCAATGTAAAAATATCATGTTTGACAGAAAAGCATATAAGAAATTTATAAATATTCGATCAAATAGCATTTCAAATAGTATGCATTGAAGGAAAATAAGGGCAATGTCATCATTTTTAAGAGAATAAACTTGAACTATTCTTAAACAGAGTTCCACACTTAAGTTGCTAAAAGCAAAGGAAGATTATACCAGAAATACAACTGAGAGAACTTTTTGACACCTTCCTAATCTAGGAAGTCGAAGCCGATAACCTGAGTCGGCATTAGGAATATCTTTGCCAGGTGAAAATCTTCACTTCCCTCCTTCGCAATCCATATGAAGACTTAGAAAAAGAAGCATCTGGAAATAAATGAAAGCTATATAGTAGAGTGTTTAGGGGAAGTAGCATAATAATATGGGCCAGAAGACCGGAACATCAAACATAGAAAAGGAGGTCATCACAAAAGCTATGCAGAAGGCCTTTGTAATAGAATACCTGAAAGCATGAGGGGCAAAGAATGTCACTTTCCAGAGACAACTGCATCAATTATTTAAACATCTGCCAATCTACATTAGAAGCTGAATTTACACTTTTTAAAGAAATCCAGGGTAAAATAACTGTAAAAAGAAAATTCAGGAAAACAAGTAACTTTAAGTTTCCTTGCAAAGATAAAACTTGTGCAAGTTATTTTACCCTTACAAAATGCAAAGATAAAATACTAGAAAGAAGTAGACACTGGGATTACTGCAGATCCAAAGCTTGGGCAAAGATAAAATACTAGATGGTGCTTGAGAAGGCGAAATCAAGCGTAATGGAATACCTGCTCACCATCTTTCAGTAGGGCTATCAATGGATCATATATTGAATCGGATTATATCCAAGAGTAAGGAGCATTCAGACAAGAAAGCAAAACAATCAATATAGAAAATTGCATATCACCAAAATAGGGTTGGAAAAGGAAGATGATAACATTCTGAGTCCCTGCCTCCCAAATCATTCCCTCCAAACAAAATACATTAGTTCAAACCTTTGTCCTGAATCATTACCCCAAAGCTAAAATTTTGGGATCCCTGGAAAGTGCCCCCAATAAAGAACTCCCACCCTTCTAAGGTATTTTGCCATTGAGAAAGAGAAATTTGGTTCTTCCATAAAAATGGTATGAATAGCCTTTTCCAAATGTACGCTAGATTTAAAGATTTGGTGTTAGTTTCTAAATATTTACAAGCTTATTCTAGTTCTGTATTCATCGTCAAGATCAACAAATCTCCAGGCTGGGGTGTTATTACTCATAGTAGCATCCCACTATCAAATAGATATAAAGCTCTAGAGCTTGGAAGATTAAAGCTTGCTGCCATGAGCTGGAAGCCCATTGCTACTGCCTGAATCAGTCAAAAAACATAATAGCAAAGGTCAAATTTCAGAAGTATATGACGTTGTTCTAGATGGCGACAGCTAATCACCAAAAATCTGAGAATTTTTTCTCCAACAAACAATTTTTGGAAACATTTTACCTTTGAAAACCTTAAATATGTTGTGCCAAACTGCACCAACAGAGAACTTGTCTCCAATATAATCCTTTCCTAGAGGCTAGCTAAGCCCCCTAGTAAACAGCGTCAGCTTCAGGTGGAAATCCTTATTGAGGCATAATGTATCTGCGATGAAATGCCGCTTTGTGATTAGTTCAACTTGTAACATGTACCAGACTGAATATAAATCCAAGAATCCAAAATTTTGTATCTGATTACTCTTTATGGAAAAGATCTGTTTCATCTAGAAATTTTGTTTCATGCTAATTGCAGACACCCCTACATTCACTAATTACACAAGCACGTGAGAATCTTACCTGCATTTCAGTTGTAATGCTAAAACCTTCACAAAAATCCAATTTTAAGATTCCCAACCCATTTATCACAAAGGAGCAACATGATCTTTGGCCTGAGTATATGTGCAGTGTACTAGGATTTTTCTCATAGAAGCATAATTTTCCATGATCAGCAGACCAACATCAGTTTCTGGCCCAGGGCATGTGCAAAGTGTACACTACCAGATGAATGAACTGGATTTTTGACATGTAAACCATCCAATGGACAGAACAATGGGTCACTCATGTGTGGATGGATCCATTTCTGGACACATTTTGGTCCCCAGAGAGCAATCAACATACACAGATTAACCTCAATCATATAAATCATAAAGTGATCCATGATTTTATTGTTCTTTTGCATACTTTGAATTATTTCCTAAATGCAATGCACATGCATTTTACTAATAGCATCTAGTTATGAATATTAACTAGAGGAAGGCGTAATACTTGCCTTACGAAGCTCAAGTTTTCCACCATCTTCTGGTGTAGAACATTTGCATGAAAGAGTCACTCCATGTTTGTCAAGCACCTACATTAAATAACAAAACTAAAAAAAAAAAACTTTGAGCATTACAACTTCATCTATTCAATGGAAACTAGTAAGAAAGTAGCCATAGAGGCTAAAATAATACCTTCACATGGTAATGCGCTTTCTTTGATGCATTACCAAATTCAGTCCTTGGGACAACCAGATCTTCAACAACTTGCATATATTCATCAGGAAAATTTGAATAAAATGTCTTCCTCACTTTAGCTTGAGCTGGAGAAAGAACGGTCACATTCCTCGGTGTTAATGGCAACCCAAAATCAACCTACATTGACGATGTTATCAGAAAGAAGGAAATAATAAATGAGAGTATCCATGTCTATTTCCTAACTGAGTTAAGCTGATTTAGGCTACTTTTGGATGCACAAGTGAATTGAATTCCAAACAAAGATTTTCTAGTTTCCACAACGAGTATGTATACCATTTGAAATGGATGCTAAAGGGCCTGTAATATTTATTAATGAAGAATTAAGTTTGTTTAGTTGATACAAAAACTTAGGAAATGTCTTAATTTATGTTTAAATTCTTTAGGCCAAAAAAATGTAAATTAAACATGATTTTTTAAAAATCAGGTAATGTCTAAACTAAGAAATATAAATAGCAGCAGCCAAACACATCAAAGAAATTCATAATTTGAAATGTAAAAACCAACAGAACCAAACATAAATTTTGTAAAAATCAGAGAATTTTTAAGCTGAAAAATATAAAAACCAACAACCAACACCTCTTAAGAAATTCACAATTCAGTTATTTCGAAATTATTATACTAACAATTGCAATTCAATCCAAACTTCAGCGTGGCCATGGTATATTGAAAGCGGATATGAAAATTAAACTTAAGTTATTTTCTAACTTCTGAATTGCATATACCTACCCAAGTATTGATAACTAGGCTCCAAATTGCAATTGCAGTGACTTTAAATAAATAAAATGTAATTAGGATTTGGTCATGAAAGAACATATTCAATAGTTATTGCAATTCAATTCAATTACACATCCAAATGCACCCTAGGTGATTTTAATCATTGCCTCATTCATGAAAATATAACCATAGTTAGAGGCCATGAGCCGATAGGCATGTGCCAATGCAAAAATGTAGCCCACGCCAACTGCATGTCCTCTTTTGGACAGTCACCTTGTATTAGAAACTAATTCCAAGATTATGAAATAAATGCAATCATTTGAACTTGGAAACATGTTAGAATTGGAGTCAGCTAGAAATAACAATTGTAATTTATCTCCTATGTAGAAATTCACCGAATTACTGCAATGGTTGGGACACATAAAATCAAGATCTTGCTTACAAGCCTTTGAAACATTAGCAAGTATTCCTGCCCAATATAGAGGAAAAACAGAATCAGTGTCCATAACCAACTATTTATGGGTTCCTGAACATCATTCATTGGTTTCATGGCTCAAATCAATCAACCAAGACAGATCATCATCCATTGCTTTTTCCGCATTTCAAGAAGTTAGAGAGAGAAAGTAGAACTAAACTAAAAGCATTCCATTCTCCACAAAATCACATTTCTTTGAGGTTTTAACAAACAACTCCTATACATTTTTTTCCAATACTAAGAGAGAGTTAAGACCAAAAAAAAAAAAAAAAAAAAAAAAAAAAAAAACATGAAAACATAATAAAAAGGCTAGCAAATGAATAAAGAGAGTGTCAATCTTGATATGAAGGCTCCCATTTTACCAATTTATAATCTATTCCTTGTATATATGTCATAGAAAACAACACAAGCTCTTTCTGTCATGAAACATTTTCAAAGAAATGTGCTGATTTAGGAACTCTACACCATTGCCAATGGATTTTGACAGAGTAGGCTGAGGAAAAGAGAATCAGTGAAGGGTAAAAAGTCCAGCTCGAGCACAAAGTTATTATTGGAGTTGGGCATAAAAGAAAGCAACTTTATTAGAAAACCAAAAAATTGACTACAAAAATCAAAAAAGAAAGAAAATATAGAAATAATAGAAACAGGAGCAATGAGAATTCTTCTTGCCTTATTATCATGATGCAAATCCCTACATGGGGCCCAAGCAAGGTGTGCCATATCCGTTATGATACGGCCGTATCGGCCGTTACGTAACGGTAACGGTTGACACCGTTACGCAATATGGGGTCGAAAGGGCCGTTACGGATTTCTGTGACCGTAACGGCCGTTACGGGCCATAACGGCCGTTACGGACCCGTAACGGCTGTTACGAGCCTTTATATATATATTTTTTTAAAAAACCCTTACCTTTTTCCTTTCTTCTTCTTCTTCTTCCTTTTCTTCTTATTCTCGGGCAGCTGCGGCTGCGGCTGCGGCCCTCCTTCTTCTTCTTCCTTTTCTTCTTCTTCTTCTTCTTCTTCTTCTTCTTCTTCTTCTTCTTCTTCTTCTTCTTCTTCTTTTCTTCTTCTTCTTCTTCTTCTTCTTCTCTTCTTCTCTCTCTCTCTCTCTCTCTCTCTCTCTCTCTTCTCTCTCTCTTTCCCTCTTTCCCTCTTTTTTCTTTTCTCTTCTTTCCCTCTTTTTTCTTTTCTTTGCTTTTCGGTTTCCCTCTCGCCCCCTTTTTTTTTATCTGCAGGTGCACCACGCACCAGCTGCTGTAGGTACGTGTCACGCTAAGACGAGCGCTGACACTCCTCGAGCTTCGAGTTGTATGAATGGTTCGAAAGAGATCAAAGTTACATGGGCTCCATAGTGATGTATTTATTATATCTACACCGTTCATCTATTTTCAGATATCATTTTAGAGCAATACCAAAAAATTGAATTATATCCAAAGATCATCTAGACCACACCAAAAATAGCAGCAGAGATAATGATTTTCACCGTTAAACAATTCGTAGGGCCACTGTAACGTTTATTTTCCATCCAATTTGATCAGACCCGAGTGGGCCCCACCATGATGTATATATTTTATCCATGTCGTCAATCCATTTTGCCACATCATTTTAGGTTAGGATCCAAAAAATTAGTAATATCCAAATCTCAGGTGGACCACACCATAGGAAACAGTGGTTATAGAATGCTCACCATTAAAAAATTCTTAAGGTCCACTGTAGTGTTGATTTTCAATCTAACTTTTTAATTGGGTCACACTGACGCGGATGAAGGGAAAACACACATGTCAGCTTGATCTAAAACTTTTGTAGCCCCCAATAAATTTTTAATGGTGAATATTTAATTATTATTATTTCTTATGGTGCAGTCTACCTGAGCTTTGGATGTGCCTCATTTTTGGGCTCATGCCCTAAAATTATTTGGCAAAATGAATGAACGGTGTGGATATAACACATTCATCACGGGTGGGGCCCAAAAAACTTCACGATCCGAGTCCCGCCTAATTCGGGCCTTAAAAAATTGTACACGAGACATATATTAACTTAAGATTTAGCAATTAAATTATGGACTACAATTGCTAACTTACAATGCCAAAATCAAATTGTTTAAATAGTTTTAATTGTTAATTTGTGGACTTTTATTTTTTAAAATAGAGCCTTATAATTTTTTTCATGATTCACTATCCAATAAATGTCCACCAATTCATAAGTAGGATAATGACAATAAATTACATGAATTTGAGGCTGATTTGGAGCATAGATTGGTCCTCCAAGTCAGCCCCAAATTAGCAACGCCATCTACCTGAATTTAATTTCATTTTTTTAAAGAACTATTGGGAAAAATGATATCAAGTTGTTAAGTATATATATTAGATATTTAGAAAATTAAATATATGAATTTTGTAGTCAAATTCAGGTTACCTGGTTCAAAAATTAATTTGACAGTCCGATACAACTTCTCACCAAAGAGTGGACCGTTACACCACCATATACATGTTCCAATTTATAAATGAATGCACATTTGGAATGCTTAGAATATTATGGATTTAATCCATATTTTTTCATATTTTTTTAGCAAAAAAAAAATTGCGCCGTTACGGGCCGTTACGCCCCCGTATTGCCGTTACGGCCTAGTATCCGTATCGGTTTCGGAGGGCACCGTTATACCAACCGATACCGATACGGCACACCTTGGGCCCAAGGGCTCACCAATGATCACAGACCATTCAAGTCCTGAAAAATTGTAACGCCCTGAAAATCGGGGGTCGAGCATAAACTCCACTCCCGAGTTCCAGAACATCACTTATGCAACAAAATGAATGATGTTTGAATGTTGACTGTATTCGTGCATTGAACATGAGTGAGATTAAGCCAAAGCAGCATATCATACTCCAGAGACAGTTAAATTTGCAAGAGGAAAACTGTGATAGATAGATAAAATATATAAACTATGAAGAGTCTCCAGAGTGTAATAACATTACCAGGTTAAATAATTTCAAATACAGTTCTAAAATATACAAATGTGAGGAAGTGTAATGTCTCCTATCCCAAGTACCGTAGCCCCGTCAATGCAATACCAAGTCTTCATAGACCTGTCAGAGATTACGTGTAGGAGAACTCCTCCTCAACATCATAGTAGTAGTTCGGCTCTGCTTCATAAGCATCGCCAACACCTGAAACTCAACAAATCTGGTTGGTGTTGCAAACACCGTCCCGTAACGTGGGAGTGAGTGATCAACTCAGTGGAACAATAAAGCATAGGTTAACATGTTATCAATTCAATCAAGCAGTAATGATAAAGCAGTACAATTCAAACAATTCTAACTACTCTTATTAAGTGCGAGAATGAAATGACATGATGCTGTATGCCCTTGCCAAACCACCCTCATGCGACATCATCTTACGTTCGCGAATGCTTAACTCCCTCAGTGCGCCACATCTACTAAGCACATGCGGTGCGATGATGATCATGATTACCAAGTTATTATTAGTCCATTTCAAACAGCAGTATTGGGAAACTAAGGTACCTCCCTTGTATCATTCCCAAACATGATCCATTCTAGGGTCGTCAATCCTAGATGATATCATACGATATTATGGTTTGAGAAGCGTAGTGAAGGCATCGCAAAGGGCTCGTCACCCGTCAGCGCGGATACAGATCTCACCGTATGCGGCTCAATTGCTATCCATCAGCTCGAGTACAGGTCTCACCGTACTCGGCTCAATCACTAGCCGTCAGCTCGAGTACAGGTCTCACCGTACTCGGCTCCACTCATACTCTAGTTGCTGTGAAAGGCTCATCGCCAATCACAGACCTTGGAGTATACTCGAAGATACTACAGAGGACTCGTCGCCCGTCAGCACGAGTACAGGTCTCACCGTACTCGGCTCTCGCCGTAAGTATCGACAGCTCGAATACAGTGTCCCATACCATCGTATTCGGCTCACGAGTTTGGTTGCGCAATGGTCACTACGGGGAGGCACATGGCCCTAGCGTAGGCCGACAGCTCGACCACGGTGTCCCATACCACCATGCCCGGCTCATGCATCTTAGCGGATCGAGGTACCATGGTTAAAAGGGGTTTCACTGGTAAGTTTGGTACCCTAGGTTCAAGCAGTAGCGTCCAAGCAGGGTGAACATGCATAAGGCAGATCGGGTTACTTGATGAGCTCGACTAGCACGGTCGCCCGTTGAGCTGCACGACATGAAGTGTATAAACAACTTCGTGTGGCCTAACCACTGCCGACAGGCAACGCACGACTCGAGTTCGTCGAACACATCCCACGTGGCAAATGAATCTCAGCCACGAATTCAATCCCGTTACCGATTGCCTGGACTATAATCATAGTCCCAAACACAACCAATTGCAGATAGATAAAGCAGTAATGGATCAAGATTCAACTCATACAATCAAGTCTGATATTATCCGTTTAGGGCTGCCAGGGCTATTGCACGCACTCGTTGCTTCGCTCCCCATCACCCATGACGGATCATACAACGTAAATATAAATTTAAACATATGCATTACATAGTTAAAATCATGAAGCAGTTGAGCATGTTATGAATCACAACACAAGCATGAGTTTGTATATGTTCAATTCCTAATCACACAACTATCAAAGGAGATCATACACATAGTTAAAAGAGGTTGAGAATCATATCTCAACACCCTTATACATTACCATTTGCTAACTACTACACATTCAGACATTTCAAGAAACACTTAAACAAACATACATCAACATACATGACATATGTCGATCACATAGGCATTAGGCCAAATCCTTTCACTAGGGAGTTGCCCCAATCATAACACGCGTACACCCACGACGGATAGTCATGGCAAGCAGGAACCCAAGTTCCATATTCATTCAGCTATTTCCACAAACACTTGGGCCACACATTTTAGCATATATAGTGTATATTGGCCGTGGCGTGACTTAGGGCAAATCCTTTCGTCAAAGGGGCATCGCCAATACATAAATCATAAATCCATGACAATTAGTCATGGCGAGCACGAATGAGAATTCCATACTCATTCAGTCATTTTCACAAACACTTAGAATACACTATTACAACATACATGGTGCATGTTAGCAAAACATCTATTAGGGTTATCCCTTAGCCAAGAGAGTATTTTATCCATGTATAATATATTATTACAGCAAATAATCATGGCAAACACATCTCCATATACATACGTATACGGTACTTTCTACAATACAGTATTTCTACATACATAGTGTATATTAGTAGAACATGTATTTGGACGAATCCTTTCCCCAAATTAGTATTTTATCCATATATCATATATTCATACAACAATTAAACATGTCAAACACATTTCCAAAAAATATACGTATACCGTACTTTCTACAAATACCTA
The DNA here is from genome assembly GCA_021015155.1 of Magnolia officinalis. Taxonomy (NCBI): domain Eukaryota; kingdom Viridiplantae; phylum Streptophyta; class Magnoliopsida; order Magnoliales; family Magnoliaceae; genus Magnolia; species Magnolia officinalis. The sequence goes on along the minus strand of JAJHSJ010000014.1, from coordinate 36,638,068 downwards.
GAGTATGTAGAATTCCATATTTTGCATCTTTAATCGAAACAAGAAACGGAAAGCACTTTGTACATGTGCAATTGCATGCAGATCATGAATCTATCATTATCTGACATTGAAAGCGTTGAAAACCATAACCTATACACCTAAAGTCCGCACCTTTTGTCGTAGAATCGTAACGGAATCGATAGGTTTGCTAAGCTTCCGTATTCGGCAGTTTGACAACCTATAGAACGAAATAGGTTAGCTATTTCACAACCTACAACAGTCTAAACCCCAAAACAGATTAGGGTTAGGGTTTCTTACCTAGAAACGACGCGGAAACGCCGGGAAAAACGTCAAGAAAGGGATGGTGCAGCCCGTGTGTGGCAGGGAACGATAGTAGGGAGATTCTCCCACTTCTCCCTCACTTTCTCTCTCTTTTCCCTCTCTCAAATCCCAAATTCGTATGGCTGCCATGAGAGAGGGTTTAAGGTCCTTATATAGTCTCAAAACTCACCGAAATAGACTCCTGTTCAAGGGTTACTGCTAATATAGGTATTTCGACACTTTTCCAGCTCAAAAGAGAGATTCTGGTGGCCCTCCTTGAACCAAACGTCAGACTTAAGCTCACCACACATGGATCTATGTGGGATTACGTTTTCGACTCGATCGGATTCCCAGATCGCACGTGGCGGACCACTTTCAGTTCAACGGTTAGTGGGCCACGATCCGAAATTCCAAGTACATGTAAATGTTCCTGAAAATTTTCTTAATCCGAGGGTGTAATTTAGTCTGATTCTGACGGTCAGGTTGCTTAATACTGATGCGCAAGCGAATGGTGCCAGATCACTATTCCAGATATTTATTTTGTAAAGAGAATAGTGTTTTTCACACTCCCTCGCTGTGGATCCAAACGAATGGCCGTGGGACATCGGCTGGACCTGATTTTCGAGATGATTGTCAAGCCCAGTGAGGCGGTCCTAGTTCCTTAACTTCGTGTTAATCGGACTTCCGAGGTGCGGTCTAGACCTAATACGAAGTTTCATTTCATTCCCGAGAGCAGCCAGGAAATGAGTTTGGTTCTAAACTTTAGGGTAACCTAGAGTCACTGATTTTACAAGTTTTGGGTCTTGCAGATCGTATTTAAAGCGATCCCAACGGATTTCATGGCTAATTGAGTTTTGCACTTAGTTAACTTTGTTAAATTTCTAAAGGATTTAATCCTAATTATTTTCTGGTTGAGATGGTACTTAGGCCTTTGTAGTTTGTATATAAAGTGATCCAAGTTTTACTACTTAGCTAGTTTAAGTTAGTGTCTAGGGCGAAAGTGCTTTGGAAAATTGAAAGCATAAGGTAGTGAAGGGTGGGATTTGTGAAGAAAATGGTTTAAAGAGCAATTTTAGACTGTGGGATTGAGTTTTGACAAGTTGATAAGGTCTTAGGATCGACCCATTGCCCTAGGACGTCTAATCCCAGGTTGGCAAAAATTCGGGATGTTACAATCTACCCCCCTTAAAACAAAATTTCGTCCCCGAAATTGGCTAAGGGTAATAAGGGAAGATTCCTATTATTTCACTTGCCTAAGACTTATTGATTTCCAAGTTTCTACGCGTGGTAGGGTATATACCAGCTGATTCATTTTAGTCTACCCCCCTTAAAACTTATTTTTCTATCCATTTCTCATACCCTGATGGTTTGCTACAATTTATTTCTGTACCTATTTGGAGTCTTGACGACAATTTCCAGCAATTTAGAGTAAGATAGTTGTTTTCAATGTTTGACCAACACGGAGAGACGTTTGTAGTGGGCTTGATCCCGATACATTGATCATCTACCGGGCCAGGGTAGGAAGCTCATCGTATCCCTTCCGAATCCTGATGGATCCTGGTCGTCCGCTCGTCAACAGAGAGTCCATCGGTAGTCACCCAGGATTGGGAATTGGGTTAAGCCGCGAAAACTTCGCAGTTGTAGATGTCAGTAACTCCGTAGTCCGATCACTCTAGAAACATAGGGAATGTCCACCACAGGAAGGTTAAAATTGTCTATTTCTAAGGTTGCCCTTTAGGTCTTAGTCTAAGAGAGTCTTCGTTATTATCTATGTCAAAGGAAATGGGGAATCAAATCGTACTAGATCATCCTAAAACGGTTCCTTATAGTAGAACTTGCTAGGGCTTCTATAATGTTCGTACTCAACGAGCACCGTTTCGATCCTGGGCCAGTGGGGTAGGGTCCACCATGTTTCTGCTGCGCCACCCAGGTCAAAGAGGTGTATTAGGTGACCTAACTAGCTTGGGCTCATAATGTTCTACCCCCTTAAAATTTACTAGGTATCGAGAGGAGCTACAAAAGATGGGTAATATGGTTGATGTTAGGGGCAGGTGTGAGTTTGAGGCAAGATGCCTAATTCTACCAAGGGGTTTTGTCGCGGTTCAGACTTATCCTATTTAATGATGTCTGGCTTAACAGGCAGGCTATCTTTCTACGTTCATACGCACAATATGTATGCCGACATGGCATGCGATTTGAGACCTAATTCCTAACTAATTGTTACCCATTTGGGTAATTCCTTGGGGCCTAAAAGAAAATCTCTATTGGCTATATATTCTTAACACTTCTCGAAGACGAAGTTATAAACTTTTAGTTGTAAGTGGTCGGGCCAACACGGAAGGAATGTTGTGTGGTGGGTCTGAGTCGGATACATGGACCTTCTGCCTCGCGAAGACAGAAAGTTGCCATATCATTTCTTAATCCTAGTCGATCCCGACCTTCTGCTTGATCAGAGCATAGGGTTCATTGGTCACTACCAGGATTGAGAATTCGATTCAAACTGTGAATACCTCGCTTATATGTAGTTTCTCTACTCCGTGTTCCCGATTGTACTAAGTCCTCGAGAAGGAAATTCTAAGGGATGTATTGATTGGACCTAACATTGAATCCAAGGGATATATAGGTTTTCTCTAATCGTGAATAGTTTCTACGTCAAAACAAGCTCCCTAAGAGTTACTAAGGAAGCCTAAAGTATTAAGAGGATTCAACAACGGAACGGGGTCTCGCTCCAACCTATTCAAGCCAACTAACTACGTCTATCACTCAATCATCTTAGCATTGTTAGTCGTTTACATTTCTTAGTCTAATCAGCAGCCTAGGCTCAACTTATAAGCAGTGGTAATCCACTAGTTGTAATCTAAAGTCTATGCTTATACACCAGATGATTTTATACCCTTTCTAAATAAAGAAATTATTTTATCGCCTAGGGTCAAAGTTGTCTGATTGGAATTGGGTTGCCGGAACTCGAATTTAACTACGCACGAGCATTTCACATATGCTCATACCAGCTAAGAGGATCCTAAGGTTCACATTATTAATTTGTTGGATTTCCTCTACGGTCAGGTCTGTCGAAATCTAGGAGCACTGCTCTAGGTCCAAGTTCCAAAGGTCTATTTGGTCAGTGGTCTTAAGTTGTATTAAATGGGACTGTATTGCTAATCCTACTTCAGGATTAGGAATGGCAAGGTTGGTAGGAGGGTGGGTGGGATAAAAATGTAGATAAGTGAGTCTTGTGTTGGAAAAGGGTGAGATGGGATTTCTAAATCCCAGGATAATGAATTTCTAAGTGTTATTTGAAAGGAAATCTCGGAATTTACTTTTAATTGCTAACATTCCAAACATGGCATTGGAAAACATGGAATACACCCAATTTAGGGACAATACTTTACACATACATTTATTATTACTTTTACAATTCAATCCACCTTACTCACCTAACGCAGTTGGCCGAACGGGCCCTAAAGGGAGAAAAGGGGCTGAAGTTTTTGGTTCTCCACGAACTTGGGTCTCAACAGTGGTTGTAGAGGCCCAAAGAACAAGGATTTGTAAAGGAAAGTGGAGAGATGGGTTGGGTAGAGAGGTTACACGTTTTTGAGCTCCAAATGAGGGGTGTAGGAGCTCAAATGAGAGAGAATGATGAGGGTAGGAGGATAGGTAGGGCTGTAAACGATGGAGTGATGTATGGTTGGACAGGAAACAACGAAATGGGCGATTGGAGTGGAGGTTTGAGAGAGAAAACAACAAGAATAGGAGGAAAAGAGAGATTGGAGGGACGTTTGAGAGAGAGGGGGGCTACTGACCTAAATATCCTAAACCCCAGGCCAAACCGCACCAACCACGTGCTAGGGGAGGTCGGGCCGACCAGTCCCAGGCCCGGCCCCACGTCCGAATCACCACCTGACCGCGGTCCGCCGCCGGAACCGCGGTTCTGCCGCGGTCCGCCTTGGTCGGAACCGCGCCGCCGCGGTGGGGCCGTGTTCTCCGTGGTCCCAAGGTGCCAAATGCACCCTGGTTCGACCCTGGGTCCCATCGGATTTAAGTGGGGAGGCCCCCGACTCCGATTCGCTCCATTTCAGGTAGTTTCGGGATAATCGGACGTAACTTGTAATCCGGAATGAGTTATCTGATGTAAAATATATGAATTTGGGGTAGAACGAGCTAATGAAGCCAACCAACTCGCTATGCCGGGTTGTGCAGCCCGGAATTGTGAGAAAATCCTCCGTTTGACGGTCATTTCCCCGTTTCAATTTCGTTTTGCTAAAAATGGTAGTTTTAGTTTAATTACTCTTCATCGGTCGATCTTTAGGAGTTACGCTCATTGTGAAAAGAGCCTGGAATAATTAGGAGAACGGTTTGGTGAAGCCAAATAGGACACTTACTATTTTTGGGTGAAAGCCTTGCACACTTAGTAGACATCATGACCCGTAGTAAGTCGCGAATTCTAGGAGTTTTAGTTGTAGTTTGTTTCTGATTTCATTCCCATTACTTGGTATCCCTATTTAAAGGGCTGTGAACTCATTTTTAAGCATTCATTAATCAATTTCGAATGTATTAGAATTTATTTATATTGTCTGCTTTCTTTCCTCATGGATTTGGGAAGTCTCTGTGAGGAGTCCAGAGAAGTTCCGAGGATTCGGAGTAGTTATCATCATCACTCTTATCCCGTATTCTACCAATTTTCAATGGTTGGGGCGAGGTGGATTGTAATCTAGAAGCATCTATAGACGGTCTAGGAATGTTTTAAGGTCGACCCGTGCGACCATGGTTGAATACAGATTCGATTTCGGCGTTCAACTTTAGTGAACTTCGCCGATTGGCAAAATCGGAATACCTATGACTGTTTCTATGTTCCGTCGCTCCCTCCTAAGTCAGAGTGCGTCAGTGTGCATGTGTGACCATAACCCAGGTCCGGTTTAATCCAAATCATGCTCTGATACCATCTTATAATGCCCTGAAAATCAGGGGTCGAGCATAAACTCCACTCCCGAGTTCCAGAACATCACTTATGCAACAAAATGAATGATGTTTGAATGTTGACTGTATTCGTGCATTGAACATGAGTGAGATTAAGCCAAAGCAGCATATCATACTCCAGAGACAGTTAAATTTGCAAGCGAAAAACTGTGATAGATAGATAAAATATATAAACTATGAAGAGTCTCCAGAGTGTGATAACATTACCAGGTTAAATAATTTCAAATACAGTTCTAAAATATACCAAATGTGAGGAAGTGTAATGTCTCCTATCCCAAGTACCGTAGCCCCGTCAATACAATACCAGGTCTTCATAGACCTGTCAGAGATTACGTGTAAGAGAACTCCTCAACATCATAGTAGTAGTTCGGCTCTGCTTCATAAGCAATGCCAACACCTGAAACTCAACAAATCTGGTTGGTGTTGCAAACACCGTCCCGTAACATGGGAGTGAGTGATCAACTCAGTGGAACAATAAAACATAGGTTAACATGTTATCAATTCAATCAAGCAGTAATGATAAAGTAGTACAATTCAAACAATTCTAACTACTCTTATTAAGTGCGAGAATGAAATGACATGATACTGTATGCCCTTGCCAAACCACCCTCATGCGACATCATCTTACGTTCGCGAATGCTTAACTCCCTCAGTGCGCCACATCTACTAAGCACATGCGGTGCGATGATGATCATGATTACCAAGTTATTATTAGTCCATTTCAAACAGCAGTATTGGGAAACTAAGGTACCTCCCTTGTATCATTCCCAAACATGATCCATTCTAGGGTCGTCAATCCTAGCTGATATCATACGATGTTATGGTTTGAGAAGCGTAGTGAAGGCATCGCAAAGGGCTCGTCACCCGTCAGCGCGGATACAGATCTCACCGTATGCGGCTCAATTGCTGGCCGTCAGCTCGAGTACAGGTCTCACCGTACTCGGCTCAATCACTAGCCGTCAGCTCGAGTACAGGTCTCACCGTACTCGGCTCCACTCATACTCTAGTTGCTGTGAAAGACTCGTCGCCAATCACAGACCTTGGAGTATACTCGAAGATACTACAGAGGACTCGTCGCCCGTCAGCACGAGTACAGGTCTCACCGTACTCGGCTCTCGCCGTAAGTATCGACAGCTCGAATACAGTGTCCCATACCATCGTATTCGGCTCACGAGTTTGGTTGCGCAATGGTCACTACGGGGAGGCACATGGCCCCAGCGTAGGCCGACAGCTCGACCACGGTGTCCCATATCACCATGCCCGGCTCATGCGTCTTAGTGGATCGAGGTACCATGGTTAAAAGGGGTTTCACTGGTAAGTTTGGTACCCTAGATTCAAGCAGTAGCGTCCAACCAGGGTGAACATGCATAAGGCAAATCGGGTTACTTGACGAGCTCGACTAGCACAATCGCCCGTTGAGCTGCACGACATGAAGTGCATAAACAACTTCGTGTGGCCTAACCACTGCCGACAGGCAACGCACGACTCGAGTTCGTCGAACACATCCCACGTGGCAAATGAATCTCAGCCACGAATTCAATCCCGTTACCGATTGCCTGGACTATAATCATAGTCCCAAACACAACCAATTGCAGATAGATAAAGCAGTAATGGATCAAGATTCAACTCATACAATCAAGTCTGATATTATCCGTTTAGGGCTGCCAGGGCTGTTGCACGCACTCGTTGCTCCGCTCCCCCATCACCCATGACGAATCATACAACGTAAATATAAATTTAAACATATGCATTACATAGTTAAAATCATGAAGCAGTTGAGCATGTTATGAATCACAACACAAGCATGAGTTTGTATATGTTCAATTCCTAATCACACAACTATCAAAGGAGATCATACACATAGTTAAAAGAGGTTGAGAATCATATCTCAACACCCTTATACATTACCATTTGCTAACTACTACACATTCAGACATTTCAAGAAACACTTAAACAAACATACATCAACATACATGACATATGTCGATCACATAGGCATTAGGCCAAATCCTTTCACTAGGGAGTTGCCCCAATCATAACACGCGTACCCCACGACGGATAGTCATGGCAAGCAGGAACCCAAGTTCCATATTCATTCAGCTATTTCCACAAACACTTGGGCCACACATTTTAGCATATATAGTGTATATTGGCCGTGGCGTGACTTAGGGCAAATCCTTTCGTCAAAGGGGCATCGCCAATACATAAATCATAAATCCATGACAATTAGTCATGGCGAGCACGAATGAGAATTCCATACTCATTCAGTCATTTTCACAAACACTTAGAATACACTATTACAACATACATGGTGCATGTTAGCAAAACATGTATTAGGGTTATCCCTTAGCTAAGAGAGTATTTTATCCATGTATAATATATTATTACAGCAAGTAATCATGGCAAACACATCTCCATATACATACGTATACGGTACTTTCTACAATACAGTATTTCTACATACATAGTGTATATTAGTAGAACATGTATTTGGACGAATCCTTTCCCCAAATTAGTATTTATATCCATATCATATATTCATACAACAATTAAACATGTCAAACACATTTCCAAAAATATACGTATACAGTACTTTCTACAAATACCTAGAGTATGTAGAATTCCATATTTTGCATCTTTAATCGAAACAAGAAACGGAAAGCACTTTGTACATATGCAATTGCATGCAGATCATGAATCTATCATTATCTGACATTGAAAGCGTTGAAAACCATAACCTATACACCTAAAGTCCGCACCTTTTGTCGTAGAATCGCAACGGAATCGATAGGTTTGCTAAGCTTCCGTATTCGGCAGTTTGCCAACCTATAGAACGAAATAGGTTAGCTATTTCACAACCTACAACAGTCTAAACCCCAAAACAGATTAGGGTTAGGGTTTCTTACCTAGAAACGACGCCGGAAACGCCGGGAAAAGCGTCAAGAAAGGGATGGTGCAGCCCGTGTGGTGGCAGGGAACGATAGTAGGGAGATTCTCCCACTTCTCCCTCACTTTCTCTCTCTTTTCCCTCTCTCAAATCCCAAATTCGTATGGCTGCCATGAGAGAGGGTTTAAGGTCCTTATATAGTCTCAAAACTCACCGAAATAGACTCCTGTTCAAGGGTTACTGCTAATATAGGTATTTCGACACTTTTCCAGCTCAAAAGAGAGGTTCTGATGGCCCTCCTTGAACCAAACGTCAGACTTAAGCTCACCATACATGGATCTATGTGGGATTACGTTTTTGACTCGATCGGATTCCCAGATCGCACGTGGCGGACCACTTTCAGTTCAACGGTCAGTGGGCCACGATCCGAAATTTCAAGTACATGTAAATGTTCCTGAAAATTTTCTTAATCCGAGGGTGTAATTTAGTCTGATTCTGACGGTCAGGTTACTTAATACTGATGCGCAAGCGAATGGTGCCAGATCACTATTCCAGATATTTATTTTGTAAAGAGAATAGTGTTTTTCACACTCCCTCGCTCCGGATCCAAACGAATGGCCGTGGGACATCGGCTGGACCTGATTTTCGAGATGATTGTCAAGCCCAGTGAGGCGGTCCTAGTTCCTTAACTTCGTGTTAATCGGACTTCCGAGGTGCGGTCTAGACCTAATACGAAGTTTCATTTCATTCCCGAGAGCATCCGGGAAATGAGTTTGGTTCTAAACTTTAGGGTAACCTAGAGTCACTGATTTTGCAAGTTTTGGGTCTTGCAGATCGTATTTAAAGCGATCCCAACGGATTTCATGGTTAATCGAGTTTTGCACTTAGTTAACTTTGTTAAATTTCTAAAGGATTTAATCCTAATTGTTTTCTGGTTGAGATGGTACTTAGGCCTTTGTAGTTTGTATATAAAGTGATCCAAGTTTTACTACTTAGCTAGTTTAAGTTAGTGTCTAGGGCGAAAGTGCTTTGAAAAATTGAAAGCATAAGGTAGTGAAGGGTGGGATTTGTGAAGAAAATGGTTTAAAGAGCAATTTTAGACTGTGGGATTGAGTTTTGACAAGTTGATAAGGTCTTAGGATCGACCCATTGCCCTAGGACGTCTAATCCCGGGTTGGCAAAAATCCGGGATGTTACAAAAATGCTCATTACTTCCATTTTACAATCCCGTATTCAAATGGACATAATCATCCAGTAAGGGTACATCTTGGGCCATTTATGATCGACAGTAGAGCCATCTGATCCAACAATCATTGTGACCACTTGGGCCCCACATAGGAAATCCACTGGTTGATATGATAAATGTATCAGAGGCTAATGCAACAGGGGATTTATTGGTTAACTTGGTAGAAGAATTGACGGCTAACCTTACCAAGGAACCAAACCTCATAGAGCATGTAGCAGGTAGCAATATAAGAGTTGTAAACAATGAGAACTAGATAAGTGTGGAAGATGCTAGGATCCCAATTAGCCATGGAGGTCCTGTTCTAGTTCCTGGCTTGACCCCTACTCCTGCTCCAAAGTCATTAACTAAGGAAGCATTTTTTAAAGAAGTCACAAATGACATGGTCACCGACCCTTCTATTGCAGCTAATGAAGCTACCGACAGTGAAATACGAATACCCGAGGTAACCATCTGAAAAGGCAAAGTTTTTCATTTTCGAGTTTGTTTCCTTAATAAGCGATTGACTTCCCATGGTGCTCCCTTTAGCACAACTGAGCTAGATATGGCAGAGCTTTGTATTTGTGTGTGTGTTTGTTTCTTTCAATCTTTCCTACCATTGATAAAACAGATACATCTCTGGTCATTGTCAGAACTATAGTTTTCATCAATATCTACAATGTGCAGATGATAATGGCTAGGGTGTTTCATGTTGTAATGCAACATGTGAATACAATAGTGGTCTCGCACACTGCAATATTAAATCAGCAACATTTAATTCTCTGACTTCAAAAGAACTTCATTAGATGTTAACAGAAAATGCAAGTGAGTGTTACAAACCACAAAGTAAATCACAAAATGAATATGAGATTCTCCCTGTAGGATATAAAATGGGTTGTAGCATATTACAACCAATTATAGCTGCAAATTTGACAAGCATCCACAAAATGTCCATTTTTAGGAAGTTGGGTGTCTAATTGGTTTACATTTTGGAATAAGACTTAGCTAGGAGGCACGCTATACATTTGACAATCCAGATCCATAAACATGTCATCTGGTAAACATTAACATACTAGACCAATATGGTGGACATTAGAAAAACCCTAATCAATAAAGGATTTTCTTTGAGAAGTATTGCATGACAATTTCCATAGTCACATAATAAAAAAGGATTTTCTAATGTATTAGAGATACATGTCGAAGGGATACAAATAAAAAAGAAATGAAAAGAAAAGAAACAAGTCAACAAGATAAAGAAAGGCAGAAAAAAACAACAACAAAAAACTAGTGAGCTCATGATTGACTACAAGTATTAAAAAATCCACAACGAGATTGCTGTAAAAGCAAACTTACAAGTTAAGGCAATACACCAAAAGGAAAATGTACTTGGCCAAGCAACAAAATACAAGTTCGAAGTAAAAGCTGTCAACTAAATCAATCAAAGGTTAATAGAATGCAATGACGTTTAACTTTATCCAAAGTGCATGGCAGTCAGAGGAACAAGCTTCACAGCAACACAGAAATTCAAAGCAGCAGCTGAGAAGTGAGAAGTCAATGTCCAAAACTGAAATGTATGTTGGGGGCCTTGCACAAAACCTTAGGATCTAGCCCTCCAGAACAATCCAGAATTATGGATAATAAAGCAATGAAAATAATCAATGCATCAATCACACACCACACAAAAGAATTTTACGTGGAAAACCCTCAAAGAGGTAAAAACCACGGGACCTCGTCCAGATCAACAATCCACTATGAAGTAAAATGTTTACAACCTTCTTCACTCACGCAGGAGTGGATGAACAATGAAAGAATAAAGAAAACCAGAGAGATCTCATCGATTACGAGGACGTAGGAGCGCTGAGATATAGACTGCACCGTAGATCACCTCCACGAGCATAACCTCCCTTCTACAAGCTTCCTCTCTCTCTTTCTCCTCCTCTCTCTCACCTTTGATAGCCCTCTTGTGTTTTATCTCATCAACACAACATGCCCTAAAAAAACCCTAGGGACTCTTTTTTATAGTTTTAGGAAACTCCTTTCCGCATCCTAGTTGCGAAAGGACTTGCGCATCCCAGTTGCGAAAGGACTTTGCGCATCCCAGTTGCGCTAAAGGACTTGCGCATCCCAGTTGCGAAAGGACGATAGGTCAAAAAACCCATGAAATCTCCCCCTTTTTGACCCAGGAGGGATTCACCTTCTTTAAGCCAGTCAGGTTTCTACAAATATCAAACTTGCCCTTGAGCAAGGCCTTAGTCATCATATCTGACCCATTATCATCCGTGTGGACCTTCTCAAGCTGTAACACCTTCTGTTCCAAAGTATCCCTGATCTAGTGATACCGAATCTCTATGTGCTTTGACTTGGAATGCTGACTTGGATTCTTACTAAAGTGTATAGCACTCTGACCATCGCAATAGACCACGTGCTCCTCCTGCTTTAGGCTAAGTTCCTGTAGGAACCTTTTCATCCAAAGCATCTCTTTACATGCCTCTATGACTGCAATGTATTCGGCCTCTGTCGTCGATAATACTACGACCTTCTGTAACTTGCTGCGCCAAAAAATCGCTCCCCCTGCAAACATGAACATGAACCCCGATGTAGATTTCCTGGAGTCTATGTCACCTGCCATATCTGCATCTGTGTAGCCCTCTAACACAGGTTTACTGTCACCAAAGCATAGGCTCAACCTGGATGAGCTCTTAGATACTGCAATATCCACTTCACCACTCCCAATGCTCTTTGCCAGGATTGGTAAGATACCGGCTGACAACACCAACCGCATATGCTATGTCTGGGCGTGTACACACCATAACATACATCAAACTTCCTACAGCTGACGCGTAGGGTATCTTCTGCATCTCTTCCACCTCTGCCTTCGTCTTGGGACACTGTTTGTCGCTCAATCTGAAGTGACCATCTAGTGGAGTACTGACTTGCTTCGCTGCATTCATATTGAACCGCTCTAGGACTTTCTCAATATACCGCTCTTGTGACAGCCAGAGCTTCCTGCTGCTTCTGTCACGGGTTATCTCTATTCCTAGGATCTGTCTAGCCGGGCCCAAGTCTTTCATCGCAAAAGACTTGCCCAACTCCTGTTTCAGCCTGTTTATCTTCTTGATGTCTTTTCCCATGATGAGCATGTCATCAACGTATAATAGCAGAACTAAGAAATCACCATCTGAGAACTTGCGCGTGAACACACAGTGGTCCGACTCCGTTCTGTCATACCCATGTTTCAACATAAACGAGTCAAACTTTTTGTATCATTGTCGTGGAACTTGTTTCAGCCCATACAAACTCTTCCTCAGCCTACACACCATATGCTCCTTGCCCTTGACTTCGAACCCCTCTGGTTGGTGCATGTAGATCTCTTCTTCCAGGTCACCATGGAGAAAGGCAGTTTTAGCATCTAACTACTCTATCTCCAGATCCATGCTAGCCGCCAACCCAAGCAACACCCGTATGGATGTCATCTTCACCACTGGTAGAATATCTCCTCGAAGTCTATGCCTTTCCTCTGACCAAAACCTTTCACCACAAGTCTGACCTTGAACCTTGTCTGTGAATTCTTCTGCTCAACCTTCTTTCTGAACACCCACTTGTTGCTCAAAGCTTTCTTGCCCTTAGGCAGTTTCACCATGTCATAGGTGTGGTTCTTATGCAAGGATTCCATCTCTTCTTGCATAGCTTTCAACCACTCCCCCTTATGCTCGTCGGCTAGGGCCTCAGAATAATCTTCTGGCTCTCCCCCATTAGTCAGCATAATGTACTCATGTGGCGAGTACCTCTTGGACGATTGTCTGTCCCTAGATGACCTCCTCACCTGTGGCTCAACAGGTGGATCAAGCGGGGGCTGCTCCCCTGGTCCATCTTCTGAAGGAACTCCCTTGTCCTCTGCACCTTGCTGTACTCCCCCGTCATCAGGTACCATGGGAGGAATAATCAGATCTGTGTCCTCTAGCTCACCTGAACTAGGCTGATTCTTCTCTGACTTACCTATGTCTTCTATACACTAATCTTCAAAGAAAACCACATCTCTGCTCCTGACGAGCTTCCACTCGGTCGGATCCCACAATCTATAACCAACTTTTCATCACCGTACCCGAAGAACACACACTGCCTGATCTTCATATCGAGCTTGGACCTCTCGTCCTTTGGTACGTGAACGGATGCCCTGCATCCAAACACCCTTAGATGACTGTACGATGGATCCTGTCCAGTCCACACCTTCTTAGGTATTTCTCCATTCAGCGGGGCTGATGGAGACCTGTTTATCAAATACACCGCCGTGTGCATTGCTTCTCCCCAGAACGTCTTGGGCAATTTCGCATGAGATAACATGCATCTGATTCTCTCAACAATGGTACGATTCATTCGCTCAACTACACCATTATTACTCGTGAAAGTCGCCAATATATTCACCACCATTGTTAGTGCGGATGCACTTCAATGGTCTACTTGTCTCTCTCTCGACCATAGCATGAAACAATTTAAACACACCAAAGACCATGTCCTTGGATTTCAAAGCATAAGCCCAAACCCTCCTAGATGCATCATCTATAAAAGTAACAAAATACAATGCCCCACCCAAGGTTTTTATCCTCATAGGACCACAAACATCAGAATAAACCAAATCTAATGCATGCACTTTATTAACATGAGAAGCAGTTTTAACAAATGAAACTCTATGTTGTTTCCCTGATAAACAATCAAGATAGGTTTTGAGAGGTGTACCTGTCACGTCTGGAAGGAGCCGCTTCTTTGCTAGTACCTGAAGCCCTTTTTCACTCATGTGGCCTAGACGCCTGTGCCACATGCCAATAGCTGAATCTTTCACTGCGTTCAACCCACCCTTGCACATACTGACACTTGCCTTGTAAAGGGTGTAACACTTCTTTCCTCTTGCACGATCAATGAACCCTTGATGAGCTTCCATCGCTCACCAGCAAACCGGCTTTCATAGCCATCATCATCCAACCTTCCCATCGACATCAAGTTGAGGTGAAGGTCTGGGATATGCCTCACATTCCTGAGAACCAATGTGCAGCCCACATCGGTCTTCACACAAATATCACCAACTCCCACAATCTTCGATACGCCAGAATTTCCCATCCTCACAGTCCCACAGTCACTTGACTTGTAGCTTGTGAAGAAGTCCCTGTGTGGAGTTGCATGAAAAGAAGCTCCCGAGTCTATCACCCAGTCGGTGTCCTGATTCGTAGCCGTGAGACATGCGTCATGATCTGCAAAAAGAATAACTACAACGTCGCCATCTGAAGCGACCGCAGTGGAATCTGATTCATCTTCCTTCCCTTTTTCTTTCTTGTCGTTTTTCTTACCACGACATTCATGCTTGTAATGGCCCTTCTTGCCACAATTCCAGCATTCAACATCTTTTCTTTTACTTGACTTGCCTCTTGATTTATCTCGGGCCTTCCCGCCCTTCCTGTTCTTTCCTCTCCCCCGTTCCTGTGTCACAAGAGCCTCTTGTTGAGTAGACCCCTGAGACTTCCTCCTTGTCTCTTCATTGAAGAGACAGCTTGTCACCTGTTCCATGGATATCTTTCCGCCTAGCGCGGAGTTACTTAGAGACACCACCAATGTCTCCCAACTGTCAGGCAATGAACTAAGCAATAGTAAAGCCTGCAATTCATCATCCAGGACCATCTTCATAGAGGTGAGTTGGTTCACTGTATTGCTGACCTCATTCATGTGCTCGGCCACAGAACCACCATCTTTGAATTTGAGATTCACAAGTCGCCTTATCAGAAAAATCTTATTACCGGCTGTCTTCCTCTCATACAGCCCTTGTAATTTCAGCCATAGGCTAGCGGCTGAGGTTTCTGTAGACACATGGTGGAACACAGAATCATCCAACCATTGTCTAATAAACCCCACCGCCTTTCGGTGCGGCTTCTTCCAATCATCATCAGTCATATCCTTGGATTTTACTGATATGCCTAAAATTGGAGAATATAGGTCCTTGCAATAAAGCAAGTCCTCCATCTTAGCCTTCCATATGGTCCAGTTAGAACCATTGAGGCTGATCATCCTTGAGCCACCTTCCATAATTCAAAACCGATCCTACCCGTTCAATGAACTTAGCTCTGATACCACTTTGTTGGGGGCCTTACACAAAACCTTATGATCTAGCCCTTCAGAACAAACCAGAATTATGGATAATAAAGCAATGAAAATAATCAATGCATCAATCACACACCACATTACGTGGAAAACCCTCAAAGAGGTAAAAACCACGGGACCTCGTCCAGATCAACAATCCACTATGAAGTAAAACGTTTACAACCTTCTTCACTCACGCAGGAGTGGATGAACAATGAAAGAATAAAGAAAACCAGAGAGATCTCACCGATTACGAGGACGTAGGAGCGCTGAGATATAGACTACACCGTAGATCACCTCCATGAGCATAACCTCCCTTCTACAAGCTTCCTCTCTCTCTTTCTCCCCCTCCCTCTCACCTTTGATAGCCCTCTTGTGTTTTTCTCATCAACACAACATGCCCTAGAAAAACCCTAGGGACCCTTTTTTATAGTTTTAGGAAACTCCTTTCCGTATCCTAGTTGAGAAAGGACTTGCGTATCCTAGTTGCGAAAGGACTTTGCGCATCCCAGTTGCGCGAAAGGACTTGCGCATCGCGAAAGGACTTGCGCATCCCAGTTGCAAAAGGACAACAGGTCAAAAAAACCCATCAATGTAATTAACACATGTATAGAAGATGGTACGCAAATTTGAACCACAAACCCATGAAAGTATGCAAACAACATCTGAAAGTGAAGTGCTAATAATCAGTGCAAAACATCCTTCATCTGTCTCCGCGAATCCACCCAATATGTCTCTTTGATAAGGAGATAAGACCAGAGGATTACAGTTATAGTGGCACATATATTCATTGATAGACATTATAAGCCAGTGTTTGGAATCTATATGTATCTTATCTCTATTTCAGATCATTAACAAAAAGTGATCAGATCTAAATAAAATTCAGAGGCTGCATACTCTTATTATGTACCAAATATTCTAAAAAAAACTTCTAATGATAGCTCGTTTACAGGGAAGTCAACTCGGTGACTCCAAGCCTGCTCAAGTCATCCACTAGTGAGACGACTTATGCTTATGACTGGTCTAAACCATGAACTTGGGCAAGGCACATCCATCACTCTAGTGAATGGAATTGAGTGATATGACTTGGCTGAGCTTGACTTTTAGATTGGCTTAAATGCATTCTTTGTTTTTTTCCACCCTGAAAAGCAATTTGTAAGGTCCTTTACTCTGCCTCAAAAAAAAACTACGTATGCTTTCTTGCTCTGTTTCTTTTTAATCGATCCTTCTTTCTGCATCCTTCCCTACATTATTTATCTCTTCCTTCAAACTCAAACGCTTCAACCTCGGTCCCAACATTTTATCAGGGATTTCACTTCTATTAGGCAAAAGATGTCAAAACCTTTAGGATTTAGAGAGCAATCATGTTTGAAGACATCCAAACCTCCATTAGATAGTTTGGATTTCCACATATCGGAATTTGAACCACTAACAGATGATTAACATCATCTGTTAGTGATTTGAGCCATGGACATATGGATAATGAAAAGTACACAAGAAAATCAAACTAATAAAACATAAAAGTGATTTTTTAGGAAAAGCCCTAATCCTTTTCCCATTAAAGAGTTTAGGAAATCCCTAATTCCAATATTGTATCCTTTAATAATTTAAGGATTTACAGATCTAAAAATAAAAAACCTAAATATCTATTTGAGAGAAATGAGTACCTGGCCGGGGAAGAGATGAAGGGTAGGGGCTGCTGGCCACACCAGATCTGGAGATGATGCAAGTGAGGAAGAGAGGGAGAAAGTGTGTCATGCCCCAAACCCGAAAATCGGATTCACAGGAATTCCGATCTCCGAATCCGGTGCTGACAGCCTCCGTAGTACCCCATTTTCGGCTCCTAACGTCCATACGCCAGATTCCGATCTTGGGATCCTACAAGGAGGATTTTTTTTGTGTACATTTAACTCGTAATAAGCATAACCACAAGTATACCTAAATCACAAAGGCAACATCATCATCACATATCCATTAATATAATCATTTGAGTACAATGCGGAAAGAGAAATACATAAATCGAAAATAAAGCTCCAGAAGGCCACTGTACGCTCCAAGCTCAACACTGTTGCAACCTGACATCATCTGCACGCATCTATCGTGCATAAGCTTATAGAAAGCTTAGAGGGTGGTGTAAGTGTGTGCACAAGGTAAGTATCAAGTATTCAATACAATACCATCATCATACAGTACCAAAAATACTGGTAATCCATAAATCGTACAATATCGGAATAAGTAGAATTACTAACAAGATTAGAGTAAGCAGAAATGCTGACAAGAGCAGGAATTATCAGAGTAAACAGAAATACTGGTAAGATTATAAATTATATGATAACAGAGTAAGCGAAAATACGGACAAGTCCATGAGTCAATCAATATCAGAATATGTAATATAGAACAGCTATGCAAATGAGGAGTCATAAAGAGCCAAATATCAAATGCCGAGGATGCGATGTAGTATGTAATTCCTGATGAGTCCACGAATAACGTCAATCGTATTTAGACCATATAAATGCAGAAACACAGTAACCCAAAATACCATATGCCGTAGATGTAATGCAATATGTGTGCGAATGGAATGACCATGCTGGAGTGTGAAGTCGGGATGATAGTACATAGTATCGCAGGCTATGGGGTCCATCGCAAGGGACTTCTATCCAAACCAGTCCCATACCTAAATTTGGATAGCCAGACTTAATGTGGTAAACTCCTAATCTCAGGTTAGTCGCGCGCCCAACCGAAATCCTAGCCATGCGAAGGTACACGTAACAAATAGTTGCGCACCACCAGCCCGAGTGGATAGTGAATGAATGAACGAGTATGCAACTCCTGCTCAATAAATCCACATATCAGTACGGTTCCTCTTTGGGATCATCACCGGGGTCTAGTACACTCTACATGCAATCGCCGCCCACTAGACTGAAAAGGCCTAGCTATATGTCCTAGAGGGGGGGTGAATAGGACAATGCCAAATAAAACTTATAACAGCGGAATTAAAAAGAATATGATAGCCAAAGTAAATCACAATGTAGGAAAGTAAAACAACCTCAAAATTTAGATCTTGAGAGGTTGATACAAATGTTGTTCTAAGGACAACCTTACACCAAAAACCAGAGTTTATGGTAGGACAACCTTATTTCTAGAAAGATCTTTGTATCAAATCTCAAACCAAAGAGGAATACAGAAATAAATACAAACTGAATTGAAATAAATTGTAATCACAAATGTATTGTTCTAGGGACAGCCATACACCATAAAAATGGCAGGGCAACCTTGCTGGAATAACTTTTAAAGGAAATTGAATATCAAGCTAATAAAGGAATAGTAGAAAATAAATTCTAAACTATTACAAAATTCTCACAATGCTTGAATTAAATGATTACAACATTCACCACCATACATACATCCCACAAAAGAATAATTAAAGATTAGAAGTATAAATCATTCAACCACAACACAAGGGATTATAGTGGTTCGCCTGTGTGTTCACCAACTGTTAAACAACAGCCACACAAAATGCTACTCCACTCCTAATATCCTCACACAAGGGATATTAGTGTTCACTAATAAAATAGGTTTTTCCAGGTTCACCCAAAACCTTTATAACTGTGTCTTTGTCTGTGGGCTTACACAATTAAAAAACCCCATTTCTGAGTTTTCCTGGCTCTCCTCAGATAACCAATACAACAAGATTTTTCTGGCAAATCTTGAAAGAAACCAAAACAGAAAGGAATTTACAATTAAATGTAAAATACCTGATTATCTCCTTCGTTGTAACAGCCCGGTAGAACCAAGTCAGAGTAGATGATTGAATGTCCAAGTTCAATGTCCAGTACTCAATTACAATGGTTCTAATTCTAATAGATTTTAAATTTAAACCAAGTAGGGCTTGCCTTAATTGATTTTGATTCCAAAGAAAGGGAATAACAATTCCTCTTATCAAATTAGATTGGAATAGCAGAAACAAAATCAATTAAATAAAGCTAAGAAAAGAGAATATTAAATAAGCACACTTAGCTTAGATGGAGCACAAAATTATCTCTCATAAGTTCGACGAAGATTGGCTTGAATGGATTAATTAATTCGATGATTTCTTTTGAGATTCGTGCTCTATTTATAGGTGAGCAGATCGCGTGTTCGAATGGTCTAGAGAGCTCTTCGACTAGTCGAAGCAATAACAGATATTTGAAAAATCAGGCGCGATAAGCTTTGACCGTTCTACGACTGGTCGAAGGTCTCCTTCGACTGGTCGTAGGTCACCTTCGACTGGTCGAATGTCTCCTTTGACTGGTCGAAGAACTTAAAATTCATCGCTGGACTTTGAGTCGAAGACTTTCGACTGGTCGAAGATGCAGTCGACAATATTCCTTCGACTGGTCGAACAGACTCCTGGACTAGTCGAAGCCTAACAGAAATTATCTGATTTTTGTAACAAACTCACGATTGATCGAGGAATTTCTTAGACTGGTCGTAGCAACTCCAGGACTAGTCGAAGAAGGCCTAGGACTAGTCGAAGAACAGACCAAACTTATTTAAAATAAACATTCGATTTATGTATCCAAAGTGACCTACTTCTAAGGTCAACCTAAGGTCAGTCAAACCTCAACATGAAGTAAGGACATTGAAACATTAGAAACTAGTGACCTTGAAGTATGCGCCTTGAAGTCTTGATGTAGTTCAATCTTGAAATCTTGATGTAGCTCAATCTTGAAAGTGTCTTGAGTTCTTTACGAACTGCCTTGTACTCTTCTTGAAGTCTTGCAGCTTGAGTCATGTCTTGTGAGTAGTTCTTGCAGTCAAGGTTGATCTTTGTACTTGTGAGATTTGCTTGTTGTGAGCTTTGCTTGTTCATGAATGTTGATCTTTGAGAGAGCTTCACTTATGCAAGATATATAACAGTGATTTTGGCACCACAAATTTAACAACAAACAGGGATATAAATTATAGCACTTACATAGACGCGCAACCATGCAAGTGGAAGAGACCTCACTATTCACCTGGCCAGTAGTCAACCAATATCTACCTGGCACGTCGATAGCGGACCCATTCATGAGCTGGTCAAACTCAGCCTAGTTATGCCCCCTACCCTCGGGCGGGTAAGGCCACACCCCCTCCCAACCGACCACGACACAGTGGGAGATGTGGCCTCCTGGTATTCGGCACTCGAGCGCTCATATATCCACTCGGTATCGACGTTGGGGCGTCTCCTTGCCACGGAGGTTAAGGATTTTCACCCAGGGACATTTATGACACCCGTATGCTAGAACCAAATATTTTCGATGTCCCCTCTGGCCATCCACGACATGCTTGTGGAGGCTACGGCCCTGATGTCGCTAGGGCGTATAGTAATCATAATGCAAGATGCATGAGTCATACAATCCAGTCATGCATCAATCCTGCGCATATCGTACGCTCATGTAAGATAACCTCCACCTATCAGGGAGTCTCATAACAACATGCTCAATGACATATGCAATGATCAACCACATCTCATAACAAATATGCAGATGATGCGTATGGGCACGTATCATAATGCTATGCTGTCACATACTCATAACCGGTATCAATAACCGATATCGACAATCGACCTCGACAATGTGGACATTTAACCAACATTGCCCCGAGGAATGACCCTCATAGATCCTAACATATAGTGGACCCATGACCTCATACAAGGGCTAAATATACAACACCATGGGCCTCACTCAAGAGCTTAATACACATCACGATGGGCCTTTCACATGGGCCTAACATATATCACAATGGGCTCCATAGCCTGGCCCTCAAATGCACCACAATGGGCCTCATACAATCATAATGGGTCGCGTCACATGGGCCGAATACACATCACATGGGCCTATATACATCGGATGAGTCATGTCACATGGGCCCCGAATACATCACAATGGGCCACAAACACATCGCAATGGGCCTCTCACACGAGTCCATATACACCATATAGGCCTCGACAATCGGCCTCGACAATTGGAGTCGGCCTCGATACTTAGCCTCGACAATCGGGATCGATCGATAATCAGAATCAGCAAATCAGTCACGCCAATCGGCAATTGGCCACGACAATCAGGATCGATCGATAATCAGAATCGGCAAATCGGTCACGACAATCGGATCGATCAATAATCAGAGTCGACAAATCGGTCACGATAATCGGGATCAATTGATAATCAGAATTGGCAATTCGGTCACGACAATCGGATCGATCGATAATCAGAGTCGACAAATCGGTCACGTCAATCGACAATCTGCCACGCCAATCGGAGTCAATGAGAATGGGCCTAACAAGGCCTAAGAGAATGTCACAATATGGACATTCAACCATCATTGCCCATCAATGTGGTCATTTAACCAACATTACTCCCAAGGGGTGGCCCTCATAGGGCTAAACATATAGTGGGCCCGTGGCCTCACACAAGGGCCTAGTATACATCACGATGGGCTTCACTAAATAGACCACATATACATCGTATTGGGCCTCGCCCATGGGCCTCGAATACATCAAAATGAGCCACAACCCATGGGCCTCGAATACACAATAGTTGGGCCATGTTAATGGGTTGCACCAATGGGCCTCATGTACAACAAGTGGGCCGCATAATTGGGCCGTACTAATGAGGCCCATAAATATATCAAGGTATGCCACACAGATGGGTCACAAGTATATCAAGGTGGACACCTCGAATGGACCACAAAATACATCAAAGTGAGCTTGACGGATGGACCACGAAGTACATCAAAGTGGGCCCGACAAATGGGCCACAAAATACATCAAGATGGGCCCGACAAATGGGCTACAAAATACATCAAAGTGGGCCCGACAAATGGGCCTCATATACAACAAGTGGCCCCATCAGTCATATGGGCTAAGTCAATCAAATGGGCTGATAGAAGTGGGCCGATCAAATAGATCGATACAAATGAGCCGAATCAAATGAGCCAAGTCAAATGGGCTCCCAAATACATCAAATCGGGCTTCATCAAGTAGGCCCCTAATACATCAAATCTGCCTCATCAAGTGGGCCCCAAATAGATCAAATGGGCCATACCAATGGGTCGATTCAAAATCATTCATCCATAGTTAGAAATCATTAAAGAACTAAATATGAATCATATCTAAAGGATCCACTAGACCATTCCACAAATGGCAGTGGTGATAATGATTCACACTGTTAAAATTTAGAGAGCCCAGAGAGCCCACCATAGTGTTTATTTTCCCATCCAGTCTATTCCAGTGTCACAAGGACCTGGACAGGGGAACAAACAAATATCATATTAATTCAAAACTTCTGTAATCCAAAATGGGATTTCAATGGTATGTGTTCCACTTCACTACATTCTG
Organism: Magnolia officinalis; assembly: GCA_021015155.1. Classification (NCBI taxonomy): domain Eukaryota; kingdom Viridiplantae; phylum Streptophyta; class Magnoliopsida; order Magnoliales; family Magnoliaceae; genus Magnolia; species Magnolia officinalis. Next base: position 36,615,205 of record JAJHSJ010000014.1, on the reverse strand, counting down.
TAGGGTGGCCCACATGATATTAGATCTGTTTCATTTTTGTCTCAAGCCTTAAGATGGGTTACCAAATGGGTGGATGGTTTAGATATAACACATATCTCAGCGGGCCCACAGGATTTACTACCATCAATCAAGCAGCTAGGACGGCTTAGATATAATACATACATCATGGTGGGGCCGTGCTGCACCCAGCATGTCACCAAGATGGGCCCCACATCCACACACAGGTGGGCGGTAACATGCTCATCATGGTGGAGTCCAGGAGCGCGTCCAATGGATGGACGGCCTGGATATCAGGCGTGTGGAAGGAGGGGTCCCACCGTCCTTAGGTGTGGACGGTGAGGTAAAACACATGCATCGTTGGGAGAAATTTACGAATGTGGACCCCACCTTTTATCCAGCAGTTTTTCTGAAACAATACAAACTTAGAATACGCAACTGGACCTCCTCGTACGGACGCAGCATTTCAGGACGAATATACCCCTCCTTTCACGGCTGTGGCTTTTCCTCTCCCATTTTCACTGCTTCTTTTTCCCCTCCCTTTCCACTGTTGCTTTCACAGCCGTTGCTTTCACAACTGTTGCTTTCACCCCCTTTCCTCACTGTTTTCCAGCAGAAAGACCTCTAAAAACCCTTTTTGTGGGCCCCCCTCAATCGCATTTTGTCTTCTTCTCAAAATGGTCGGTCCAGAGAAGACAGCATGCAGCAAAGGATATTTTTAAACTCAGTTGCCCCCACATGGAATGTATGTACTTCCTTTTATTTTTTAACTAGAGAAAAAGGTTATATACGATCGAGCTCATGGGATCTCCCCATGAGGTCGAGCTGTGTGGGCCCCACCATGATGTATGTCGAACATCAACACCGTGAACTTGATGGGTCCCCTCTAAATTATGGGATAGCCGAAAAATCAGCCGTATACGGAACTCAGGTGGGCCATACCATCTAAAATCATGTGAAGACATGGCTAAAACATATAAAATTACTTGGTGGGGCCCACCTGAAATTTGGATGTGTCTAAAACTTGTCTGACCCCTCATCTAAGTGGGACACACATTGTGGATGGGCTGGATTTGTGAAACACATTTCGGTGGGCCCAAACGGCAAATATGAATGTTTTAATGGAAGGTAACCCCTCTCAAGTTTTGTACGTGGTGTAGCCTACAAAAGTCACGAATTAACTTGATTTTTCTGCTCTAGGCCCACCATGGAATGGTGCATCTAACTGATGGGGTAGATGTTTGACATACCTCATGATAGGGCCCACACAGCTCGACCTCATTGGTAGTTCACATGAGCTCGACCATATAGAACCGTTTTCCCACACAGACGTATATATACACGCATGCCAGCTGATCTTGTAGTTTGCCCCGCTGATTTCCTTTGAATGTAATTGCGGGCATGTGCCAAGGTATGTTTATGTCTCCTTGTATATAACATGATGTGGGGTCCAACATTGTAAAAGCTACAAACTTGAACAGATACATGCCTTGACTCCCTGTCATACGGCCATGTCCCTATGCTGGCCGAATAAAGGCAAGTGTTCCTTATCTTTTGTGCTGACAAAGCTACGCAACCTTGTGACGTGCTACGTTGACTAAGCTACGCAACCTTGTAATAACGAGGAAAGTCATATATGACTCATGAACACCTCATTGAGTTATCCTTGCGAGCATTGCTCAATGCTAGTTGCCTAAGCGGCGAGCTTATTTTAGGGTCAGTTTGGGCAGTGGGATTAGAAGGGATTAGGTGGGGATGGGATTCAAAAAACATAATTATTACCCATGGCAGGGTTGTCCCCTATTACCATGGGATTAAATTAATGCCCTACTTTGTTGATAATACGGTGGTACATTGAATGAATATACCCACCATCATTTGAAATTACTTAGAATAACATTCATGTGTTATATTTAAACCGTTCATTTGTTTCGTAACCTCATTTTATGGCATGGGCCTAAAAATCAGATAGATCCAAAACTTATGTAGCACAAAGAAGTTTTCAACGGTAAGTATTCAATCCCTATTGATTTCTATGGTGGAGTCCACTTGAGCATTAGATTTACCCGATTTTTTGGCCCATGCTCTAAAATAATCTCGATAAATGGGTGGACGGTGTGGATATAGCCCACACATCATGTTGGGACCTACACAACTTTCCAAACATTGAGTGAAATTAGCACACGACCCAATGCAATTCCATTTAATGTAATTCCAAGCATTTCCATTCCTCCCAAACAAGGAGTGGAATTGGCACAAGAGCAGATGAATCCCATCCCCACCTAATCCCTTCTAATCCCACTGCCCAAACTGACCCTTAGCCGGTTGAAGCTAATTGATCCTTCAATATCTTTGGCTCATGTGTATCATGCATATTACAACTTTCTTGAGTTGTACCTTAGAATGAACGGTATTTTCTTTTGAATATAATTAAGGGCAAGTGGCAAGGTATGCCTATGTTGTGATGTAGAAATTGGTATACCTTGATGAGAATTAGCGGGGCAAACATGAAATCAGCGGGCCAATCAGTGGGCCTAACAGTGATGTATGTTTGTTTGTTATCAAACCTAGACATAAGATCATACTGACATGGATCAATAGAATAAACAATTATAAGCTTGATCCAAAACTTCTTTGGCCTAGATGAAATGATCAACATTAGAAGTTCAATTGTAAATTTAATTTGGTGTGTTCCATTTGAACATTAGATACGTTTATAGGAATTGGCTCAAGCCGTGAAATTATTTGTTAAGTCTGCCCCGCTGATTGCCTAGTTTGCCCCGCTCATTTTCATGTTTTTCCCCGCTGACTTTCTAGCTTGGTTCGCTGATTTTCTAGTTTGCCCTGCTAACTTTCTAGTATGCCCCGTTGATATTCTAGTTTGCTCCGCTGAATTTGTAGCATGCCCGTCTGATTTTATAGACAATGTTTTATCTTGTTAATTTTATGTTTGATATGTTTTTAAATCCATCTCTGCAGGTAATGAAAATTCTGCCGTCATCTCCAAGCCAACATGTAGGTGTACACTGACTTGGTGATCTTACTGTACCCAAGAATCGTTGCAGTACGAGTATACTAAGAGACAAATACTTCAAAGAACATCCAGTGTTAAAGAAGCATAAGGGCGTGTTTGAGAGATTAGTTGACACCAATAAGCATGAGGACGTCGTGAAGGTTGCCCTACTTCTAGTTGTGGAGTGCTTTCTTAGGGGAACCGATCCGAAAACTATGTGCAACATGGATTATATTCACCTGGTGGACTTGTTAGATGATTTCTATGTGTATCCTTGGGGTAGTTTGGGATACATGACAATGTTGCAAGGAATCGAAATTGCCGTTGCCGCATCAAGTTCCCCTTGGTACACTGTATGTGGTTGCATTCTTCCTCTACAAGTAAGAACATCTTTTATTTTCTATATGTTTTCCCTCTATAGTCATCTTTGAATTTTTAACCTGGTGCAATTTCATTCTAACAGGTATGGGCAGTAGAGATATTACCGGCCCTACAAGAGTGTGTTGTTTCGTATGTTCCCCATGAAATTCCACACTTCATTCAATATCGAGGCTGGAAGTGTTGGAGGTACAAAAGAATACATGCTATTTTCCAGAGTAAAGCTGTAAGTTTATATATGTCCAGCATTTACTTTGCTTAACTTGACAACCTTATCAATTTTTTATTTAACATTACTCCTTGTTCTTTTGCAGACATCGATAGTAATGAAATTAGAACCAACGCCACGAGAATGGGAAACGGATGCTGTTCGCTCGGTGCGTGACAGTTTCCAGGTGAGATGTTATGAAAAATTCCATAATGATATTTTTTCTACATGTGTAAAGTTATCCTTACTCTTACATATCCATGTATACATTTTGTAGGTCACTGAAACCCAAGAAGATGATGAGGAGGGTAATAAGATTGATCATGATGAGGATGACGAGTCAGATGATAATGATGAGAAAGGCGTGGAGGGAGAGGGACCGAGGGAGGGTTTACCAATGGGGGGTGTTAGGAAGAATGTTATTTTTATGAAGGAATTTCGGATTGAGAGGGAGGAATTGAAGAGGGAGAGAGAGGAATTGAAGAAGGAGAGGGACGAATTGAGAAAAGAGAGGGAAGTGATGAGACGTAAAGAAGCAATGATTGATGAGAAGGAAAATATGTTACTGAAAGAGAGCAATTCAGGATGGAGAAGGAATTATTTTTTCATAACATAGAAAAGTTTGCTAATGAGAGGGAGGAATTTAATAAGGAGAAGAAAGGTAGAAGTACACAGAGGAGATGTTTTGTAATGGAGGAGGAGGGTGAGGAGTTGAGGAAGAGAGGGGAAGTAAATGATGACCCACATACAGAACTTCGACATGGGGTTTTGGATGGCCTGTCATATAGTAATGTCAAAGGTAATGTATTGAATGCATCCACTTCTCATCCCGTTTATGAAAGGAGAAACAAAAGGATACCGAAGCCGTCATATTATAAGATGTCTCCGTATTTATCCCTGTCTGCATTTGATACAACCCGTGGGCTGTTTTTCGAACCCGAGCAAGTAGCTTTTGCAACTTCTCCGATACCATTTTCCCTACAAATGGATCCTTTCAGGATACTATCCGCACAAGAGGCGAAAGAGGCAAAGGACTGGTATGAAGCAAACAAGTCTACGGCAGCGGGGAAATGGTTCAGTACGATATGGCTGAAGGATGCAGGGTTGATAGCGAGGTAAGCATTACTAATTTATTCTCTATATGCATTGACTGACATATAATTATGTGTTATATGAATTTATGACTAACATTCTACTATCCTATTGATTAGGCTATCGACACATACATCGACTTCCTAGAGCGTAGGCATAACGACCGTTCAATAGCATATCCTCAGGATTGCAAGTTTTGTCCTACGTATTTTACGGTAACTGTTTATTGCGTTAATCTGTAATCTGTTAGAAAATTTTATTTTGCGACATGTATTGAACTTTCATCATGTTTGTAACAGCAAAGCCTTGAGGGGTGTTTGCCTTTATTGATTGCATAAAGGGACTCCAAATCGGCGTCTGAACGGGCCGAGCTAGTAGGACAGATGAGTACGGCTTATGCAATTGCAAAGTACCGAGATCAACCATACACCAAGGCAATGTGGTGTTATGAACGGGTAATGCACTTGTCATAGAGCATCATCTCTTACTGTTATGTCTTTTATCATGTTTAACTAATATATTATTTTGTGAATCATGAACAGGTCTATGCACCCATTAATCACGAAAATTCACACTGGTTTCTGCTTGTCATCTATCCTAGATCAAGAGAAATTGTTGTTGTGGATAGCTTGTGCACGAATTTATTGCCGAAGTATAAGCAAAAGATGACGAAGATGACAACTGCACTCCCTATTCTCTTCTATGCCACTGGAGACGGCACTGCGCTTAAAGGGAAGAAGTGGACCGTCAGAGTCGATGAATCTGCGCCAAAGCAGAACAATGGTTATGATTGTGGTATATTCGTAATGAAATACATCGACATTTTGTGTAGCGGTCTCACGTTGGCGGGAATAGACATGCAAAAATTGATCGCCAATGGGAGGAAGTCAATAGCTTATGATTGTCTATCTCTAGTTTGTAGATGATATTTGTGTGGGGCATGGGTTGAATTTTGGAAAGATGTTGTATATATTGTATTATCTACATTGTTGAATACACATTGTAAGTTATGATGTATAGCATACTTTGTAAGTTGGAAATGTATAGCATACTTTGTAAGTTTGGTGGATAGCATAGTTAGAAAATTTTTTGTGTATTCGTCGGAATTGTAAGTTATGATGTATAGCATACTTTGTAATTTTTGGTGGATGATGAAATGAACTTTATACTTTGTCCCACTATATTTTCTGTTTGCCTCACTATGCTCGTCGATCAAGTTCAATGCATATGGAACTCAATGCGCGTCATTGGCCCACTCATTTTCATGTATCCCTCGCTGATTTTATAGTTTGCCCAGCTGTTTTTCTAGTTTGCCTCGCTGTTTTTCTAGTTTGCCTCACTGATATTTCAGTTTGCCTCGCTCCTTTTCCTAGTTTGCCTCGCTGTTTTTCTAGTTTGCCTCGCTGATATTTCAGTTTGCCTCGCTCCTTTTCCTAGTTTGCCTCGTTCCTTTTCCTAGTTTGCCTCGCTGCTTTTCCTAGTTTGCCTCGCTGCTTTTCCTAGTTTGCCTCGCTCCTTTTCCTAGTGGGCCACACGAGAGGAAAGCGTGAGAATTCGCTAAGAACTGTTGAAGCATTTTTATGGTCATAAAAGTTTTAGGTTTGGGGCTATAAGTTTGGTGTTTTTACTTCATTCCATTGGGAATGACCTTGTAAACGGTTTAAATAGCATATAAACATCAAGGTGGAGCCTTAGAAGGTTTCAACAGTAGGAATTTCTTTCCCCAATTTTTACTTTCTTGTGACCCACCTGAGTTTTGTATCCACCTCATTTTTTGACGCACTTTCTAAAATGAGCTCGCAAAACAGATGGACAAAATGGATTTCTCACATACATTGCAGTGGGCCCCACCCAACATCCTTGCACGGGAACTTCTCATTAAAGGCTTTACAAGGAAATCCATGTCCCCATAAGCCTTCTTTTTCTCCTCCTATTAATTTAGCCATTAGTTGGTTTTTTCTTTACATTTTTTCCATGGATAAACAAGAAAGAGCAAGTTTGAATTTACATGGGTAAGATCGAATGTACACCTCATTTAAATAAAATTATTGTATCCGAAGAGCAAAGTTGATATACGCAATATATAAATATAAAACACATGCATTCCCCCTCAACGCACCACACGTGGGGGCTGGAGGTGACTCATATTGGCAACTCCACCAGATCGAACCGGCCTCAAATCCTTCAAATGGTTCGATAGACTCAAGATTTTCCTAGTTTGCCTCTCTGTTTCTCCTAGTTTGCCTCGCTGCTTTTCCTAGTTTGCCTCGCTCTTTTCCTAGTTTGCCTCGCTGCTTTTCCTAGTTTACCTCGCTCCTTTTCCTAGTTTGCCTCGCTCCTTTTCTAGTTTGCCTCGCTCCTTTTCCTAGTTTGCCTCGCTGCTTTTCCTAGTTTACCTCGCTCCTTTTCCTAGTTTGCCTCGCTCCTTTTCCTAGTTTGCCTCACTGCTTTTCCTAGTTTACCTCGCTCCTTTTCCTAGTTTGCCTCGTTGCTTTTCCTAGTTTGCCTCGCTCCTTTTCCTAGTTTGCCTCACTGCTTTTCCTAGTTTACCTCGCTCCTTTTCCTAGTTTGCCTCGTTGCTTTTCCTAGTTTGCCTCGATCCTTTTCCTAGTTTGCCTCGCTCCTTTTCCTAGTTTGCCTCGCTCCTTTTCCTAGCTTGCCTCGCTGCTTTTCCTAGTTTGCCTCGCTCCTTTTCCTAGTTTGCCTCGCTCCTTTTCCTAGTTTGCCTCGCTGCTTTTCCTAGTTTGCCTCGATCCTTTTCCTAGTTTGCCTCGCTCCTCTTCCTAGTTTGCCTCGATCCTTTTTCTAGTTTGCCTCGTTCCTCTTCCTAGTTTACCCGGTCGACCGGGTAACTTCCCGGTCGACCGGGTAATTGTCCAGAGAGTTCGGGTAGATCGGGTAAGACCGGTCGACTCTGACTGTTTTCCATTTTCACAACTTCTGTGAATTGAAGGGAATTGTCTTGCAATGCATAGAATTGACCGTGAAATTAGAGGAATTATCCGTGAAATGCATGGAATTGCCCCACTGTTTTTCTAGTTTTAAGTCAGTTCACGGTCATTTTAACTCAGTTCACGGTCACTTGAGGTCAGTTCACGGTCTTCATCAATAACTCGGTGGGGGGTCTGTAATCTCGACCAGACAAAGGGGAAATAAAAAGTTTAGAAAAGAGAGTTTTTGTGTTTAGGTGGACAGTTGCAGAGGGGAAGAAGTAATCGGAGAATAAGATCTGGTCGGATAGGATGAAGGAGCAGGGAAATTCGCTAAGAAGTAATCAGATTTTCAGTGGAGATGGGTATGACAGCATTGAAAGGGACGTCTGTTTTAGAGCCGGGACATTTTCGTCATGGACAAGGTCGTCCGTACGCCTGGGGAGTATCTTGGCAACAAAAAAGAAATGGGCTTAAAAAGGTTGTGGGCCATATACTGGTCGTACAGTTGTCAATTTCTCTCGCTGTTTTTCACTTGGTTAGGTGTGTATGGGAACAATGTACTAACATTAGATTATCAGTGAAAGTGTTTCCGCTTTGGTTTATGATGTGCAGTACTGTATGAATTCAGGATTGGGTTTAGGTTTAGGTTCTCAAGTTAAGGTTTAGGTTTAGGTTTAGGTTAGGCGGTTTAGATTAGAATTAGGTTTAGGTTTAGAGATTTGAGAATAGGTTAAGGTTTAGGTTTAGGAAATCGGGTTCGAGTTCGGGATCGGGTTTAGGTTTGGGTTTTCAAGATTAGGATTTAGGTTTAGGTTAGGGAGTTGAGATTAGGATTAGGTGTAGGTGTAGGTTTAGGGATTTGAGAATATATTTAGGTCATAAGTTATAGACTAGGAAAAACAGCGAGGCAAACTAGCAAAAACAGCGAGGCAAACTAGGAAAAACAGCGAGGCAAGCTAGGAAAAGCAGCGAGGGAAACTAGGAAAAAGGAGCGAGGCAAACTAGGAAAAGGAGCGAGGCAAACTAGGAAAAGCAGCGAGGCAAACTAAAAAAAGGACCGAGGCAAACTAGGAAAAGCAGCGAGGCAAACTAGGAAAAGCAGCGAGGCAAACTAAAAAAGGAGCGAGGCAAACTAGGAAAAACAGTGAGGCAAACTAGGAAAAAGGAGCGAGGCAAACTAGGAAAAGGAGCGAGGCAAACTAGGAAAAGCAGCGAGGTAACTAAAAAAGGAGCGAGGCAAACTAGGAAAAGCAGCGAGGCAAACTAGGAAAAACAGCGAGGCAAACTAGAAAAAACAGCGAGGCAAACTAGGAAAAGCAGCGAGGCAAACTACGAAAAGCAGCGAGGCAAACTAGGAAAAACAGCGAGGCAAACTAGGAAAAGGAGCGGGGCAAACTAGGAAAAACAGTGAGGCAAACTAGGAAAAGGAGCGAGACAAACTAGGAAAAGCAGCGAGGCAAACTAGGAAAAGCAGCGAGGTAAACTGTAATATCAGCGGAGCAAACTAGAAAAACAGCGAGGCAAACTGAAATATCAGCGGAGCAAACTAGAAAAACAGCGAGGGATTTTGAAATATGGGCGGGGCAAACAAGAAAAACAGCGGGGCAAACTAGGAAAAACATCGAGGGCAAACTAGAAAAACAGCGAGGGCAAACTAGAAAAACAGCGAGGGCAAATTATAAAAACAGCGAGGGCAAACTAGAAAAACAGCGAGGGCAAATTGAAATATGAGTGGGGCAAACTGATGGTGGTGTCAGTGGATTTGTTAAAGTAAATGGGGTAGTTTATATCTTTCCAGTCCTTGTTATCATTGTCAGTGTACAATGTAGTTGCTATTTGGCATGCTGAAGGTTATTTCCTTTTTCAGCAAACGTAGAAATTGAGCGAGGCAAACTGGAAAAAGCAGTGAGTCGGGTTTCCCTTTTATGCCGCTGAAGTTCTTGTCTATCAGGCATATTTGAGCTTTTGCTCATTATAGTATCAATGCAATTGCCTTGCATTGATTTCCAATTGCATTTTCCTAATCAGCATCCTATAGCGGGACAAGCAGCAAATACAGTGGGACAAGATAGAAAGTTCATTAATCATCCACGAAGATTACAAAGTATGCTATACATCAAAACACAAAATAAATTACAAAGTATGCTATTTTTCAGGAATGAGAAACTTGCACTTCCGGCGATTATGCCCAGTTTATTTGCATCGCCCACACTTTATTGTTTTCGATTCCTCTCCACGCGATGGAATTCTAAGCTTTTTGGGTCTTCCAGCAGACCTCCTTTGTCCTGGGGGTTTAATTTGCGCACAATACTCCTTGAAGCCCACTGAAATTTCTTCCCACTCACTCTTGTCACGTACTGGGTACACCGGTTCGTTATACGTAGCTATGTAATTTTGCACCGTGTAGAATGGGGAACAGTATGAGTAATGAGGGAGATTGTAGTTTATACATGCTGACAGGACATGCATACAAGGGTACCCCTTCACGCTAACTCGCGACATGTACACGAACACTCACTGAGCTTGACGGTATCATTATAATCTCCCACAACATAGTACTCATCTCGAGAAATAGGATAACAGTGAACATCTCGCGCCTTCTGCACAAGATCCTATAACTGTTGCTCCGCCCATGACGTCAATGGCCCTACAAACGATGCCGCAGATTCTCTCCTCTTATAAAACAATTCCTGTATCTTCAATCTAACCCCTTCAATCAATTTTGTAACTGGGTATTTGCGTGCTTCTTTGAAGAGGGCATTAACACACTCGAAAATATTTGTAGTAACCAAGTTGAATCTTTTTCCTGGAAAGTGCGAAGATGCCCATCTCTCGTATCCGATTTCTGTCAGCCATGCATGTACTGCGGGGTTGGACATTTCGATATCATGCATTAATTTTTCAAATTCAGCTACCCTACATGTCTTCACTGCCCGCCAGAAGTACATCTCCAATGACTTCTCTTTAAAGGTGTCCACCAAGTTTCTGTAGATATGATACTTCAAACCTGAAAGTCTCTTTGTTAACACGCAGGGTAGTCACTGTCCCCGGGTTGACTGTCCTCAACTCATGCAAATACAAGGGGAGTTGATTGTAGGAGTCTTCATAAGACCCCATCACCTGATTGATTGCAAGCTCCCTGGCTACCCATGCCTTCCTATAACTGATAACAATATTATACTTCTCTTGCATGGCGAAGATAATATCACGTGGCCTCAACCCCAGGTGTTGCTCGATGCGGCTAACAACTAAATCACATGCTAACTTACTGCTTGATTGCCGGTGATCGCTCCTCATCCATGACATGCCACACGTGTGATTTCTCGTATAAGTCCGTATCTTGAAAACCCCCGAATCACCAACGCGTGATGCATGAACCCTCCATTTACATCTATCATCAAAGCATACGACCGTAAATCTCCAGGAATTTGAGTACAGTACCTAGTACTGGAATTTATTTTGAATGGCAAATAGGCTCAAAACATGTTGGCACCGACTCTTGTCCTTGAATGTTTGCCCTTCGCCTATCTCGATTGATTCACTTAACGAATCCGTATATTCTAGCATTGCTGCATTGGTGAATGCAGCATCATCAAACGGCACGGGAACTTGACGGGTGTTGAAGTTTGCTGTTTCGGGCATGTCTGGATGCAGGATGTCGTTTTCAGGATTGATGTATCTTCGGGCTGTGGATGATGACGACAGATTTGCTGTTGTTGCTAGAGGCAGTGCCATGTAATCACAAATGAGGTCAACGTCACATGCATCGCTGACTTGGGCACTCACAAATCTTGATGTTTGGGGCGGCTCGGGGAGTCGATCATTTGTTCCTCCTACTTGTAATGGATTTGGCTTATATTGAAATTCCACGCCATGCTCTTCTGCCAGACTGTCAACGTGTGTTGTCATATTTATGTGTTGGATTGTCTCGATGACCAAAGGGATGAACTTTTTCGAATGCTCCAGCTGTGTTGCCAGGAACTCTTTCACGTCATCGTCGTCCTCGAGTACGGTTGGAGGGATTGATTTATTGGAATAGGGATACAAAACTTTCATCCGAACATCACAATCTGTTGGTGTACTCTTCATAATCCTGTACATTCTGGATAGAAGTTCCTCGTACGTAGTATCAACATCTAGCGAAATAGTTTTTGTACTTCCACTCTTGTACATCCATTGCGTGTTTTCCCATTCTAACTCCCCGCCATAGCAACAGATGATTCTCGTAGCCATAATCTGGAAATCAATACAATGAGAAATTATCAATAAAACGTTAAACAACGGAAGCTTGCCATAATTCCAAACTCAATTAACTAATAGAAGACCGAAAACTCGTTTTCCCTTATAGATGAGAATGATACAAATCTTAAGGAAATAAGGAGTAAGCTGGAAAAATGTGCGAGACAACATACAAATTGAGTAGGGTAAATATGAAATTCAGCAAGGGGGGGGGGGGTAAGCATGAAATTCAGTAGGGCAAACATTAAATTGAGCAAGCCAAACATGAAATTCAGCGACCATAGCATGAAATCGGGTAGGGAAAATTATAAATTAAGTTATACAAGCAAACATTTAATCGAGTGCATGTAATCCCCATCAACGCATAAAATTTGTTAAGCCTGACGCATGAAATTGATTAAGCCTAACACATGCGCATCGACTTGCATTAAATTGACCTTAGCTGCCATCAAATAAGTCCATCAGTAAATTCACTGAGCTACTATGAAATAAACAACTAGAGCTCATACGGATTAGGCATTCAACGAAGCGAATGATTTCATATGGTGCTCATTTAATTTTGTGACATTAACTATTATTACATTGAGCAAGGAATGCGTGGAATTTGATCAACGCAAACTAGGAATTGATCGAGGGAAGTATGAAATTTTAGCGCGGGGGAAACATGCAATACATTAAATCAAGCTGATATTTGTTTTATTCTTTCATCAAGATTTTTGTTACCTTATCAACAAGTAGAATAGTAAACAAACATTAAAGAAACATTATAATGGGCTATAAGGAGTATTTAATTATAAGACGTCAAATCGCCATTGTTTTCGCTACTATGGTGTACCTAAAATTTGAATTTTCCTCATTTTTGGCCTCGTGTCTTAAATGATATAAGAGGTATTTAATTGTAGGATATCCAATCACTGTTGTTTTCTATGGTGCACTTAAAATTTGGATCTTCTTCATTTTTTGCCTACTGTCTTAAAATAACATGGCAAAACGGATAAATAGTGTGGATATAGAATAAATACATCTAGTGAGCCCCACGGCAAGGGTCGCACTGTCTTGAGTAAGGCTGGGGCGGCACCTACTCCGCTCTCTCTCTTCACATGACACGTAACAGGTTGAAGTACAAATCAGGACCAACCAATCCATCACGTTAGTTAAGGGCCTAAGGCGATGATAGGAAATAAAATAATTAATATTCAAGCGAGCATTAAATCGAGCAGGGCAAACTAGAAATTCAGCTGGGTAAACATGAAAATCAGCGGGGCAAATTAGAATATCAGCGGGGCAAACATGAAAATCAGCTGGGCAAACAATATTTCAACCGAGCATAACATGCTATTGAGCTGGGCAAACATTAAATCGAGCAAGCGTAGTATGATATTCAGCAGGACAAATATTAAATCGAGCAAACATAGCATGATATTCAGCGGGCCAAACATTAAATCGAGCAGACATAGCATGATATTGGGCGAGGCAAAAATTAAATCGAGTGAGCATAGCATGATATCGAGCTAGGAAAACATTAAATTATGCTATCCTAGAATGATATTGAGCTAGGCAAACATTAAATTATGCTATCCTAGCATGAAATTTATCGAGACAAACATTAAATTGACCTTATTTACCATGAAATTGAACGATCATACTATGAAATTGATTGAGGCAAACATTAAATTGTCTACCATGAAATTAAGTTGGGCAAACAATAAATCGACATTATCTTATCTACCATGAAATTAAGCTGGCCAAACATTAAATTGAGTGATCGCATGAAATTTATCAAGGCAAATATTAAATTGACCTTATCTTATCTACCATGAAATTAAGCCGGGCAAACATTAGATTGAGTGATCTATGCACGAAATTTATCAAGGCAAACATTAAATTGACTTTATCTTATCTACCATGAAATTAAGTTGGGCAAACATTAAATTGAGCGGTCCTAGCATAAAATTGCGCAGCGTAAACATGAAATTCAGCGAGCATAGCATGAGATCAAGTAAGCCCTAACATGGAATTGAGTGAGCTTCAAATGGAATTGAGTGAGTTTCACATGGATTTGACCGATCAACACATAAAATTAACTAAGCCTAACGCATGAATTTGAGTAACCCTAACACATAGAATTGACCGAACTTCGCATGCAATGCAATTGTACGAGCTGAACATTTTTCTTAAAATTATCTGTACCACCAACTATCATAGTACAAGTCAAATGTAGGTTGAAGAGAGGTGCTTTGGAGTGAGGGAATATTTTGAACCTTTTCAAGGATTGCAAGTCCAGCTACTTCATGGGATTTCACGTAACCCTAGCCAAGACGAAAAATGGCAAATGTAGAATGATGATATCAGCATGATTCACGGAGAATTCTATGAGAAAAATGAAAAAAATAACCTCCGTACGTCGATTTATGGTTGAAAGGGAGTGAAATGCTGTTATTTTCAGGAGGTTTTTTTCGTTGAGAGGAGTGAAAGCAACGTACGAAGGCCGAGCAGCAACGTCTTAAACCGAAACGGATTGGTTACTCACCCTGCCACCATCCAATGGCCGTGGTCGGTGTTCTGTGAGCCCCACCATGATGTATGTGTTTCATCCATTCCGTTCATTCATTTTTACAGTTCATTTTAGAGTTTATTCCAGAAAATGAGAGGGATATAAATCTCAGGTGGACCACACCACAAGAAGATCATATTGATTGAATATTGACAATTACAATTCTCCTAATGCCCAATGAACTGTTTATTTCACATCTAATCTGTTGATTAGTTCATACAGGCCTAGATGAAGATAAAAACCAAAAATCGGCTTCATCCGAAACTTTTATGGCCTCCTAATGGTTTCTAATAGTAGACGTTCATTCAACAGTTTTTCCTGTGATGTGGTCCAGTTGAGATTGGAATATACCTCATTTTCGGTCTCATACTATAAAATCATCTGTTAAAATATATGGACGGCATGGATGAAAAGTATACATCATGGTGTGGCCCACAGTCCACCGACAATCCACCGTTACTTGGTGGCAGGGGGAGTAGCGATTCGGTTTCCGTGAGGAGGGGTATTTTCGTCCTGAAATCCCGACTCCGTACGAGGAGGTCCAGTTGCGTACTCTAAGTTTGTATTGTTTCAGAAAAATCGCTGGATAAAAGGTGGGGTCCACATTCGTAAATTTCTCCATCGTTGGTGGTTCCACCGAGTGAATGACGGTGGGGCTATACATACATACATCAGTGGGTCCCACGTGGGGCCCACCATAACGTTTCCCTGCCATCCAAATTGTTCATAAGGCCACACAACCCTGACGGAGAGGAAAAACAAATTTCAAATTGATCCAAAACTTCTGTGGAACCCAACGGGTTTCAATGATAGACGTTTGATCTCACTGTTTCCTGCGACGTGGGCCACCTGAGATCCGAATACCGCTGATTTTTAAGGAGGGGCCACTGTTAGAAGGGGGGCCATCGGTGGACGGTGATGATATTCAAAACACATTACAGTGGGGCCCACGGCTGGGACCCACGGTCCCTGGCCAACGCTCACGCGCAGCAGCGTCCCGCGCTGCACGATCTGCTGCTGCTTATTTTTGTTTTGTTTTTTTTTTTAAAGGAAACCGTTTTTCGGAGGTTTTTCTGTGGTAGGGCCCGCATCATGTAGATCCACTCTAACCATTGGACTCCATGGCTCAAGACCGTACAAATGAGCCCAATAAGCAGCATGTTTTGGTGAGTAAAACCATCAAGGTGGGTTCTAACGGTAAACACCACTATTTTCTATAGTATGGCCCGCTTGATTATCGGATTGGCCTCATTTTTCAGTTCAACACCTAAAATGGGCTAAGGAATGGAATAAATGGCATGGATTATATACATACATTAAGGTGAGGCCTGCATGAGAGGTACACACTCCCACTCTTAGCCCCCACCGAGCGTCAGACACACCTCACTGTCAGTCCGGACTTCACTGCTAGCCACCACCCACGCCCATTCTAACTTCACTATGGACCACGTCCAGCGTCCCTAGACGCTGGACATTTGGACGCAACACAGGCATCATGGTGGGTCCCACATGGACGTGGCCCACCATCCATATATATATATAATTAATATAATATTAATATAATATACTATAATATATTATGTAGATGGCGGATCTCTCCCGAAATGCGGTGGGCCACACCATCTGATGGATGGAGTAGATTTAACATAAATCGGTGAGGCCCACATCATTCTAGAGGAAGGATAAAGAAAGAGAGAGAGAGGGAAAAACGAGAGAGATGGCGATGGGGGGGCTCCGCCACTATAGGCCCCACATGATACAACTCATACATAAAAATGGGTCCCACCGACAAGTGGGCCCTAAAAATAAGAATTTGACGGTGGATCCACCCACCTTAGATCTATTCTTCTTTCTTCCGCCAATGCATACTAGAGCTCCAAAAGAACAAGTCCAACGGTTGAGATGGACTTTGGATGGTGGGGATGGGAGGTAGGAAAATGGGCCAAACAAGCTCTATCCATGGATCTTGGAGCTTGGACGTTTTGGCTTTCATGGTTTGCTTGAGAATTGATTTGAGAGAGAGAGAGAGAGAGAGAGAGAGAGAGAGAGAGAGAGAGAGAGAGAGGTGATGTAATAAATGGAGGGTATGGTGCTTGTTGACTTGTTGGTAAGAAAGGAATGGGATGCGTATGGGTGTTGTTGACTTTGGGTGAGAGAGGGATGGGTAGGGTATGGGTTTATTTTGACTTGATTGATTGATGGATTGATGTGACGTGTCGTAGAGATTCTCTCGAAATTCGTAACGTGCGGCGTTTCTTTGAAATGAACACGGGCCCACATCTCCTGACCCGGGTATCGGATCGGTGCGCGAGTTGCGGCATTGGAACCGCGGCGACGGCACGGTCGATAGGGTATAAGTTTCAGGTTGAGCCAACTTAGGTATGCGGGACTCGGCTTAGGATCGCGTGCAAATGTCGGATTCGGGTCGAAAGTTGCCGGAATTCGACCGGGAGGACCGCGAAAGCCTACGGAATGGTACGGTATAGGACGCGGGTCTTACAGAGAGAGAGAGAGAGAGAGAGAGAGAGAGAGAGAGAGAGAGGCGCGGGGTCTGGGAGCGAAATGACCCTTTGGGTTTTTTTTTTTTTTTTTTTTTTAAATTATATATACGGTAAAACAACCGTGGGCCCTGTTTTACATAGCGCTGGTACAAGAGGCACCTAAAGTGCCGCTGTTACTCTTATTTGTTGTAGTGCTTCTTTAGTCCCAATTTCCAAACATCTGTAAACTGCCATTATTGCTAGATTACAGTACATTGTTATGGTAATTCACAATTCAAAAAGGTTTTCTTTTCTCTTTCTTTTGTTTTTTTTCTCACGTTCATCTTGTTTAACAGACATGCCTGTCTTGGAGATCGATAACCCAGTAATATAATCAAGTCGATGATCCTAATCACCTAAGTGACTGCATACTTCATAAAAGATTTCTATGAGTTGGTCATTTCAAAAATGTGGCTCATCCAAAAGGATTTAAGATAGATGATGAAGTAGAAAATGGGACCACAAAGTACACTTTAGAGGTGCAGTGCATCATGCTGTTACTCCAAGGTTGGACTGTTGTCCAATATGCAAAGCCATATTTTAATCAAAATTTCATAGTGGTCAAGTTATGTAAAAGGTCGTTTGGATGCCTGTAATTTTTTTAGTTGTAAACATATTATCCTTGAAAAGAGTTTGAGGTGTAATCAATTTACATGCTATCCCGTTTAGCTTTTAAGAGGTAATTTGTTTACATGTAGATAAATTGTGTGATTAGCTAGCCTGTAAAGTGTTTAGAGTAGGTATTCATACCATAGAGCTTGGCCGATGAACTTTCCAAAATCCGTAAATCACATAAGGACTTGATTTTTTTTAGGGCTCTAAGAGAGCAGTAAAACATGTACATACTAAATGGATTGGATGTCTTCTGCCCATCAGGCCCTAAATGCAATGCAGAAGTTTTTAAGGGTCCTTACCCTTGCTCGGGTGGTAGACTCTCAGGAGTTTCAACACCGGGTCAAGGGTTCGAGTACCCACAGGTGGTGAAATTCCACAAAGGAATGAGTTTGTGGGTGTGTGTGTGCGCGTTAAAAAAAATAATTTAAAATATAAAAGTTTTTAATGGTGGACGTTCCATCCTTCCCTTGTGTGGTCCATTTGCTAATGGACGAGCTATTTTTTTACGACAAAAAGAGAGCATAAAGGGAAGTACATGATAAATAGATTGGATATACCATACACATTACTGTGAACCTCACATGATCATAAGTGTATATTAATCATTGTGTTCTAACATGTATAATGCCTTTTTAGCTATAAAGACTTTACATATAATATGAAACATAGTTTTTTACGGGATTCATATTACGGCTAAAAGTTATAATCTCTCTACAACCTGTAAAGCCTTCACGGGCAAATGCATGCATCCAAACCGCACATAATTACATTACCTATAATCCCTTTACAATTTAAGGACTTTATGGGCATCCAAACTGCTCCTAACTTTTCATTCAATTTCCTGATATTTGAACAGGCATCAAGGGTCCACCAATGGAAGTCATTATCCTCTTATCATTCTATTAGTATTTTAATTCAACCATAATATTTGTTTTATAAGTGAGAGGTGCTCCAGTGCTCTCAGGGACTATATGTAATAGTGCTTCTTGGTGTATTGGGACACTTTGAGAGTCCTATCCATTAATCTTGACCGTCATTTCATGGGCTACAATGCAAACATCAATATGGACAGTTAAGATTATTTTCACGAAAATAGGTCAAATCAGGGAGGAATTGGATCATCTGATGATTGCTTTATATATATATATATATATATATATATATATATAAAATTGATTAATTATCATGATCAGATGTCCCAGTGCTATCAATGGGCCTTGCTGGACTCTCCTCTTTTAGGGTAAGCTTGCTTTGTCTGGGCCTGACATAAAATACTAAGCCCATATCAAGGCCCAGGTATAAAATTTAAGCCTGTTTTGTTAATGGATTGGGCTTGGGTAGTGAAGAAGAGCTTATCAGCCTGGCCCGAGCCCTGGATTATGCATGATGGGCATACCTAATAAACAGCCCAGATCTTGCAGAAAAGAGAGTGGATGAGTTCTAGGGCTATCAACAGTCCTGGCCTGGGGTTGGCTTCAGCCTGGATTTTGAACTGTTCAGGCAGGGCTGCTAGGCTTTTGATTTTTCTTGGCCTATGACAGCCTTATTAGGCTAAGACTCAGGCCTGGGCCATACATGGGCCTTTTTCTTTCAGCCTAAAATGAGTCTGGCTCATACTTGGGTTGGACATATCTCAGCCAAACCCAGCCCATTAACAGTGCTACTGTCACTCACATGGTGCCGAAGACGCCATTCATGTGAAAAATTATCCTGACATTAAAAGATCCTTACCGTCCATCATCATCAGAGTATTTGGCTGTTCAATGATAGTTGCATTTTTTAAATTTATTTTTATTTTTATTTTTAATTTGATCACCATCTATTTATGGGCCACCTATTGAAAAGTATGTAATTTTCACATTTACCATGAGGTCGAGCTGTGTGGGCCCCACTGTGATGTGTGTCAAAAATCTACCCCATCAGTTAGATGCAACATTCCATCATTGGCTACGGGCTTAAAAATCAAGTCAATCCATTACTTGGGTGGGCCACACCACATACAACAGTTGAGAGGGGTTACCCTCCCGTTAAAACATTCATAATCATTTATTGGGCCCATCGAGATGTGGTTCACAAATCCAGCCCATCCATTGTGTGTGTCCCACTTGGATGAGGGATGAGACCAAGTTTCATCAGCATCCAAAACACTGGTGGGCCCCACCAAATGATTTTATATGTTTTAGGCATGTCTTCGCATAGTTTTAGATGGAATGGCCCACTTGAGTTTTCGTATAGGGCTGATTTTTGGGATATCCCACGACCTAAAGGGGACCCATTAAAAGCACAATGTTAATGTTTGATACACATCAAGGTGGGGCCCACATAAATTGTCCCATGAGGTCGACCTCATAGTACCATCCCCCCCCCCCACACACACAGGAGCATGTGTTAAACTTGTATTGAGCTCTTGAGAATTCTATGCCATAGACCACACACGCATCGGGCTCGGGCTCGAGCTTGTCTACATGATTCCATTTTTATTTTTCGTTGTTTTTTTATCCATTGACTGAGTCTATTGCAGCAATACGTGGCATTTCATCGCAACGTTTTTGTAACTGTTTGTAAACTAATGTTTATGTTAGTTGACACCTCAGCGCCAGGTGTCCGCCACATAAGACTTACAATTACTATAAACTGTAATTTTGAGAAAAAAATCTAGTAGAGGCTGCAGCCGCACAATTATCTTTTCCAAAGGAGATTTCTCTCTTTCTTCATGACAAAAACTCCATTGATTATTTTTAAATTTTTTATTTTTATTTTTACAGAATGGTGGAGGTATTGTAAGCAACAATCACTTGATGTTGTGTCGGTTTCTAGTCCGATTAGCGGTTGTATCCCAAAGGCTGTTTGTTGTGGTAGATTTGGATCATTCACCTAGGTCATTAAAATGGTGCGAATAATCTTCAAGAAAGTGACATGGGTCTGTGCCTCTACTGAGTTTGTTGATACTATCCTTTTTGCATTTCATTCGTTCATTGATTCAGGTGCTTACCTTCTGTTACGTTCTGTGAATTTCAGATCTTATAATCTATCATTAATCTCTGTTAAATTTTACACATTTTAAATTTTGGTTAATAATTTCTGTGCATCGGAATAACAATATGAAGACTACCTTTCGGTGTACAAAAATTATTTCGTGTTTAATATTCTAGATTTGTTTACCCGCGATTCGAATTTGTGTAGATCTGTTTCCCTTTCCTTCAGATTTGTAGATATTCTTGTTAATATTTGAGATTAGTTTTCCTGAGATCGAATATGTGTAGATATGTTTACCTGAGATCCGAATCTGTGTAATCTGTTTCCCTTTGCTCCAGATATGTAGATATTCTTGTTTATATTTCAGATCTGTTCCATTACCAATATGTATAGATTTATTTCATTATTTATTTAGATCTACCTTATAATACATATCTATGGCATAATGTGGCATAAATTTAATTATTTAATTTTCAGTTACTTAGTTTCATAATTACTCTGCATAAGTTTATCAAGTTATGCTATTATATAAATCTACCACGGTTATGTTAGATATATTATTTCAGATTTTAAATTAATATGTTTATTAGATCCATCTGATTTTCAAATCATGCCTTTATCAAATTCATTTAATCTGTGAGGTCTAATTAATTTATCTGATCTGACAAGTCTAGTTTGCATTAATTTATCTAACTAGATTGTCAGAATTGTTTTGTAATATATTATCTGTCTGGACTTAGATATCTTTTTTTTTTTAATAAAAAATATATTCATGTAGTAACATTGATATTAGTCTATACATCTCATAAATTAAGTAACTAATGTCTAAAATTGCAGTTTACACCACTGATATTGAAGAATGAGTATGAGGCAATGTCCTAGATGGGGGTGAATATGACTTTTCAATTATTTTTACCTATTTAAAGTCCTGATTGCCTAACTTAAATAATCACTCAATTTTAAACCTAGTTAGGCAAAATAACTCCAATGGCTTCCAAGCCAATTAGAGGATCCAATCACAAAGGCTATAAGGGATAAGCAGAATATAGTAACTAGCCTGGTGTTGTGAGCTTGTGTGTGGAATGTGTTTCCTACTAATGAATAGCATTCATCTAATCATGTATACAAAATTAAACTTTCAAGCTATAACGTCTCAGAAAAATCCGCATAAAGACCCGAATACCACCTCAGGCAGAAATCACTAAGGACCAAATTCTGTGGAAATTAGACGAAAATTAATTAAGTAATAAACTAAATAATCAATGGAATTAGCTCAGACAACTTTCTATACGGACTGCAAACCTAAAACCACTAGAATCGCTAACCCAACATTACCTAAAAACCTAAGATCAATCTCAAAACCCAGTTGCTCTCAGGAGCACATTGAAACTCCGTATCAGACCTGGATCGCGCGTCGAAAGTCTGATGACAGCGAAACTATAAGGCTATGACTACCTTACTGGGATTGACAACCATCACCAAAATCGAGTTCAAATAGTATCCAGAAATACATAACTTGAGCCCAGAGCGAAGTGTGTGAGAAATGCGAATATCTTTAGAAAATGAACTCAAACTTAAGTGAATTGGGCCGTTCACTTGCAGGCCAAATTTAAGGTTTTAGACTGTCAGATTCTGATTCAACTACACACTTGGATCAGGAAAATTTCCCTGCACCCATTGATATACTTGTGGCCCTGATCGAGTGACAATGACCGTTGAAGTGAAATGGGTCCCCCACGATCGATCCACTAATCCGATTGGACCGAAACCTTATCTTGACATAGATTCATTATCAGAGAACTTTTTTCAGACCGTATGTGAGCAATGGACCTCCAGATGAGTTCCGTTGGCCCGAAGCAGACTCCTTTTGGTTATAACCTAAGTATACCATGGCCCTGGGGCCATTGACATCACTTTCGGGCCTATATAATGCCCTAAACCCACCCCTCTCTCATTCCATACAAATTTTCTCTAACCCTAGGAGAGAGAAGAGAGAAAAGAGGAGAAAAGAGTGAGGAGAAGAGTGAGAGACTAGGAGATCGTTACTGGGATTCACTCCCATAACTCCACGTACCGAATCATCTCTCCCGTGTCACTACACCGTCGAATCTAACTTCATTTTTGGGTAAGAAATCCTAACCCTAATCTGTTTTAGGAATCCAAATAGAGAAATCAGTGAAATAGCTAACCTATTTCAATGTTTAGGTAGCCGTTGTGTCGTAGACAAAGACGTGGTGTACGAACCGAGTTCGTAACAAGTTAACCGATGAAAGGTACGGACTATAAATATTTAGCTTATGGTTTTCAAGGCTTTTAATGTCAGTAATAATTTATGATTGACTTGTTTGCCACCATATTATCTTAGTTACGACGTATTCGATAAATAATACATGTGTGTGAACTATGTGGATATATAATGCATTCCATGTGCTTGTGGAAATGTTTGAATGAAATTACTATCATGATTTGTACTTGCCATGACTATTAATCTAGAATACATATTTGTTGTATGTATGACAACTCCTTTATGAAAGGATTTGTTATAATATATGCTATAACTAAGTTAGGGCATGTACGTAGTGTAGGCTAAGTGTTTGTTAAAATGTCTGAATGAATAATTGTTTGTTGAATTGTAATTATTGAGGGTGTTGAGATAGGATTCTCAACTACCTTACCTATGTGTATAAATTCTTACATGTAACCTAAATTTCACATACGTGATTTATGTACAACAATGCCAGTATAGTAGCATGCTTTATGTGTTCGATAAAATGCTTAAATGATTATTTTATTTGGATTGTTTGTTAAATGTTGTTATGACTATCACATGTGATTACCTATTGCAATTGAGTATGATTGAGACTACTACATAGTCCAGGCAATCGGTAACGGTTCTCAGTTGAGTGACCAAACTAGATTTGCCACATTCGACACGTTCGATGAATTCGAGTCGTACGATGATTATCGACAGTGGTTAGGCCATGTGGAGTGCTTACACGCTCTATGTCGATTAATTCAGCGTGCGCTCGTACTAATCGAACTTGTCAAGTAACCCGGTTGGCCTATTGTGTGTTTACCATGTATGAACGCTACTTTTTGAATCTTAGGTACCACTTACCAATGGAAATCCCGTTTCAACTTAGTACCACGATCTGCTAAGACTCATGGGCCAGGCATGGTGGTATGGGACACTGTGGTCGAGCTGTCGACCTACGCTGGGGTGACGAGCCTCCTCTTAGTGTCCAGTGGGCAACCCAAACTCGTGAGCTAAATATGGTGGTATGAGACACTATATTCGAGCTGTCAGCTTACGCTAAGGTGACGAGCCTTCCCGTAGTGACGTCGAGTATAAACTAGGCCTACGCTGAGGTGACGAGCCTCCCGCAGTGACCTGAACTTCCTATCCACTGCTTTTAAATCAGGGGTGATGTTGCCCTATAACTTGTCTATCGTATGTAAATAACTAGGATTGACGACCCTAGATGGATCATTGTTTGGGTAAGTGATATAAAGGGAGGTACCTTAGCTTCCCGAATCTATTGTATGAACATGCCTAAATAATTACTTGGCTAACACGATCATGCACCGCATTGCATGTGCTTTAGCGAGGAAGCGCACGTTTAGGGTGTTTACCATGCGCGATCGTGAGATGATTCGCTGAGGAAGTGCAGGTGAGGGCATACATCATTATAACATATCATTCCTGCATTAATAAGAGTACTTAGGACATAATTGTTGTACTGCTTTATCATTACTACTTGACTGAATTGATAACATGTTAACCTTTGCCTTATAGCTCCACTGAATTGATCACTCACTCCCACTCTGGGACGGTGTTTTAAAACACCAACCAGACTCTGTTTTAGCTGCAGATCATGGTGATGCTTATGAAGCGGAGTGTAACGCCTCAGTTTTCGAGACCCGAGTATATCACTCGTCTCTTGAAAACCCAGGTGTTAACTGATAAGCAAGAGGATAATCAAGTCAAATCAAAGTGCGATTAACAGAACCAAGCGTAGTATAGATAAAACCCAAACAATAATAATATCCTGGGCCACTCAGCTGGGGCCCATATACAAAACCTCAATTCTCAAAATGAGTTGAAATGTTAATAAGCAAGAAAGCTACTGATTTAATCCAAAATAAGTAGTCGCCTCCTGGTACGGTTCCTCTTTGTAAGCATCCTCCTCGACCTCCATCGCCTCCGGCTCCTCCGCAACTCCCTCTGTACGGTTGAATATTGATGAATGAGTGGCCAACTCAGTGTGATTTCCCACTAAGATTACACACCGCCGCCCTAAATAAGGATTAGTATAAAAGCATGCAGATAATCCAAAACACAGTAGATGCAGTCTTATTAAGTGCATGGATGTATGGAATGCGTTCACGCCCCGGGGATGCTCATCCGTGCGGACAGGGCCACCGCCCATGCAATCATCGAACCTGGGAAACATCATCCAGTCGGAACATCGAACCCGGGACACATCATCTAGTCGGAACGATACGTACATCACGTACGATAGCAATAGGTGCTGGTCTATGCGATGTATGCATGATTAGTCAGTCCATTATTAATCCAATTACACTCAGCCGTTTTAAATAAGCTCACGGTCACTACGGGGAGCACGTGGCCAAGCGTAGGCCGATGGCTCGGGCATAGTATCCCATTACCACCATCCTCGGCCCATGAGGCTACCGTCTTAGGGGTGTGTAACACCCACTAACATGTGGTAAATCAATTTAATGTAAAAGGGGCTACCGCCAATGCCGGTCAGGGGTGAAATGTTGAAATTACCAAAAGTAGCATTCTAAACATATCGACATGAATGGTTCAAAGATGAGTAAACAATGATAATTGGAAGGGTTATGAATTCCATCCCAAGTCAGTTAGGTGAAACCACACATGGATGATATAACCCGCGGTCAAGTACCATAACCACAACCTGCATGTCAGGGGCCTACTTATGTCACAACCAATCTAGTTATACCCCAAGCACGGACTCCCCTTTGCTAGGATTTCCCGTAGAGGGATTTTAGCAGTATGTGTGTCATAGCAGTATATATTACGATATGAAAGGAAAATAAAGAACGACACATGTATTCCTATCAATATACAACAACTGAATATACATGACATAAATGACTAGATTATTCATCTAGGCAATTTAAGAATCTAACAATAGTAAGCATGAGAATTATCATGTTTAGCAGATAAATCAAGTGACTACAGTTTATTTCTACACACAGTTTATCATTAGTCTAGCTAGCCATTTACACTAATAAAATTGCCATTTCTGGTTTAGTTAAGGGTGGAAAGCTTGAGGGGAAGAAATCATCACCAGATACGTTGTAGGGTGTCCTTGGGTGTGAGCCCTCTTGAGAAGCTAGAGTCTCTGCGTCACTTGAACAGCTTCCTGAAAATTATCTCTTGCATTAGCTGATAAATTCTACGATTCTAGGATGCCATGGTTGGTTGAATGACCCCAATCACGATGGTTTGGGCGTTTATTTGAGAGGAGTGTAGGCCCGACGGTACTTATCCCATTAGGTGGGCTCAATATATAATTATTTAGTTGGTGGGGTCCATCACGTGGATAAGCATTTATATCATGGTGGGATCCCCATACGTGGCCCACCACCATATACATCATCAT
Source organism: Magnolia officinalis (assembly GCA_021015155.1). Taxonomy (NCBI): domain Eukaryota; kingdom Viridiplantae; phylum Streptophyta; class Magnoliopsida; order Magnoliales; family Magnoliaceae; genus Magnolia; species Magnolia officinalis. The sequence continues at coordinate 36,589,006 of JAJHSJ010000014.1, read as the reverse complement.
GTATTGCATCATACGGTTTACATGCATACATTATATACATTATGTAGTATATCGATGTATACAACACGTGTATTTAATTTGTAACATACAGTATGTATGTACATGCACCACACCAGCTCTTGGTGTACGGAGTGGATGTGCATCCAGGCACGTGCGTAACTTCACACATGTGATGTGGGTGTTGAATCCGAGCGGTCCATAAGATGTGAAATCCCAAGAAACCTTAGGGAGTGAATTTTCACCCTGATCTAAGATTCCGGTGGGCCACAGCAAAGATAGATGCAATTTCAAGGGTAAAAGTTGTTTGCATTAATCATGGCCTGCCGAAGTTTTGGTTCGAAAAAAATAAAATGGCAGTAGAGGGTTTCATGGGTTTCTGTTCCAGGTGGGCCGTTTAGATTTTCCAGACTCACCAGCCATGGTTAGATCTTAACCCTTTTTTTTGCAATCAGTTTACGTGAACTGATTTGTATGCGGGTGTTGTAAATATAAAGGTGCCCTCTGCACCAACGTCCAGGTGCATATATGCACCGTCATTTCATGGCATAGGTGGGCCCCATGTGGGGACACCACTTATGCGAATCAAGGTGGGTCCTATGTGGGGCCCACCACGTAGCTATGTATATTATCAAGTGATATATACGTATTTATGTACATATGTATATGTGTATATATGTATATGCTTATAAGGGAAAGAAGGAAAACAAAGAAGCACTGGAGTCTCAGCACATTGGTGGACGGCCAAGGAGCACTGCCCACTGATGGATGGTTGGATTTACACCCATCAAGGAGCGGCCCGCCTGCGAGCTCTGATGGTGTGGCCCGCCAGGGATTTAGCTGGGGTCCAAGTCCACCAGTCTCTTGGTGAGGTCCATTACAGGCAACTCACATGAAATTTGGCAGGGCCCACCTGCATTCGTGTAGGGCCCACGACTGTAGCAGCCCATCAGCTTTTAATGTGAAAGCTGGCTCCATGTCTACATGTCCTTGGAGCTATTTTTTAGGCTCTGCTGCATGTGGCTTACGGTGAGGAGGCCCATTTGCTAGACTCCATGCGCCAGTCCACCTTGCGGTCGGACAACGGGTGCATTCGACACTCAATCAGCCCACATCAGGGACCTGCTTCAAGCCCGGTTGGAGGTTACTCCTCGTGGTCAGACGAGGCCGTTGATCGTGGCCCACTTGCTGGTGCCTCTATTTTTAGCTAAACTGGAAGGTTGGTGGTGGTCCTCGAGGGACGGGTTTCATCCCTACAACTGACCACAGTTTTCAGTGCCAACATGGCCCAACAAGGAACCCTTTTTCCACCGAACCACGTCCTGATTGAAAACCCTTTCCAGCTCTCATTATAACTTAATGAAAAGGCTTGGTTTTTAGCCCGTTTCGGGTCCTAACACGGCCATCGTATTGGTCCAGTTCTAACCTAAAACGGGTTACTTCCTCATTTAGCTTCAGCCCAAATCCCTGCCATTGTTTGGCCATTCGTCCTAGCTCACAACAAAGCTAAGGTTTGACCTGATCCTGACCCAGAACGGATGCCACAGTCAGGACTGATCTCTATCCCAAAGGCTCGATCATTGCATGGTCTACCTTCAGTCGAAATAGAGCTTCGGTTCAACTCAGCTTTAGCTTAAGAACAGAGGCCCAGACTAACAGGTCCCTCAGTCTGCCGCGCAGCCATTGTTTGGCCCGGGCTTAGACTGAAACGGAGTCCATTTATCTAATCCTGATTTGACCATGGTTAGCTTTCCTGAGCTGGCCTGGAAACTCTACAGAGAGCTCCAAACAAAGCTTTAAATGGGCCTGCAAATCATGGCCATTGGTTGGCTCATCACTAGGCTGATACAGACATCCCAAGGTCCCATCCTAGTTGAAACGGAAAGAAAGAAATAGAAGTAGATGATTACCTATAATGGGTGGATTCTCGAACTGCAACGGGAGAGATGACTCCTTGTTCCCCTTGATACGAGTTGCCTAGGGCTACAGGACCCATTTATAGGGGGGGTGAGAGAGAGGGAACGGCTGGGATTATCTACCCAATGGACGGTTGAGATTTGCCCTTCCCAAAGAGGAAGGGCGGTTGTCTTTCACCTCTCACTGCAGGTTCCCGGTCGGGCGGCTTTCGGGCTGGGATGGACGGTGGCATTCCATCTGCTTCGTTCAAATACAAATGATCAAGCAGCTATACCGCTTTGATCGTGCGGGTTCCATGAAGGATTTGAACGGTTTAGAATGCTCGGAAAGTGGCCGTGGTGGCCCACTTATCAGTTTGAAGTGGGTCGGTTAAAAACAGAGAGAGATGATGGCGAGAGATATTTGTGGGGTGCTCGGTCAAATCTGGTTTGACCGAGCCAATAGTCTTGGTGTACCGCATGAGTAAGCATTTTTTTGTGCACCTGCGTTGTGTTGGGGCCCAATGAAAAGTGAATATCCTAATCTACTCCGTTCATTTGTATTGGAGGGCATTCCCAGGGACCCCGACCCATTTTGGGTCGATGGTGAGGCCCAGGTGGTCCGTTATATGCATCCTTGGGCCATCATTTGCCCATATGCCATGATCTGTCGATCAGGTGGGCCTGATATTTGTTTTCAATGGTTAATATCAAGTACTAGTTATGATGAAAGTGCAGTTTGTCACTAACTAATTCTCATGTGTTGGTGACAAGTGTATTGCAACAGTATTAACTATCATAATGGCTTTAACCTTAGAGTGTGTGAGTAGCCTCACCTTCCCGATTATTGTAGGGTATGTTCTGACTCTTAGAGACCCTGAGAGATGGCTTTAATGTCGACTAGAATCTTCATCCTGTGTATGTCGAGACAAGTTTTTGATTAACCCAGTCAGTTTTAGGTTAGTGTGGGTTTAAAAGGTAACACCCGTGTACTAAAGGTACGGGGTGTTATACGGAGCCTGAATTCTATGACGATGAGGAGGAGTTCTCCTGTATGCAGCTATCAGGCGGGTCTATGTAGACCATGTACTGATCGACGGGATTATAGGGATACAAATTAGTTGGACATTACACTTCATCATTTTGTATATTTTGGAGCAAACATGTATATATTCAGCCTGGTGACATGATCATACTCTGGGGATTTATAACCACTTATATACTTTATATATCTATCACAATCTTCCGCTTGTTAAATTTAAATCATCTCTGGAGTATGATATGCTGAGTTAGTGTAATTCCATTCATGTTTAATGCACTAATACGGACAACATAAAATCATCATTATCTATGTTGCATAAGTGATGCGACGAATCTCGGGAGTTGAGCTTTGCTCGACCCTAGACTTTCGGGGCGTTACAGTTGGTAGCTCCACCTCTACGATCAATACCACCTGCACAACCAGCTTACCGGCCACCTGCACCTTGATTTAGGCCGCCTCAATGACTTACGACACCGCAACTAAACTGTTCTTAGCAGGTGCGAGTACATGTGCTTGTAACTGAAGCGTCTGAGTTAGAAGCTATAGTGCCTTTAGCCTTCGAAGTCACTACTCACATCCAAGGTACACCCATATTTCTGTTGGTGGACACCGGGTCCACTATTTCAATAATATCATGTGCAGCAGTCAAGCGAATAGTGTTGGAAACTACTCCTATGGTTGGGGTGAGACTCCTTACCGTCACAAGGACATTCTCAGACACTACCAAGATTTGTAAGGGTTGCTCAATAGACTTAGGAAGCAGAACAGTACTCGTTGACCTGATTGTTGCCCCGCTGTGTCATTACGATGTCATCCTCGGTATGGATTGGCTCACCGAGATGAAGGCAGAAATCGATTGCGATACTAGAGTGGTGACAGCCCATGGACTTGGGGGCACGACCTTTACTTTCTCAGTTTAGGTCAATTAGTACTACTGCATTAATTGTTATGCTACCTTGCTAGAGAATGTTGATGGTCCGACACTTGGGAACACGCTTGTAGTCCGAGATTTCACGGATGTGTTCAGAACGATACCTGGACTACCTCCTCAGTGCGAGATCGACTTTACTATCGATCTTGTGCCTGGTGCGACACCCATTTCGTTACCGACATATCGCATGCCTCCATGTTAAATGGTGGAATTGATGAGACAGATCTGTTGGAATCAGGCTTCATACGACCGAGTGTATCTCCTTGGGGAGCACCCTTGTTGTTTGTAAAGAAGAAGGACGGATCACTGCGATAGTGTATTATTATCGTAGGTTGAACCAAGTGACAGTGAAGAACAAGTATTATTTGCCCAGGATAGATGATCTATTCGACCAGTTGAAAGGGGCACAATATTTTTCAAAGATTGACTTACAGTCAGGGTATCACCAGTTGCGTGTCAGGGATGAGGACGTGCTGAAAACAGCGTTCAGAGCCAGCTTTGGGCACTACGAGTTCCTCGTGATGTCCTTTGAACTCACAAGCGCACCGGCCGTGTTGATGGACCTTATGAACTGGGTGTTTCGGCCGTATCTGTACCGATTCGTCGTTGTATTTATATATGACATCCTGATATACTTTAAGAGTCAGAAAGATCACGAGGAGCACCTGCGAGCAGTCTTTGATACTCTCAGGAAGAACCAGTTGTTTGCTTAGTCAAGAAGTGTGACTTCTGGAAAGAAAAGGTCAAGTTCCTGGGACATGTGGTGTCCAAGGAAGGAATAACTGTGGACCTTGCTAAAGTGACCGCAGTTCAGGACTGGGAGCAGCCTAGTTCGGTTACTGAAGTGAGAAGCTTCCTTGGCATGGCAGGTTACTATCGTCGATTCATTAGGAACTTTTCCAAGATAGCCAGACCGTTATCTCAGCTCACTCGGAAGGATCTTAATTTTTCCTGGAATGAGAAGGTAGAAGCAGCCTTTCAAGAACTAAAGGACAAATTGATGTCCGCACCCGTGCTAGTATTGCCAGAGCAGGGGGTCAGATATACCATTTACGCTGATGCCTCTCGTGTTGGTTTGGATTGTGTTCTTATGCGGAAGGACAGGGTGATTGCCTATGCATCGCGACAATTGAGAAAACACGAAGAGAACTACCCTACGCACGACGTGGAATTAGTGGTCGTCATCTTTGCATTAAAGCTCTAGAGACATTACCTCTATAGAGAGGAGTTTGAACTCTTTTGCGACCACAAGCCTCAGGTACATATTCACACATAGAGACTTAAATATGAGGCAGTGACGATGGATGGAAATCTTGAAAGACTTCAAGTTTGAGGTCTCCTACCATCTTGGCAAGGCCAACCTTGTGGCAGATGCGTCGAGCCACAAGAAGACGATAGCATTTGTAGCTCCGCTGATGATATAGGAATGGAACATGGTCGAGTTTGTGTGAGACTTCGAACAGAAGCTTACAATAGAGGAGTCGTTCGAGAATGTCGCACACATCCGCTTGCAGCCACTTATTGATGACCAAATCATTGTGGCTCAGAGAGAAGATGAATGGTTGATGAAGACGAGAGAGCAAGCAACTGACAAGGAAGAGTCTGAATGGAGAGTTGGGTCTGATGGGGGTTTACGTTATCATGGCCTCCTATGCATCCCAAACCTTCATGACTTCAGAAAGGAAGTTCTTGGAGCCGCTCACAATTCGAAGATGGCGATGTATCCTGGTAGTATGAAGATGTATGGAGATATAAAATATTCGTATTGGTGGGACAACATGAAGGCCCACATAGCATACTATATATCCCATTGTTTCACGTGCCAGTAGGTCAAGACCGAGCATCGCCGACCTCCTGGTGTACTTCAGCCCATGCGTATAGCTGAATTGAAATGGGATTTCATCTCTATGGATTTCATTTCAAGGTTACCGAAGTCTGTTCATTTTCTATCTATTAGAGTATCGAACTCCGCAGATGATTTGGCCAGGCTGTACATCAAGGAGATAGTATGTCTGCATGAAGTGCCTATGGAGATCATTTCTGATCGAGACACGCTATTCACATCTATCTTTTGGACTCGAATCTAGGAAGCAATGGGAGTGAAACTGAAGTTCAGTCGGCGTTCCACCCAGAGATGGATGGGCAGACGGAACGGGTAAATCAAGTGTTAGAAGATATATTGCGGCATGTGTGCTTGATTTCAAGGACAATTGGGATGACTGTCTTCCTTATGCTGAGCTCACTTATAACAACAACTTTCAAGCGAGCATTGGCATGGCTCCATACGAAGCGCTGTATGGGCATCCATGTTGAGTACCGCATTGCTGGGCAGAGGTTGGTGAGAAGAGTTTGATTGACCCAGATTTGGTAGAGGCGACCTCAGAGAAGATCGACATTATCAGGCGTCGACTTCTTGCAGCACAGAGCATACAGAAGAGTTACGCCGATACTAGACGGATACAACTAGAGTTTGAAGTTGGGGATCATGTATTTCTTAAGGTTTTCCCCATGAAGGGAGTCCTTCAATTCGATAAGAAGGAAAAACTCACGCCACGATTTATTGGTCCATTCCAGATTCTAGATTGAGTAGGTGTGGTAGCATACTGCCTCACTTTGCTCACACCACTCACTGACGTGCACAATGTATTTCATGTATCGATGCTAAAGAAATACGTTCCTGATCCTTCCCACATTGTCAAATGGGAGCAGGTACAGTTGAGTGAAGATGCTACTTATGAACTGCGACAGACGCGTATCTTAGACAGGAAGGAACAGGTGTTGCGCAGTAAGGTTATCCCGCTTGTGAAGGTACTGTGGACGCATCACACTGAAGAAGAGGCTACTTGGGAAACAGAAGCCGAAGTTCGTAAGAACTACCCTCATATTCTCGAGGAGTACGAAAGGTACTAATTTTGAGGACAAAATTTTTCTTTAAGGGGGGTAGATTGTAACGTCTCGAAAAAATCCATACTAAGACCCGAGTACCACCTTAGGCAGAAATCACTGAGGACCAAATTCTGTGGAAATTAGATGAAAATTAATTAAGTACTAAACTAAATAATCAATGGAATTAGCTCGGACAACTTTCTATACGGATTGCAAAACCCAAAACCACTAGAATCGCTAACCCAAATTACCTAGAAACCTAGGATCAATCTCAAAACCCAGTTGCTCTCGAAAGCACATTGAAACTCCGTATCGGACCTGGATCGCGCGTCGAAAGTTCGATGACCGTGAAACTATAAGGTTATGACCACCTTACTGGGCTCGACAACCATTGCAGGAATCGAGTCCAAATAGTATCCAGAAACACACAACTTGAGCCCGGAGCGAAGTGTGTGAGAAATACGAATATCTTTAGAAAATGAACTCAAACTTAAGTGAATTGCGCCATTCATTTGCATGCCAAATTTAAGGTTTCAGACCATCAGATTCTGCCAACTACACCCTTGGATCAGGAAAATTTCCCTGCACCCATTGATATACTTGTGGCCCTGATCGAGTGACGATGACTGTTGAACTGAAACGGGTCCCCCACGATCAATCCACTAATCCGATCGGATCGAAACCTTATCTTGACATAGATCCATTATCAGGAAACTTTCTTCAGACCGTATGTGAGCAATGGACCTCCAGATGAACTTCGATGGCCCGAAACAGACGTCTTTTGGCTATAACCTAAGTTTATCATGGCCCTAGGGCCATTGACATCACTTCTGGGCATATATAATGCCCTAAACTCAACCCTTCTCATTCCATACGAATTTTCTCTAACCCTAGGAGAGAGAAGAGAGAAAAGAGGAGAAAAGAGTTAGGAGAAGAGTGAGAGACTAGGAGATCGTTGTTGGGATTCATTCCCACCACTCCACGTACCGAATCATATCTCCCGTGTCGCTACACCGTCGAATCCAACTTCATTTTTGGATAAGAAATCCTAACCCTAATAAGTTTTAGAAATCCAAATAGAGAAATCGGTGAAATAACTAACCTATCTCAATGTTTAGGTAGCCGTTGTGCCATAGACAAAGATGTGGTGTACGAACCGAGTTCGTAATGAGTTAACCGACGAAAGGTGCGGACTATAAACATTTAGGTTATAGTTTTCAAGGATTTTAATGTCAACAATGATTTATGACTGACTTGTTTGCCACCATATGATCTTAGTTACGACATATTCGATAAATAATATATGTGTGTGAACTATGTGGTATATAATGCATTCCATGTGCTTATGGAAATGTTTGAATGAAATTACTATCATGATTTGTACTTGCCATGATTATTAATTTAGAATACATGTTTGTTGTATGTATGACAACTCCTTTATGAAAGGATTTGCTATAATATATGTATAACTAAGTTAGGGCATGTACGTAGTAATGTGTAGGCTAAGTATTTGTTAAAATGTCTAAATGAATAATTTTTTGTTGAATTGTAATTATTAAGGGTGTTGAGATAGGATTCTCAACTACCTTACCTATGTGTATAAATTCTTACATGTAACCTAAATTTCACATACGTGATTTATGTATAAAAATGCCATGTATAGTAACATGCTCTATGTGTTTGATAAAATGCTCAAATGATTATTTTATTTGGATTGTTTGTTAAATGCTGTTATGACTATCACATGTGATTACCTATTGCAATGAGTATGATTGGGACTACTACGTTGTCCAGGCAATCGGTAACGGTTCCTGGTTGAGTGGTCGAACTAGATTTGCCACATTGGACAAGTTCGATGAATCTAAGTCGTACGATGATTGTTGACAGTGGTTAGGCCACGTGGAGTGCTTACGCGCTCCATGTCGATTAATTCAGTGTGTGCTCGTACTAATCGAACTTGTCAAGTAACCCGATTGGCCTATTGTATGTTTACCATGTATGGACGCTACTTCTTGAATCTAAGGTACCGCTTGCCAATGGAAAGCCTGTTACAACCTTGGTACCACGATTCGCTAAGACTCATGAGCCGGGCATGGTGGTATGGGATACCGTTGTTGAGCTGTTAGCCTATGATGGGGTGATGAGCCTCCCCATAGTGTTCAGTGAGCAACCCAAGCTCGTGAGCCGAATACGGTGGTATGGGACACTGTATTCGAGCTGTTGCCCTACGCTAAGGTGACAAGCCTTCTCGTTGTGACCTCGAGTATAAACTAGGCATACGCTGAGGTGACGAGCCTCCCGTAGCGACTTAAACTTACCTATTCACTGCTTTTAAATCAAGGATGATTTTGCCTTATAACTTGCCTATCGTATGTAAATAACTAGGATTGACGACCATAGATGGATCATTGTTTGGGTAAGTGATATAAAGAGAGATACCTTAGCTTTCCAAATATGTTGTATGAACATGCCTAAATAATTACTTGGCTAACACGATCATGCACTGCATTGCATGTGCTTTGGAGAGGAAGAGCATATTTAGGGATTTTGCCATGCGCGATTGTGAGATGATGTCGTTGAGGGAGTGCAGGCGAGAGCATGCATCATTATAGCATATCATTTATGCATTAATAAGAGTACTTAGGACATGATTATTGTACTGCTTTATCATTACTACTTGACTGAATTGATAACATGTTAACCTTTGCCTTATAGCTCCACTGAGTTGATCACTCACTCCCACTCTGGGACGGTGTTTTAAAATACCAAGCAGACTCTATTTTAGCGGCAGATGATGGCGATGCTTACGAAGTGGAGCCTGATTTTTATGACGATGAGGAGGAGTTCTCCTATATGCAGCTATTAGGCGGGTCTATGTAGACCATGTACTGATCGACGGAATTACAGGGATACGAATTAGTTGGACATTACACTTCATCATTTTGTATATTTTGGAACTAACATGTATATATTCAGCCTAGTGACATGATCATACTCTGGGGATTTTTAACCACTTATATACTTTATATATCTATCACAGTCTTCCGCTTGCTAAATTTAAATCATCTCTGGAGTATGATATGCTGATTTAGTGTAATCCCATTCATGTTTAATGCACTAATACAGACAACATAAAATCATTATTATCTATGTTACATATGTGATGCGATGGATCTCAGGAGTTGAGCTTTGCTCGACCCTTGATTTTCGAGGCGTTACACAAGCATATATAAGCATGATTAAACTGATGTGCAAATGATCATTCCAAACACAAGCATTTATAGTGGTTCGGCTACATGCCTACTCCACTCCCGACATCCACACTTAATCCCAAAGTGCACTGGATTTCACTATCAAAGGTTTTTAATAGGTTCACCTATAACCTTTACAGTCCTACACTAAGGACACAAATTTATGCTCTCCGTAAGAGCAAAGGTCTTACATGTAAAACTTAAGTTTAGGCCCACCGGTTAAGGTCCCACACAAGGCACCCGCGTTTAGGCCCACTGGCCAAGGTCCCACACACGGAACCTAATCGAGTTTGCTTATAACAAACTCTTAGCCTCAATCCTACGCAAGGAAAGAGACTAAACTTTTGAACTCTTATAATGACACTTACTTGTCAGATTGAGTTCTCTCTTGTAGCTTGTCTCGGGTTGCTAGATCTTTATGCTCTCGAGCTTGAATTAGCTTCCCGATGCTCCTCTGATTGCGAAGCTTGGATTTACCTGTTTGCTCAGCTTCATGATAAAAAACATTGCATAAGATGTACCTAAAAGGTGACTAAGGTTATGGGAGTTATTTGAATATCCTATCTAGGATAATGAGTAGATTTCCTAAGGGATTCAACCTATGGACGCTCCAGAGTATTAAAAAAACAAGGATTTTTCTATTGGTTTGGTCTTTGAACTCTAGAGAAGTCACAAGTTCATTTTCTTCATTGAATAGGAGCTTTAAATGATCATAGAGGTGAAAGATCACAATGAAGAGAACATGAACTCGTATGGATAGAGTGTAACATCTCGGAAAATTCCGTACAAAGACCCGAGTACCACCTCAAGCAGAAATCACTCAGGACCACATCCTTTAGAAATTAGACGAGTTTAACTAAGTGTTAAACTAGATTAGCTGTGAAATTAGCTTGAGTCACTATAAATACGATCTACAAGACCTAAAACTTGTAGAATCATTGACGCTAGGTTACCCTAAAATCTATGATCAATCTCATTACCCAGCTGCTCTCAGGAGTACATTGAAACTCCGTATCGGATTTGGACTACACATCGAAAGTCCAAATAATACCAAGTTATAGAATTAGGACCGCCTTGCTGGGCTTGACAACCATCTCGGAAATCAAAACCAGATTGTGTCCTGGGGCTATTCGCTTGAGCCCGGAGTGAAGTGGTGAGAAAACGTGGTTTTCTACAGAAATTAAATCTAATTTAAGTAATCTGAGACTTGTCTTTTGCGGGCCTGATATAAGCAATCAGACTGTTAGAATTTGACCCAAATACACCCTTGGATCAGGAGAAATTTCATACACATGGCAGTGTACTTATGACCCTGATTGAGTTCCGGTGACCGTTGAACTGAAACTGGTCCGCCACGTGTGATCTGGGAATCCGATAGGAATGAAAACTTAACTCGACCTAGATCCATAGTCAGGGAGCTTAAGTCCGACATTTGGCTCAAGGGGGGGCTCCGGAAGTGCTCCGTTGAGGCGGAACAACCTCCCCTTGGACATAACCTAAGTATACCTTGGCCCTGGGCCTATTTCTGGCAAATCTAGGCCTATATAAGGACCTTAAACCCTCTCTCATTCACTCCATACGAATTTGAGAAAACCCTAAGAGAGAGAAGAGAGTAAAGAGAGAGAAGTGTGAGAGAAGTGGAAGGAGATTCCTGTTGCTCTATTGTAACGCCCTGAAATTCGGGGGTCGAGTATGAACTCAACTCCCGAGTTCCAACGCATCACTTATGCAACATACACAATGTCGGTTAAATGTTGTCTGAGTTAGCGCAATAAACATGAATGAGATTAAACCAAAACAGTAATTCATACTCCAGTTCAATTGCATTTAAAAACAGCGGAAGACTAAAATTTTATATACAAGTATGTAAAGTAACAAAATTTTCTGAACTTCAGAGTATGAGTACTAGCTGAGCACCATATACATGTAAAGTTTGTAAATTAAAAACCCAAAATACATCCTCAAAAGAGGCCCCGAAAGTCCCACGATGCATCCGGCCTAGGCGTAGCCGTCAGAATACTGCATGAAAGAGAACTCCTCCTGGTCTTCATCAACGTCGGGCTCTGGCTCCTGAACCAAGGCGCCCTCTAATCCTGCAACAGAGTCTGGTTGGTGTGTACAACACCATCCCGTAACGTGGGAGTGAGTAGCTAACTCAGTGGAACAATAATGCATAAGTTAACATGTTATCAAATCAACCAAGCAGTAATGATAAAGCAGTACAAATCAAGCATTTCTAACTACTCTTGTTAAATGCAAAAATGATATGACATGATGCTGTATGCCCTTGCCAAACCACCCTCAAGCGACATCATCTTACGTTCGCGAATGCTTAACTCCCTCAGTGCGCCACATCTACAAAGCACATGCGGTGCGATGATGTTCATGATTACCAAGTTATTATTAGTCCATTTCAATCAGCAGTATTGGGAAACTAAGGTACCTCCCTTGTATCATTCCCAACATGATCCATTCTAGGGTCGTCAATCCTAGTTATTCTCATACGATGTTATGGTTTGAGAAGCTTAGTGATGGCATCGCAACAGGTTCGTCACCCGTCAGCGCGGATACAGATCTCACCGTATGCGGCTCAATTGCTAGCCGTCAGCTCGAGTACAGGTCTCACCGTACTCGGCTCAATCACTAGCCGTCAGCTCAAGTACAGGTCTCACCGTACTCGGCTCAACTCACACTCTAGTTACTGTGAAAGGCTCGTGGCCAATCACAGATACTTAAAGTACACTCGATGATACCACGGAGGACTCGTCGCCCGTCAGCACGAGCACAGATCTCACCGTACTCGGCTCTCGCCGAAGTATCGACAGCTCGAATATAGTGTCCCATACCACCGTATTCGGCTCACGAGATAGTTGCGCAATGGTCACTACGGGGAGGCACATGGCCCCAGCATAGGCCGACAGCTCGACCACGGTGTCCCATACCACCATGCCCGACTCATGCGTCTTAGCGGATCTAGGTACCATGGTTAAACAGGAATCACCACTGGTAAGTTTGGTACCCTAGGTTCAAGCAGTAGCGACCAAACAAGGTGAACACACAACTACACTTCGGTTTCAAGTGACGAGCCTGACTAGCTCGAGCGCACCACAAGTTGAGCGATATGGAGCGCAAAAAGCACTCCGCGTGGCCAACCACTATCGCCAACCGAAGTACGACTCGGGTTCGCCGGACCCGTCCTTTGTGGCGACATGAATCTCAGCCACAATCACAAGTCTGGTACCGAGTGTTTGGACTATAAACATAGTCCCAAACTCAAACAGTTTTCATCGCTAGCATGTGAAGTAAAGCATGGTAAACAAGCAATACAAGCATGTTAGTCGGCATGTTATAAAGCATAAAGTAAGACATGACGTAAAGCATGTTACAAAGCATGTTGAGAAGCATGTTTAAAGCATTTTGTAATGCATGTAATAAAGCACTATCCCCATAGGGATAGAATTGTGTGTGCAATGCAATTAAGTGGTTGCGGTGAATCACCGCATGGAGGGGATCCTACATGTCTCTAAGGGAGTTGGAGAATCCATATCAGCGCCTATCTAAGGCACTAGTACATGCACATGTACACCTACATGCACATACACAAACACTTAGAATACACGTTTCCAACATACATGACGTATGTTAGGCAAGTTCGTGATTGGGCTGTCCCTAAGCCCCGGAGTATTTTTCCCACGTATATCGTATTCATACAGCAAATAATCATTACAATTACATATCCAAAATCCGCACGTATGCGGAATCTCTGGAATACACAATTTCCACATATATGACATTTACACATGAACATATATTTTTGCGATCCCTTTCGCCAAACTAGCATTTTATCCACACATGATATAATCAAACATTAGATAAACATGTTAAACATTTTCTCAACAAAAATACGTATACGGTATTTCTACGTATATCAAGAGTATGTAAAATTCCATATTCTTTATCGCTAATCGAAACAGGAAACGGAAAGCACTTTGTACATGTGCATTTGCATGCAGATCATGAATCTATCATTATCTGACATTGAAAGCGTTGAAAACCGTAACTTATACGCTTAAAGTCCTCACCTCAGCCCTTGGAATTCCAACGAATCAGCAAGAAGGTTGGTGCTTCCGTATACGGGAGTTTCTTAGCCTAAAGATCGCATTCGATTAGTCTTTCCTTAACCTATCACTAATCAGGCTCAAATCAGACCTAGGGTTAGGGTTTCTTACCTTCAAATGGGGTGGAAACCGCCGGAAAATCTCTTGGGATAGAGCGGTGTAGGCCGTGGGAGAAGTGGAAGCAGCAGGAGGAAGATCGGCGTCGATCTCCACAAGTTTCTCTCTCTTTTCTCTCTTTCTCTCTTAGGGTTTGAACCCAAATTCGTATGGCTGTGAGAGGGGCTGTTCTAAGCCCCTTTTATAGCCAAAAACCTCCCCAAAACAGACTCAGGTTCAAGGGTGACTGCTTACATAGGCATTTCGCCACTTTCCAAGCTCAAAAGGGGTGTTCTGGTGGCCCTATTTGAGCCAAACGTCAGACTTAAGCTCACCCACTGCGGATCTACGTGGGATTACGTTTTTGGCTCGATCGGATTCCCAGATCGCATGTGGCGGACCACTTTCAGTTCAACGGTCCGTGGGCCACGATCGGAATTTCTGAGTACATGTAAATGTTCCTGAAATTTTTCTTAATCCGAGGGTGTAATTTGGTCTGATTCCGACGGTCAGGTTGCTTAATACTGACGCGCAACCGAAAGGTGCCAGATCACTATTCCAGATATTTTCTCTTGGATGGATGGAAATAGTGTTTTTCACACTCCCTCGCTCCGGAGTGAAAATAATGGCCGTGGGACATCGGAATCACCTGATTTTTGAGATGATTGTCAAGCCCAGTGGGGCGGTCCTGGTTCCTTAGCTTCGTGTTACTCGGACTCCCGATGTGCGATCTAGACCTCATACGACGTTTCGTTTCAGTCCCGAGAGCAGACGGGTAATGAGTTTGGCTCTAGACTTTAGGGTAACCTAGAGTCACCAATTCTGCAAGTTTTGGGTCTTGCAGATCGTATTTAAAGCGATCCCAACGGATTTCATGATTTACCGAGTTTAGTACTTAGTTAACTTTGTTAAATTTCTAAAGGATTTAATCCTATGTGATTTCTGGTCGAGGTGGTACTCGGCCCAATGTACGGAAATTTTCAAGTCGTTACAATCCTGTTATTCTACGTGCCTATCCATCACTACCGTATCATATTTCCGGCGATTCTGATTCCATTTTTCGGGTAAGAAATCCTAACCCTAATCAGTTCTAGAGATCCAACTAGTGTAAGGGATGAAATAGCTAACCTATTTCATGCCATAGGTTGTCGTTCTACGTTTGATAAAGACTTGGTGTTTAACTGAGTCCGTTACTCGCTTCTAAGGCATAAGGTGTGGACTATAGACACTTAGGTTATGGTTTTCAATGCTTTCAATGTCAGATAATGATAGATTCATGATCTGGATGTTATTTCACATGCAAAATGCGATGTTTGTTTTGCGATTCAGTTACGTATGCAAATTATGGCGTTTAGTGTATTCTGTATATTTGTAGAAAATACCGTATACGTAAAATAGGAAGTGTGTTTGCCATGATTAATTAATGTGTGTATCTGTTATATATATATATGTGTAATACTTACTCGGCGAAAGGATTTGCCCTAATACATGTTTTGGTTAATATACGTTATGTATATTAAATAAGTGTAGTCTAAGTGTTTGTGAAAATGCTTGTATGAGTAAGTACTTAGATCATAGTGTTTTAGGTAGGTGTTGAGATAGGATTCTCAACTACCTTAGAGATGTATATGATTTCCTCCATGCAAGTTGTTTAGTTTAGTCGTTTACTTATGAAATGTATGTGTGTGCATGTCCTGTTTATATTGTGCTTTATAACATGCTTATTAACATGTTTGAATTACTTTGTTAATTCTGCTCTGACTACTCCACATACTTTCTGGTTACGGATTGAGTGTGATTGGGGCTATGTTATAGTTCAGGCAATCGGTAACAGGCTTGAAGTCGTGGTTGAGATTCATTCGCCACATAGGACGTGTTTAACGAACCCGAGTCGTACTAAGGTTGTCGGCAGTAGTTAGGCCACACGGAGAGCTTATGCACTTCATGTCGATCAACTTTGGGTGCACTCGTGCTAGTCGAGCCCGTCAAGTAACCCGATTTGCCGATGTATGTTCACCATGTATGGACAATCTTGCTTGAACCTAAGGTACCAAGCTCACCAGTGGAATCCTGTTAACCTTGGTACATCGATCCGCTAAGACTCATGAGCCGGACATGGTGGTATGGGACACCGTGGTCGAGCTATCGGCCTACGCTGGGGCGACAAGCCTCCCCGTAGTGACCAGTGAGTAACCCAGACTCGTGAGCCAAATACGGTGGTATGAGACACTGTATTCGAGCTGTTGGTCTACACTGATTGGTGACGAGCCCTTTGTAGTGACCTCGAGAATACTTTGATTCTACGTAGAGGCGACAACCCTTTTGTAACATCTAGAGTATACACTAGGCCTGTATTGATTTGGCGACGAGCCTTTGCAGCGACCTAGAACTGCATCATCGTATGAGATTTACTAGGACTGACGACCCTAGAATGGATCCTTGTTTGGGAATGATATAAGGGAGGTACCTTAGTTTCCCAATCCTGCTGTATGAAAAGGACTAATAAGAACTTGGTAATCATATGCATGCACTGCATTACGCGTGCGTTCAGGCGTAGCAGGTCAAGCACTGAGGTAGTGTTGTTCATGCGCGAACGTGAGATGAAGTCGCTGAGGGAGCGTAGGCGAGGGCATGCATCATACATTCATATCATTCTTGCATTAACAAGAGTACTTAGGGATGTGTGATTTACTGCTTTATCATTACTGCTTGATTGAATTGATAACATGTTAACCTTTGCTCTATGATTCCACTGAGCTGATCACTCACTCCCACGTTACGAGATGGTGTTTTAAACACCAACTAGAATCTGTCTTGATTTCAGATGATGGCGTGACCCCTGAGGCGGAGCCTGATTATTACGACGATCAGGACGAGTACTCTTACATGCAATTCTCTGATGGCTTCGCTTAGGCAATCTGGATTGATGGGGCTACATGGTTTTATTAAAGTTGAACCATTTTTGAGACTTTAAATTTTGTAATATTATATGTAATATTTCATGTACTGTGACTTAGTGTTGTATTCATACTCTAGAGACCGATCGTGATCTTTTGACTTATATACGTTCTTTCTGTCTTTTAGTCTTCCGCTTGCATTTTACAACATGATCTAGAGTATGAGTTACTGTTTTGGTATAATCCCACTCATGATTAATGCACTAACACAGACAACATTAAATCATAAGCATATGTGTTGCATAAGTGATGTTTTGGAACTCGGGAGTTGAGTTGCTACTCGACCCCTGATTTTCAGGGCGTTACAAGTTAGTATCAGAGCATGATTTGGATTAAACTGGGCCTGGGTTATGGTCACACGATGTACGCTGACACAAATTCAACTTAGGTGGGTGCAAAAAAATGTAGAAACAGTCATGGGAGTCCTGGTTTCGCCAATTGGCGAAGTTCACCGAAAACGATCACCGAGATCGAGCCCATACACCTCCGTGATCGAATAAGGCGACCCCAGATCACTTCTAGACCATCAAACGATGGGTCTAGATCACAAATGACCCCATCCCAGCCTTTAGAAATTGCTAAATGAGAAGTTACATTAGATAATATCCGAAATGGTCTGAATAGGCTCAAAACGGAGGTGGGGCCCAAATCGGGCACTTCCAGGGGGGCCCAGGGTAGGACCCACATGCATTTGGGGTTAGGGGGCAGGAGGACCTTGCTAAACACTCCAAAGGTCAGCGAGGGGCTTGCCGGTTTGGCGAGGCCTCGTCGATTAACGAGCCAGGCTGGGCAGACCGTTCTGGCTGATCAACTTTAGGGTGCTGTGTGGCCCCCTGATGCGTGGGGTTTTGATTAAAACCCTTCCAAACCCTCCTTCCCTTCGCAAATCACCCTCCCAAGCTTCCCTTTCTCTCCCAAACTTCTAATTTTGCATAAAAATCATCCCTCCAACCTCTTTCTCTTTCGTTTTAGTACACCACACCCACCACCCTGCTGTAAACTCGTCTCCATTGCTACCTACCCTCTCCCTTCTCTCCGATTTGAGCTCTTGAATCCCCCATTCGAGGCTCAAATTCGTGTACACCCACTACCCACCCTCTTTCTTCATTTTCCCTCTTCATTCCCTTCCATTTGAGCCTTTACTCGCCCCTTGGAGGCTCAAATCTGTGGAGACCTAACAACTCCATCCCTTCCTTTTTCCATGGCCCTATTTGAGTTCATTACGGCCATTTTCTCACTTTCTGCCATTCTTTCTCTCATGGGAAAGAGAAAGGGTGCCACGGATGAAGCCAGGCCTAGCATCCCTACTCGTTCGAGAAGACCGCGAGGCGCCACCGCAAGCACGGGCGTTGGACGCGAGGTGCATACTAAACGGGACCTCGATCCCTAGGCTCCTTTTTAAAGCTCAGGTGGATGGGCGGCTCTTTGGAGAGTATCTGCTATTGGAGTGCCTAGCTGAAGCCGGTTGGGGCCCTGTGTTTGAGAGAAAATATCACGGGAATGAGGGTACTATCCGAGCTTTTTATGCCATATTCGAGAGCCTACACTGGATCCCTGGCCGTTCAAGATCCCATTCGGAAGAGATCGGGAGGCCACAATCAACGCTGACCTGATAGCTCGACTCCTGGGCATACCGCTTGGTCAAGTCCACGCGAGTGAGAAGAATCTGAAGAATGCACGAGAAAGGGATCGCCGTACGCGTTCTCTTTGTGGTCTACTGGTTCAGTGGCAGCCAAATAAGATTCTTCTAGCGACCAACATGACTGATGACTTTCGTCTACTCCATCACATTTTCACGTTCAACGTCTACCCCAGGTGGAGCAATCGTAGTGAGTGCACGTGCCTGATGGTTGACTTTCTATACCAGGCGGGGTAGGGAGAGAAGTTGTGCGTGCCCACGTAGGTTTTGCGACAGATTGTTCTGACCGCACGCTCAAATAGAAGGACTGATTCGCTCCCCTTCGGCCGGCTTATATGCAGATTGCACGCGAGTTCGGCTACAGTCTTGGCACAGAACTCCCAGTGCCTCAACATTTCATCAATGAAACCACTCTCAATCAGATGAAAATTGGGCCACGACAATGACAAGCCCGACTTGATGAGAGTGAGGATGAGACGGCTAGTAAGGAGTATGAAAGCGAGGAGGAAAGCAGGGAAGAGATAGAAGAGGAAGAGAGCAAGGAAGAAGAGGAGGCCCAGGATACGGAGGAGAGCTCCCCTCCTACGCCACTAGTGCAGGACACCGATCGAGCTACTAGAGATGCTCGTATAGCTCGACTTGAGAAGGATCATGCTGCCCTACGATAGGGTCAGGCGGTCCTATGATAAGATATTATGGATCTTCGAGGCCTCGTGAAGCACAAGTTCAAGAAGGTGACTCATACGTTGAAGTCTATCCTGTGCTACTTGCAGGATAAGGGTGCCCCTCCTCCGTCTCTAGACTCTGATGCCTAGTCAGCCATGTCATTGTCTTGTAGCTTGTTTCGGTTACTGCTTTAAGTTATGTTTGTGTTCATGTTGCTGGGCCTAGTAGTGTAGTAGTAGAAGAATGTTTTCAATGTTTGAAGCTTTGTTTGTATTAGCTCACGTGCATCTTCTGTCATGATACATGTAACTCTGTATTCCATGTATTATGACAAATTTTAGTTAATGAAATGCATGCAGTCTTTTATGCTATGAAGTGTATGAATGTTGCGTAATAAGTTTGTGTGTATGATGAATCTGACCTGAGTTGCACCCTATGTCATATAGGGCATGCCACGGAAGGTCACGCGGAGTACGACATGCCTCGCACTTACTGATACGATGGATCAGGAACCTCCCCAGAGGGATGGTCATACGGACCCCGGATTGGGCCCGGTTGGTGAGACTATTCTTGAGTCTCAGCCTTCTCTTGGTCCTGCAGTTGGACCGTCATCGTACACACCACCGGTTCATGAGCAGAACCATGCGTCATCTTTGACACAGCATGTGCCTGAGCCTGCCCCATCTGCTGATTGGTTGGAGCAGTTGATGATGATGATGCAGCAGCAGCACCAGCAGCTCTTGGGTACTATTGTAGGGGCCCTACTCAGGGTGGAAGTGCTGCTCCACTTTCACCATCTATACGTCCTGCTGAGACAGTAGGGTCTTCTAATCAGGATGAGGGTGTGCCTCCCCCTGTATCTGCTGCATACCCTATGGGTAATCTGGGTACGAGTGGTCTCCTCGAGCGATTCCAGCGCTTAAGGCCTCTTACCTTTACCGGTTCTTACAGACCCGAGGAGGCTGAATATTGGCTCAATCGCATCTCCAAGATGCTGAGGATACTACATTGTACCGAGCAGGAGCAAGTCGAATTAGCCACCTTTATGTTTGAAAAGGAGACTAGCCTGTGGTGGGATAGTGTATTACAGACAGTTGTGGTTGGCTATATATGGACCTGGGTAGATTTTGAGTTCCGCTTCCATGAGAAGTACTATCCCCAGACGTACTGGCACGAGAAGGAGAATGAGTTTTTACGCCTCAGACAGGGAGGCATGACAGTGACAGAGTATGAGCATCAGTTCACAGAATTGGGCCGATATGTTCCTACGATCCTTGCCGACGCACGGATGCGGATGTGGCGCTTTTCTGAGGGCCTGCGCCTTGATATTCACTCGAAGATGTGTTGTGCTAGCATACCCTCCTATGCTGAGCTAGTGCACATGTCTATGCAGGCAGAGCAGGATGGGGATCGGTTGACACGTACTTGTGGGCCTATGGTCCCTAGGCCTCGACCAGATATGCCGAGCAGGCCATTCCTCGGCAAGAGGCCTCGCATAGACTTTCCTCCCAGGATTTCGACGCCACTAGTTCCGATGTGACGATCGGGTGTGACATGCACTTATTGTGGGAGGCCAGGCCACCCAGCGGAGAGCTGTTTCGCACGTATGAGAGACAGTGGGTTCTCGCCGCCGCAGAAGATCGAACCCACTCGCCCTCAGACTATATCAGCTCCACCCCTGCGTACTATTTATGCACATCCATCATTCCGACCCCCTGCACCTCGATTTAGGCCGCCTCAGCAACCTATGGTGCCTCAGCCCAACCAACCTCAGTAGGCACGCGTTCATGCACTTACAGCAGAAGAGCCAGAGACATCACCTTGGCCTTCGAGGTCACTGCACATGTCCAAGGTACTCCTGTCTTCTTATTAGTGGACACTGGGTCCACTACCTCCATCATTTCATGTGCTGCAGTTAAGCGTCTAGCTTTGCATACTACTCCCACGAAGGGAGTGAGAATCACTACTGCTACTGGGACTTTTTCAGATGTCACACGGACGTGTGAGGGTTGCCCAGTAGACTTGGGTAGCAGGACAGTATTCATTGACCTTATCGTTGCCCCACTATGGCACTTCGACATTATCCTCGGTGTGGACTGGCTCACCGAGATGAAGGCAGAGATTGATTGCGATAATCGGGTTGTGACAGCCAATGGACCTAATGGCACGGTCTTTACCTTTCAAGTGCAGGTTAGTTGGTCATGTCGTGTTGGATGTTATGCTACTTTACTAGAGCATGTTGATGAGCCGACGTTAGGGAACATGCCAGTAGTTCCGAAATTTGAGGATGTGTTCAGGAAGATCACTAGATTACCTCCTCGACACGAGATTGATTTTACTATTGATCTTGTGCCTGGTGCGACCCCAGTTTCATTACCTATGTATCGGATGCCTCCATGTGAGATGGAGGAACTGAGGAAACAGATTGATGAGCTGGTAGAGAAGGGCTTCATACGACCCAGTGTGTCTTCTTGGAGAGCACCTGTGTTGTTTGTTAAGAAGAAAGATGGGTCGCTATGATTATGTATTGATTACCGCAGGTTGAACTAATGACCGTGAAGAACAAGTATCCTTTGCCCAGGATAGACGATCTGTTCGATCAGTTGAAAGGGGCACGATACTTCTCGAAGATTGATCTACAGTCAGGGTATCATCAGTTGCGCGTTAGGGATGAAGACGTGCAGAAGACGGCCTTCAGGACCAGTTTTGGGCATTACGAGTTCCTCATGATGTCGTTCGGTCTTACGAACGCACCGGCAGTGCTCATGGATTTGATGAACCAGGTATTTTGGCCATTTCTATACCGATTTGTTATCGTGTTTATCGATGACATCCTGATATACTCTGCGAGTCGGGAAGAGCACTTAAACACCTACAATCGGTCTTAGACACTCTGAGGAAGAACCAGTTGTTCACACAGTACAAGAAGTGCGACTTCTGAAAAAGAGGAAGTCAAGTTCCTGGGACATGTGTCAAGGATATGAGAGGTAGGAATACTAAGGTATCCAAGGATTCGCAGCAGGACTAGGAAGCAGCAGCCTGGTTCGGTTACAGAGGTGAGGAGTTTTTTATTACTCGCTGGTTACTATCGACGATTCATTCGGGATTTCTCAAAGATAGCCAGGCCTTTGTCTCAGTTGACACGAAAGGATCTGAAGTTCGCCTGGAATGAGAAGGCGAAAGCAGCGTTTCAGGAACTGAAGGACAGACTGACGTCCGCCCCTGTGCTAGTATTGCCAGAGCAAGGGGTCAAGTATACGATTTACACCGACGCATCTTGAGTTGGTTTGGGATGTGTCCTTATGCAGAAGGACATGGTGATTGCATATGCCTTGAGACAGTTGAGGAAACACGAGGAGAATTACCCTACGCACGACCTCGAGTTAGCAGCGGTCATATTTGCATTAAAGTTCTGGAGACATTACCTCTACGAAGAGGAGTTCGAGCTTTTCTGCGACCACAAGAGCCTTCGCTATATATTCACTTAGCGGGACTTGAATATGAGGCAACGCCGATGGATGGAAACCTTGAAGGACTTTAAGTTCGAGGTTTCCTATCATCCCGGCAAGGCCAACCTTGTGGCAAACGCGTTGAGCCGCAAGAAGGCTATAGTATTTGTGGCTCCGCTGATGATAGCTGAGTGAGATATGGTTGAGTTCGTGCGGGACTTCGAGCAGAAACTCACTGTGGTGGAGCCATTCGTGAGTGTCGTGCACATTCGGGTGCGGTCACTTATTGATGACAGGATTATCGAGGCCCAGAAGAGCGATGCGTGATTGTCTGAGCTTTGAGAACAAGCTAACGATGACGAGAACTCCGAGTGGAGAGTTAGCACAGATGGGGGCCAATGATACCATGGCCGCCTATGCGTCCCAGACATTCATGACTTGAGATAGGAGATTCTCGAGGCTGCCCACAAATCGAAGCTTGCGATGCATCCTGGTAGCACGAAGATGTATAAGGACATGAAGTGGTCATATTGGTGGGACAATACGAAGGTTCATATAGTAGAATATGTCTCCCGTTGTCTCACGTGTCAGCAGGTCAAGGCAGAACATCGCCGACCTCGTGGACTCCTTCAACCCATGCCCATAGCTGAATGGAAATGGGACTTCATTTCTATGGACTTCATCTCGGGACTGCCGAAGACGAGAAAGGGTTATGACTCTATTTGGGTGATTGTGGATCGACTGACGAAATCAGCCCACTTCCTCCCGATTAGACTCACAAACTCTGTAGACAAGTTGGCCAGATTGTACATTAAGGAGAAAATGCGTCCGCATGGAGCTCCCTTGGAGATTGTGTCGGACAGAGACACGCGATTCACATCTATCTTTTGGACTCGTATTCAGGAAGCGATGAGTGTGAAGTTGAAGTTCAGTACCGCGTTCCACCCATAGACCTATGGGCAGACAGAGTGGGTGAATTAGATTTTGGAGGATATGCTGCTGGATTGTGTTTTGGATTTCAAGGACAGTTGGGATGACTGTCTCCCATATGCAGAGTTAGCCTTCAATAACAGCTTTCAGGCGAGTATTGGTATGGCTCCTTACGAGGCTTTGTACGAGCGCCCTTGCTGAGCACCGCATTGCTGGGTAGAGGTTGGCGAACGCAGTTTGATTGGCCCATAGTTAGTATAGGCGACCTCAGAGAAGATTGACATTATTAGGCGTCGACTTCTTACAGCCAGAGCAGACAGAAGAGCTACGCCGATACGAGGTGGCGACCTCTAGAGTTCGAAGTTGGGGACCATGTATTCCTCCAAGTTTCCCCCATGAAGTGAGTCCTTCGGTTCGGCAAGAAGGGAAAACTTACACTGCGGTTCATTGGCCCATTCCAGATATTAGACCGAGTGGGTGTGGTAGCATACCGTCTTGCTTTGCCCACACCACTTGCGGGCGTGCACAACATATTTCATGTTTCCATGCTAAAGAAGTACGTTCCTGACCTTTCCTATATCATCAAATGGGAGCAAGTACAATTGAGCGAGGACGCTACATATGTACTGCGTCCGACGCGTATCTTAGACAGGAAGGAGCAGGTATTGCGTAGCAAAGTTATCCCACTGGTGAAGGTACTGTGGACGCATCACACTGAGGAAGAGGCTACTTGGGAGACAAAGGCCGAGGTCAGAAAGAACTACCCTCAGATTCTCGAGGAGTACGAAAAGGTACTAATTTCAAGGATAAAATTTTTCTTTAAGGGGGGTAGATTGTAACGTCTCGGAAAATTCCTTACAAAGACCTGAGTACCACCTTAGGTAGAAATCACTCAGGACCACATCCTTTAGAAATTAGACAAGTTTAACTAAGTGCTAAACTAGATTAGCTATGAAATTAGCTTGAATCACTTTAAATACGATCTGCAAGACCCAAAACTTGTAGAATCATTGATGCTAGGTTACCCTAAAATCTATGATCAATCTCATTACCCAGCTGCTCTCGGGAGTACATTGAAACTCCGTATTGGATCTGGACCCCACATCGAAAGTCCGAATAATATGAAGTTATAGAATTAGAATCACCTTGCTGGGCTTGACAACCATCTCGGAAATCAAAACCAGATAGTGTCCTGGGGCTATTCGCTTGAGCCCGGAGGGAAGTGTGTGAGAAAATGTGGTTTTCTTCAGAAATTAAATCTAATTTAAGTAATCTGAGACTTGTCATTTGCGGGCCTGATATAAGCAATCAGACTGTCAGAATCTGACCCAAATACACCCTCGGATCAGGAGAAATTTCATACACATGACAGTGTACTTGTGGCCCTGATTGAGTTCCGGTGACCGTTGGACTGAAACTGGTCCGACACGTGTGATCTGGGAATTCGACTGGAATGAAAACTTAACTCGACCTAGATCCATAGTCAGGGAGCTTAAGTTCGACCTTTGGCTCAAGGGGAGGCTCTGGAAGTGCTCCGTTGAGATGGACAACCTCCCCTTGGACATAACCTAAGTATACCTTGGCCCTGGGCCTATTTCTGACAAATCTGGGCCTATATAAGGACCTTAAACCCTCTCTCATTCACTCCATACGAATTTGAGAAAACCCTAGGAGAGAGAAGAGAGTAAAGAGAGAGAAAGTGTGAGAGAAGTGGGAGGAGATTCCTGTTGCTCTATCCTGTTATTCTACGTGCCTATCCATCACTACCGTATCTCTTTTCCGGCGATTCTAATTCCGTTTTTGGGTAAGAAATCCTATCCCTAATCAGTTCTAGAGATCCAACTAGTGTAAGGGATGAAATAACTAACCTATTTCATGCTATAGGTTGCCGTTCTACCGTTGATAAAGACTTGGTGTTTAACTGAGTCCATTACTCGCTTCTAAGGCATAAGGTGCAGACTATAGACGCTTAGGTTATGGTTTTCAATGCTTTCAATGTCGAATAATGATAAATTCATGATCTGGGTGTTATTTCACATGCAAAATGCGATGTTCGTTTTACGATTAAGTTATGTATGCAAATTATGGCGTTTAGTGTATTCTGTATATTTGTAGAAAATACCGTATACGTATAAAATATGGAAGTGTGTTTGCCATGATTAATTACTGTGTGTATTTGTTATATATATGTGTAATACTTACTCGGTGAAAGGATTCGTCCTAATACATGTTTTGGTTAATATACGTTATGTATATTGAATAAGTGTAGTCTAAGTGTTTGTGAAAATGCTTGTATGAGTAAGTACTTAGATGATAGTGTTTTAGGTAGGTGTTGAGATAGGATTCTCAACTACCTTAGAGATGTATATGATTTCCTCCATGCAAGTTGTTTAGTTTAATCGTTTACTTATGAAATGTATGTGTGTGCATGTCCTGTTTATATTGTGCTTTATAACATGCTTATTAACATGTTCGAATTACTTTGTTAATTCTGCTCTGACTACTCCACATACTTTCTGGTTACGGATTGAGTGTGATTGGGGCTATGTTATAGTCTAGGCAATCGGTAACAGGCTTGAAGTCGTGGTTGAGATTCATTCGCCACGTAGGACGTGTTTGACGAACTCGAGTCGTACTAAGGTTGTCGGCAGTGGTTAGGCCACACGGAGAGCTTATGCACTTCATGTCGATCAACTTTGGGTGCGCTCGTGCTAGTCGAGCCCGTCAAGTAACCCGATGTGCCGATGTATGTTCACAATGTATGGATGCTCCTGCTTGAACCTAAGGTACCAAACTCACCAGTGGAATCCCGTTAACCTTGGTACCTCGATCCGCTAAAACTCATGAGCCAGACATGGTGGTATGGGACACCATGGTCGAGATGTCGGCCTACGCTAGGGCGACGAGCCTCCTCGTAGTGACCAGTGAGCAACCCAGACTCGTGAGCCGAATACGGTGGTATGGGACACTGCATTCGAGCTGTCGGCCTACACTGATTGGTGACGAGCCCTTTGTAGTGACCTCGAGCATACTCTGATTCTACGTGGAGGAGACAACCCTTCCATAGCATCTAGAGTATACACTGGGCCTGTACTGATTTGGCGACGAGCCCTTTGCTAGGACTGACGACCCTAGAATGGATCCTTGTTTGGGAATGATATAAAGGAGGTACTTTAGTTTTCCAATCCTACTGTATGAAAAGGACTAATAAGAACTTGCTAATCATATGCATGCACTGCATTATGCGTACGTTCAGGCGTAGCAGGTCAAGCACTGAGGCTGTGTTGTTCATGTGCGAACGTGAGATGAAGTCGCTGAGGGAGCGTAGGCGAGGGCATGCATTCTACATTCATATCATTCTTGCATTAACAAGAGTACTTAGGGATGTGTGATTTACTGATTTATCATTACTGCTTGATTGAATTGATAACATGTTAACCTTTGCTCTATGATTCCACTGAGTTGATCACTCACTCCCACGTTACGGGACGGTGTTTTAAACACCAACCAGATTATGTCTTGATTTTAGATGATGGCGTGACCCCTGAGGCGGAGCCTGATTATTACGACGGTCAGGACGAGTACTCTTACATGCAGTTCTCTGATGGCTTCGCTTAGGCTATCCGGATTGATGGGGCTACAAGGTTTTATTACAGTTGAACCATTTTTTAGACTTTGACTTTTGTAATATTATATGTAATATTTCATGTACAGTGACTCAGTGTTGTATTCATACTCTAGAGATCGATCATGATCTTTTGACTTATATACGTTCTTTTTATCTTTTAGTCTTCCGCTTGCATTTTACAACTTGATCTGGAGTATGAATTACTGTTATGGTATAATCCCACTCATGATTAATGCACTAACACAGACAACATTAAATCATAAGCATATGTGTTGCATAAGTGATGTTTTGGAACTTAAGAGTTGAGTTGCTACTTGACCCCCAATTTTTAAGGCGTTACATAGAGTCTAAATGAGATAGGATAAACTTGGGGTATACTAGAGACTCTATAGTGCCTATTTCCACTAATTTTGTAATTTTCTACAAGCCACTTTTATAGACAAAAGCTTCCAACGGATATAAAACGGCTAGTTTATGATGCTACCGAAGTGAAGTTCGGTATCACCGAACTTGCCTCGGTGGTACCGAAATATCATTTGGTAGTACCGAATTAATTCCTCAAGTTGCTGTTCAAAATATGTCCATTTCAGTGGCACCAAACAATGTTCATCGGTGGCAGTCGGTGTTACCGAATTATCCAGTTGGTGATACCAAATTAACATTGTAAGCTTGCTAGATAGTTTTGAGCACCTTCGGTAACACCGAAAGTATCTTCGGTGATACCGAAGGTGACAATCGGTGACACCTTCTTACTACTGAAGATGGTCAGATTTTTCCTATTTTTGACCTTTTAATCATACAACAACTTGGGATATGCAAAAGCCAATACTATAGGATAAAATACGAACTTGAGATCGACTTAGAATAGATGTCCTAAGTAGGTGTTCCTCTTTGGGTTGGGATCATCTATTTGCAAGGTCACAATCGTAGAAGCATTTCTCCGTCTTTAATGTGGCTTTGATGTTTCTGATCTAGTTGCGTCGCCAATCTTCACTTGCCAAGAACTCATCCGACTACAAGACATAACTAGTCATGTAATTGACAAACATGGGTGCAAATAAGTGCACTAACAATCTCCCCCCTTTTCAATTACGTGACAAAAACAACCGAACCTATGATTGTGTCATGGTCCATACCAATGACATACCATAACAAAAAGAATTACATATTAAACATATAGATTTACAATTCAAGACTTTGACATGTAAAACAAAATCATGCTGCTCCCCCTTAATGTTTACCAAGAATAACCTGCAATAAGAGAAATAAATAATTTCTGCAAGAAACAAGCATTATTTTGGTGGGTAGGTTTCTTCTCCCCCTTTTTATCAGTTATTAGCAAAGATTTTATCAAGAAATATTCCAATAATGATATTAAAGAGGGTAAAAGAATAAAACAGATACATTATATAATGATATAAGCATAAAGATCATCATCCAAAATATATCATCATACGTAATCAAACCATTTGTAAGATAAAGAAGATAATCATAAAAGGTGTATCTAACATGAGCGAATAGAAATTACCATAAATTCATCAAAAATTACTACCCCAAGATTGAGTAGAATAAACCACCATCCAAAAACTAACAAGCCCTTGAGGGCGTAAATATCCAAAAAGAAAAAGTACTATGATTCAACAATAACACAATGAAAATTATCTGGACGATCCACCCTCATACGGAGGGATATAAGAACCGTGAGTAATAAGCAGTTCCGTGATGTGTTCCCCAGTATATTGAAGAGCGTCAAGACACAGTTCAATCCTGGAGAGTCAATTTTCGCACTGTCGGAGGCGAGCTTCTATATTTGACTACCCGTCAAGAAGTTGACGCATTGGAACGTTCTGGCGAAGGAGGCATCTAGTGCTAACTGATAATGGACTTGGTGCAGTCACTGGAGTGCGACAAAAGTCCCAGCCAGTGGCCATGGGAGCATCTTGAGCTTCTTCGCCGCTACTCCATTCTTGATGAGTTTTGACGATTTTGAGTAAAATTTTCTTGGTAAGACATACTGCCGGATATATTGTATCATAAGTAGGGGCAGTGCAGGAGACTTGGAGAGTTTGTAGATGATACTGGGAAAGGAAAGACTTGTGCGGTGAATACCTTTGACAACTCGAATTAACTGTCACACAATTAGAGTGGGTATTGTAACGACTCGAAATTTTTCGTACAATGGCTCGAGGACCACCTCGACCAGAAATCACTTAGGATTAAATCCTTTAGAAATTTAACAAAGTTAACTAAGTGCTAAACTAGATTAGCCATGAAATCCGTTGGAATCGCTTTAAATACGATCTGCAAGACCCAAAACTTGTAGAATCATTGACGCTAGGTTACCCTAAAGTCTAGGATCAAACTCATTACCCGACTGCTCTCAGGAACACATTGAAATTTCGTATCAGGTCTAGACCGCACATCGGGAGTCCGAACACTACGAAGTTAAGGACTTAGGACCGCCTCGCTGGGCTTGACAACCATCTCGGAAATCAAATCCAGACAGTGTCCCACGGCTGTTCGCTCGAGTCCGGAGCGAGGGAGTGTGAAAACCCTATTTTCTTTACAAAATAAATATCTTGAATAGTGATCTGGCACGTGTCGATTGCGGACATTTTGTAAGCAACCAGACCGTTAGAATCTGACCTAAATACACCCTCGGATCAGGAAAAATTTCATAAACATTTACATGTACTTGGAATTTCGGATCGAGACCCGCTGACCGTTGAACTGAAACTGGTCCGCCACGCGTGATCTGGGAATCCGACTGAAACAAAAACTTAACTTTACCTGGATCCAGGGTCTGTGAGCTTAAGTCCGACTTTTGGCTCAAGGAGGCCCGCCAGAAGTGCTCCGTTGAGCGGAAACAACGCCGCTTTGGTTATAACCTAAGTATACCTTGATCTTAAGTCTATTTCAGAGAGTTTTTAGGCTATATAAGGACCTTAGAACACCCTCTCTCACAGCCATACGAATTTGGAAAAACCCTAAGTAAGAAGAGAGAAAATGAGAGAGAAAGCTAGAGAGTTGTGGGAGAATCTCCCTGCTACTGTTTCCTGCCACGACACGAGCTGCACCACCCCTTTCTTGTCGATTTCCCGGCAATACCGACTTCGTTTTAAGGTAAGAAACCCTAACCCTAAATCTGTTTTGGGGTGTGAAGGTTGTAGGTTATGAAATAGCTAACCTCTTTCATTCTTTAGGCTACTAAAGTGCCGAATACGGAAGCCTAACGAACCTAGCTGATTCGTTGCGATTCTACGGTGTAAGGTGAGGACTTTAGGTGTATAGGTTATGGTTTTCAACGCTTTCAATGTCCGATAATGATAGATTCATGATCTGTATGTAATTGTACATGTACAAAGTGTGTTTGTTTTCCCTTTCGATTAAAGATGTAGAATATGAAATTTTACATACTCTAGGTATACGTAGAAATACCGTATACGTATAAATTTTGGAAATGTGTTTGCCATGATTATTTGTTGTATGAGTATATGGTATATGGATAAAATACTTATTTGGCGAAAGGATTCGCCATAATACATGTTTGCTTATATACACTATGTATGTTGAAATTGTATATTCTAGAAAATACCGTATATGTATAAATTTTGGAGATGTATTTGTCATGATTATTTGCTGTAT
This sequence comes from Magnolia officinalis, assembly GCA_021015155.1. Lineage (NCBI taxonomy): Eukaryota > Viridiplantae > Streptophyta > Magnoliopsida > Magnoliales > Magnoliaceae > Magnolia > Magnolia officinalis. The sequence goes on along the minus strand of JAJHSJ010000014.1, from coordinate 36,557,876 downwards.
GAATATGATATACACGTATAAAATACTTGCTTAGCGAATGGATAGCCCTAATGCATGTTTTACTAACATACATCATGTATGTTGAAATAGTGTATTCTAAGTGTTTGTGAAAATGCTTGTGAGAGTAAGTGCTTAGATGTTAGTGCCTTAGGTAGGTGTTGAGATGGGGTTCTCAACTACCTTAGAGACATGTATGATTTCCTCCATGTGGTTGTTTACTCTAACCACTTACTTATGAAATATATGTGTTTGTATCCCTATTTGTATAGTGCTTTATAATATGCTTTATAACATGCTTTGTAACATGTTTTATAACATGCTTTATGACATGCTTGTTAACATGCTAAAATTGCTTTGTTTATTATGCTTTACACTACATGCTATGAGTAAGGATTGATTGAGTTTGGGACTATGTCTATAGTCCAGACATTCGGTACCAGACTTGAAATCGTGGTTGAGATTCATGTCTCCACGAAAGATGTGTTTGACGAACCCGAGTCGTACTTCAGTTGGCGATAGTGGTTGGCCACACAAAGTGCTTCTGTGCTTCATATCGTTCAACTTGTTGTGCGCTCGAGCTAGCTGAGCACTTCAAGTAACCCGTTATATCTTATGTATGTTCACCATGTTTGGTCGCTACTGCTTGAACCTAGGGTACCAAACTTACCAGTGGGAATCCCGTTAACTATGGTACCTCGATCCGCTATGACTCATGAGCCGGGCATGGTGGTATGGGACACCGTGGTCGAGCTGTCGGCCTACGCTGGGGCCACATGCCTCCCCGTAGTGACCAGTGAGCAACCAGACTCGTGAGCCGATTATGGTGGTATCAGACACTATATTCGAGCCGTCGGCCTACACTGATTGGTGACGAGCCCTTTGTAGTGACCTCGAGCATACTCTGAATTTGCGGTGAGGCGACGAGTCTTGCCTTAATATATAGAGTATGGACTAGGCCTGTATCTATATAGTGATGAACTGTTAAAAAGGTGATGGGGGAGTGGTGTAACCTTTGTGCGTAACAGCCCTGACAGCCTTTGCAGTGACCTAGAAAACACATCATCGTCTGAGATTAATTAGGACTGAGGACCCTAGAATGGATCATGTTTGGGAATGATACAAGGGAGGTACCTTAGTTTCCCAATCCTGCTGTTTGAAATGGACTAATAATTACTCGGTAATCATGCTCATCATCGCACTGCATGTGCCTAGTAGATGTGGAGCACTTAGGGATGAACGCATTCGCGAATGTAAGATGGTGTCGCATGAGGGTGGTTTGGCAAGGGCATTCATCATGTCATTTCATACTTGCATTTAATAAGAGTAGTTAGGATTGTTTGCTTGTACTGCTTTATCATTACTGCTTGACTGAATTGATAACATGTTAACCTATGCTTTATTGTTCCACTGGGTTAGCTACTCACTCCTACGTTACGGGACGGTGTTGTACACACCAACCAGACTTTGTCTCAGGTGTAGATGGTACGTCTATTCAGGAGGCGGAGCCAGACTACGATGAGGACCAGGACGAGTTCTCATACATGCAGTATTTTGACGGCTTCGCTTAGGCCGACCGGATCGCGGGGATTTCAGGATTCATCTTTTAGTTGTATTTTGACTTTTTGACTTAGAAACAATACATGTATATGGTGACTCAGATGAGTTCATACTTTGGAGGATGAAATGACTTTGTATCTTTTACATACATGTATATACAGTTTTAGCCTTCCGCTTGCCTTTATACAATTGATCTGGAGTATGAATTACTGTTTTGGTATACTCTCACTCATGTTTATTGCTCTAACACAGACAACATTTAATCATCATTATCTATGTTGCATAAGTGATGCGTTGGAACTTGGGAGTTGAGTTCATACTCGACCCCCGAATTTCAGGGCGTTACAAGTTGGTATTAGAGCATGATTTTGATTAAACCGGACCTGAGTTATGTTCCCACGACGTATGCTGTGCATTACAACTTAGGAGGGTGCAAGAAAAATATAGAAACAGTCCTAGGCTTCCCGATTTTGCCATTTGGCGAAGTTCATAAAAAATGGGCATTTTGATCGAGTTCGTACTCATCCTGATCGCACGAGTCGATCACAAATCACATGTAGACCGTCTATTGATGTGTCTAGATCACAATACACCTTATCCCAGTAGTTAAAAATCGGTAAAAGTCAGTTTAGATCGAAAATTTCTCTAAAACACCCAATCTGGAACGAAAAGGAGTCGTGGGCCTTTCCACTTAAAACTATAGGGACCTAGGATAGAACCGAGGTGCATTTGGCACTTTGGGATGGTGGGGAACACAACCCCATTGCTGCAGCGCGGCGCCGGGCAAGGCAGACCGCGGCGGGACTGCGGTCAGGAGGGCCCACTCAGGTTGGGTCGGGCCTAGTCATGGTCGGCCCGACCCCTACACACGTGTGGTGTGTGCGAAATTTGTAGGGGATCCCTATTTTTAAGTCTGTAGCACCCCTCTCTCTCACATTATCCCTTCCAAGCTCCCTTCCCTTCCACTTTCGATTTCTTTCTCTCAAATCTTTCCTCTAATCTGTCAATCCATCATTTTTGACCATGATCCACCCACTTCCATCGATCACAACAACCCTACCTTCCTACCCTCCCCTTTTCTTTCACATTTGAGCTCTCACACCCCCCATTTGAAGTCAAAATCGTGTAACCTCCAAACCCATCCCATTTCTCCCTTGTTCCTTCTTCACTCCCTATCTTTTATGCCTCTTCAACACCTGTTGGGACAGTTGTTCGTGGAGAACCAAAGAAGTCAACCCCTTCTCTCTCCTTCATTTCCATGGCCCTTTTCGAGTTGATTACGGCCATTTTCTCCATTTCCTCCATCCTCTCTCTCATGGGAAAGAGGAAAACTGCTGTAGATGACGCTGGCCCAAGCAGCCCAGTCCATTCCAGAAGAAGGGCTGACGATGAAGCCGGCACTATCACCGTTCAGGAGTTTAGGTCGAAGCGGGACCTGGATCCTCAACATCTGGTCAGAAATGTCTTTTCGATAGGTATCGAATATGGTCATTTTGCTGGCTGTAAGATCGTGTTTGAAGCTCACGTGGATGAGAGAATGTTTGGGCTACACCCGATGATGGACCACTTGGTGGATATTGGATGGAATTCTATATTTGATGGTGAATCTCCTGCATGTGAGAACACGGTTCGTGCCTTCTACACCCACATCATAGACCCATCATTGGAGCCTCTTCAGTTCACTGTCTCTGTGAGGGGCATAAGACACACAATTACTGTGGATGAGGTGGCTCGGGTCATGAAGATCCCACGTGGTCAAGTGCTTCCTAGTGACGACTTCTCCAGGAGTGCGCGAGAAAGGGATCGCCGTACGTGATACCTTTGTGGTCGACGGGTTTCTTGGATGCGAGGAAACTATCTTGTGGCGATAAAGTTGGCTGAGGACTTCCATTTGCTCCACCACATTTTCACATATAATGTGTATCCACGGTCGGGTAACCGCATGGAGTGTACTGGGTTGATGGTGGACTTTCTGTACAAGATGGGACATGGGGACAACTTATGCCTGCCCACGTTCATCCTATTTCAGATAGTCCAGGTCGTTCGATCTGTCAGGAACGACCTTTCGCTTCCATTTGGCCGCCCGATCTGCAGGATGGCTCGTGATGTCGGCTATAGGTTGAACATGGAGGACCTTGCACCAGTCTGAGTCATAAGCGAGGCGACACTTAACAATATGAAGATCGGCCCTCGACAGCGGCAAGCCCGACTCGACGAGTCTGGAGATGAGTCGGATAGCGCCGGTGAGGAGAGTGTTGACCTCGAGGCAGGAAGCGATGAAGGGGGCGGCGATGATGTACAGGAGGAGGAAGAGGAGGCTCAGGATACTTAGGAGAGCTCTCCTCCTGTTGCACCTGAGCTGGACGCTCCTCAGGCAGCGAGTGATGCTCATATGGTTCGTATTGAGGAGAACCAGGCCACCCTGCGGCAAGAGATTGGACAGGTTCGGGCTGAGCTTGGTGAGACCCGAGCCAAACTTGAGGTGACCAAAGCCTACATGAAGAGGAGTTTTAAGAAGGTATCTCGTACGTTGAAGGCTATCCTGTGCTGTGTACAGGACAAGGATGCCCCTCCTCCATCGCCTGACTCAGATGCCTAGCCATCCATACCGTTGTTTTGTAGTTGTTTTGGTTTCCTCTGTAGTAGGTTTATGTTTTCATGTTGATGATCTAGTAGTTAGTAATATGTTTTAAGTGTTTGATGTTATGGATGTAAATGGCTTGCATGTAATTTATGTCATGATTCATGTAACTCTGTATTCCATGTAGTATGACAATTTTGGGTGAATGAAAAGTATGCAGCCTCTTTTGTTGTGAGATGTGTGGAATGCTTTAAGTGCTTGAATAATGTATTGCTATGCTTTATCTCACATAAGTTACACCCTATGTTGTATAGGGCATGCCGCGGTAGTATACACGGAGTACGACACACCTCCTTCTCACTAACTCAATGGACCAGACTCCTTCTGGTAGAGGTGGTCCTACAGACCGAGGGTTAGACTCTGATCAGCCTCCTGCTGGTCCTACTGGTGAACTGCCACCTTATACACCCCCGGTTCGCGAGCAGCACCGGGCATCCTCATCTACACAGTACGGGTTGCTCCACCTCCTGACAGGTTTGAGCAGATGATGATGCTGATGCAGCAGCAGCATCAACAGCTTCTCGCGGTTTTATCGACTCAGGGTGGCAGTGCGGCTCCACCTTCACCATCTACACAGCCAAAGATCGCAGAGCCTTCTGTTCAGGCTGAGGCTACACCTCCCCCTGCGCCTTATGTACCCCCTACTGGAGATGTTGGTACTCGTGGCCTACTAGAGCGATTTCAGCGCTTGAGGCCTCCCACATTCATGGGTTCTCACAGACCCGAGGAGGCCGAGTTTTGGCTGGAAAGCATTTCGAAGATACTACGGATGCTGCACTGTACTGAGGCAGAGCAGGTCGAGTTGGCCACTTTCATGTTCGAGAGGGAGGCCAGTCTGTGGTGGGACAGCGTGTTGCGGTCTGTCGCAGAGGACTATGTGTGGACTTGGGAAGCATTTGAGTTCCGGTTCCATGAGAAGTATTACCCGCAGACCTACAGACACGAGCGGGAGGATGAGTTTTTACGCCTCAGGCAGAGAGGCATGACTGTTACTGAGTATGAGCATCGCTTCACCGAGTTGGGCCGCTTTGTCCCAACCATCCTTGTTGACGAGCAGATGCGGATGCGCCATTTTTCTGGGGGTTTGCGACCTGATATACGGTCGAAGATGTGTTGTATCAGTATACCTTCTTATGCGGCGCTGGTTCACATGTCTATGATGGCTGAGCAGGATGTTGATCGGCTGACACGTTCTCGTGGTACTATGGTTACGAGACCACGACCTGAGATGCAGAGCAGGCCTTTCTTAGGCAAGAGGCCTCGTATCGACTCTCCCCCCAGGGCCGTAGCGCCAGTAGATCCGATGCGGCGCCTAGGAGTAAACTGTTCTTTCTGCGGGAAGCTGGGTCATCCCGCAGAGAGTTGTTTTTCACGTATGAGGGCTAGCGGGTTCTCACCACCGCAGAAGCTGGATCGCCCTCACCCTCAAGCTATATCAGCTCCACCTCTCTAGACTGCCCCTGCTCATCCTTCCTTCCGACCTACTGTATCACGCTTCAGGCTGCCTCAACGGCCCATGATACCTCAGCCTAACCGATCTCAGCAGGCGCGTGTTCATGCGCTTACAGCAGAGGAACCAGAGACGACACCTGTGGCCTTCGAGGTCACTACACATGTTCAAGGTACTCCTGTCTTTTTATTGGTGGACACTGGGTCCACTACTTCCATCATTTCATGTGCGACGGTTAAGCGTCTAGCTTTACATACTACTCCCACGAAGGGAATGAGACTCACTACTGCTATTGGGACTTTTTCGGATGTCACACGGGTATGTGAGGGTTGCTCCGTGGATTTGGGTAGCAGAACAGTGCTCGTCGACCTCATTGTTGCTCCACTGTGGCACTACGACATTATCCTCAGTATGAACTGGCTCACTAAGATGAGGGCAGAGATAGATTGTGATACTCGGGTCCTGACGGCCTATGGTTCTGACGGCACAGTTTTCACGTTTCTAGTGCAGGTCAGTTGGCCCTGCCGTGTTAAGTGTTATACTGCTTTATTAGCGCCGATTGATGGTCCGACATTAGAAGATACGCTAGTGGTTCGGGAGTTTACAGATGTGTTTAAGACGATTCATGGGTTGCTACCTCGGCGCGAGATCGACTTCACCATTGATCTTATGCCTGGTGCGACGCCTATTTCATTGCCAACTTATCGTATGCCTCCATGTGAGATGGAGGAACTGCGGAGACAGATTGACGAACTAGTAGAGAAGGGTTTTATATGACCTAGCGTGTCCCCGTGGGGAGCACCTGTATTGTTTGTGAAGAAGAAGGATGACTCACTACGGTTGTGTATTGATTACCGTAGGTTGAACCAGGTCACGGTGAGGAATAAGTATCATTTGCCCAGGATAGATGATCTGTTTGATCAGTTGAGGGGGGCAAAGTATTTTTCGAAGATTGATCTGCAGTCAGGGTACCACCAGTTGCGCGTCAGAGATGAGGACGGGCAGAAGACGACTTTCAGGACGTGCTTTGGGCACTACGAGTTTCTAGTGATGTCGTTCGGCCTTACGAAAGCACCGGCTGTGTTCATGGACCTGATGAACCGGGTATTTCGGCCATTCCTATACCGATTCGTCATCGTCTTCATTGATGATATCCTAATGTACTCTACGAGTCGGGAGGAGCACGAGGAGCACCTGAGAGCGGTGTTGGATACGTTGAAGAAGAACCAGTTGTTCACACAGTATAAGAAGTGTGACTTCTGGCAGGAGGAAGTCAAGTTTCTTAGACATGTGGTGTCCAAGGATGAGATAGCAGTGGACCTTGCTAAGTAGCCGCTGTTCAGGATTAGCAGCAGCCTGGCTCGGTTACCGAGGTGAGGAGTTTCCTTGGTCTGGCAGGGTATTATAGACGCTTCATTCGAAATTTCTCAAAGATTGTCAGGCCGTTGTCTCAGTTGACACGGAAGGACCTGAAGTTCCCCTGGAATGAGAAGGCGGAAGTAGTTTTCAAGGAGCTGAAGGACAGGTTGACGTCTGCCCCTGTGCTAGTATTGCTAGAGCAAGGGGTTAAGTACACGATATACACTGACGCGTCTCGTGTTGGTTTGGGTTGTGTCCTTATGCAGAAGGACAAGGTGATTTCGTATGCCTCGAGACAATTAATGAAGCACGAGGAGAATTACCCTACACACGACCTGGAGTTGACAGCTATCATCTTTACATTGAAGCTCTGGAGACATGTAACGCCCTGAAAATTGGGGGTCGAGCATAAACTCAACTCCCGAGTTCCAGAACATCACTTATGCAACAAAATGAATGATGATTGAATGTTGACTGTATTCGTGCATTGAACATGAGTGAGATTAAGCCAAAACAGCATATCATACTCCAGAGACAGTTAAGTTTGCAAGCGGAAGACTGTGATAGATAGATAAATTATATAACTTATGATGAGTCTCCAGAGTGTGATAACATTACCAGGTTAAATAAATATAAGTGCAGTTCTAAAATTTACCAAATGTGAGGAAGTGTAATGCCTTCTATCCCAAGAACCATAACCCCGTCAATACAATACCAGGTCTTCATTGGCCTGTCAGAAAGTTACATGTAGGAGAACTCCTCCTCCACATCATAGAAGTCCGGCTCTGCTTCATAAACATCGCCATCACCTGAAACTCAACAAATCTGGTGGGTGTTCGGAACACCGTCCCGTAACGTGGGAGTGAGTGATCAACTCAGTGGAACAGTAAAGCATAGGTTAACATGTTATCAATTCAATCAAGCAGTAATGATAAAGCAGTACAAATCAAACAATTCTAACTACTCTTATTAAATGCAAGAATGAAATGACATGATGCTGTATGCCCTTGCCAAACCACCCTCAAGCGACATCATCTTACGTTCGCGAATGCTTACTCCCTCAGTGCGCCACATCTACAAAGCACATGCGGTGCGATGATGCTCATGATTACCAAGTTTTTATTAGTCCATTTCAAACAGCCGTATTGGAAACTAAGGTACCTCCCTTGTATCATTCCCAAACATGATCCATTCTAGGGTCGTCAATCCTAGTTATTCTCATACGATGTTATGGTTTGAGAAACGTAGTGAAGGCATCGCAAGGGCTCATCACCCGTCAGCGCGGATACAGATCTCACCGGTATGCGGCTCAATTGCTGGCCGTCAGCTCGAGTACAGGTCTCACCGTACTCGGCTCAATCACTAGCCGTCAGCTCAAGTACAGGTCTCACCGTACTCGGCTCAACTCACACTCTAGTTGCTGTGAAAGACTCGTGGCCAATCACAGACCTTGGAGTGTACTCGATGATACCACGGAGGCGTCGCCCGTCAGCACGAGCACAGATCTCACCGTACTCGGCTCTCGCCGAAGTATCGACAGCTCGAATACAGTGTCCCATACCACCATATTCGGCTCACGAGTTGATTGCGTAATGGTCACTACGGGGAGGCACATGGCCCCAGCGTAGGCCGACAGCTCGACCACGGTGTCCCATACCACCATGCCCGGCTCATGCGACTGAGCGGATCTAGGTACCATGGTTAAACGGGGATCGTCACTGGTAAGTTTGGTACCCTAGGTTCAATCAGTAGCGACCAAACAGGGTGAACATGCATAAGGCAGATCGGGTTACTTGATGAGCTCGACTAGCGCGATCGCCCGTTGAGCTGCACGACATGAAGTGCATAAACAACTTCGTGTGGCCTAGCCACTGCCGACAGGCAACGCACGACTCGAGTTCGTCGAACACATCCCACGTGGCAAATGAATCTCAGCCACGAGTTCAATCTCGTTACCGATTGCCTGGACTATAATCATAGCCCCAAACAAATCAATTACAGAGCTATAAGCAGTAATAGATCAGGATTCAAATCATACAATCAGTCTGGTATTATCCGTTTAGGGCTGCCAGGGCTGTTGCACGCACTCGTTGCTCCGCTCCCCCATCACCCATGACGGATCATACAACATAAATATATTTAAACATATGCATTACATAGTTAAAATCATAAAACAGTTGAGCATGTTATGAATCACAACACAAGCATGAGTTTGTACATGTTCAAATCCTAATCACACAACTATCAAAGGAGATTATACACATAGTGAAAAGAGGTTGAGAATCATATCTCAACACCCTTATATATTACAATTTGCTAACTACTCCACATTCAGACATTTCAAGAAACACTTAAAAAACATACATCAACATACATGACATATGTCGATCACATAGGCATTAGGCCAAATCCTTTCGCTAGGGAGTTGCCCCAATCATAACACGCGTACACCCACGACGGATAGTCATGGCAAGTAGGAATCAAGTTCCATATCCATTCAGTCATTTCCACAAACACTTGGGCCACACATTTTAGCATATATAGTGTATAATGGCCGTGGCGTGATTTAGGGCAAATCCTTTCGTCAAAGGGGTATCGCCAATAAAAAATCATGAATCCATGACAATTAGTCATGGCGAGCATGAATGAGAATTCCATACTCAATCAGCCATTTCCACAAACACTTAGAATACACTATTACAACATACATGGTGTATGTTAGTAAAACATGTATTAGGGTTATCCTTTAGCCAAGCTAGTATTTTATCCATGTATAATATATTACTACAGCAAATAATCATGATACGTACATCTCCAAAATTTATACGTATACAGTATTTCTAAAATACACAATTTCAACATACGTAGCATTTACAAGTGAACATGTATTACTGCGATTCCCTTCGCCAAACTAGTATTTTATCCATATATAGTATAATCATACATTAAATAAACATGTCAAACACTTCTCCAAAAAAAATACGTATACGGTATTTCTACGTATATCTAGAGTATGTGAAATTCCATATTCTACATCGCTAATCGAAACAGGAAACGGAAAGCACTTTGTACATGTGCATTTACACACAGATCATGAATCTATCATTATCTGACATTGAAAGCGTTGAAAAACGTAACTTATACACTTAAAGTCCTCACCTTTTGTCGTAGAATCGTAACGGAGTTGATAGGTTCGCTAAGCTTCCGTATACGGGAGTTTGGCAACCTAGAGAACGAAATAGGTTAGCTATCTTATAAACCTACAACCACCAAGCCCCAAATCAGATTAGGGTTAGGGTTTCTTACCTAGAAACGGGGCTGGAATCGCCGGGAAAGCGATGAGAAAGGGATGGTGCAGCCCGTGTGGTGGCAGGGAACGACGGCAGGGAGATTCTCCCACTTCTCCCTCACTTTCTCTCTCTTTTCCCTCTCTCAAATCCAAATTCGTATGGCTGCCATGAGAGAGGGTTTAAGGTCTTATATAGCCTCAAAACTCACCGAAATAGACTCCTGTTCAAAGGTTACTGCTAATATAGGTATTTCGTCACTTTTCCAGCTCAAAAGAGAGGTTCTGGTGGCCCTCCTTGAGCCAAACGTCAGACTTAAGCTCACCACACATGGATCTATGAGGGATTACGGTTTCGACTCGATCGGATTCCCAGATCGCACATGGCGGGCCACTTTCAGTTCAACGGTCAGTGGGCCACGATCCGAAATTCCAAGTACATGAAATTTTTCCTGATCCGAGGGTGTAATTTGGTCTGATTCTGACGGTCTGGTTGCTTAATACTGATGCGCAAGCGAAAGGTGCCAGATCACTATTCCAGATATTTTCATTTGGATGGGAATAGTGTTTTTCACACTCCCTCGCTCCGGAGTGAAAACAATGGCCGTGGGACATCGGAATCATCTGATTTTTGAGATGATTGTCAAGCCCAGTGGGGCGGTCCTGGTTCCTTAGCTTCGTGTTAATCAGACTCCCGATGTGCGATCTAGACCTCATACGAAGTTTCGTTTCAGTCCCGAGAGCAGACGGGTAAGGTAATGAGTTTGGCTCTAGACTTTAGGGTAACCTAGAGTCACATGTTTTACAAGTTTTGGGTTTGCAGATCGTATTTAAAGCGATCCCAACGGATTTCATGGCTAGTCGAGTTTGCACTTAGTTAACTTTGTTAAATTCCTAAAGGATTTAATCCTAATTGTTTTCTGGTTGAGATGGTAATTAGGCCTTTGCAGTTGTATTAAAGTGATCCAAGTCTACTACTTAGCTAGTTTAAGATAGTGTCTAGGGCGAAAGTGCTTTGAAAAATTGAAAGCACAAGGTAGTGAAGGGTGGGATTTGTGAAGAAAATGGTTTAAGACGGGATTTGAGGCTTTGAATTGAGCGTTTGAAAAGTTAATCAGGTGTTAAGATTGACCCAATGCCTAAGGATGTCTAATCCCAGGTTGGCAAAAATCCGGGATGTTACAGACATTACCTCTACGGAGAGGAGTTCGAGCTTTTCTGCGACCACAAGAGCCTTAAGTATATATTCACGTAGCGAGACTTGAATATGAGACAACGCCGATGGATGGAGACCTTGAAGGACTTCAAGTTCGAGGTTTCCTACCATCCTGGCAAGGCGAACCTTATGGCAGATGCGTTGAGCCGCAAGAAGGCTATAGCATTTGCGGCTTCATTGATGATAGCAGAGTGGGACATGGTTGAGTTCGTGCGGGACTTCGAGTAGAGACTCACCATGGAGGAGCCATTTGAGTGTGTTGCACACATTCGGGTGCGACCACTTATTGATGACAGGATCATTGAGGCCCAGAAGGGCGATGTGCGGCTGTCTGAGCTTCGAGAGCAAGCTAGCGACGCCGAGGACTCCGAGTGGAGAGTTGGTTCTGATGGGGGTTTACGATTCCGTGGCCGCCTATGTGTTCCTGATATTCCTAACTTGAGACAAGATCTTCTCAAGTCTGCTCACAACACGAAGCTCGCGATGCATCCTGGTAGCACGAAGATGTACCAGGATATGAGACGGTCTTATTGGTGGGACGACATGAAGACCCACATTGCAGAGTATGTTTCTCATTGTCTGACATGCCAGCAGGTCAAGGCAAAACATCACCGACCTCCTGGACTGCTTCAGCCCATGCCCATAGCTGAATGGAAGTGGGACTTCATTTCCATGGATTTCATATCGGGGCTGCCGAAGACGAGGAAGGGACATGATTCCATTTGGGTGATTGTGGATTGGTTGACTAAATCGGTCCATTTTCTCCCTATCAGAGTCACGAACTCTGCAGACGAGCTGGCTAGATTGTACGTCAGAGAGATCGTCCGTCTGCATGGAATTCCTTTAGAGATCGTGTCGGACAGAGACACTCGGTTCACATCTATCTTCTGGACTCGTATCCAGGAACCGATGGGTGTAAAGTTGAAGTTCAGTACGACGTTTCATCCTCAGACTGATGGGCAGACGGAGTGGGTAAATCAGATTCTGGAGGATATGTTGCGAGCATGTGTGTTGGACTTCAAGGACGGTTGGGATGACTGTCTTCCTTATGCAGAGTTCGCTTACAACAACAGCTTCCAGGCGAGTATTGGTATGGCTCCATACGAGGCCCTATATGGTTGTCCTTGCAGGGCACGGCATTGTTGGGTGGAGGTTGGCGAGCGTAGTCTGATTGGCCCGGAGTTGGTACAGGCGACCTCAGAGAAGATCGACATTATCAGGCGTCGACTTCTTACAGCGCAGAGCAGGCAGAAGAGTTACGCCGATATGAGGCGGTGACCGCTTGAGTTCGAGGTCGGAGATCATGTATTCCTCCGAGTTTCCCCTATGAAGGGAGTCATTCGGTTTGGGAAGAAGGGGAAGCTCACACCGCGGTTTATCGGTCCGTTTCAGATACTGGATCGAGTGGGTGTTGTGGCATATCATCTCGCTTTGCCCACACCACTTGCTGTTGTACACAACATATTTCATGTATCTATGCTGAAGAAGTACGTTCCCGATCCTTCACATATCATCAGATGCGAGCAGGTACAGCTGAGCGAGGATGCTACGTATGAGCTGCGTCCGACGTGTATCCTTGACCGGAAGGAGCAGGTACTGCGTAGCAAAGTGATTCCACTCTTGAAGGTGTTGTGGACACATCATACAGAGGAGGAAGCTACGTGGGAGACAGAGGCTGAGGTCAGAAAGAACTACAATCAGATTCTCGAGGAGTACGAAAAGGTACAAATTTCGAGGACGAAATTTTTGTTTAAGGGGGGTAGATTGTAACGACTCGAAATTTTCCTTACAATGGCTCGAGTACCACCTCGACCAGAAATCACTTAGGATTAAATCCTTTAGAAATTTAACAAAGTTAACTAAGTGCTAAACTAGATTAGCCATGAAATCCGTTGGAATCGCTTTAAATACGATCTACAAGACCCAAAACTTTTAGAATCATTGACGCTAGGTTACCCTAAAGTCTAGGATCAAACTCATTACCCGACTGCTCTCGGAACACATTGAAATTCCGTATCAGGTCTAGACCGCACATCGGGAGTCCGAACACTACGAAGTTAAGGACTTAGGACCGCCTCGCTGGGCTTGACAACCATCTCGGAAATTAAATCCAGACAGTGTCCCACGGCTGTTCGCTCGAGTCCGGAGCGAGGGAGTGTGAAAACCCTTATTTTCTTTACAAAATAAATATCTTGAATAGTAATCTGGCACGTGTCGCTTGCGGACATTTTGTAAGCAACCGGACCGTTAGAATCTGACCCAAATACACCCTCGGATCAGGAAAAATTTCATAAACATTTACATGTACTTGGAATTTCGGATCGAGACCCGCTGACCGTTGAACTGAAACTGGTCCGCCACGCGTGATCTGGGAATCCGACTGAAAAGAAAACTTAACTTTACCTGGATCTAAGGTCTGTGAGCTTAAGTTCGACTTTTGGCTCAAGGAGGCCCGCCAGAAGTGCTCCGTTGAGCGGAAACAACGCCGCTTTGGTTATAACCTAAGTATACCTTGAGCTTAAGTCTATTTCAGAGAGTTTTTAGGCTATATAAGGACCTTAGAACACCCTCTCTCACAGCCATACGAATTTGGAAAAAACCCTAAGTAAGAAGAGAGAAAAAGAGAGAGAAAGCTAGAGAGTTGTGGGAGAATCTCCCTGCTACTGTTTCCTGCCACTATACGAGCTGCACCACCCCTTTCTTGTCGCTTTCCCGACGATACTGACTTCGTTTTAAGGTAAGAAACCCTAATCCTAAATCTGTTTTGGGGTGTGAAGGTTGTAGGTTATGAAATAGCTAACCTATTTCATTCTTTAGGCTACTAAAGTGCCGAATACGGAAGCCTAACGAACCTAGCTAATTCGTTGCGATTCTACGGTGTAAGGTGAGGACTTTAGGTGTATAGGTTATGGTTTTCAACACTTTCAATGTCAGATAATGATAGATTCATGATCTGTATGCAATTGCACATGTACAAAGTACTGTTTGTTTTCCCTTTCGATTAAAGATGTAGAATATGGAATTTTACATACTCTAGGTATACGTAGAAATACCGTATACGTATAAATTTTGGAAATGTGTTTGCCATGATTATTTGTTGTATGAGTATATGGTAAATGGATAAAATACTTATTTAGCGAAAGGATTCGCCATAATACATGTTTGCTTATATACACTATGTATGTTGAAATGTGTATTCTAGAAAATACCATATACGTATAAATTTTGGAGATGTATTTGTCATGATTATTTGCTATATGAATATGATATACACGTATAAAATACTCGCTTGGCGAAAGGATAGCCCTAATGCATGTTTTACTAACATACATCATGTATGTTGAAATAGTGTATTCTAAGTGTTTGTGAAAATGCTTGTGAGAGTAAGTGCTTAGATGTTAGTGCCTTAGGTAGGTGTTGAGATGGGGTTCTCAACTACCTTAGAGACATGTATGATTTCCTCCATGTGGTTGTTTACTCTAACCACTTACTTATGAAATATATGTGTTTGTATCCCTATTTGTATAGTGCTTTATAATATGCTTTATAACATGCTTTGTAACATGTTTTATAACATGCTTTATGACATGCTTGTTAACATGCTTAAATTGCTTTGTTTATTATGCTTTACACCACATGCTATGAGTAAGGATTGATTCAGTTTGGGACTGTCTATAGTCCAGACATTTGGTACCAGACTTGAGATCCTGGTTGAGATTCATGTCGCCACGAAAGATGTGTTTGACGAACCCGAGTCGTACTTCTGTTGGCGATAGTGGTTGGCCACACGAAGTGCTTCTGCGCTTCATATCGTTCAACTTGTTGTGCGCTCGAGCTAGCCGAGCACGTCAAGTAACCAGTTATGTCTTATGTATGTTCACCATGTTTGGTCGCTACTGCTTGAACTTAGGGTACCAAACTTACCAGTGGGAATCCCGTTAACCATGGTACCTCGATCCGTAAGGTATGGGATACCATGGTTGAGCTGTCGGCCTACGCTGGGGCCACGTGCCTCCTCGTAGTGACCAGTGAGCAACCAGACTCGTGAGCCGATTATGGTGGTATGAGACACTATATTCGAGCTGTCGGCCTACACTAATTGGTGACGAGCCCTTTGTAGTGACCTCGAGCATACTCTAAATTTGCGGTGAGGCGACGAGTCTTGCCGCAGTATATAGAGTATAGACTAGGCCTGTATTTGTATAGTGATGAACCGTTAAAAAGGTGATGGGGGAGTGGTGTAACCTTTGTGCGTAACAGCCCTGGTAGCCTTTGCAGTGACCTAGAAAACACACCATCGTCTGAGATTAACTAGGACTGACGACCCTAGAATGGATCATGTTTGGGAATGATACAAGGGAGGTACCTTAGTTTCTCAATCCTGTTGTTTGAAATGGACTAATAATTACTCAGTAATCATGCTCATCATCGCACTGCATGTGCCTAGTAGATGTGGAGCACTGAGGGATGAACGCATTCGTGAACGTAAGATGGTGTCGCATGAGGGTGGTTTGGCAAGGGCATTCATCATGTCATTTCATACTTGCATTTAATAAGAGTAGTTAGGATTGTTTGCTTGTACTACTTTATCATTATTGCTTGACTGAATTGATAACATGTTAACCTATGCTTTATTGTTCCACTGAGTTAGCTACTCACTCTCACGTTACAGGACGGTGTTGTACACACCAACCAGAATCTGTCTCAGGTGTAGATGGTACGTCGATTCAGGAGGCGGAGCCAGACTACGATGAGGACCAGGACGAGTTCTTATACATGTAGTACTCTGACGGCTTCGCTTAGGCCGACTGGATCGCGGGGATTTCAGGATTCGTCTTTTAGTTGTATTTTGACTTTTTGACTTAGAAATAATAGATGTATATGGTGACTCAGATGGGTTCATACTGTAGAGGATGAAATGACTTTGTATCGTTTATATACATGTATATACAGTTTTAGCCTTCTGTTTGCCTTTATACAATTGATCTGGAGTATGAATTACTGTTTTGGTATAATCTCACTCATGTTTATTGCTCTAACATAGACAACATTTAATCATCATTATCTATGTTGCATAAGTGATGCGTTGGAACTCAGGAGTTGAGTTCATACTCAACCCTCGAATTTCAGGGCGTTACAGGTAAACATATTTCGGTTCTCCGATAGATATCACATAGGATATTCAGAGCAACTGGTAAGAGTATATCTCCAGAAACTTCATAGGGATATGCAATGGTACTCAATATTTCGTGAAGCACTTTTGTTGTAACGTCTCAGAAAAATCCGTACAAAGACCCGAGTACCACCTCAAGGAGAAATACCTAAGGACTGTATCCTGTCATAATTCAGGCAAAAATTGGTTAAGTGCTAAACTGAATAATTGGTGGATTAAGCTTGGGCCACCATTTCCACAAATGAGAAGACCTAAAACCATTAATACCACTAACTCAGCACTACATGAAGACCTAGGAAAAATCCCAAGAGCTTGTCACTCTTGGGAGTACATTGAACCCCGTATTGGACCTGGACTGCACGTCGAAAGTCCAATGACTGCGAAACTATAGGATTATGTCGGTCTTACTGGGTTGACAACCATCAGGGGAATCGAGCCCAAATAGTGTCTAAAAATGCACAACTTGAGTAAAGTGTGTGAGAAATGCGAATACCTTTAGAAAATGTAATGAAACTTAAGTGAAGTGGGCCATTTGCTCATGCACGAAATTGAAGATTTTGAACCATCAGTTTCTGATCAAACTTCACCCATGGGAAATGAAAATTTCCCTGCACATATCTGTATACTTGTGGCCCTGATCGAGCAAGTTCGACCGTTAATTTGACACGGGTCCTCGACGGTCGATTGGCCTATCCAATCGTGCCGAAATCACATCCTGGCATAAATCCATTGTCAGAGAACTTACCCTATGACGTATGTGAGTAGTGGGCCTCCCTATGTGCCCTGTTTGTCAAAAACAGTCGCCCTTTGGATATAACCTAAGTATACCATCGCCTTGGGGCCATTTACATCACTACTGGGCTTATATATAGCCCTTATACTACCCCATCCCTCTCTCATACAAATTTCTCCAAACCCTAGGAGAGAGAAGAGAGAAAAGAAGAGAAAAGAGTAAGGAGAGAAGAGAAATCCTAAGAGATCGTTGCTGTGATTCTCTCCCACTACTACACGTACTGATTCACCTCCCCATTTTGCTACACGATCTGTTTCTGCTACGATTTAGATAAGAAATCCTAACCCTAATACCATAGTTGAGATCTAGAATGGTTGTTTGTTAGCCTAGCTAAACGATTTCACTATTTAGGTATCCGACGTTCTGTTTCGGGAACGTAGAATTCAAACCAAGTCCGAATCGAGTATTCCGACGAATGGTGCGGACTATAAATGTTTAGGTTATGGTTTTTAATGCTTTCAATGTTAGCTAATGATTTATGTCTGACTTGATTGTTGCCATGTTGTCTTAGATACGACGTTTTCGATAGAACATGCATGTATGAACTATGTTGAATGAAAGATGCATCTCCTGTGTTTGTTGAAATGTTTGAATGAACGTGTAAATATGATTTGTGCTTGCCATGACTACTAATCTAGGATTCATGTTTATCATATGCATGATGACCTCCTTATGCAAGGAATTGCCATAATATACGTCGTAACTAATCTAGTCTATGTATTTGGTAATGTGTAGTCTAAGTGTTTGATAAATTGTTTGAATGAGAAATTGTTGATCATTTGTATTTATTAAGAGTATTAAGATAGGATTTTCAGTTACCTTATTAATATGTATAGTTTCCTTCATGTAATCTTAATTGCTTCTACGCGATTTATGAATAAAAGATAAGTATTTGGTAACATGATCAATGTGTATGATGAAATGCTTAAATGAGAGATTTATTTGGATTGTTTGTTAAATGCAGATATGATTATCACATGTGTCTACCCATTGCATCTGAGTAAGATTGGGGCTACAACATAGCCCAGGCAATCGGTAACAGTCCATGTACAGGTGGCTGAATTAGTCTCGCCACATTGGGTAACTCGACAAATCCAGGTCGCACGATGATTGTCGATAGTGGTTAGGCCACACCAGTGCTTATGTGCTCCATGTCGATTAAGTCAACGTGTGCTCGTACCAATCGAACTTGTCAAACAAACCGATTGGCCTATTGTGTATTTACCATGTATGGACATCATTGCTTGAATCTAAGAGACCACTTACCAATGTAAAAGCTCATTTTAACCATGGTACCACGATCCCCTAAGATTCATGAGCTGGGCATGGTTGTATGGGACACCGTGGTCAAGCTGTCGGCCTACGCTGGGGTGACGAGCCTCCCCGTAGTGACCAATGAGCAACCCAGACTCGTGAACCGGGCATGGTAGTATGGGACATCGTATTCAAGCTGTCGGTCTATGCTGAGGTGACGAGCCTCCCCGAAGTGACTGCGAGTATAAACTTTTGAATTTGCCTATCGACTGCTTTTTATTAGGGGTGATGCCCTACAACTTACTTATCATATGTGGTTTAACTAGGATTGACGACCTTAGATGGATCCTTCGTTTGGGTTAATGATATATAGGGAGGTACCTTAGCTTCCCGAACCTGCTGTATGAATAAGCTTAATTAAGTACTCGGCTAACACGGCCATGCATCGCATTGCATTAGCTAGAATGTGCTTTTGGCGAGGAAGGTGTACTTTAGGGAGGTTGTCATATGCGAAATTGGTTGTCGGAGTCGCTTGTGAGGGAGCTTTGTGCATACATCATTATTGTACACAATTCCTGCATTAACAAGAGTAATTAGGAAGTGATTGTTGTATTACTTTATCATTACTGCTTGATTGACTTGATAACATGTTAACCTTTGCCTTATAGTACCACTGAGTTGATTATTCACTCCCACCCTGGGACGGTGTTTTAAAACACCAACTAGACTCTAGTTTAGATGCAGGTGATGAGGAAGTCTATACGATGGAGTAGGACTTCATGGATGGGGAGGAAGAATTCTCCTACGTTCAGCTCTCAGGCGGGTCTATGTAGACCTGGTGCTGATTCGACAGGATTACAGAGACATATGGATTAGTTGGACACTTTACGTTTTGATATTTTGTCAATTTTGGAACAATACATGTATATATTCAGCCCGGTAACATACTCATACTTTGGAGGTTGTGAAACACTTACATACTTAAATACATATGTTTCAATCTTTCGCTTGCTTAATTCAATTATATCTGGAGTATGTATGTTATTTTGGTATAATCCCACTCATGTTTAACTCATTAATATAGACGAAATCTAAACATCATCATCCATGTTGCATAAGTGATGTGTTGGACTCAGGAGTAGAGCTTTGCTCGACCCTTGAAATGCAAGGCGTTACATTTGTGGTAGAGTCCAGATGCAATGAAGACAAGTAGTTTTTTTGCTTCTGGATATCATTGATTCATCACATTGTGTTCTTGTTACTTCTTCATACACTTGGATCATTTAAGTAACGATCAGTTGGTGAGATGTGTGTGACTGGAAGATCCAGAAGTTCTCCCAGCATAAAGGAGTGATCTCCTTGGTTTGGTTCATGTAATTGATGCTGATCGACAGAGGATCATCTCGAGTATTATGACAAAAATTCAGAAATTGATAAACAATGTCATATTGTATTTCCCCTCCTAAATAAAGAACGTTGTCCCACCGCATGGATTTTAGATAGACATTTATCCTGTATGACTCTATGAGACTAGGTCTAATAAATCGATCAAAGGTAAATTCTTTTGCCCTGGCATTAAAGTGTGGATAAGGAGTATAGGGTCTAATTTTTCTAAATGAGATTTCTCCTTTTGCATCTTCCTTTCCCTTGTTCTTGATCATGTTGTGCTAGAATCATAGGATAAATCAATAAGTACAAGTAAAAATAATAGTTAATCTAAAAATGATGTTTCTATCTTAAAAGTAAATACGCACATATAGATCATATAGTGAGTTCTTTTCAGAACACCCTCTTTTAATTTTGTGTATTTGTAGTTCAGTGGGTTGTTTTGGAAGACAATGGTATCCTTCTATGAGTTGATATGCGGTATGGAGTGGTTTGACTATTTTACCATTGCAATCAATATCACAACCCCCAGATGGTGTGTAATGGGACAAGGTTAATCGGACCTTTTCATTGACATTTTTGTACACACACAATCTTTTATAAGAAGGATTTTTGCAGTAATGGGCCTGGAAGGAGTAAGCTTTATGCCTAGTTCTGGTTGATCCTTCAATGACATGTTTCTTCTTGGATCGGCTTTTCTCTAGACGGGGATAACTCCTTTATTTAAAGTGAAGTAAAAGGGCAAATGACCCGGCACATGATCCTAGTTTAGAGATGTATAGAGAAAGGAATAGGATTGACCTTGGTTTTTGCTGATTTTGGTTGTACAGTCTTTCACGCGAACTTTGGAGAAATAAGACATGGTCTAGCAGAACTGGGCAATGAAGGATATAAATGACTTGACGCAGCTCAATTTCGGTAGCACTAAAGGGAAGTTCGGTGTTGAAAAGGCCGAGCTAAGAGTCCTAGAGAGAGGGGGGGGGGGGGTGAATAGGACTATGCCAAATTAAAATTTTAAGTGCGGAATAATAAAGAAATAATCAAAGATAACACTTATCAATTTAAATAGCAGAAATGAATAGCAACCTCAAATGTACAAGTATTGAGAGGTTGATACAGATGTTGTTCTAAGGACAACCTTACACCAAAAACCAATGGCTTATGGTAGGACAACCTGATTTCTAGAACGGTCTGTGTATCAAAAACTCAAACAAATACAGAGGAATAAAGAATAAAATAGAAATAAATTTTTACTACTATTACAACATTCACCACATGTGCAGAAAGTAAATTACAATCATTCACCACAAATGCTGAAAAATAAATTACAACATTCAACCACTTAAGCACATGCAACCATTCACCACAACTCTAGCAATTATAGTGGTTTGCTTGTGTGTACACCAACTGTTAAAGAATAGCCACATAACTACTCCACTCCCAATATCCTCACACAATGGATATTGGCTTTCACTCTGAAATAGGTTTTCCAAGGTTCACCTAAAACCTTCACAATTGTGTTTTCAAAGGGCTACCATAATTAAAAACCCTACTTACTGAGATTTTCTGGCTATCTCAGTCAAAACCAAAAATGAAAGATTTTCTGGCAATCTTACAAACCAAATAACGAAAATAAAAATGTGCTTATCTGAAGATTCTTCTTTTGATGAAGCTCGGTAGAACCGATTCTATGTAGATGTTCAATGTAAACGTTCAATGTAAAATCTCACATATGAAAGGGTTCTTAGATCTAAATGATTTTTAGATTAAATTTTCCAGGGCTAGCTTGATTTCATTTTGATCTAAAAAAAGGTAAAATCAATATTCCCTTTATAAAAGAATTAGAATAGTATAAAAGAATCTTAAATATTAACTAATTAGCTTCTCAAATATGGGGACCAGTTCTCTTAGAGTTGTGACTTGAATATCTTGGAATTGAATGAAAAACTCTGAAAATCGTCCTCAATTTATAGGCAAAAATAATGTTCACTCGATTGGCCCAGTGGTCGGTTCGACTGGTCGAAGGATCAACAACAATTTAAATTTTCAAGAGCGATTAGATAAGATCGCTACTCGACTGGTCGAGTGGCTTGCTTGACTGGTTGAGTGGCCTGCTCGACTGGTCGAGCCCAGCACTCGACTGGTCGAGTGGGACCTAGTTTGGTTGTTGGACTTTGAGTCGAGCCTGCACGACCGGTCGAACACTATTCACTCGACTAGTTGAGCAGTCTCCAGGACTGGTCGAGGGTCCAACAGAAAATTCCAAAAATTCACAATAAACCTTGGACTGGTCGAGGGAAGTCTTGGATTGGTCGAGCCAGTGATTGGACTAGTCGAACATAGGCTAAGACTAGTCGAGATAAAGCCTATAAAATTATATAATGATTCAATTTAAGTATGCAATCAATATGACCTAACCTATGGTCAATCTAGGGTCATTCATACCTTATCGGTGAAGATTGAACATTGAAATATTGTTTGCTTCGGTTGATGGATTATCATGAAGTACTTGAAGCTTGTCATCTTGAAGTACTTTGAAACTTATGCTTGAAGTACTTTGAAGTTGAGCATGTATTCTTAAGTAATACACACTGTCTTGAAATAGTTGAAACTTGAAAACTTGATCTAGTACTTGAACTTCTTGTTCTTGAACTTCTAGATCTTATACTTGAGCTGCTTGAACTTGAATTTGAACTTTTTGAACTTGCACTTGATTGTAGATAAGGATGATATAAAGTTGAGCTACACAAGATACAGATTCTAAGAGGTTTTGGCACTACAAAATTTGACAATCCTAGGAGCTAGATAAGATAGCATTTACAGGTGTTACCGAAATCTTTTTAGAACTCAAAAAGATCTTTAGGACTGAATTTCCTACTATGCACAATTCTAAAATGGGATTCCATGGTATGATTGAGAGTGAAAATTCAACATGAAATTATCAAAATGTTTTAGAGGCCAAGAATCCTCAGATTTAACAATTACATCAAGCATCAGTCTTAATCCTTTGGTTTGACTCTAATGCAGATATAGGGAGCATGATCCTCAGATATATCAATATAGTCCAAATGAACCAATAATCATTTGTTAGAAATGGTTGATCAATAGGTTATGAGTATTGTAATGTGTGTATCAATCTTTTTGATTCAAGGCATGTTATCATATTATACATGACATTTCATAAGATATGCATGGTACTTGTTATATATGGAGTTGTTTATCACGAAGGTACTTTTTTTTATATATATATCAAACTCCATAGATGGTCAAGAATTTATATGTAAATTGATTAAAAAATAATATGCCTTTTAAGAGTCTAGAATCAACTTTAAGTAACTATGATTTACTTCTTGATCAAATTTTCCTTTATATATTATTATTATTATTATTATCATTAACATCTCCCCATTTTTAAAGTTCTGACCCATTGATGGATATATCAGAAGATGGGTCAAGGAAACTTGTTGATTTAGATGGACCAGATGTTACAAGGGCCATAATCATTTTCAGAGTACTTGTGTTTATTTTGTGTTACCCATTTGGTAACTATTTTCTTTGAGCTAGAGGTGTATTTTTCTGAGTGACTTCCAAATGATTTAGATGTGACTTTGTGATTTATCTTGGAAGTGGCATCAGATTTCTTGACCATAGGACATTCCCGTTTGTAGTGTCCTATCTTTCCGCAGTGATGGCAATCAATTGGATCTTTCTGAATTGGAATAGTTGAATTTGTCATCGGTTATGAGGTAGAGGAGGGTTCCGATTCATATCCTAAGCCTGTCATATTTTTGGATTTTCTTCCCATGCCTAAAAGTTTACCAAATTTTTCATTACTTTGAGTAAACTTTTGGGTTAGTTCAGCTGTTTGATCAGAATATTTTACTTCCATTTTTAGTTTCTTGTTTTTTCTTTTTAACTTTTCAACTTTTAATTCTAGAAGTTCAATTTTCTTGATCATATTGTCAAAAGTTATGCTTCTAACTCTAATTCCTCTTCCCTTTTTAATTTCATCAAGATCAAGTTCTTCTTCCTCATCCGAATTTTTAGGACTAACTATAGTGGTGGAGGCCATGAGAATCTTTAATGATTTTGTGTCTCCATCACTACTTGACTCATCTGAATATGAATTTGAGTCATTAGTGTCATCTCAGGTGGCTGCCATGGCTTTTCCTTTGGATTTCTTTGCAGGACATTCTGTGGAGATGTGACCAAGCTTTTTATAATTGTAGCATTGTGGCTCTTTGGACTTGTTGAACTTTCCAGTTTGGCGTTTGTGGTCCGGTTGAGCTCTCTTGTGGTTGTATGGTCTTCCACAGTTCCTATTAAAGAATCTTTTATTTTTTTCTTACCTATGGATGCTCTAGAGTATCAAAGAACCAAGGATTTTTCTATTGGTTTAGTCTTTGAACTCTAGAGAAGGCACAAGTTTATTTTCTTCATTGAATAAGAGCTTTGAATGCTCATAGAAGTGAAAGATCACAATGAAGAGAACATAAACTTGTATGGATAGAGTCTAAATGGGCTAGGATAAGCTTGGGGTATACTAGAGACTCTATGGTGCTTATTTCCACTAATTTTGTAAGTTTCTACAAGCCGCTTTTATAGACAAAAGCTTCCAATAGATATAAAATGGCTATTTTACGATGCTACTGAAGTGAAGTTCGATATCACTGAACTTGCTTCGGTGGTACCGAAATATCATTCGGTAGTACCGAATTAATTCCTCAAGTTGCTGTTCAAAATATGTCCATTTCAGTTGCACTGAACAATGTTCGTCGGTGGCAATCGGTGTCATCGAATTATCCAGTCGGTCATACAGAATTAACATTGTAAGCTTGCTGGATAGTTTTGAGCACTTTCGGTAACACTGAAGGTATCTTCGGTGATACCGAAGGTGACAATCGATGACACCTTCTTCCTACCGAAGATGGATAGATTTTCCTGTTTTTGACCTTTTAATCATACAACAACTTGGGATATGTAAAAGCCAATACTATTGGATAAAATATGAACTTGGGATTGGCTTATAATAGATGTCCTAGGTAGGTGTTCCTATTTGGGTTGGGATCATCTATTTGCAAGGTCATGATCGCAGAAGCATTTCTTCGTCTTCAATGTGGCTTTGATGCTTTTGATCCAGTTGCGTCGCTGGTCTTTACTTGCCAAGAACTCATCCGACTACAAGACACAATTAGTCATGTAATTGACAAACATGGGTGCAAAGAAGTGCACTAACAATGTCCTCATCTAAGAGTCACTCCCTCTCCTCTATGACAATAGACTAATTTAATGGGTCAAATTTTTAAAGGCGTGAGAAGAAAATTGAATTTCTCTTAAGAACAGAGAAACTTCTGTACATCTTAAAGGAGGAACCATCTACTAACATGATGGAACCTTATCGGTCCTGGAGACTCAAGAAATGAAAAGAATATGAGATCTTTGTAAAGCGCATATTCTAAATTGTATGACAAACCCTATGTTTGATTTTTATTGTGACAATTATTCATCTAAGGATCTCTAAAATACTCTCATGAAAAATACTGCAATGAAGATGATGGATCTAAAAAAACATGCAGTAAGTTGTTTTAACCGATACATGATGGTAGATGACAAATCTGTTATGGCTCAAACAGAAGAAATCCAACTCCTCTTCAATGGTGTATTACAAGAGGGCATTAAGGTCGATGAACAATACTTAATAACATTTGTGATAGATAAGTTACTACCTTTGTGGAAGGAATTTCAGAAGGACCTTAAATGAAAAACTGATGGTTTTAAAATGGAGAAGCTGATTGTGGACATTTGGATTAAAGAGGATACTCGTCTTTAAGATCGTAAAGATGATGGTCATCCTAAAGTGCATAATGTTGATACCAAAATTCAACATTAAAAAAAAAAAAACAAATAATCTTTAAAATAAATCAAATCATGACTCGAAAAACCATACAAAAAATTCAAGAAAGTTAAGGTTAAGTTGGGATATTTTTAGTGTGGTTTGTGGGCCATTTCGCTAAGAACTGCAGACATCGTAAAGGAAAAGTTCAAGCCAACATAGCGGAAGCAGATAAAATTGATGAAGAGGAACAACTGCTAGCTATGATCACAGAGACATGCACTATCGATGTGAAAGAAGGTTGGTGGGTTGATTCAAGAGCTACAAGACATGTTGAGTTGGACAAATCATGGTTTAACACCTATGAATTGTCCCAACATCACCAGAGTATTCATATGGCTAGCACTGCAACTTCTAAAGTGTAACTCACGAGACAAATCGACACTAGATCCTAGGGCGCCCACCAGCAGAGTTGCCCTAGGACCATGCCAGACAGGCTAGAAAGAATAAACCCACAGAACCTAGGGACTAGAGGTATTTAGGACTAAAGAACCACTTTTACAACTCATGGATGGATAACGTCGCAAACGTAACTAACCCTAAGGACAATGAGGACCTGAAAGGAGCCCCGAGGGTTTACACTAACAGAATTCGCCTCGACAAACCAAATTAGAGCTAGACCACGCATTGTAGGACCATTAAGCATGAAACTATAGTAAATCTTTCATCTCACTGGGCTCAACAGCCATCGTGGGTGGCAAAGCAAGAAAGTGCCCAGAACTGCTTAACTTGAAACATAGGCCGAGTGCTTGAAACACGCGAATGCCCTAAGTTGAAACCTGTAACTTAAGTAAAATAGACCTCACACTCTTTCGCGAATTTGTACTTTCCAACCGTTAGATCGCAACTAAATTCGAGGTGAGAGTTTAGGATATTTCCCCACTCATGTCCGTATACCTACGGCCCCGATCGATCACCGACGGCCGTATATCGCAAATGGGGTGTAAGACCTATACCCTAATTAACCCTCAGTATGTTTCGTTTTCGATACCGACATATTTTTTGCGGACCGAATCTATGAGTTTTGATCGCTATCCTATTTTTGTATCATAATAACCCGAGACTTGTACCTTAGCGACCGTGTGGGTGTTACGATTCCAACCCCATGCGACACGCTCCATTTTGACCCCTAGATTAGAAGTTACAATTTTGGCACAATTCAAGGTAAGTCGCGCAATGCATGCGGGCCCCACTTGCACAAATCCCCATGCCGTCAAAGCAATCAATCCATCAATCAAGACATCCATCACTCATGTCACTCTTTCCCCATTAGTCAAAAAAATTCATGCCATTCTCATGCAACCCATACCCCTACCTATGCTAGCCATCATTCTTTTATTCTTTTTCTCCCCATTTTACCCATCCATCTTCCCATTATTCCCTCCCTATCCTAAAATCTCTACCACAAAAACTCCCTAACTCCGTCTCATTTCTACCATTTTTAGCAGGTGTAGAGAGGGATTAAGAGAGAAAGAGAGAAAAGAAAGAAAGATTAGTGAGAGATTAAGAGAAAAGAAAGAGAGCTTGTGAGAGTATTAAGAAAGATCAAGAGAGTAAGAGTAAGAGAATAAAGAAAAGAGTGATTAGAGGAGATTAGGGGTGAAGAGGAGCTTGGTGGGTCATCTGATTGCCGATTCAAGATGATACAACCGTCCATTCTTCGAGGTGAGTGCATGGGAGGGTCAAAACCCTCCCCTTCTTTGTGATTTCTCTATTTTGGTGGGCCCAAAAGGTTGGGACCCATCTTGATCATGTATTGAGTATGTGGTGGACCCCATAGTGGTGGGGGGCCACCCAATGGCTAGATTTATTTCCCTTCCTTTCCCTTCCTTTTCTAATTCTCATGGTGTTGTGGGACCCACAAGTGGGCCACAGTGTTGGAGAGCATGTCCTGCACACTATGATAGTATGGACCACCTTGTGTAGCCCATCGTGATATTTAATTTCTATTTAAACCAGTTGATTGTGTAAGCACACTTGAATGGTGAAATACACCAAAAATGGATGTGATCCAAAGCTTCTTGGCCCCACCATGAGTTGGACATTCAAATGGATGGAGTAGATTTCCTAGATGGGCCCTACCTCACCCTTAAAACACACGAGAGAGAGAGAGAGGGGTAGTGGCACCGTCGTCGTTGGACAAAACAATGTCCAGAGACATGTCTCTGTCTCTAGCACCATTCACCTTCTGAAGCCACCATGTGGGCTTCTCTAGTAGGCCCCATCATTGTGTGTGTGTGTGTGTGTGTGTGTATCATCCACACCGTGCATCCGATTTCCCTTCTCATTTTAGGCGTTGATCTCAAAGATGAAGTTAATCTGAATCCCAGGTGGTCCATACCACAAATACTAAGGGGTTGGGTTACCCACCATCATTTCTTACTTTGCATTGGAGGTTTGGAGTGAGTTTTCACTCATGGGACCCATATTGATGTATTTCTTAGATCCACACCATCCATCCATCTGCTGGCTCATTTTAGCCATGAAGCCCAAAAATCTATCCGATCCAACCATCAGGTGGACCACACCATAATCGATGGTGAGAGTGGGAGCACCCCCTCATGTCAGCCAGGTGTATGTGGGGTGAGGGCGTCCCAACTATGGACCCCGCATTGGTGTATTTGTTTAATCCATGATGTTCACCACCTTCTCCATGTCATTTTAGGCTATGAGATAGATTTGAGTTCCTAGTGGACCGCATCGAGGGAAACAAAGTTCCACTGTTGGAACTTTCTAAGGTCGACTGTTGTGTGTGTAGGTGGTGGTCCTATCCATCATTGGACTCCTTTGGTCCATAGAGAGCTGGCCGATATAATGGACGGAATGGATTATCCACTAGTGGACCTCACATAGTAGAAAATAAAAAAAAATTTAAATAAAGGAAGAAAGAAAAAGAAACAAAAAAGGATGTTGCTGGTCATTATTGCCCAGTGACGGTGAGGGCAGAAGCCTTGTTGGGTTGCCCCACACGTGGACCCCACCATGATAAATGTGTTTAATCTACACCGTCCACCATCTACCTCAGATGATTTCAGGCCATGAGCCAAAAATTTGAGGTAGATCTGAGTCTTGAGTGGGCCCTACTAAGGAGAACAATGCTCATCTGTTGAAACCTTCTAGGGCCATTTTTGGAGTCCCTGATAATCCAAACCAGTCATATTCAGAGTCTATTTGACCTCATTTGAGGTGGCCAAGATGGTGAACGGATTAGATCATCTACTTGCGGCCAACCTTAATAGTGTATGCAAAACATACAACGATTATAATAATAATATAAAAATATATATATGAATGCTGGCCAATTTTGGGTCTCAAAGTGGGACCTTGTTCTGATGTTTATATTGAATCCACACCATCCACCGACTTCTCAAGATCAGTTTAAGCCTGGGCCGAAAGATGAGACAGATTCGGATCTCAAGTGGGCTGCGATGAGGGAAACAAACCATTGCTGTTGAAATCTTCCAAGGCCCACTGTGGAGTCCATGTTCGTCCAAATCAACCCAAATCAGATCCCATTAGACCCACTCGAGATGGACTATGCGATGAATGGAGTAGAAGATCCACGTGTGGCCCGCACTGATGGTGTAGAAAAAAAGAGAAACAAATAAAAAGAAAGGCATTACTGGGCTGTTTTGCCCAGTGACGTGAGGGCCGAAATCTCCTTGGGTTGTCCCCACATGTGGGACCCTACATGATTTATGTATCCCATCCACCCTATTCATCTGTCTTATCAGATCATGTTAGGCTATGGCCCCAAAACTCAAGTTGATCCAGATCTCAGGTGGGCCGCACTATAAGATAATGTAGGGGTAGAAACCTCTTGGAGTTGGGATTTCTTGGTTTTGGGATCCCTTAGATTGGGAATCCCTAGTTTTGGGATCCCTTGGACTTAGGAATCCCTGGAATCGAGATCCCTTAGGTCTTTAGTTATGTTTGGCATCTTGATTCAAATCCTTAAATTAGTTGGTGTGTGAATGTTGAAACTATGATTTTATTAAATCCATTTAAGCATATACTTTGCCTGAACTGTTGAAATCCCAAGACTCGGATGGGCTATGAGTATAGGATCACATCTTAGTGACTAACCAATGATCTGTAACCTTTGATTTATGTTAGCAATGATCAGATGGTGAAGATCCTTTTACGAAAGTAATTATAGTGATGTCATTGATAATTTGATTATTTTGGGACATCATTAGTGGGCCATGTGCCCAAATGGATTGGTAGCCTAGTGACACACCTGTTGTTCATGTGGGTGTCTATCCAAGTCACTCCCAGTGGACCCCGCCTTATTATATATATTTTATTCATGCCTTGTAGGCTACATGAGGAGTTGATGTTAGTCTAATGTGGGCCACACCACATAGACTTCTATATTTCTAGTGGGGCATGTCGTTAATTTCCCACTCTCTTTATATGATGTGTCGATTAAGGCCGATTGTTGCCTAATATGTCTGATAACAATCTAGTGTACTTAAGTTGGTAGGACACACTAAGAACATGCTTAGTATAATGACATCATACCCAGACATATGCCCATACACATCATTTGTATGCATGTCGTGGGGTGATATTTGATCATAGCATATGCCTTTGAGCCGAGATACTTAGGGGACCCACCATGATTGTCAGTGAACCCCACATGTTGTGTCTTTCTAGGCTGTTATGAGCATGCGTGGGTTATAATTAGAGGCTACAACTGACAACCATCTTGGACTCTTTATGTGCCCATATGGCTTGCTATGAGTGGGCCTTTCAATTATAAGCCCACCTATGTAGGAGCATATAGGGCCCATTATGGGTAGATTTGAGTGGATCCGACCTAGTCATATCCATGTTAGATTTGTGGAGCCCATAGTGATTTTATTTACAATCCAATTTAATTGTGGATCCTCTTTAGTGAATAAATGATGCCCACACCATGGGTTGCCTTGTTGTTCATGTTGTGGCTGCCCATTAGGCCTTCCTGTATTTATATGTAGTGGTCGTACCATGGGCTGACCCTGTGGTTTATGTCGTGTTTCCACTATTGAACCACCGTTTAGGTTCCACACATTGCATGTATTGTGAAAGTGCCCTGGTTTGTCAAGTTACGTGTATGTTGAGTCAGAATGTCTACAGAGCCTGATAGGAAGATCAATTCAAGCATCTGCCTCAACCGGATGTGAGCAAGCTCGTCACAGGTAAAACTAAAGCCTCACATCCCATTACCCAAAACACCAGGTAAAGAAAACCCTTAAAAATGAGTTAGAAATCATAGGGTTTTAGGGTGAGAAAACTTTTTGCAAAATAGGAAAATCTCTAAGTTTTTCTCGTCTTGTCGATTTTATCGAAACACCCTCGATATAATCGACCTGCTCTGTCGATGTCCTCAATACCTTAAACGATATTATCGATGTGAGGACCAAAAGTGTCCAGCAACTAAATATTCATCTGGACGGATTTATCGATGTATCGATACACCTATCGATATCATCGATATAAGCACTAAATATGTCTAGTAACTGCACAACATATCTGGACAAATTATCGATGTATCGATACACCTATCGATATCATCGATATTCAAATCTCGAGTCCATCCAGAATGACTCGATAAGATCGACAAGCAGATTTCCGGCGCCCTTGTTTTTTAATGAAAATCTCAAATTCCTTCGATATATCGATGCTCTTCCGATATGATCTGAAATCAAATATTGATAACATTGGAAGTCAATCGATGATATCGATCGAGGGTGTGCATTTCTCACAGCAGATATTTCATGTCATTTTTAACTATGATCGGGGGCCCTTCGATATAATCGATATTCAAATATCGATGATATCGACACTAGATCGATTGCATCGAATAAGGTCATAAACTGTCCAGCAAGTTCAAAGATAAATCAGCTGGATTTATCGATGCCTCGACTCTGATCTCGATATCATCGACATTTAAATTCTGATGATCTCGATGGATCCCCGATCATTCATGAAAACTTGAAATATTTCAAAGTCAAGTTTCTCTCATTTTTCAAGTGTTGATGGATCGAACTTATCATCGATAGAATCAGAGTTCAAAATCCGATGACATCGACAATAGTTTCGATTCATCAACCAATTGGCAAAGAGTTTCAAAAGCGTTTGACATTGAGTCCGAGTCATCGAGCAGACCATCGATGCTATCGAGAGTATACGCTCAATGATATCGAACCTGCTCGATGATATCGAACTCTATCATAAATGTGACTATTTTATATCCGTTGGAACTTTTTGCCTATATATAGAGGACTTGTCTTTTATTGCTGTGAGAGAAAACAGAGAGTGCTTTTGTGTGTTTCAACTTACATCTTATATCTAAAGCCCTTTCTCTCTCGAGAGTTCATCCTCCAATCCACCCTCACCATTGACATTCAATAGAGTGGATTGGGGAATGAACTTTTGCATTCAAGGATCCTTCAGCTACTACCTTAATGACAAATCATTAAGATGGGATGCCTTGAATGCCTAGATGATTGGAACTATTCTATCTTCCTTATAGAAAAATCTTTAGAGAGTAGGATTCCATCATAACCTTGACCCAACCCGAATCCGAGTATTGGTACATCACTCTGTGTTGCAGATCAAGGGAGTAGAAGACTCTTCGTCAACAAGGAGGAGGAGATCTTCAGCACTATGCTAAACAGGACTCATCAGCTTATTTGTAAGTATCTAGAGTCCAAGAGGACACTTCTGATAATTCCTTTGTAGGATTGAGTCTTAAGTGGTTCTCACCCTTTGAAGTCCTCAAGGAGGCCTCTGGCAGGAGTGTACGTGGTATGAGAGTTGTGTGGACCCTTGCTCTGGGTTTTAGATGAACCGGGTAAAACCTTAAGGTTTGAGGTTAACCGTGTAGAAACCTCCAGTAGGGTCTTATGGAAGATCCTTGGCCAATGTGCCTAAAAGTGGGTACGTTGTGTTGACCCTTGCTCGTGAGAGCATAAATAGTCAGCCTCAGTGTACGTTGTAAAGGTTAAAGGTGAACCTGATTTAAAACCTTAGGTTAGAGGTGAACCGTGTGAAACCTCCTTAGTGAAATTCGGTACACTCAAGAGTTGAGTGCGGTTACCAGGATTGGAGTAGATTATCGTCGAACCACTATAAAATGACTGTGTTTGAGATTGTTATTTTTGTGATTGTGTGATTTGCTTTAATACTTCCTCATCTGAATATTTGATCACACCACACACACCTGCACAGTCATATCCATCATAAGCTAGCTTGCATACTGCTTACTTCTAATATAGTTTGTGATTGGATCCTTTACTAGGCTTGGAAGCCAGTAGAGTTACATTTGAGTAATCCTGATAGTTGCATGATCACAGGATTAGTGAAGTAGGATTTTTAAATAAAGCATAAAAACTTTAAAAAGTCCTATTTACCCCCCTCTAGGACATATTGGCATATTCCTTCTTCAACTAGTGCGGTCTTTATCGCCATTTCATATTGAGCCCATTGTAGGCCTGTGTTTGGTTGGTTACGAGATGCCCTCTTGGGCCTTGCTCAGGGATAGTTGTAGGGCCCACTTTGATGACCATTTTGGGTCCACTATGATTTTTCGTAGTCCTATAATTTGTTATCTTGTTTGGATGTCGATAGTTATATGTTTTGGCTGCTTAGGTACGAGCTTGCTGAGTGGGCCCATTAGCTTAAAATACCACTTAAGTATAGCCCTATAGGCCTCGATAAACTTGGTTTCCAAGTAGGTTCTACTCATTATGAATGATGAATTTTCATGTGGTGCGATATTTTATATGTGTATTGGTATAATACTTCCTTGATAATTTATGTAGTATTACCTTAATGATTTATGCAATGTTTACGCTCATGATTGCTATAACACTTCCTTTATGTTGACATGTTGCTTTCTTTATATTGATGCAACACTATTTTATGTTAGATGTAACATTGCTTTTACATTCTAGTTGACATTGCTTTATATTGATTTAGCCTTGATTTATGCTTGATATGGTATTACACACCTCATGCATAGTGGTTATGATCGTATGTTATCATATCTCATTCGTATCACGTGTGCATGACTTGGATGATGGCTAATTCATGATTTTTGGCTTGCTGACGACTTTACAAGCTTAGGACACTTTCAGGAAATCCATAAGAGATGGGGTCATCATGCATGTATGTATGGCTTGCATGACATGGTTGCATGACTCCGATGATGGACTCATGAATTCACGCATTGTGTGATGCATTTGCATTACACCCTAGCGACATCAGGGTTGTGGCCTCCACAGACATATCGTAGATGGCCGGATTGGACACCAGAAATATCTGTTCTGGCATTAGGGCGCTAAGGATGTGCTTAGGTGAAAGTCCCTAAACCCTGTGGGCCAATAGGATGCTTCAACATAGAGACCGAGTGGATAACATGAGCGCCCGAGTGCCAAAACCAGTAGGCCGTGTCTCCCACTGTGTCGTGGTCAGTTGGAAAGGGTGTGACCTTATCCGCTTGAGGGTAGGGGCTGTAAACTAGGTTGAGTTTGACCAGCTCGTAAATGAGTCCACTAGCGATGAGCCGAGTGGGCATTGGCATACTATTGACAAGGCGGATACTAAAGTATCTTCCACTTACCTGGGCGTGCGCACGATGGGGCGGTAGCCAGTGTGGAGTGTACTAGACCCCGGTGATGATTCCAGTGATGATAACTATATTGAAATATGGACTTATTGAGTAAGAGTTGCATGTTCAACATTTGACTCATTCATTCATTCATTGGCTATCCACTCAAGCTGGTGGTGCGCAACTAAATCATTATGTGCACCTTCGCAATGGCCATGATTTCGGTTACGTACGCAACTAACCTGAGATCAGGAGTTTACCACATTGAGTCTAGCTATCCAAATCAGGTATGAGTCTGGTTCAGATAGAAGTCCCTTGTGATGAACCCCACAGCTTGCGATACCACGTATTATCATCTCAACTACACACACCAGCTTTGTCATTCCTTTTGCATCACATAGCTTGGATATGAGTGATGGTATTTATGGACTTATCAGGATTTACATATTGCATTACATCTTCAGCATATGACATTTGACTTACTATGTCTTTGCATCTCATAGCCTGGTTAAGGCTGATGGTATTTATGGACTTGTCAAGATTTGCATATTACGTTTCCTCCTCAGCATATGACATTTGGCCCAGTATGTCTTTACATCGCATAGCCTGGATAGGGCTGATGGTATTTGTAATGCCCCGTCCAAAAAGAGAACAGTGTTTTGAGGTGTACGTGCGAACCGACGCAGGATCAGATAATTCAGTCACACGTGTGAGTCTACTATGGATTAATTAATGTCAAGCTTAACCACTAATTAGATCAAATCAAGTCGTGCTCAGACCGAGCACGGGCCGTAGAGCCAAGTAGCCCCTTTATATTCGACGACTATTCGTACGGCCCGTGTATCGCCCGAGCAAAATCCAAAAATCCTGAAACTTTGTTAGACCTTTGGACTCGTTGGGCTCGTGGTCCCACACGGACATCAGGCCCAAAAATACCCAAAAACTATCAAGCAGCACTACCCTGGTGGCACTTGCATGCTGTAAGTCACCTAGCTTAAAGAAATAAAATTTTAAAATTTGCCTTTATAACCCTGCAACTTGAGTATGCAAATCTGTGCATTCCAGCTGTCGAATCTCTTCTAAATTCACACCGAAGGTTGGAAATAAGTCCAAACCCACACCTACAACTGTTGATCGCGAATCAGGCCGCTGCGTCAAAACCCCGCATCCGTTTGCGATTAAACTTTTTCTAACCCTTCATTGGGTCATGGGGCACCTATCTCATGTATCAAATGGGCCAGGGGGCCATCAAGACAGCCCCAACAACTAGATTTGGGTCCAACAGGGTCAATAGACATAATTCTGAGCATATAAAGGTTGCCCTCTTTCTCTCTCAAACCCCATTTCTAGCAGCTGAGAGAGAGAGAGAGCGAGAGAGACAGAGAGAGAAGAGGAGAGAGATTTTGGGGGCACCTCACTTGCATGTGACCCTGATGGCCGAAATTCATGAATTTTGGCATCCTCTTCCCTCCTCCGCCAAAAAATCCCAGTTGTTCTCCGCTGTCGGAAGGGAAATTCCAACCCATCTAAGGTAATATAGGGATTCTCACACTATTTTCATAATTTCTTTAACATGCATGTGATCCATGTCCATCTGATGTAATGCAAGGCCCTGACACCTCTAGCTTGTAGACCCGACATCGCTAGAATCATCTCAGCAATCTCTAGCTAAGTTAAGGTGAGGACCATTACCTTTAGGTAGTCGATTATTGCGCTTAGTATTGGTTTAGTGAATGTGTGTGGTGCATTGTTAGTGCATGTTGCTGAATTTTCATTTGAGTTGCATAATTAGATTAATGAACTAGAAATTTCTAAAATTAATGAAGGGGATTAGACCCTAATACCCCAAATCTGTGACTTGGGCATTTGCATGCTCAGGTAGGGTGCAAATATCTAACTTTCCCCAAAATCTATGTTAGTTGGTTGTTGATTTCTTGATTTGGTACTAACTATGCTTTAACAATGACATGTATTGTTATAAATTGCTGATTGTCGGTTGAAATGTTGCTACATGTCAATTGTGCTAGGAGTAAAGGCGTGGAATGTTGTCGCATTGCTGATTTGTTGAACTACTTGCTTGATTTCCTTGATTTATAGCTGAATTATGTGAATTATGTTGACTCATGGAAGGCTAGTTGTTGTATATTGATGCATGGCTGCCCTTATAGTTGTATATGTTGGAACCTGGTGAACATGACCCGTATGGGTTAGCGGAACTTGATATATTGTTGTCCATGTACTTAAATTATTGATTTATGCCTACCATGAGTGAACTATCTCTGAGTTTGACAATACATGTTGTGTATTATTGCATAAACCCTTATGGATGGGCCGATTACCTGGAATTGCTCGAGCGACCCCTTTTGTTGGATTTATCAGTGAGTAATCTGGTCCGAATAGTTGAACTACAGGTTGTTGACCGTAGTTGGACTATGCAAGACTACGTTCTCAGGCCGATTAGTTATGGTTTAGCTCATCAGGGCACATTGACTAATAGTCGACCATCCATGTACGTTAACCTTGTTTGATCACACCAGTATGAACCCGAAGTACTCTAAGACCGTTGTGCCCGTTGTTAACTATGGTTTACGACCTGAAAAGTCTCATGAGCCAGGGATGGTGGTATGGGATACTACGCCCGTGCTGTTGGCCTACGCTGGGGTGACGAGCCTTCCTTTAGTGTCCATTGAGCGCTTGGACTAGTGAGCCAGGAACGGTGGTATGGGACACTATACCCGTGCTGTCGGCCTGTGTTGGGGTAACGACCTCCCTACAGTGATCACGAGTAGGACATTTAAGTCTCAACCTATTTCATCTATGTTTATACTACTTTTCGGGATTAATGACCCTAAGATAGGGCTAAGGTTCGCGAAAGCCACATGGCCACTGCCTTTGAGCCGTGCGATCGGGTTAGGGCAATAACTCCACTAAGGGTATTCCGGTTTCCCCAACCTGCTAGATGAATGAACTTAACTAATCAACCAGGCTAACATATTTTATGACATTGCATTATATTTGTGGCGATTATGCAGTCAAAGTCGCTTTTGAGGGAGTGTTGTTTCATTGCGAACGTCAGATGTCGTCGCTTGAGGGAGTGTTGGTTTTTGGCGAGGAGCATACATCATATCATAATATGCATTTGCATTAATAATAGTGTTTAGGATTCTATACTCTTTGATGTTCATTAAATGTATCCTATGCATGATAATTCAATGCCTATTGCTAATGGTACCATTGAGTTGATCACTCACTTCCACTCTGGGACGGTGTTCTAAAACACCTACCAGAACCCGATATAGATGCAGGTACCCTAGAGTAGCACGCATTGGATGTTGTTGGTGCCGACGACAACGAGGAGTGAGCGTACTACTAGGAGTTTGGCGGAGCATATTAGTAAGATGGATGTCGTTGGGACTAAGCCAGAGCCCAAGTTATTTTGGGGATTGATGAGCGTTGAGAGTAAAACTATGGATAACCGTTAAACTAATTTTATTAAGTCAACGTGGTGGATACGAATCTTCTATAGTACTCTGTTGGTTAGTGGCATTTGAATTCTAAACTAGCTGATTAGAAATTGAATATGCTTAGATTAATTCATCATTGCTTGCTAATACCAGATTAACTATATGCATTTGTGACTCATTATTGCACACATGGCACTCGGGAATTCGGGAGCTGAGTAGCTACTTGGTCCTTGAATTTCAGGGCGCTACAGTATTTATGGACTTGCCAGTTTGGCCTCCATCTTTCCCCTTATTCTAATATTTGTATGCTTGACATATGCATTGCACACACACGCACACACTCTCTAAGTTTCATAGCAAGCTTATGCACGTTCATTACGTGTAGGTTATGTTAAACCGTAACAACATTGAGGTAGGGGCATGTGCCCGATCTTTTGGAGTTTTGTTATATCATGTATTTTCCTTTCAACACTATACTTGTCATGGGAAAATGTGAGCAAACCTAGCAAACCGAGCCAAGAAGAGCCGACGTCCGAAGACCCACGGCCTCGGATCGGCCGAGTCAAGCTCTCATCTGAATCTTTCATCCAAAGACCTACGGCCTCGGATCGACTGAGTCATCCTCGATCCAGAGGCCGAGAACTAAGCCCAGAACAGGCACGTCCAACGGACTCCGTTCCCCGTACTCTGACTAATGGGGTCCGATCGTAAACCCAGACAGATTGAATCCGAATCTGGTTAAGGTTAGTTCGATCATGAGTTCAGGGAACCAAGTTGTGGGATTAGCCCAAGTGTGGACGTTGCCGAAGATCACGCCCGCGTATACGCCTCATTAAGGCATACGAGAGAATGATCTGGCCCATGATCTAAAGATAATGGACGATATCTTCGCACGTGCGACATCCGCTTGATTAAGTAAATCGTGCCGAGATTGACGCCCATGATCCTTTAGCCTGACTTACGCATCAGAGGGTCCCCTGTTTAAGCCAGGGTCTCCTTTGCTCACCTTTCTATGCAGGACTAGGGTCCGTTTCGAGTTCTCAGCATTGAGTGGAGGGTGGTCCAGATTTTGACCTCAACATTTTTAGCGTTGTCTGTTAGAAGAGAAATAAAAAGCTAGAAAGCCTTACCATAAATGGTGAGAGGAAAGAAGAAGGTGATAGGAGTGGAACCCGAGTCGAACAGACAGCATCAATCATCTTTACTGTTGCATACTGAATCGGCTCTGATAGGGTAGTCCCAGCGAACTCAGAGCCGAGGAAGGAAATACAAAGCACTGCAAAATGAAGTTTAGATGCTGAAGGATGAGATCAATCAAATGTAGTAGCAAACAATCGGTAGTCGCCCCTCAACCTAGTGGAAGTGGCCCCGACACCCGAGGAACCACCACAGCAAATTCTCGGGTCAGGGCACCCCAAGATCAGTCTGCTCAAGCTCCCAATCCTACGTAAAACACCACATCATAGAACCAATCTGCTCAAGCTCCTAATATAACGTGGAATGCAACATCCCATAATCAATCTGTCCGAGTCCTGGAGCCTACTCGGAACGCGGAATCGTCCTATGTGTCCGCGACCTTGGCTCTGACCCCAACTGACCTCCGCCATTAGCTAGAGAGGAGAAGACATGACAGAATGCCTGAGGTAGAGGCTCCCCAGGAAGCGGTGGCAGAGAACCAAAACCCGTGGGAAGCTCAGCTTAAGGAGCTCTGCGACCAGATCAAAATAGCCGACCGTTGTCCCAACTGCTGTACATGCGATGATGGAAGAGATCGAACCTCCCTTCACCGCTAGCATTATGGTCGAGGCGTTGCCTTCGAGGTTTAGGATGCCTCCTGTCTTCCAGTACTCAGGGTCAGGGGACCCAACCGAACATGTCGAATCCTACAGATCTTGGATGCAGATCCAGTCAGCTTCATAGGCAATGATGTGCAGAGCTTTCTCAGTAACTCTGAATCGGTCGGCAAGAAACCGGTATCGACAGCTCAAGCCAAACTCCATCAACAGTTTTTCCGAGCTCAGCAGGTTATTCCTGACTCAATTTATCATCGACAAGAAGAGTGACAAACCGTCTACTCATCTCCTTACCCTCAAACAGAAGAGCAGGGAGTCACTGAAGGATTACATCTCCCGCTTCAATGAGGAAGCCCTATAGGTAGACGACTATGATGAAAGATGGCATTGTCCGCCATGATCAATGGGCTCAAGGAAGGGAAATTCCTATTCTCCACAGGGAAAAATCCCCTGAGTACCTTGGGCGAACTCATGAGCCGAGCCCAGAAATACACGAACACTGAAGAGTTCTTCAGTTCTCATAAGAACAATCAAGCTGCTGAACAATCATCTCAGGGGAAGAGCAATCATCCCAGGGGAAGAGACAAAGGGACGAGGCGCCACATTCGAACAAGCAGAGGTCGGACGACAACGCTTCCCAAGATCGAAGGTCGAGTAGTGTAACGCCCTGAAAATCGGGGGTCGAGTATAACTCAACTCCGGAGTTCCAACGCATCACTTATGCAACATAAATAATGCTGATTAAATGTTGTTTGTGTTAGAGCAATAAACATGAGTGAGATTATACCAAAAATAGTAATTCATACTCCAGATCATTTGTATAAAGGCAAGCGGAAGACTGAACTGCATATACATGTATGTAAAGAAACAAAATCACTTCATTCTCCAGAGTATGAACCCATCTGAGTCACCATATACATATGTTTGTTTACGAACTCAATGTCAAAAATTAAACTAAGTAACAATCCCTGCAAAACCCGTCGATCCTGGCAGCCTAGTCGAAGCCGCCAGAGTACTGCATATAAGAGAACTCCTCCTGGTCCTCGTCATAATCAAGCTCCGCCTCCTGAGTCGTCGCTCATCTAAACCTGAGACAAAGTCTGGTTGGTGTGCGCAACACCGTCTCGTAACGTGGGAGTGAGTAGCTAACTCAATGGAACAATAAAGCATAGGTTAACATGTTATCAATACAGTCAAGCAGTAAAATCAAACACTCCTAACTACTTTTATTAATGCAAGTATGGATGCAGGTATGATGAATGCCCTCACCACACCCTCCCTCGTGCGACACCATCTCACGTTCGCGGCATGCTTTCATCCCTCAGTGCTCCACATCTTCCAGGCACATGCAATGCATGATGAGCATGATTACCGAGTTTTTAATTAGTCCATTTCAAACAACAGGATTGGGAAACTAAGGTACCTCCCTTGAATCATTCCCAAATATGATCCATTCTAGGGTCGTCAGTCCTAGTTAATATCAGGCGATGGTGTGTTTTCTAGGTCACTGCAAAGGCTGCCAGGGCTGTTACGCACAAAGGTTACACCACTCCCCCATCACATCTTAAACGATTCATCACAATACAGAAATAGGCCTAGTTCATACTCTATATACCGCGGCAAAACCCTAAGGCTCACTGAGATTTCAGGGTATGCTCGAGGTCACTATAAAGGGCTGTTAGGGCTGTTACGCACAAAGGTTACACCGCTCCCTCATCACCTTATCAATGTAGGCCGACAACAAGAATATAGTGTCCCATACCACCATAATCGACTCACGAGTCTGGTTGCTCACTGGTCACTACGGGGAGGCACGTGGCCCCAACGTAGGCCGACAGCTTGACCACGGTGTCCCATACCACCATGCCCGGCTCATGAGTCTTAGCGGATCGAGGTACCATGGTTAACGGGATTCCCACTGGTAAGTTTGGTACCCCAGGTTCAAACATTAGCGACCAAACATGGTGAACATACATAAGACACAACGGGTTACTTGACGTGCTCGGCTAGCTCGAGCGCATAACAAGTTGAACGATATGAAGCGCAGAAGCACTTCGTGTGGCCAACCACTATCGCCAACCGAAGTACGACTCGGATTCGTCAAACACATCCTTCGTGGCGACATAAATCTCAGCCACGATCTCAAGTCTGGTACCGAATGTCTGGACTATGACATAGTCCCAAACTCAATCAATTTTTACTCATAGCATGTGGTGTAAAGCATAATAAACAAAGCAACTCAAGCATGTTAACAAGCATGTCATAAAGCATGTTATAAAACATGTTACAAAGCATGTTATAAAACATGTTATAGAGCACTATACAAATAGGGATACAAGCACATATATTTCATAAGTGAGTGGTTAGAGTAAACAACCACATGGAGGGAATCATACATGTCTCTACGGTAGTTGAGAACCCCATCTCAGCACCTACCTAAGGCACTAACATCTAAGCACTTACTCTCACAAGCATTTTTACAAATACTTAGAGTACACTATTTTAACATACATGACGTATGTTAGTAAAATATGCATTAGGGCTATCCTTTCGCCAAGCGAATATTTTATCCGTGTATATCATATTCATACAGAAAATAATCATGACAAATACATCTCCAAAATTTATACGTACACGGTGTTTTCTAGAATACACAATTTCAACATACATAGTGTATATAAGCAAACATGTATTATGGCGATTCCTTTCGCCAAATAAGTATTTTATCTATATACCATATATTCATACAACAAATAATCATGGCAAACGCATTTCGAAAATTTGTACATATACGGTATTTCTACGTATACCTAGAGTATGTAAAATTTCATATTCTACATCTTTAATCAAAATAGGAAACAGAAAGCACTTTGTACATGTGCAATTACATGCAGATCATGAATCTATCATTATCTGACATTGAAAGCATTGAAAACCATAACCTATACACCTAAAGTCCTCACCTTGCACCTTAGAATTTCAACGGATCAGGAAGGTTTGATGGGCTTCCGTATTCGGGAGTTTTATAGCCTAA
Source organism: Magnolia officinalis (assembly GCA_021015155.1). Lineage (NCBI taxonomy): Eukaryota > Viridiplantae > Streptophyta > Magnoliopsida > Magnoliales > Magnoliaceae > Magnolia > Magnolia officinalis. Next base: position 36,514,978 of record JAJHSJ010000014.1, on the reverse strand, counting down.
AGAGTGAAACCGGTTAGCTATTTCATAACCTATAACCTTCACACCCCCAAACAGATCTAGGGTTAGGGTTTCTTACCTTAAAACGGAGTCGGTATCGCCGGGAAAGCGACAAGAAAGGGGTGGTGCAGCCCGTGTGGTGATTGGAAACAGTAGGAGGGAGATTCTCCCACAACTCTCTAGCTTTCTCTCACTTTTTCTCTCTTCTTACTTAGGATTTATCCCAAATTCATATGGCTATGAGAGAGGATGCCCTAAGGTCCTTATATAGCCTAAAAACTCTCTGGAATAGACTTAAGTTTAAGGTATACTTGGGTTATATCCAAATCGGTTTTAATTCAGCTCAAAAGAGGGTTTCTGGCGGCCCTCCTTGAGCCAAAAGTCAGACTTAAGCTCACTAACCTTGGATCTACGTGGAGTTATGTTTTCGTCTCAGTCGGATTCCCAGATCACGCGTGGCGGACCATTTTCAGTTCAATGGTCAGTGGGCCTCGATCCGAAATTCCAAGTACATGTTAATGTTCCTGAAAATTTTTCTGGTTCGAGGGTGTATTTGGGTTAGATTCTGACGGTCTGGTTGCTTATAAAATGTCCGCAAGTGATACGTGCCAGATCACTATTCCAGATATTTATTTTGTAAAAAAAACAAAGGTTTTCACACTCCCTCGCTCCGGACTCGAGCGAATAGTCGTGGGACACTATCTGGACTTGATTTCCGAGATGGTTGTCAAGCCCAGCGAGGTGGTCCTAATTCCTTAACTTCGTATTATTCGGACTCCCGATGTGTGGTATAGACCTGATACGGAGTTTTAATTCGTTCCCGAGAGCAGTCGTGTAATGAGTTTGATCTTAGACTTTAGGGTAACCTAGCGTCAATGATTCTACAAGTTTTAGGTCTTGCAGATCGTATTTAAAGTGATTCAAATAGATTTCATGGCTAATTTAGTTTAGCACTTAATTAACTTTGTCAAATTTCTAAAGGATTTAATCCTAAGTGATTTTTGGTCGAGATGGTACTCGAGCCACATTACGGGAATTTTCAAGTCATTACAAGTAGGAAGCCTGAGAGGAAGTTTCACTCGTATACTCCCCTCAACACATCCCCGAGCAGATCTTGCTCGACATCCGAGACCAGAAGTTGTTGTAATGGCTGAGTTGCATGAAGACAGACGCTGGCCAGCGGGATAAGCGTAAGTATTGCTGCTTTCACCATGACCATGACCACAATACCAGTAACTACATCGACCTGATAGATGAGATCAAAACGCTCATATGCAAGGGCCATCTGTGTCAATAAGTCAAGGAAGAGAAGCAGACTTGGAAGGATGAACACTGCAGAAGTCCGAGGATGAGACCCTAAAGATCCAGACAATCTTTAGTGGTCCGTCTGGCAGTGGAGACTCGAACAGTGCCCACAAGGCCCATTCAAGAAGCATTGATTCTGAGCACTACATCGGCTCGGTAGAGAGACCGAGGAAGGAGCCCAAAATAAGTCCCTGCAGTCTCACGTTCATAGAGGACAATGCGCGGGGCATCCAACACCCGCACGACGATGCCTTGGTAGTAGCAATGAAGATCTCTAATCACAAAATCTACCGAATCTTAGTCGACACCGGGAGTGAGCCAACGTACTATACTCCAAAGCGTTCGACAAGATGGGCATAAACAGGTCGCGCCTCTGACCTATGAAGACTCCACTGCACGGGTTTATCGGAGATAAGGTGATCTCCGAGGGCACCATCTCCCTCCCAATTACAGTGGGAGAAGGGCAGAGTCAGGTGACTCTGCTAGTAGACTTTCTAGTGGTAAATGTGTCGTCGGTGCACAACATCATTCTAGGATGACCGTCCCTTAACGCAATGAGGGCAGTCGTATCAACCTACCACCTGATGATGAAATTCCCTGCCGAAGGAGGAGTCGGGTATGTACAAGGAGATCAGCGCAAGGCGCGTAGATGCTACTCGGTGGCAGTAAGAAAGGGCTCAACAAAGCAAGCCCTAGCGATTAACGTGCTCGACCCTAGGGATCCTATGGAGGATCCACTCACAAAATATTTAATAACCGTCCCGCTCGAGGAGGCCGATCCAAGTAGAATCGTTCAGCTCCGATTGTTGTTGAATTCTGAGCAATGAGCACAGATGCTGAAATTCTCAGAGAGCACAAGGACGTCTTCGCATGGTCGCACGAAGACATGGTGGAAATCCCTCCTGAGATCATGGTTCACAGGCTGAATGTGGATCCTGAGCACAAACCGGTAAAGCAGAAGAGGAGGGCATTCGAGCCCGAAAGATATGCAGCCATTACTGAAGAGGTGTCAAAGCTCCTCAGCGCGGGCTTCATTGAAGAAGTCCACTACACGGACTGGATCGCAAATGTGGTCCTCGTGAAGAAAGCCAATGGGAAGTGGCGGGTCTACGTGGACTACTTGGACCTGAACAAGGCATGTTCTAAGGATAACTTTCCCCTGCGTCGGATCGACTAACTAGTTGATAGCATGGTCGGACACGAGCTTCTCACTTTCCTTGACGTGTACTTTGGATACAACTAGATAGCCATGCACCCCCCAGACAGGCAGAAGATGACCTTTGTCATGGACAAGGGACTCTACTATTACTGGGTCATGCCCTTTGGCCTAAAGAACGCTGGGGTGACTTACCAAAGACTGGTGAATCAGATGTTTGTTGATTGAACGTCAGACCATGGAAGTCACGTTGATGACATGCTCATCAAAAGCATCAGAGCGTCTGATCATGTTACAAATCTCGGAGAAACTTTCTCAATCCTCCGAGAGTATCGCATGAAGTTGAACCCCTCTAAATGTGACTTTGGTGTGGGTTCTGGCAAGTTCCTTGGGTTCCAGGTAAGCCAGAGGGGCATCAAAGCGAACCCCGACAAGATCAAAGCTTTGCTCGATATGAGCTCACCTCGGACGATGAAGGAGATTCAATGACTCACTGGACAAGTGGCAGCACTCGGACGGTTCATATCCAGAGTCACTGATAAGTGTCTTCCCTTCTTTCAGCAGTTGAAGGTTCACAAGAAAGCGGAATGGACCTCGGATTGTGACCAAGTGTTTCAATAGCTGAAGCAGTACTTGGGGTCACCTCCTCTGTTGTCCAAGCCCGAGGAGGGCGAGCTTCTATTCCTCTACTTGACGGTGTCCGCCTTGGCTGTCAGCTCAGCGCTCATACGAGAAGTGGAAGGTAAACAACATCCAGTCTACTACACAAGCAAAGCAATGGTTCCGGCCGAAACCTGATATTCGAGCATGGAGAAGTTAGCCCTCAGCCTAGTCGTTTCTACTCAGAGGTTACGTCCATATTTTCAGCCGCATTCCATCAATGTCCTCACAGATTTTCCTCTGCGATAAGTCCTCCAGAAGCCCGAGGTGTTCGGGCGGCTTACCAAGTGGGCGATAGAAATCGGAGAATTTGACATTCAGTATCGGCCGAGGACTTGAAATTGCGGTAATGACTGCTTAAGTTGAAGTAGGAATATCTAATATGTCCTAGAGGGGGGTATATAGGACTTTTATAAAATTTTATGGTTTATTTAAAATCCTATTAAACTTATCCTGAGTAGATATGCATGAAACAGAATTTCTTCAAAATAACTCTAGTGACTTCCAAGCCAAATAAAGGATCCAATCATAGAACTACCTTGCAAAATAGACAGGATACAAATTAGAGTTTATGATGGATGTGACTGTGTGTGAGGTGTGACCAAATATGAAAGCATTTAGAGAAATCACACACGTAATTAAAGACAAATATCAATCACGAACACAATAATTTTTATAGTGGTTGGACTACTTGTCTACTCTACTCCCAGCAGGCTTCACACGGTTCACCTCAAACCCGAGGTTTTAAATCAGGTTCACCTCTAAACAGTACAACCTACACCTAGGCTGATAGTTTATGCTCCCACGAGCAAGGGTCAACACATAACACCCAATTTTAGACACACTAGCCAAGGATCCACATAAGGAACCTCACTGTTTATGTTCCCACGAGTAAGGGTCAACACAACGCACCAACTTTTAGGCATACTGGCCAAGGACCTACTACAAGGACCTAACTGTTTATGCTCTCCACAGAGTAAGGGTCAACACAAAGCACCCACCACGTACATTCCCGCTGGAGGCCTCCTACGAGGGCTTGCAAGGGGTGAGAAACACCTTAAACCCAATCCTAAGAAGGAATGATCACAAGGGTCCTCTGGACTCTAATAACTTACAAATAAGCAGATGAGTCCCTTTTAGCACATTATTGAAGATCTCCTCCTTTGATGAAGAACTTCAACTTCCTTGATCCGCAACTCAGAAGATGTACCAATACATGATGGCGGGTTGAGTCAAGGTTATGATGGAATCCTACTCTCAAATATTTTCCTATAAGGGAGATAGAGTGATTCCAATCATTTATGCATTCAAGGCATCCCAGCTTAATGATTTTCCATTAAGATGGTAGCTCGAGGATCCTTAAATGTGGAAGTTCATTTCCCAATCCACCCTCATTTCCCAATCCACTCTATTGATGAGGGTGGATTGGAGGATGAACTCCCATGAGAGAGAAGGCTTAGGGTATATGATCTAGGGTTAAACACACTAAAGCACTCTCTATTTTCTCTCTATAAGCAATTAAAGACAAGTTCTCTATATATAGGCAAAAGGTTCCAATGGATATTGTAACACCCTGGATTTTCCTAACTTGGCAATGGACGTCCTTGGACGTAGAACTGCCCTAGGACCTTATTTTGTTGTGATTAGGGCGTAATTTAAGTAAGTATTAATAGCTTGAATCACCTTCTATACAAATTGCAAAGGCCCGAGTACCATCTCAGGCAGAAATCATACAGGACTAAATCCTTAAGAAATTGGGCGGAATTAACTAAGTGCTAAACTAGATTAGCTACGAAATTCGCTTAATCCACTTTAAATACGATCTGCAAGACCCAAAACTTGTAGAATCATTGACACTAGGTTACCCTAAAATCTAGGATCAATCTCATTACCCATTTGCTCTCGGGAGTACATTGAAACTCCGTATCAGATCTGGACCGCACGTCGAAAGTCCGATTACTACGAAATTATATAATTAAGACTGCCTTGCTAGACTTGACCACCACCTCGGAAATCAAGTCCAAATAGTGTCCCAAAGCTATTGGCTTGAGCCCAAAGCGAAGAGTGTGAGAAAACGTGGTTTTCTTTAAAAATTAAATATAATTTAAGTAATCTGAGACTTGTCACTTGCGGGCCGAATATAAGGAGTCAGACCGTCAGAATCTGACCCAAATACACCCTCGAATCAGGGGAAATTTCCTACACAGGCCAGTGTACTTGTGGCCCTGATCGGTGATCGTGGACCATTGAACTGAAACTGGTCCGCCATGGTCGATTTGTAAATCCGATCGGACCGAAACTTTAACTCGACCTAGATCCAATGTCAGGGAGCTTAAGTTCGACCTTAGGCTCAAGGGGGGCTCTGAAAGTACTCCATTGAGCTGAAACAGACGCCCTTTGGCTATAACCTAAGTATACCTTGGCCTTGGGGCCATTTTCATCAGTTTTAGGCCTATATAAGGACCTTAAACCCTCTCCCATTCACTCCAAACGAATTTGAGAAAACCTAGGAGAGAGAAGAGAGTAAAGGAGGGAAAGTGTGAGAGAAGTGGGAGAAATTCCTGGTACTCTATCCTTCCATTCTACGCGCTTAACCATCCTTATCTATCGCTATTCCGGCGATTCTGAATTCGTTCTTAGGTAAGAAAACCTAACCCTAATCTCTTCTAGGGTTTCAATTGTTACAAGTGGCGAGATAGATGACTTAACTCATACTATAGATTGATGTACAATCATTGACGAAGCCTTAGAGTTTCTAGCAACTTCGTTATGCTTCTACGGTGTAAGGTGCGGACTATGGACGTTTAGGTTATGGTTTTCAAAGCTTTCAATGTCGGTTAATGATAGATTCCTGACGTGGATGCTATTTCACATGCAAATTGTGATGTCTGTTTTGCGTTTCAGTTATATATGAACTATGTGGAGTTTAGTGTATTCTCTGTTTTTGTAGAAAGTACCGTATACGTATGAAATTTGAAAGTGTATTTGTCATGATTAATTGATGTGTGTATATATTAGTTATGCGTGTAACAACTCCTTGGTGAAAGGATTCGCCCGAATACATGTTATGACCGATGTACGTCATGTATGTTGAACGGTGTAGTCTAAGTGTTTGTTGAAATGACTGAATGAATATGAAATCATGATTTGTGCCTACCGTGGCTATGGAATGCATGTACATGATGGTTGTGTACGTGACAACTCCTTGTTGGAAGGATTTGTCCAAGTATATGTTAAAAATCAACATATGTCATGTATGTTAATATGTGTAGCATAAGTGTTTGATAGAACGTCTATATGAGTAAGTATTTGGTGACTTGTACTATCTATGGGCATTGAGATAAGGTTCTAAACTACCTTAACTGCGCGTATAAATCCTTCTATGTACCTTATATTATATTGTCTGATTACTTATGAAATGCATATGTGTGAATTCATGTTTATATTATATTTCATAAAATGCTCGAATGGTTGTAGGATTTGAATTACTTACTGCTTGATTATCTAACATGAATTCTTGTTGGTATTGAGTGTGGTTGGGACTATGAAGTAGTCCAGGCAATCGGTAACAGACTTTGAGTTCGTGGCTGAGATTATTCGCCATGTAGAACGTGTTTGACGAACCCGAGCCATACTAGAGTTGTCGGCAGTGGTTAGGCCACATGGAGTGCTTACGCACTTCATGTCGATCAACTCGAGGTGCACTCGTACCAGTCGAGCTCGTCAAGTAACTCGATTGACCCGATGTATGTTCACCATGTATATACGCTACTGCTTAAACCTAATGTACCAAACTCACCAGTGAAAACCCCGTTAACTTTGGTACCTCGATCCGCTAAGACCCATGAGCTGGACATGATGGTATGAGACACTGTGGTCGAGCTGTCGGCCTACACTCGGGTGATGAGCCTCCCCGTAATGACCAGTTAGTAACCTAGACTCGTGAGCCGAATACTGTGGTATGGGACACTGTATTCGAGCTGTCGGCCTACACTGATCAGGTGATGAGCCCTTTGTAGTGACCTCGAGCGTACTTTGAGTCTACGTGGAGGCGACGACCCTTCCGTAACAACAAGAGTATAAACTAAGCCTGCACTGATCAGGTGATGAGCCCTTGCAGCGACCTAGAACCGCAACATCGTATGAGATTGACTAGGACTGATGACCTTAGAAAGGATCGTTGTTTGAGAAATGATATAAGGGAGGTACCTTAGTTTTCCAATCCTGCTGTATAAAAAGGACTAATAAAAACTTGGTAATCACGCTCATAACATCGCACTGCATGTGCCTCGGGTTGAAGAGCACAGAGGGAAGAAAGCATGCCGCGACCGTAAGATGGTGTCGCACGAGGGAGTGTAGGCGAGGGCATGCATCATTATTCATATCATTCTTGCATTAATAAGAGTATTCAGGGATGTTTGATTTTACTACTTTATCATTACTACTTGACTGAATTGATAACATGTTAAACTTTGCTGTACAGTTCCACTAAGTTGATCACTCACTCCCACGTTACAGGACGGTGTTTTAAACACCCACCAGACTCTGTCTTGATTGCGGATGATGACGTGACTACTGAGGCGGAGCCTGACTTCGAGGACGACGAGGAGGCATTCTCCTACATGTAGTTTTCAGGCGGGTCTATGTAGTCCATGTTTTGATCGACGGGGTCACAGGGATGTTGATCAGACGCCATTACACTTGTTATTTTATACTTTTGGAGCACCTATGTATATTCTTTTGAGTATACATGTATATATAACCTGGTAACATGTTCATACTCTGGAGACTTATAATAGTTTATATATTTTATATATTTATCACAGTCTTTCGCTTGCCTAATTTAATCATCTCTGGAGTATGATATGTTATTTTGATGTAATCCCACTCATGTTTAATGTACTAACACAGACAACATTTAATCATCATTATCTATGTTGCATAAGTGATGCGTTGGAACTCGGGAGTGGAGCTTATACTCAACCCCCGATTTTCACGGCGTTACAAGATGGTATCAGAGCATGATTTGGATTAAACTAGACTTGAGTTATGGTAACACAACGCACACTGACGCACTCTGATTTAGGAAGGGGTCGATGGAATCTAGAAACCACATTAGTATCCCAAGTTTCACCGACGGGAGAGATTAACTACATTAATATAGCCCGTACGTTGCCGAGACCATGTAAAATGATCTCACATCCCCACTTCTAATCACTTAAGCTTCCGTCTTCTTCTACATCTTACGCCCATCCACTACCATAACCTTCACAGCCTCCAAATGTTGGGACATTTAGGGCCCGTTCGGCCAACTGCATTAGGTGAGTTTAAGGTGGATGGAATTGTAAAAGTAACAATAAATGCCTGTGTGAGGTATTGTACCTAGATTGGGTGTACCCCATGGTTTCCAATACCATGTTTGGAAGGTATGCAATTAAAAGTAAATCCTGGGATTTCCTTTCAAATTACAATTGGAAATTCATCATCATGGGATTTGGAAATCCCATCCCACACTTTCCAACACAAGGCTCATTTTCCAAAGCCTATAAAAATTAATTTTAATCCCATCCCACCCTCCTACCAAACATGCCACTCCCAATCTTGAGGTGGGACTAGTACCCATCTAATACAACTTCATACCACTGGCTAAACAGTCCCTTAGAGTTTTGGACCTAAAGTTGGTAGTCTTAGATTTTGAAATTTTTGACAATATAGGGAATCCAATAAATTAATAACATGAACTCTAGGACCTCCTTAGCTGGTACGGTCATGGGTGTAGTGTTCGAGCGTAGTTAAATTCAAGTCGAGCAACTCAATTCCAATCATACAACTTTTGACCCTAAGCGATAAAACAATTTCCTGTATTAGAAATGGTACGAAATCATCTAGCGTATGAGCGTAGACTTTGGATTACGACTATTAGATTACCGCTATTCCTAAATTAAGACTAGACTACTAGTTATACTAAGGAATGTAAAAAAAAATACTGAATATGCTAAGATAACTGAAAGGTAGACTTAGTTAGTTGACTTGATTAGGTTGGAGTGAGGCCTCATTCCTTCGTTGAATCTCCTTAATACTTATAGGCTTCTTTAGTAACTCTTAGGAAGCTTGTTTGACGTAGAAACTATTCACGCTCAGAGAAAACTTATATATCCTTTGGATTTAATATTAGGTCAAATCAATACACCCCTTAGAATTGTCTTTCTAAAGACTTATTACAAACAGGAACACGAAGTAAGGAACTATATATAAGCGAAGTATTCGCGGTTTGAATCGAATTCTCAATCCTGGTATTTACCAATGAACTCAATGCTCTGATCAAGCAGAAGATCGGGATCAACAAGGATTAAGAACTGATACGACAAACTTTTTGTCGTGGCTAGGTAGAAGGTCTATGTATCCGACTCAGACCCACTACACAACTTTCCTTCCGTGTTGGTCCGACCATTTGCAACTAAAAGTTTATTATTTCATCTTTGAGAAGTGTTAAGAAAATATAGCCAATAGAAATTTTCTCTTTAGGCCCAAGAAATTTCTCAAATGGGCAACAGACAGTTAGGAATTAGGTCCCAAGTCTGGACCATTCTGGCGTCCACATTGTGCATATGAACTTAGAAAGATAGTATGCCCGTTAACCTATTTTGCCCAAATTCCTTATGTACTAATAATGTATAGACTATCTTTGAGTATTAAACTGGACATGATTAAAGAAGGAAGTCGGGACCGTGGCAAAAGTCCTTCTTTGGTAGAATTAGGCATCTTACCACAAACTCACATCCATCCCAGAAATCAACCTCAACACACATCATTTTAGCTCCTTTCTATAACCATAGGTACCAATGCCATAGTACACCTCATCGATGAAAGGAAGACCATTGTATTGAGAGATCATTTCCCATTTCATGTCAAGGATAGGCCCTATATTACACCTTGTTCCGACATACGGATCAGGACATAAATCTTGAACCCTGAAAGTAGAAACAATTTTTAAGGGGGGTAGAACATTATGAGCCTAATCTAGTTAAGTCAGTTTATACATCCATTGGATTAAAGTAAAGTGGCATAGCGGAAGCGTGGTGGACCCCTGCCCCGCTGGCCCAGGATCGAAGGAAATTGATTCAGGCGGTGCGTAGGGATAGGTCACTAAATAGGGTCGGAATCCTCCTTAGAAAGTCAACGTTGAAGTTACTAGCAATTAGGGTCCAAGTGCTAAACCAATTCATACTAAAGAATAGGCCTAACAATGGGTACGAACTGAACTACAATAGCCAAGGTCAGTGCATCTACAACCGTGCTCGTTGAATACGAACTTAATAAAAGCCTTAACCAATTGCAGGGCGAAACAATTTTAAGGAGGGTAGACTAAAATGACCCAGATTAGCATTAAGAGTATACACCCTATCATGCATATAAACTTGAAGTCAATAAAACTTAGGCAAAAGAAATAATGAAATCTTTACTCATTACCCTTAGCCAATTTCGAGAACAAAATTATTTTTAAGGGGGGTAGATTGTAACACCCCGAATTTTCCTAACTTGGCAATGGACGTCCTTAGACGTAAAACTGCCCTAGGACCTTATTTTGTAGTGATTAGGGCATAATTTAAGTAAGTATTAATAGCTTGAATCACCTTCTATACAAATTGCAAAGGCCCGAGTACCATCTCAGGCAGAAATCATATAGGACTAAATCCTTTAGAAATTAGGCGGAATTAACTAAGTGTTAAACTAGATTAGCTACGAAGTCCGCTTGATCTACTTTAAATATGATCTGCAAGACCCAAAACTTGTAGAATCATTGACGCTAGGTTACCCTAAAATCTAGGATCAATCTCATTACTCATTTGCTCTCGGGAGCACATTGAAACTCCGTATCGGATCTGGACCGTACGTCGAAAGTTCGATTACTACGAAATTATATAATTAAGACCGCCTTGCTAGACTTGACCATCACCTCAGAAATCAAGTCCAGATAGTGTCCCGAAGCTATTCGCTTGAGCCCGGAGCAAAGAGTGTGAGAAATCGTGGTTTTCTTTAAAAATTAAATCTAATTTAAGTAATCTGAGACTTGTCGCTTGCGGGCTGAATATAAGGATTCAGACCGTCAGAATCTGACTCAAATACACCCTCGAATCAAGGAAAATTTTCTACACAGGCCGGTGTACTTGTGGCCCTGATCGGTGATCGTGGACCGTTGAACTGAAACTGGTCCGCCACGGTCGATCTGTAAATCCGATCGGACCGAAACCTTAACTTGACCTAGATCCAATGTCAGGGACCTTAAGTCAGACCTTAGGCTCAAGGGGGGCTCCGAAAGTGCTCCGTTGAGCTGAAATAGACGCCCTTTGGCTATAACCTAAGTATACCTTGGCCCTGGGGCCATTTCCGTCAGTTTTAGGCCTATTTAAGGACTTTAAACCCTCTCCCATTCACTCCATACGAATTTGAGAAAACCTAGGAGAGAGAAGAGAGTAAAGAGAGGAAAAGTGTGAGAGAAGTGGGAGAAGATTCCTGATACTCAATCCTTCCGTTCTACGCGCTTAACCATCCCTATTTAATCGTTATTCCAACGATTCTGACTTCGTTCTTAGGTAAGAAAACTTAACCCTAATCTGTTCTAGGGTTTCAATTGTTACAAGTGGCGAGATAGCTGACTTAACTCATGATATAGGTTGATGTACCATCGTTGACAAAGCCTTAGAGTTTCTAGCGACTTCGTTACGCTTCTACGGCGTAAGGTGCGGACTATAGACATTTAGGTTATGGTTTTCAAAGCTTTCAATGTCGGTTAATGATAGATTCCTGACGTGGATGTTATTTCACATGCAAATTGTGATGTTTGTTTTGCGTTTCAGTTATATATGAACTATGTGGAGTTTAGAGTATTCTCTGTATTCGTAGAAAGTACCGTATACGTATAAAATTTGAAAGTGTGTTTTCCATGATTAATTGTCGTGTGTATATACTAGTTATGTGTGTAACAACTCCTTGACAAAAGGATTCGCCCAAATACATGTTATGACCGATGTACGTCATGTATGTTGAACGGTTCGTCTAAGTGTTTGTTGGAATGACTAAATGAATATGAAATCATGATTTGTGCGTACCGTGGCTATGGAATGCATGTACATGATGGTTGTGTATGTGACAACTCCTTGTTGGAAGGATTTGTCCAAGTATATGTTAAAAATCAACATATGTCATGTATGTTAATATGTGTAGTATAAGTGTTTGATAGAATGTCTGTATGAGTAAGTATTTGTTGACTTGTACTGTCTATGGGCGTTGAAATAAGGTTCTCAACTACCTTAACTACGCGTATAAATCCTTCTATGTACCTTATATTATATTGTCTGATTACTTATGAAATGTATATGTGTGAATTCATGTTTATATTATATTTCATAAAATGCTCGAATGGTTGTAAGATTTGAATTACTTACTGCTTGATTATCTAACATGAATTCTTGTTGGTATTGAGTGTGGTTGGGACTATGAAGTAGTCCAGGCAATCGGTAACAGACTTTGAGTTCGTGACTGAGATTATTTGCCACGTAGGACGGGTTTGACGAACCCGAGCCGTACTAGATTTGTTGGTAGTGGTTAGGCCACACGGAGTGCTTACGCACTTCATGTCGATCAACTCGAGGTGCGCTCGTACCAGTCGAGCTCGTCAAGTAACCCGATTGACCCGATGTATGTTCACCATGTATGGACGCTACTGGTTGAACCTAAGGTATCAAACTCACCAGTGGAAACCCTATTAACCTTGGTACCTCGATCCGCTAAGATTCATGAGCCGGACATGGTGGTATGGAACACCGTGGTCGAGCTGTCGGCCTACGCTGGGGTGATGAGCCTCCCCGTAGTGACCAGTGAGCAACCCAGACTCATGAGCCGAATACGGTGGTATGGGACACTGTATTCGAGCTGTCGACCTACACTGATCAGGTGATGAGCCCTTTGTAATGACCTCGAGCGTACTCTAAGTCTACGTGGAGGCGACGACCCTTCCGTAGCAACAAGAGTATAAACTAGGCCTTTACTAATCAGGTGACGAGCCCTTTGCAGCGACCTAGAACCGCAACATCGTATGAGATTGACTAGGACTGATGACCCTAGAAAGGATCATTGTTTGGGAAATGATATAAGGGATGTACCTTAGTTTCCCAATCCTGCTGTATGAAAAGGACTAATAGAAACTTGGTAATCACGCTCATAACATCGCACTGCATTAGCCCCGGGTTGAAGAGCACAGAGGGAAGAAAGCATGCCGCGACCGTAAGATGGTGTTGCACGAGGGAGTGTAGGCGAGGGCATGCATCATTATTCATATCATTCTTGCATCAATAAGAGTATTCAGGAATGTTTGATTTTACTGCTTTATCATTACTGCTTGACTGAATTGATAACGTGTTAACCTTTGCTGTATAGTTCCACTGAGTTGATCACTCACTCCCACGTTACGGGACAGTGTTTTAAACACCAACTAGACTGTCTTGATTGCAGTTGACGACGCGACTCCTGAGGCGGAGCCTAACTTCGAGGACGACGAGGAGGCATTCTCCTACATGCAGTTTTCAGGCAGGTCTATGTAGTCCATGTTCTGATCGACGGGGTCACAGGGATGCTGATCAGACGCCATTACACTTGTTATTTTGTACTTTTGGAGCACTCATGCATATTCTTTTGAGTATACATGTATATATAACCTGGTAACATGTTCATACTCTGGAGACTTATAATAGTTTATATATTGTATATATCTATCACAGTCTTCCGCATGCCTAATTTAATCATCTCTGGAGTATGATATGTTGTTTTGGTGTAATCCCACTCATGTTTAATGCACTAACACGGACAACATTTAATCATCATTATCTATGTTACATAAGTGATGCGTTGGAACCCGGGAGTGGAGCTTATGCTCGACCCCCGATTTTAAGGGCGTTACAAATATAAAAGGTCACATTTATGACAGAGTTCGATATCATCGAGCAGGGTCGATATCATTAAGCGTATACTCTAGATTGCATCAACTGGCCGCTCGATGACACAAACTCAAATGTCATTCACTTTTGAAATCGTTTGTCAGCTGGTCGAGGAAATCGAACATGCATCGATGTCATCAGATTTCAAACTTCGATTTCATCGACACAAGGTTCAATTCCTTGACATTTAAAAATGAGAGAGACATGCCTTTGAAATATTTTAGGTTAAAAGAATGATCGAGGCACACTCGATATCATCGGAATTTAAATGTCGATGATATCAATAGTTGTGTCGATGCATCGACAAATCTAAAGGATTTTCCAGTTAAGCTTGTTGGACAGTTTATGTCCATTCTCGATGCAATCGACCCAGACTCGATATCATCAATATTTGAATATCGATTCTATCGAGTGACCCTCGATCCAAGATAACACAACCTGAAAATTTTGCTGGAAAATAGAGTGTCTAAAATCGATAGCATCGAAGGTTTTCCGATATCATCGAAATTTGAATTCCGATGATATCGATGTGTATTTCGATATATCAAAGGTTTTATGATTTTCCTTTAGAAAAATAGGGACACAACCTATATGATGTCGATTTTTTCAAGTCAACTTCGATAGACTCGAGATTCAAATTTTGATGATATCAATACAATTATCGATACATCAATAATTCCGTCCAGAAGTATATGCGGTTGCTGGACATCTTATGTCCTCATTTCAATAACATCAATTGAGCTTCAAGGACATCGACACCACTTTTCGATTACATTGATCAGTCTATTGATAAATCGACAGAGGTAGAAAGCTTAGAGATTTTTCTGAATTTGAAAAAAAAAGTTTTCTAACTAAAAAACCCTATGATATTCTAATCAGTTTTAAGGGTTTTAATTACCTAGTGTTTTGGGACATGGGATGTGAGGCTTAGATTTACCTATGGCAAGTTCGGACCCACATCCAGTTGAGGCAGACGGTTGATTGATCTTCTTAAGGAGCTTCTTTGTCTAGCTGACTCAACTCTCACGTTAATTGATAAACCAGGGCACTTTCAGGACTACTATCAAAGGTTACGCTGTGATTGACTTCATAGCTGAGTCTACCATTCCGAGTGGAGAGATCGGAGATACGAACCTGGAGACATCGAATAATCCAGAAATGACAACGGCTGCCCCCTATTACTACCTCCTCCCGAGGAGGTTAAATAAGAAGCGGAACGTGATAGGTGGACCCTGTTTATGGATGGGTCGTCTAACTCAAAGCGAGCTGGGGCAGGGGTCATCCTAGTTGCACCTGACTCGACCACCATCCAGTACGCTATCAGACTCGGCTTCAAGGCCTCCAACAATGAGGCGGAGTACGAAGCTTTGCTGGCTGGACTCAGACTAGTCGATAGTCTGGGATCCAGCTCATCGATGTGCGGTGTGACTCCCAGCTCGTCGTTAACCACATATCAGTAGAATATGAGGCCAACGAGGCAAGGATGATTGCATACTTGGTCGAAGCTCGGAGGCTAACGATGAAATTCAGGGACTGCACCATTAGCCAGATCCCGAGGGCCGAGAACTCTTGGGCCGATGCA
The DNA here is from genome assembly GCA_021015155.1 of Magnolia officinalis. Taxonomy (NCBI): domain Eukaryota; kingdom Viridiplantae; phylum Streptophyta; class Magnoliopsida; order Magnoliales; family Magnoliaceae; genus Magnolia; species Magnolia officinalis. The sequence goes on along the minus strand of JAJHSJ010000014.1, from coordinate 36,499,284 downwards.
CTTGTAAAGCTGGCCTCAGCTACTGAAAGGAAGATCCTGAGGGTCATCCTTGTGGAATTCTTAGATAACTCGAGCATTAACCTAGCTGACTGGGCTGACCAAGAGATGATCAATCCAGTACAGATGACCCCGAGCTAGATGGATCCAATCACAAAGTATCTCACTGTTGGCGAGGTCTTGCAGGATAGGTTGGAGGCTCGGCGTCTGAAAGTCAGAGCAACATGATACGTCATGATGGGTGACACATTATATAAGAAAGGGTACTCTCAGCCGTACCTCAGGTGTCTCCTACCCGACGAGGCCGATTAATGATCCGAGAAGTCCATGAAGGGATCTGCGGAAACCATTCCGGAGGTCGGGCCTTGGCTCAAAAGATACTACGTCAAGGGTACTTTTGGCCAACCATCTGAGAAGATTCAAAGAACTTCGTGCAAAGGTGTGATAAGTGTCAGAGGTTTGCTGTAGTGCCAAGGCAGCCTGCTGAAGAGCTGGCCCCTATGAGCAGGCCTTGGCCATTCGCTCAGTGGAGGGTCGACATCATCGGGCCACTACCTCCTGGGAAGGGACAGACTAAATTTGTGATTATGGCAGTCAATTACTTCACCAAGTGGGCTGAGGCCGAGCCAGTGGTAAAAATTACTGAGCAGAAGGTAACGGATTTTGTGTGGAAGAACATCATTTGTCGGTTCAGAATCCCTTGCACCATCGTGTCCAACAACGGGAAGCAGTTCGATAACGACAAATTCCAAAGCATGTGCTAGGGGCTCGGCATCACAAATGCTTACTCTTCACCTCGTCATCCTCAGTCCAATGGGCAGGTGGAAGCAGTAAATAAAGTCATCAAACACCATCTCAAGACGAAGCTCGAGAAGGCCAAGGGTAACTGTAACATCCCGGATTTTTGCCAATTTGGGATTAGATGTCCTTAGGCGATGGGTTGCTCTTAATACCTTATTATTTCGTCAGAACTGAACCCCACAGTCTAAAATCGCTTCTGAACCCATTTCCTTCACAAATCCCACCCCTTTCCTAACTTGTGCTTTCAATTTTTCAAAGCACTTTCGCCCTAGACACTAACTTAAACTAGCTAAGTAGTAAAACTTGGATCACTTTATATACAAACTGCAAAGGCCTAAGTACCATCTCAACCAGAAAACAATTAGGATTAAATCCTTTAGAAATTTAACAAAGTTAACTAAGTACAAACTCGATTAGCCATGAAATCCGTTGGGATCGCTTTAAATACGATCTGCAAGACCCAAAACTTGTAAAACATGTGACTCTAGGTTACCCTAAAGTTTAGAACCAAACTCATTTCCCGTCTGCTCTCGGGAATGAAACGAAACTTCGTATTAGGTCTAGACCGCACATCGGGAGTCCGATTAACTCGAAGCTAAGGAACTAGGACCGCCCCACTGGGCTTGACAATCATCTCAAAAATCAGATGATTCCGATGTCCGACGGCCATTTATTTCGATCCGGAGCGAGGGTGTGTGAAAAACACTATTCCTTTTGAAAAGAAAATATCTGGAATAGTGATCTGGCACCTTTCGCTTGCGCATCAGTATTAAGCAACCTGACCGTCAGAATCAGACCAAATACACACCCTCGGATCAGGAAAAATTTCAGGAACATTTACATGTACTTGGAATTTCGGATCGTGGCCCACTGACCGTTGAACTGAAAGTGGTCCGCCACGTACGATCTGGAAATCCGATCGAGTTGAAAATGTAATCCCTCATAGATCCGCAGAGGGTGAGCTTAAGTCTGACGTTTGGCTCAATGAGGGCTACCAGAACACCCCTTTTGAGCTTGGAAAGTGACGGAATACCTATATTAGCAGTAACCTTTGAACAGGAGTCTATTTCAGTGAGTTTTGAGGCTATATAAGGACCTTAAACCCTCTCCCATTCCAGCCATACGAATTTGGATTTGAGAGAGGGAAAAGAGAGAGAAAGTGAGGGAGAAGTGGGAGAATCTTCCTGCCGTCGTTCCCTGCCACCACACGGGCTGCACCATCTCGTTCTCATCGCTTTTCCGGCGATTCCAGCCCCGTTTCTAGGTAAGAAACCCTAACCCTAACCTGTTTTGGGGTTTAGACTGTTGTAGGTTGTGAAATAGCTAACCTATTTCGTTCTCTAGGTTGCCAAACTGCCGAATACGGAAGCTTAGCAAACCTATCGTCTCCGTTACGATTCTACGACCAAAGGTGAGGACTTTAAGCGTATAAGTTACGTTTTTCAACGCTTTCAATGTCAGATAATGATAGATTCATGATCTGTATGCAAATGCACATGTACAAAGTGCTTTCCGTTTCCTGTTTCGATTAGCGATAAAGAATATGGATTTTCACATACTCTAGATATACGTATAAATACCGTATACGTATTTTTCTTGGGAAAATGTTTGACATGTTTATTTAATGTTTGATTATATCATGTGTGGATAAAATGTTAGTTTGGCGAAAAGAATCGCAAAAATACATGTTCATGTGTAAACGTCATGTATGTTGAAATTGCGTATTTTAGAAATTCCGCATACGTGCGGATTTTGGAAATATAATTGTCATGATTAATTGTTGTAGGAATATGGTATACGCGGATAAAATAACCGCTTAGCGAAAGAATAGCCCTAATACATGTTTGCTAACATACACTAGGTATGTGGAATAGTGTATTCTAAGTGTTTGTGAAAATGGCTGAATGAGTATAGCATTCTCATTCGTGCTCGCCATGACTAATTGTCATGGATATATGATTGTTGTAATGGCGATATCCCTTTGACGAAAGGATTTGCCCTAAATCACGCCACGGCCAGTATACACTATATATGCTAAAATGTGTGGCCCAAGTGTTTGTGGAAATGACTGAATGGATATGGAACTTGGATTCCTGCTTGCCATGACTATCCGTCGTGGGTGTACGCGTGTTAAGATTGGGGCAACTCCCTAGCGAAAGGATTTGGCCTAATGCCTATGTGATCGACATATGTCATGTATGTTGATGTATGGTTGTTTAAGTGTTTCTTGAAATGTCTGAATGTGTAGTAGTTAGCAAACTGTAAAGTATAAGGGTGTTGAGATATGATTCTCAACCTCTTTTAACTATGTGTATGATCTCCTTTGATAGTTGTGTGATTAGGATTTGAACATGTACAAACTCATGCTTGTGTTGTGATTCATAACATGCTCAACTGTTTTATGATTTTAACTATGTAATGCATATGTTTAAATTTATATTTATGTTGTATGATCCGTCATGGGTGATGGGGGAGCGGAGCAACGAGTGCGTGCAACAGCCCTGGCAGCCCTAAACGGATAATACCAGACTGATTGTATGATTTGAATCCTGATCCATTACTGCTTTATATCTCTGTAATGATTGTGTTTGGGGCTATGATTATAGTCCAGGCAATCGGTAACGAGATTGAACTCGTGGCTGAGATTCATTTGCCACGTGGGATGTGTTCGACGAACTCGAGTCGTCCGTTGCCTGTCGGCAGTGGCTAGGCCATACGAAGTTGTTTATGCACTTCATGTCGTGCAGCTCAACGGGCGATCGTGCTAGTCGAGCTCGTCAAGTAACCCGATCTGCCTTATGTGTGTTCACCCTGTTTGGTCACTACTGCTTGAACCTAGGGTACCAAACTTACCAGTGGCGATCCCGTTTAACCATGGTACCTAGATCCGCTAAGTCGCATGAGCCGGGCATGGTGGTATGGGACACCGTGGTCGAGCTGTCGGCCTACGCTGGGGCCATGTGCCTCCCCGTAGTGACCATTGCGCAACCAAACTCGTGAGCCGAATACGGTGGTATGGGACACTGTATTCGAGCTGTCGATACCTCGGCGAGAGCCGAGTACGGTGAGATCTGTGCTCGTGCTGACGGGCGACGAGTCCTCCGTAGTATCATCGAGTACACTCCAAGGGTCTGTGATTGGCGACGAGTCTTTCACAGCAACTAGAGTGTGAGTTGAGCCGAGTACGGTGAGACCTGTACTTGAGCTGACGGCTAGTGACTGAGCCGAGTACGGTGAGACCTGTACTCGAGCTGACGGCCAGCAATTGGGCCGCATACGGTGAGATCTGTATCCGCGCTGACGGGTGATGAGCCCTTTGCGATGCCTTCACTACGCTTCTCAAACCATAACATCGTATGAGAATAACTAGGATTGACGACCCTAGAATGGATCATGTTTGGGAATGATACAAGGGAGGTACCTTAGTTTCCCAATACTGCTGTTTGAAATGGACTAATAAAAACTTGGTAATCATGAGCATCATCGCACCGCATGTGCTTTGTAGATGTGGCGCACTGAGGGAGTAAGCATTCACGAACGTAAGATGATGTCGCTTGAGGGTGGTTTGGCAAGGGCATACAACATCATGTCATATCATTTTTGCACTTAACAAGAGTAGTTAGAAATGCTTGATTTGTACTGCTTTATCATTACTGCTTGATTGATTTGATAACACGTTAACTTATGCTTTACTGTTCCACTGAGTTGATCACTCACTCCCACGTTACGGGACGGTGTTCCGAACACCCACCAGATTGTTGAATTTCAGGTGATGGCGATGCTTGTGAAGCAGAGCCGGACTACTTTTGTGATGATAGGAGGAGTTCTCCTATCTGTATCTCTCTGGCAGGTCAATGAAGACCTGATATTGTATTGACGGGGCTATGGTACATGGGATAGGAGGCATTACACTTCCTCGAATTTGGTATATTCTAGAACTGCACTTGTATTTATTTAACCTGGTAATGTTATCACACTCTGGAGACTCATCATAGGTTATATATTTATCTATCTATCACAGTCTTCCGCTTGCAAATTTAACTGTCTCTGGAGTATGATATCCTGTTTTGGCTTAATCTCACTCATGTTCAATGCACGAATTCAATCAACATTCAATCATCATTCATTTTGTTGCATAAGTGATGTTCTGGAACTCGGGAGTTGAGTTTATGCTCGACCCCCGATTTTCAGGGCGTTACAGTAACTGGCCGACAAGCTCCGTTCGTCCTCTGGGCCTACAGGACCACAACCCAGTTATCCACGGGAGAAACTCCCTTCTCTCTGACGTATGGCTCAGAGGTAGTCGTCCCAGTCGAGATAGGCCTCCCCACTGCGCGAGTAAGGAACTATCAGGAAGACCAGAATGCCGAACAAGTTGCAGTAAAGCTCAACTTGATTGAGGAAGCACAAGACGTCACCAAACTCAGAGTCGCAGCTCGGCATCACCAAGTCGCCCATTTTTACAACTCTAGAGTCCAAACAAGGCGGTTCTGACAGGGTGACTTAGTCCTTCGTCGTGTCTTCCAAAACATTACGGAACCCGAAGTAGGGTCCCTAGGCCCGAACTGGGAGAGACCTTATCGGGTAGTCGGCTCAGCAAAGCCAGGATCTTACTGCCTGGAAGATTTGGAGGGACGATCACTACCTTACCCCTATAATGTCGAGTACCTGAAAATCTATTACCCCTAAGGGTAAAGAAATGTACAGGTCGGCTCGACTTATGTGTCGACTTCAAATTGTCTACTTAGTACTACTTCGGATTATTTACTGAATGATCGCAACAACATCCGAGTACGCTACGAAGGACCATTTCTCATGTGCAGAAATGATATCCTTCAATGAGCCAACCCCTTAAAGAATAGGTCGACCTGTCATTCTACAAACTCCATAAAAATAATCAATCATAGATTAAAAAGCCAAAAATCATCATCCAAATATCCATATCCAAATATCCATTGTAAAAACAAAAGTAAAAATGTTTCATTCCCTCTAAGTAGAGGGGCTAGCTACTGAGCTAGGGGGTTAAGCGTCAGAGGCCTTTTCGGTGGTAGCTGGGGCGTCTCTGGCCTCTTGCGCATTGGTTGGAGCTTCTTCAGCCTCCTCATCCACGACCAGAGGATTGAGGTTGATGTCAGGGTGCAGCTCTCGGACGTCGGCAAGGCAGGCATCGTAAGTAGTGTTGTAGGCGTGGAAATATAATTTATCCAATTCTCTAGATCTATCCGAAGATGCCTTGTACTCTTCCACTGCTGTAACAGCCCAAGAGGCCGCTGAAGCCTCGACCTCTGCCCGTTGCTTGTCCAGCTCCGCAGTAGTCCAAGCCTCAAGGACAGCCCTCTGCTAGGTCAATCCCTCGACAGCTTCACGCTTTGCCCTCTCGAGGTCGTCCAAGAGCTGTGCATTGTCTGCCTCTACACGCTCGATGGAAGCCTCCATGCGCTCAACAACACCTTGCAGACGCATGAGCTCGGGCTCAGCTACATCCAAGCGAGCTTGGAGTTGGTTGACCTCGCCTTAGAGCATTAGCTACCTCGCCTGACCTTCCTCCATGAGCCTCTTCAGCTCCTCCTGCTCACTAGCTGAAGCTTCTAAAAGCTTCTCGAGCTAGGTCTTGTCCGTTTCAAGCCGATTTATCTCCCTCAACTTGTCTTTGACTGCCACGAACATCGACAACGATTGATAGCAGATCGAGGCGTAATCGTTCATGAACGAGTCATAAGCGCGAGAGAGGGTGCTTGCAATGGATGACTCAGGCACGTGTTTGGCCGCTCACCCGTTCAGCAGCGACATGTGGTAGCCGGGAGGAAAAGTCTCTGGAGGGGTAGGCTCGGTCGTTCTTCCTACCCCGCTGGCCTTGGAGGCTTGAACCTCAACCTCAAGCATGGCGGTATACGTAACCAAGGCATCAGTCCTACTGGCCAGGAAATCAACCTCGGCGGCGGTAAGATGGGCCGCAGAGTGAGGAGGGGCCTCGGAATCTCCCCCATGGTGGGAGAAGTCAGCGTCGGGAGTCTCTACAACAACTTCTCTCCCGATCCTAGGAGGGCAAGCAGGAATTGCAGGGGGAGCCTCGGAGGGTCGTCCCTCAGAAGTTGTAGTCGGAATGGTTATGGGCTCGGCTCTAGCTGGGGCTTCGGGGGCTTGTGTAGGCTCAACTTCGGCTACGACAGGCTCTACAGCGGGAGCCTTCTTCCTTTTGGCCGTCACCTTCGTCCTCAGCTAGGCAGTCAAGACCACACTCATGGGAGGGCGCACTATGGTCATCCTCTTCCTCTTAGAGCCAGATGCTTTAGCCATTCCTGCCCAAAAGAAGAAGGGAGTCAGTCCAAGCAAAATCTATGGAGGAATCCTCAGATAGTCATAACGCCTACCCGCTTACCCAGAGCAAAAGGATGAGGCAAAAATCTATAGAAGCCTGTTGACATGAGGTTATCCCCACTAATGAGGTCATGCCAAATGCGTTGTTCTTCACCAAGCACCCGAGCTCTAGCCACCTGGGCTTGGTGAAGAGGAGTAAGATCGGGGGGTCCTTTCGGTTGGACTACAGGCAGTGGCAGAAGACAAATTAGAACATGGAGAGACGAGTCAGACGTAAAAATGCAACACAGAATAAAAAGATGTTCAACATGGATTGGAGAATTTTGTGGGAACTCGGACCCGTAGGCTACCGAGCTTAGTGGCAGGTGCTTCCCACTCCCCCAAGGCCCAGAACCACTTGCCTTTCCAATCTTTGTTGGAGGAAGGAAGTCGGGTTATAAGACCTGGGGTACACTGGGGTTTGGTCGAAAAATAATACCAGGCCAGTTCAAACTTATTATATTTGGCCATGTATAAGTACAGAAACTCGTCCGGCGTTAGGTGCTGATTTTTCACCCGATGCCAAAGAATAAAGGTAGAAACTAATATCCACCAAGCGTTCAGAGCAAACTGGCCCTGGGCCAACTTCAGTTGTGCGGTTACTAGATGGACAAAAGGATGGATGGGAAATTGAAGTCCACACTGAAGGGTGCAGACGAATATGGCAATCTCCCCATTGGAAGGGGCACCAGGATGATCCAGAGGAGAGGGATCTCGGATATGCACCGAGTCAGGAATTCGGTAGTCGATATGTATCTGAGCCATCTGAGACTCAATCAAAACCGAGCCCCGAGATGCCTTCTTTGGCCTCGCGCCTTGACTCTTGGCTTGTGGGCCCGCAGTTTTCTTAGTATGCTGGCATAGCGGTATAGCTTCCACGGGACCCTCAGAGTCCACAAGCTCCGAGCCTAAGGCCTCCGGCTTAGAGTCCACATATGTCCCTCGGACCCCTTGGACTTCGTCCGAATTACTCGACATAATGGAAGAAAGAGCTAAAGTAGCAGAGGACTCACAACACTTTAGGCGATTTACTCCGGCAAAAATTCTCTTTACTTCGGCCACTTCTTCCAAGCAAGACCTCTTCTCCAGCTGATGGAATCCCTTTATCCAACAGAAAAAACCCTTTCCTGGTAGAGAGCGATTTGAGAAAGGCAGAGAAAATGAAGAGCAAGGAAGTGAAAGTTCAAATGTAGGAGACTTCAAGTGAAAGCGCAAAAGGGTTTATATCACACCCCAAACTCGGAAACCGGGTTCACAGAATTTTTGATCACCGAATCCGGTGCCAACAACCTCCGTAGTACCCCATTCTCGGCTCCCAGCGCCCATACGCCAGATTCTAATCCTGGGATCCTACAAGGAGGATTTTTCAACATACATTTATCTCATAAGAAGCATAACCACAATTTACCCAAATCACAAATGCAACATCATCATCACATATCCACTAATATAAACAGTTGAATACAGTGCTGAAAGGGAAACACATATGTCAAAAATCAAAGCTCTAGAAGACAGCTGCATGCTCTAAGCTCAACGCTGTTGCGACCTAACACCGCCTACACGTATCTATCGTACATAAGCTTATAGAAAGCTTAGAGGGTGGTGTAAGTGTGTACATAAGGTAAGTGCCAAGAATGCAATATAAGAGCAATGCGGAAACATGCTGGTAAGTCCATAAATACCATCAGCCTTATCCATGATATACGATGCGAAAACATAATAATGTAATATCATATACTGAGGAAGCAATGTAGATCAGTTATGCAATGCGGAGACATAATAAGCCAAGTACCATATACTGAGGATACAATGCAATATGCAAATCTAACGAGTCCACAAATACCGTCAACCTCATCTAGGCCATATAAAATACAGAAGCATAGTAAACCAAATGTTATGTGTTGAGGATGCAATGCAATATGTGGTGCAAATGAAATGATCAAGCTAGAGTGTGAAGTTGGGATGATAGTACGTCGTATCGCAGGCTATGGGGTCCATCACAAGGGACTTCTGTCACGTCCCAAACCCAGAAATTGGGCTTGCAAAATTTTTAATTGCCGAATCTAGTGCCGACAGCCTCCGTAGTACCCCATTCTCGGTTCCCAGCGCATATACGCTAGATTTCGATCCTGGGATTCTGCAAGGAGGATTTTCCAACGTACATTTATCTCATAAGAAGCATAACACCAAGTTTACCCAAATCACAAAGGCAACATCATCATCATATATCCACTAATATAAATATTTGAGTATAGTGCGGAAAGGGAAATACATATATCAAAAATCAAGCTCCAGAAGTCCGCTGCATGCTCCAAGCTCAATGCTGTTGCAACCTAACATCACTTGCACGCATTTATCGTGCGTAAGCTTATAGAAAGCTTAGAGGGTGGTGTACGTGTGTGAGCAGTATATGCATGCTCAAAATGTAATATCAGAGTAAACAGAAATGCTGGTAAATCCACGAACCATATAATATCAGATCAAGTAGAAATACTGACAAGTCCATAAAAATATCATCAACCTCATCCAAGATATACGATGAAAAGACATAGCGAGCCAAAGCAATGTAAATCGGCTATGTAATACGAAAATATAATGAATCAGATATCAGATATCGAGGATGCAATCCAATATGCAATTCGAAAGAGCTACAGATACCATCAGCCTCATCTAGGTCATATAAATGCAGAAACATAGCAACCCAAAATGCCATATGTCGAAGATGTAATGCAATATGTGGTGCGAATAAAACGACCAAGCTGCAGTGTGAAGTCGGGATGATAGTACGTGGTATCACAGACTATGGGGCCTATCACAAAGAACTTCTATCCAAACCAGTCCCATACCTGAATTTGGATAGATAGACTCAACGTGGTAAGCTCCTAATCTCAGGTTAGTCGCGCGCCCTAACTGAAATCTTGGCCATTGCAAAAGTACACATAACAATTAGTTGCGCACTACCAGCCCGAGTGGATAGTGAATGAATGAATGAATATAATGCTGAGTATGCAACTCTGGCCCCACAAATCGGTACTATACATCTCTGGGATCATCACCGGGGTCTAGTACACTCTACATGCAAATCGCTGCCTACTGACGCATGACCATGCAAGTGGAAGAGACCTCACTATTCGCATGACCAGTAGTCAGCCAATATGTAACACCCCGTACCTTTCAGTACTCGGGTGTTACCGTATAACCTAACTCAGTATGAACGCTAACCTAGCTTACCTGAACAGTCGCCTTCAATCCCTCCATCTTGACCATTTGACTTTGACTATGACCACAAGACCTTTAGGAGTTTAGTTTAATCTAGCCTGGATCCCTAATGACCTTTCAACCATCTGATTTTGGACTATGACTATCATTACACAGTCGTAAGAATTGAGATCGATCTTCCCATTTAACCACCTCAAAACGAGTACATTGACCCTGTACTTAAATAAATAAATAAATAATCCTATTTTTAGAACATTGACCGTGAAGATATTTCGGCGTACCCCTACTTAGTATAAATAAATCATATAATGTAAGTTTAAAGATCGAAGTCGCGAGATCCACTATTCATCACGTCCATCACACCTTATCTATCAAATTATCCATTAATCATGCAACTTGACCATCTGATTAGGAGGATAACCCTTAAGGATCCATTTAGATTAGACTGGAAGCCCTAAAAACTATTGATGGTCGGACTTAAATTCGATCTGGCCATATGATCAACGAGAATCCACAATCAGACACCAAGGCCTGAAAGTATGGCCCATCTGACCCTTTTGATCAGCCACATGTCTAATCCCCCGCCCTAGTTGACATTACTAAACAATGGGTGGACTGGATTTACTGAAATACCCCTGTGGGCCCCACAAACACCTTGTTAGGCATGAAAACGTCAAGTTGTAGGGCCCACCTGAGAATTGGATCTGCCTGATAATTGGGCAGAGGCCATGACAGGGCCCACCATGTAGAATGGACAGGGTGGATTTTCTACAAACGTCGCGGTGGACCCCACACATGCATCGCATGTGCACCTCAGGGGAGCACTCGAGGTGCACCGGACCACCAAGCTCGGTCAAACTGATCGCTGACCGCACCGCAAATGGAAAAATCTCCCTCTCTCTCCTGTTTCTCTGCCAGCGAACGGACGACGTCCGTGTTTTTTGATCGGTGGCCCACCAGTGGGGCCCATATTCATGATCTGAACCATCCATTGGATAGAAGACCCACGTGCGACCAAAACCCAAAAGGTTTCGCACTATCCCACACGTGTATAGGCACACGATTTTTGATGGAAACAGGACCTACAAGCACGCCGTTTCCAAAAGTGGAAACTGTTGTCACTCCAGCTCAGCAATCCATGTGCTCTCACCCCTCTCCAAGCTCGACCGTCCATTTCAAACAAATCCCAGCCATTCAAGGGCTCTCCACGTGGGAGAGGATTTCCACCCACGAGAAAGACCAAAACGACTGCCAATTTGAGATAATAGCAGTATTTTGGAGTCGGCCCTGCCAGAACAAATTAGGACCGTTGGCTGTCGATCTTACGGTTCTAACACATGAGGGTAAAGGAATAAAAGGGCTAGGATCGAGCTCAACAAACCCTAGCACTATTTCATGCCGCAGGAGAAAATCAGAGAGAGAAAGTAGTCGTTTCCTTCTATCTCGGAACCCACCACCCAAACCCCCATGGAGCTTCGAAATCTCTCCTCTGCAAGCTCCATGACATCCATTCGAACCCTCACACGCTCTCAGATTAAAGGAAGGAGCTATGAGAGAGAATCCGCCATGAAAAGATGGGTCATCTTCTTCGTCTGAAGCCAAGCTGAGTTCGGTCAGCTCCAGACCGCATGAAATGTTAGAAGGAAAGAAGAAAGAAAGAGAGGACTAGAGAGAGAGAAAGAGAGAGAAGAGAAGGAAAATGGTGGTGGTGGTGGTGACGCTACTGCTATTGTTGCTGCCGTTACCGCACCATATAAACTGGTGGGCTTCACCTTGTAGCGAGTGGGCCACGGTTCGAGTCATGAACACAGTGACTCATGTGCGAGTTGCCGGCCAGGTAACACTCCATCCCCTCCCTTCGTTTCTTTTTCATCCAATAGCACACAACTGTTGGAGCTATTAACAGCAAGAATCAGAACCGGATTTGAGCTAGGTTCCATTGGTAATGCTGGGTCGAGACCCGTCCAGACCTCCCTGATACATCTCTCAACTCAGTGGGCCACACCATCACTCATGCCAAATGCTGTGGGCCTAAACCTTGTGAAACCTCGCAGCTGGGTGGAGATCAGGCCATGCTATTGGACTGAGATATGAACTCAATCAGGCCTTTAGGTGACCTGTGAACTGAGCTGAAAATGGGGTTTCAGTTGGGCCACATTGTGTGGGCTGAAATCAGGACCGATCCAGCCCCAGTTCGGGCCTCGTTGAGGAGAAAACTCGGGCCCAGCCCTTGAGCCACCATTGGATAGTAGCAGCTAGGCCGAACTGGGCCCAGTCTAGTAGTTTCTGGGCCTTGATAACACAACACAGGATGGGTCAAACTAGGCCCAGTTAGGGCCTTGTCTATGGGTGGATTCCTGACTTAAATCGAGCCACCTGTTGGACCAAAAATTTGGTGGGCCTGGTCACTCTAATGTGGGCCCAAATAATCTTGCTCATGGGGTCCTTCACTAGACCCATTTTAATGTATTCATTGTTACTATTAGGACTGTTAAAATTAATAATATTAGCCAATCAGTAGGTTATTCATGTTAGAACTAGTTAGTATAAACAAGATTTCAACTATCGTATAATAGTGTTCTAATTATCGCTATTAAAATATTATCATTAATGGTAGGTTAAAATATATACTATCATCATAACGGTTTTATTATCATACCTAACATTGATAGCGGTTTTTCAATTCTCAATATTACTAACGTCACGGTTAACCATACAATAATTAGTGGCTCAATCCTATGAACCAAGTCTAGGACTAAACACTAGGGTGAAAACCTAGATCTACATCAAATGCATTGTTGCGCTAACATTATCTATTATAAACAAATTACCATTAACGATATTAGAGTAGAATCCATCACCTAAAGATATTATCATAAAGACAAAATAGATTACACTATTACATTGTAATACTTAAGATGACCATGGTCACAAATATTGGTTACATAACTAACATTAAATTATAACCAACCATATCATGACATGGTGTTTGAGCTACACGCATGTCCTAGTCCAACTCCTAGAACTAAACTCTAGGATAAAACCCTAAGTTCTACATCAAAACCCTAAAAACGAGCAATCCAAACCCTAGGTTGTATTGGTCTTGACCATAGGTTCTTGGTAGAACATTGATCTCACATATAACTTCACCATTCATGGTAGGATTCAGTTCTAAGGGTGCACGCGCTCACTAGCAACATCAGTTGGTGATTCAAAGTATAAGGTGATGATTCTTCCCCTTGAGCTTTCCATCTTCTCATTAACTTAAGTTATAGTTTTTATTGAAATTCATGATTGATATCTCCCTTTATAATCACATGTGTTAGCTGGTGGAAATTGAATTGTTATATTACATGTTTTATGATTATCTTGTATAATTATTCATGCTTGTGTTCTTTTTATGGATTGCTTATGGAACTTAAACTGGTACATTAGTGGAAAATTCCCACATATGAATGTACACCCATACTTAGGATGTAACTTGACTAGTTGTGATCGTAATGGATCTTCGACTTGGTGGTTGTTGGGTAATGGTCTAGATGGATCATTGATGTGGGCCTACCATCCAGGGTTGTTATGCCCAATGATTTTTATGGATGGTTTTCATCGTATGGTTTTGATATTCGCCCTATGTGACATATTTTAATACTCACCCTGCGTGATTTTGTTTTGATACTTGCCGTAGATGGGTTCAATGTTTTATACTGTGCAACCATGTGGTGGTAAGCCCCATATACTATAATGTGATTGGCCACTAGTCAATGGGTTTCCATTAAACATCCTAAGGTGGTAGCCTCATGGGCCGGGGATGGTAGTCATGGGATACTATGCCCAAGCTGTCGGCCTACGCTAGGCTATACACTCCCCGTAGTGACATTTGAGCTTATTTAAATTGGCTAATTATAAATGGACTAATAATGGGCTAGCAAATCATGCAAGCATGGCATATTTCGATGGCTTGGATCACTCTGTCCTGCGATTACGCTGCATGTTGCGCTTATGATTAGCCATTCGATTGTGATAATGACTTGGATCACTCTGCCCTGTGATTACGCTGCGTGTTGTTCTTATGACCAATCTTATCTATGGGTGACGCCCGTCCGGATGTTTTTACCCAGTGCACACCATCGTACGACATTACCCATCCGGATGTTTTACCCAGGGCACTGTCCGTCCGAATGTTTTACCTGGGACTAATTGCATTCATGCATTCATCCATATAATAAGACTACATTTATTATGTTTTTGTTATCTGGATGTTTTACTATTCCTTACCTAATGTGGCGGTGTGTAATCTTGAGGGGAGTTCACACTGAGTTGGTCACTCATCTATCAAATATATAACCGTACAGGTAGCACAGGTGGCCCTGATGATGTTCACATTCATATTGGTGAGGAGCAGGCTATGGTTGACAAGGGTGCATAATTACATTTGCTAAGGATTGCTACAGGATTTCACAGCTCAAGATTGTTGCAAATTTACTTTCTTTCACATGTAATGTTATTTCATTTTGTATTCGTAAGAATGGAGACATTGGTTTGTATAAGTCATTATGGGCAACCTCTTGTATATTCTAAATGAAATTTGAAATTTTCCTTTTATGCTTACTTGTCTATTCTACGCTCATCTGCTTACTCTGATGAAAGATAAAAGAAAAAAAAATACTATATCTGACCATCCTTTAAGGTTAACACTCGGGTTTTTGGGAAACGAGTCGTGTACTCGGGTCCTGAAAAGTCGGGGCGTTACACAATATTTACTCGGCACGTCGATAGCGGACTCATTCATGAGCTGGTTAAACTCAGCCTAGCTATGCCCCCTACTCTCGGGCGGGTAACGCCACACCCCCTCCCAACCGACCACGACACAGTGAGAGACGCTGCCTCCTGGTATTCGGCACTCGGGCGTTCATGTATCCACTCGGTCTCGACGTTGGGGCGTCTCCTGGCCCCGGAGGTTTAGGAACTTTCACCCATGGACATCCAAAGTGCGCAGATGTTCAAACCAAAAATTTCCTGTGTCCTATCTGACCATCCACGACATGCCTTTAGAGGCCACAACCCTGATGTCGCTAGGGCGTATAATAATCACAATCACACAATGCAAGATGCATGAGTCATGTAGTCCAATCATGCATCAATCCTGCGCATAACTACCGTGCGCTCATGTGGGATAACTCCACCCATCAGGGAGTTCCATAAACCATCTGTACTATGGCATATGCAATGGTCAATCACATCTCATAATAAACATGCAGATGATGCGTATGGGCATGTATCATGATGCTATGCTGTCACATACTCATAATCGGTATCAATAACCGGCATCGACAATCGGCCTCGACAACGTGGACATTTAACCAACATTACCCCGAAGGAATGACCCACATAGAGCCTAACATATAGTAGGCCCATGACCTCACACAAGGGCCAAATATACAATACCATGGGCCTCACTCAAGAGCTTAATACACATCACGATGAGCCTTTCACATGGGCCTAACATACATTACAATGGGTTCCATCGCCTGGCCCTCAATGCATCATAATGGGCCTCATCACATAAGCCTCATATACATCACATTGGGCCTTAAACACGGGCTGAATACACATCACAACGGGCCTCAAATACAGGCCACATATACATCACATTGGACCTCAAACATGGGCTGAATGTTCATCACAATGGGCCTCAAATATAGGCCGCATATCATCACATTGGGCCTCAAACACAGGCTGAATGTACATTACAAGGGGCCTCAAATATGGGCCACATATACATCATATTGGGCCTCGACAATTGGCCTCGATATCTGGCCTCGACAATCGAAATCGGCAAACGGTCTCAATAATCAGCCTCGATCGCTAATCAGTAATCAGCCACGACAATCGGAATCGATCTTTAATTGGCCTTGATAATCGGAATCGACAATCGACCACAACAATTAGAATCAATCGATAATCGGCCTCGATAATCGGAATCGGCAATCCGCCACAACAGTCGAAATAGGCCTTAACAATCGGCCTCAATGATCGGAATCGGCAATCGGCCACAATAATCGGAATCATGTTCACTCCCCAAGTATAGGGTTGTGATGTAGTAATAAACTCGGTAAGACCGAGGTCGAATCCACAGGGACTGAAACCTGTACGTTATCTGAAACTAAGTAGAACTAGAATTAGACCAAGATGATATCTAAAACGAGTGTGATTTGAGGAATAATGGTGAATTAATATCTAAAACTTAGGAGAAATTCAAAGGAGGGAAACTAGGGATTCAGAGGATCCACTTGTAGAGATCAGGGAGATCTTATGCCTGCTGTATGAATCATGAAAATTAACTGAACTGCTGTTGATATAGTTTTCTAGAGATGAAAGGTATATGAATTCGAATGGATTCCGTCACCAAACCATGCCCATGAGACAAAGCAAACAACATTATTAAACTAATTACCAACCAATCATACGATATATGAGAATCAGGAAGGGTGCCATCATCCAACCATGCCCAGGAGACGATGATGAACAACAGGGCTTCCTGATGTCATAAAAAGTAAAGAAACATGTTCAAAGTCATCACAGACCCATTGTAATTTCAGTCACAACAGACCATTAACGACTAAAAACATTCCCTTAAAATCACACTAAAATCAACATTAATTCAGTCTTAAACAAAAGCACAAGCAAAGAGTCATCCCATCATGCTACAAGCTTCACCTCTTAGCCCTAGCTAAGAGGTTTAGCCACACATGGTGATGATGAGGCTAAAATTCCTTAGAAAAATAAAGCATAAAAGCGAGAAAAATAAAATAAAACAAAAATACTTTCCCTGTCTCTCTCTCCCTGTCTCCCTTCACCAAAACTCCCAGTCGTCGATCACAGATGCACGTCCCCAGCTGAGCCTTCCTCCCCTCTGTCTCTGATTTCCCGTCCTTATATAGAAACCCAAAAGTGGGAGTGCGTAAGAAGTCACGCACTCCCTGTTGTAGCAGGAGACAACTGATAGTATGTTGATCCTCTCTAGGGCCCAATCTTGGATATAACAAGGGAATCCACTCCGTTCACTAGCTTCAGTTCGGGAAACCGGTCGGAAATGACCGTTTTTCTTCGGTTTGAGTGTGGTCCATTGTACCAGATCCTTTCACCGTCAATCATGCTTTTGGACGATCAAAAACAGATCTCCAGTACCCTTTGAAAGTTTGCCACCTAGGCATGAGTGATATGGTCCTCTTGAATCTCATGGACGGTTTGGATTGTCCAGATGGACAATGTATGGGGCCCACAACATAAATCAGCGTCCGCACCTTGCAGACGCTGTTCATACGCATGCCTGCTTACGGTGAGATTAGTGGGGTCCACATACCCCAGTGTTTGAGAAATCCACCCCGTCCATTAGTTTCATTTCGAAAAACCCATTGGGAATGGACGGTTCTTGACGGAATCGGTGTGGTACACTACTGTTTTGCTTCTGCCGTTCATCTTGCGTCCGAATGGTTAAAAACCAATCTTCATCGTCTTTCTTAAATTCCTCTCCTAGGCTTGGATCATGTGGCCTATTAGAGACCACTAGACGGTTCAGATCGAATTAAGAATTTGAGATGGTGGCCCAGAGGAAGAGACCGCAACTCCCTGTTGCGGTGAAGAAAACGGGAATTCCTGTTTTAGGAAGGAGGTCGGGTCAGCGCCTACTGACCCGACTTGGTTGGTTCGGTGGGCAGCGCCCCTTGTGTACATGTGTACACGTCTTTTAACGTGGGGTCCACTAAGATGTGTTTTTAGAAATCCCCTCCGTCCATCTTCTTTTACAGCCCATTTAATGAGTTGATACTTGATTTGACATATATCTAGGTACCAGGTGGGTCCAGAATTACCGGTTTATGGGCTGATCTGTCGGTTGGGGCACTTCCCTAGTGATCCGAAGGCCGAAATTTTATATGTACGGTTAATTTATGGCCCTTATCCCACGTATGAAGTTTCGAGCCGAATGGATGGTTGGAACCATGTGATCTTGCATCTTGGATGACTTTTGAGCCTCTTTAACGTGAACGGCTTGATTTTCTTGGATCCCTGGCGTATAAATCAGTAAATCTTGGTCCTATGGAATCCATCCCTTGCCTTGGTGTCTTCAGAGCATCAAATCCCTACTTTTAGTACCTGTTTTCAGTCCAAGCTTGTAATTACACCTAGCATCACAAACACGATAAAAATGGGTCATTAAACAGTATCATGTTCGTAAATCTAGGCAGTAATCAGGGTCTGATATGCAATATTTGACCCTCAACACGACCCCCAACCAGCATTTTGCTAGTCCCGAACAAATTATGTGAAAAAAATAAAAAATAAATTGAGAGTTACAGGACAATCTCTATGAACTTGAGTGATTTTTGAAAAGCAATCTAGATCCTAGAATGTTAAGATTTATGAATGTTGGGCATTACTTTCTCCTGAATTCAAACGCATGGTAAATTCCATAATCAGGTTTAAAGTATTAATCCATCAATTATAACAATTCTAAACATTGAGTTCCATGTGTGTATAGTCTAATCTCGACTTCTCATCATTAAAATTCACTTCTCTATTTCAGGATATCATTGGTGATCAACAAGAGAATTCATGATAACCAAAACTTGCCTCACAGATTAGTCTTTCAACTTTTGATATTTTCATTAACTGTAATGCCAAGAAGGGGAATCAAATCCTTACCTATAGGGAGCAAACCTATGGTGAAAACTTGTCGCCTAACTTTCTCTTCTCTCTCTCTTTTTTTTTTCCCATGTCAACATCATGGGGGAATCGAATCTACACCTATAGGGAGCAAACCTATGGTGAAATTCGATCGCCGAACCCTTTCAATTCTTCTTTATAAACTGATGCCAAAATTTTTATTTTTCAGGCTGGTTCCGTTCATGCTTAGTGATTACCAAGTTAATCCTTCAATATCAAACTGAAATCTTAATGTGACATGTGAAATTATGACTCAATCAATGTTTAAAACCTCTAACCATGGACTAACAATTTAAATTTAACTGTGAAATCAACCGATAACTGAATCTAAGAGTAATAAATCACCAACATTTCACATCCTGTAATTCTAAAGATGGTCGTCAAATCACTTCAAATTCACCAGAAGGTCCAGAAAAAATTTAAAAATTTTCACAATTTTTGCTCAAGACCAAGAAAATACTGATTAGGTAACCTAATCTCCCACCCCCAACCTAAAAGCTACATTGTCCTCAATGTAAAAGATATGAGCATGGAATGTGCATGGGACAACAAAAGTAAATGTGAAGTGATGAGAAGATAGTACCTGGATGATGAATTGTGAGGGACTTTCCAAGAGATCGCAGCATGGAATCCAATCATCACGAGAGAGAAAGCAACACAAAACTAACAAAAAATAAAATCCTACCTATACCACTTTCGCAGGTGCTCTCGATTGCATTTAGCGCATGCAACAAGCCTTTAAACTCCTAGGTTGCCCCTAGAGGACGAGTTGTAGTCTCGTGAGGGTTTGCAGCAATGTTACCCACAAACATTGAACTAACTAACTAGGAAAATGAAATGAATTGAAAAGCTGGGTTGCCTCCCAGGAGCGCTAAGTTTACCGTCTTCAGCCAGACAAATAAAGCAACTACCCTAGTCCTATAAAAGCGATAAACCTACCAATACCTCCATCAGACTAGGAGATCAGTCCTGGTAAACAGGATCGTTCAGAGGCGTGGACATGTCCTCTGAATCAAATTTCTAGACAAATGGTTTTAATCGATGTCTATTTACTTTAAATTCCTTGCCATTGTCAGGATCTCTTATTTCAACGGCCCCATGAGGATAAGCAGTAACCACAATGTAAGGGCCGGTCCAACGAGATTGAAGCTTACCTGGAAAGAGATGTAATCGAGAATTATACAAAAGGACTTTCTGACCTGGCGTGAATGATTTTCGTAGAATATGTTGGTCATGAAACGCCTTCATCCTATCCTTGTAAATTCTTGAGTTCTCGTATGCGTCATTCCGAATTTCTTCAAGTTCATTTAACTGAAGCTTGCGCAGCGAGCCAGCGTTGTTCATATTGAAGTTCAGATTTTTGATCGCCCAGTAGGCTCTATGTTCCAACTCTACAGGCAAGTGGCAAGCCTTCCCATAGACGAGTTTAAGGGGAGACTTCCAATAGGGGTTTTAAAAGCAGTACGGTAAGCCCATAAGGCATCGGTCAATCGGATTGACCAGTCCTTACGATCAGGGTTAACCGTTTTCTCCAAAATGTGTTTGATCTCCCTATTGGAAATCTCAGCTTGCCCACTTGTCTGTGGGTGGTATAGGGTGCTCACCTTATGAGAGATACCGTATTTCTTCATTAAACTCTCGAATGGCCTATTACAAAAGTGTGAGCCCCCATCACTAATGATGGCTCGAGGCGTTCCGAATCGGGAAAGGATGTTTTCTTTCAAGAATTTAATGACTGTGCGATGGTCATTAGTTCGACATGGAATCGCTTCGACCCATTTAGTGACATAGTCTACGGCAAGCAAAATATATAAATTCCCAAAAGATTGGGGGAATGGCCCTATGAAATCGATGCCCCAGCAATCAAATGTCTCTCTGATAAGAATGGGATTCAAGGGCATCATATTTCGACGGGACAATGCTCCCAATTTCTGACAACGCTCACAAGCTTTGCAAAACTCATGGGTGTCCCTGAACATAGTGGGCCAATAGAAGCCACACTGCAGAATCTTGGTCGTGGTCTTTTTTGCAGAAAAGTGACTACAACAGGCCTGTGAGTGACAAAAGGAGATGACACTCTGATGCTCATCGTCTGGCACACATCTCCTTAAGATTTGGTCTGGGTAATATTTAAACAGATATGGATCGTCCCAGAAAAAATTGCGTACCTCGGTAAAGAATTTCTTCTTATCTTGTGCAGTCCAATGTGTCGGTATGGAACCTGTAGCAAGATAATTAGCAATATCAGCGAACCAAGGTGAATGGGAGACTCTGAACAGTTGTTCATCAAGGAACATGTCGTTGATATGGGTGGCCTCAAGGGAATCAGAGGTATTAAGGCGAGAAAGGTGATCGGCCACTACGTTCTCTACTCCCTTTTTATCTTTAATTTCCAAATCAAATTTTTGGAGTAGAAGGATCCATCGTATCAGGCGGGGCTTAGAATCATTCTTAGAAAGAAAATACTTCAGTGCCGCATGATCTGTATATATAATGATCTTGGATCCGATCAGGTAGGACCTAAATTTGTCCAAGGCGAACACTACGGCTAAGAGTTCTTTTTCCGTAGTCAAGTAGTTCACTTGAGCAGGATTTAAAGTCCTACTCGCGTAATGGATGACGCAGGGCCTCTTATCTTTTCTCTGGCCTAGAACCACTCCAAGAGCATAATCAGAAGCGTCACACATAAGCTCAAAAGGAAGGCTCCAATCGGGTGGCTGAATGATGGGTGCAGTGGTTAACGTGCCTTTAAGCTTGGTGAAAGCTTCCTGGCATTGCTCAGTCCACTCTTATGGAGCATCCTTTTGAAGAAGATTACATAAAGGACGAGAGAGGAGACTAAAGTCCTTTATGAATCACCTGTAAAATCCTGCGTGTCCTAAGAAGGATCGCACGTCCCTGATGTTCTTGGGTGGAGGTAGGTTAGAGATAAGATCGATTTTTGCCTTATCTACCTCAATTCCCTTGGACGAGATGATATGTCCAAGGACAATCCCCTTATGAACCATGAAATGACACTTCTCCCAATTAAGTACTAGATTCTTTTCTTCACATCTTTTCAGCACACATTTAAGATTCTCTAAGCACTCGCTGAAAGATGAACCGAAAACAGAGAAATCGTCCATAAAGACCTCTAGATATTTTCCCACCATGTCAGAAAAGATACTCAGCATACATCGCTGAAAGGTAGCAGGGGCATTACATAACCCGAATGGCATCCTTCTGTAAGCAAAGGTGCCATAGGGGCAGGTAAATGTGGTCTTTTCCTAGTCCTCAAGGGCGATTTCAATTTGGTTATAGCCCGAATATCCGTCAAGGAAACTGTAATAGGAATGACCGGCTAACCTTTCCAGGATCTAATCAATGAATGGTAAAGGAAAGTGGTCTTTCCTCGTGACAGTATTTAATTTTCTATAGTCAATGCACATTCTCCAACCAGTAGTGATTCTAGTTGGCACGAGTTCATTATTAGCATTAGCTACGATGGTGATTCCGGACTTCTTAGGAACCACCTGAGTTGGACTCACCCATTGACTATCAGATATAGGGTATATGATACCCACATCCAATAGTTTGAGAACCTCGGCCTTAACTACTTCCTTCATGTTTGGATTTAGTCTATGTTGTGGTTGCCGAGCGGTCTTCGTATTATCCTCAAGATATATGCGGTGGGTACAAATCGAGGGGTCGATTCCCTTGAGGTCCGCGATCGTCCATCCTAGGGTTCCTTTATGCTCAATGAGAGTATATATGAGCATACTCTCTTGTTCTTTTTCCAGGTGGGCAAAGATCACCACCGGGTATGTCTCATCTTGACCTAAATAAGCATATTTCAAATCAGAGGGCAAAGGTTTTAGGTCAAGCTTCGGTGCCTTGAGGTTAGACGGTAGAGGCACTACATCAGTTTGTGGCAATTTTTCAAATTGTGGCCTCCACCAGTTAACTTCAAGTACCGGTGCAGTATCCAGCAAGGCACACGTCTCCCTAATCGTATCATCATCAAACTCATGGGAGTGGGCCAGGCACGTCTCGACAGGGTCGGAGGATAAGGTCAGAGGTGTCGTATCTTCCACGAAAGAGTCAATCATGTTAATGTCGTGGACATCATCATCATCCTCTGAGTTGCTGCCATTATTGAAAAAGATGTTTGACTCCAATGTCAAATTTTCAAAAGACATAGTCATGACACCATTCCTGCAATTGATAATTGCATTTGATGTGGCAAGGAATGGGCGACCAAGAATGAAGGGAATCTGAGTGCTCATGTTATTGATGGGTTCGGTGTCCAGGATGATAAAATCTATAGGGTAGTAAAATCTATCGACTTGGACTAACACATCCTCAATAATCTCTCTTGGTACACGAACAGAGCGATCGGAAAGTTGTAGTGTGGTTAGGGTGGGTTTTAACTCACCCAAACCTAACTGTTTGTATACCGAGTAGGGAATCAGATTGATGCTCGCTCCTAAGTCAAGAAGTGCATGATCAATTCGATGGTTCCCGATTACACATGATATGGTTGGGCTACCAGGATCCTTGAATTTCTGCGGCACGTCTTGCTTCAGGATGGCACTCACTTTCTCAGTTAAGAAAATCTTCTTTTGAATACTCTGCCGTCTTTTGGTCGTACATAGGTCTTTCAGAAATTTTGCATATGAAGGAATCTGTTTTACGACATCAAGTAGAGGAATGTTGACTTTCACTTGTTTCAACACCTCCAAAATATCCTGAGAGTTAGAAAGACGTTTTGGTGCAACCAACCGTTGGGGGAACGGACCAACTGGCTTCTCTAGAAGTTCCGGTTCTAATTTTTGTGGGGTATCACTAGATCCATCATTATTGTCCTCTTCTGGTTCTTGAGGATTTTCGGGCCTAACCGGAAGGGTTTTATCAATGATCTTCCCACTCCTAAGAGTGGTGATGGATTTAGCGTGCCCCATTTGATTTGAGGAGCTGGGATCATTTATCTCGTACTGTGGTTTAGGATTGGGGAGAGGTTGTGCAGGAAGCATCCCCTTTTCTATAACCGTCATACGAGAATCTATCTTTTGCATAAAATCTGTAAATCCTCGCATCGCCTGAGCCAGCTCTTGTATGGAATTTTGAACTGGCTCTTCTTGAGGTTTCCCCTAATTTGGATTTTGATTGAAAAAACCTTGGGGGGTAGCCGTTTGTCCATTTCTCCAACTAAAGTTTGGATGATTTTTCCAACCAGGATTGTACGTATTGGAGTTAGGTCCAGTAAAAGGTCTTTGATAGTTGTTTACGGCATAGGCTTGCTCATTCAACACTCCTCGAAAGGCAGGTATTGTAGGACAGTTTTCAGTTGTGTGAATGTTGCAATCACAGATGCCGCAAACAATTTCATTGACCTTATCCTTCTTTCCTTCCATGGCCTCAAATTTTCTTATGAGATTAGTCACTTTATAATTGAGATCATCCTCTTCTTTCACGAGATACAATCCACCTTTCTCCTTAGATTGAGTTGGCCTAGACGTGGTGTTTGATTTTGGGTAATAGTCTCAAGATTGTGTTTTTTCAGCCAGACTGTCGAGGTAGTCCCATACCTCTTCGGCATCTTTGTTAATGAACTCTCCATTGCACATTGTCTCGACCATTTGGCGCATGGAAGATGTCAGTCCATCGTAGAAAAAATTTGTAATGCGCCACGTTTCAAAGCCGTGTTGTGGGCATGAACTGACCAGATCCTCAAACCTTTCCTAACATTGGAAGAATGTTTCATCTTCCTTTTGGGCAAAGTTCATGATTGCTTTTCTGAGGGTAATTGTTTTATGATGTGGGAAGAATTTCTTTATGAATTCCCTCTGCATATCATTCCATGTGCCAATGGATCGAGGACATAGTGAATGTAGCCACGTCTTAGCCTTCTCTTTTAAGGAAAAAGGAAAGAGTTTCAGCCTGATTGTATCCTCAGATACATTAGGAAAATATAATATGACTATAATCTCATCGAACTCTTTCAAATGTAAGTATGGACTTTCTAATTCAAGCCCATGGATTTTAGGAAGGAGTTGGATAACTCCTGGCTTGATGTCCATCTGTCCTGTGTTTTCAGGAAAAATCATACATGAGGGCGTACTCACCCCCGCCGGTTGTAAATAATCTCGTAAGGTACGAGGCGGGGGTGCTTGATGCACCTCATTCTCATCATGTACTTCCTCATCCCTATGTTGAGGTAGTGCTTGAGGTTGATTTGCAGCCATAACCTCAATCAACTCAGGGGAATTCGAGCGATGTCTAGTCCTGCGATGGACAGTTAACCCCTCGACTAATCCTCCTTTAGTCAAGAGACGTCGAGTGTTGTCACGAGCCCACTTGGGCATGAAACACTCGTAGCCCTCAATTGATTTCTAAACCTAATCTTAAGAAAGAAAAATAAAAACTAGAAAGAAGAGAGGGTTAGAAGGAAGTTACCAAATTGAAGTCCCTAAGTTAAAACATGCAAAATAAAATAAAACAAGTCAGTTTCTAAGGATAGTAAGCCTAAGAGTGGAAAATTCCTAAGATGAAAAATAGTAATCAACTAAGTTCTAAATTAGAAAAGAGCAATCCCTAAAAAAAAAGGGTAGAAAATTTCTAAACAAATTAGGAAATTCTAAACTAGAGTAATGAAAGAAATTTGAGAGTTAGAAAGTAAAAGTTAGAAAGAGCTTACCAAATTAGAAATTTCTATCTTAAAACCCTATAAAGCAAGAAAGTTAGTTTCTAAACAGAAAATCTCTAATAATATAATAGGAGACAAGGTTAGATTCTAGAAGAATTTTAGAATTAGAAATTACCTAAAAAGGAAGACAAATCCTACTCTATAAATAGGAAGGAAAGAAGAAGAAAGTTACCAATTTAGAAGTCTATCAGAGTCTACAAAACAAGAGAATTGGGTTAGTTTCTAAAAAGGAAACAAAGACTATCTAACACTTAAAGAAATTAGAAAGTTACTAAAAATAGGAAATTTCTAAAAGGACAGCTTGGAAATTCTAAAACTAAAAATCCTAAAATTAAAAGAGTCCTAATCTTACACTAATCCTAATACCAGTCAATTTTAGAAAATCGTAACTGTCAGTCCCTGGCAACGGCGCCAAAAACTTGTTCACTCCCCAAGTATAGGGTTGTGATGTAGTAATAAACTCGGTAAGACCGAGGTCGAATCCACAAGGACTGAAACCTGTACGTTATCTGAAACTAAGTAGAACTAGAATTAGACCAAGATGAAATCTAAAACGAGTGTGATTTGAGGAATAATGATGAATTAATATCTAAACTTAGGAGAAATTCAGAGGAGGGAAACTAGGGATTCAGAGGATCCACTTGTAGAGATCAGGGAGATCTTATGCCTGCTTTATGAATCATGGAAATTAACTGAACTGTTGTTGATATAGTTTTCTAGAGATGAAAGGTATATGAATTAGAATGGATTCCGTCACCAAACCATGCCCATGAGACAAAGCAAACAACAGAATTAAACTAATTACCAACCAATCATACGATATATGAGAATCAGGAAGGGTGCCATCATCCAACCATGCCCAGGAGACGATGATGAACAACAGGGCTTCCTGACGTCGTAAAAAGTAAAGAAACATGTTCAAAGTCATCACAGACCCATTGTAATTTCAGTCACAACAGACCATTAACGACTAAAAACATTCCCTTAAAATCACACTAAAATCAACATTAATTCAGTCTTAAATAAAAGCACAAGCAAAGAGTCATCCCATCACGCTACAAGCTTCACCTCTTAGCCCTAGCTAAGAGGTTTAGCCACACATGGTGATGATGAGGCTAAAATCCCTTAAAAAATAAAGCATAAAAGCGAGAAAAATAAAATAAAACAAAAATACTTTCCCTGTCTCTCTCTCCCTGTCTCCCTTCACCAAAACTCCCAGTCGTCGATCACAGATGCACGTCCCCAGCTGAGCCTTCGTCCCCTCTGTCTCTGATTTCCCGTCCTTATATAGAAACCCAAAAGTGGGAGTGTGTAAGAAGTCACGCACTCGCTGTTGTAGCAGGAGACAACTGATAGTATGTTGATCCTCTCTAGGGCTCAATCTTGATATAACAAGGGAATCCACTCCGTTCACTAGCTTCAGTTCGGGAAACCGGTCGAAAATGACCGTTTTTCTTCAGTTTGAGTGTGGCCCATTGTACCAGATCCTTTCGCCGTCAATCTTGCTTTTGGACGATCAAAAACGGATCTCCGGTACCCTTTGAAAGTTTGCCACCTAGGCATGAGTGATATGGTCCTCATGAATCTCATGGACGATTTGGATTGTCCAGATGGACAATGTATGGGGCCCACAACATGAATCAGCGTCCGCACCTTGCGGACGCTGTTCATACGCATGCCTGCTTGCGGTGAGATTAGTGGGGTCCACATACCCCAGTGTTTGAGAAATCCACCCCGTCCATTAGTTTCATCTCGAAAAACCCATTGGGAATGGACGGTTCTTGACGGAATCGGTGTGGTACACTGCTGTTTTGCTTCTGCCCTTCATCTTGCATCCGAATGGTTAAAAACCAATCTTCATCGTCTTTCTTAAATTCCTCTCCTAGGCTTTTGGATCATGTGGCCTATTAGAGACCACTAGACGGTTCAGATCGAATTAAGAATTAGATTCAGGAAAGGATGACCTGAGGGTATTAGTTCCATTTTCAAAATGGGAGTCATTTTTTTTTCTCCCCGGCCTCGTCGTGATTGCCTTCCTTTAGCCGCCCAGCAGAACAAGCGCCCCTTCGGATCATCAGTTCAATGTTGAATGATGAGGAAAGAAAGGAGTTTCTCTCCGGGAAGGGAAGTCTGCTTTATGGGAGAAAGGAGGAAAAGTATGCCAGACAAGAAGCCCCTTCGGGGGGTGGGGGCTATGTATGTAGAAAGGGATCAGTCTCTATCCATCCATCCGGATACTAACGTAGGCTACCAAGTCAGTCAATTCAGGTAGTGTATAAATAACAATGAAGCAAGCCAACAAGCTCAAACATGAACAGTTGGTTGGCGAGCTAGCTGCAGTTCTTGTGAGTCGACCCGCGCACGGGCAGGCAGCGGAGGTAAGATCGACGCGAGGGCCACATACATACATCAGCCGCGTGTGTATGGTGCTGTTAGCAGGTGGGGGCAGCATAGTTGTTCCTAGTCTCTGTTAGCAGCGAGCCTACTGAGTTCCCGGGGTCGGGCTGAGGCAGCCCGCGGGGCCTGCATGGTGCAGCAGCCTAACCCCAACCCCAGGGTGGGAACTCATAGGAGCCGGTCACTGAGGTTGGTAAACTCTGGGTGCCTACCGTACTTGTTCCTCTATCCATCCACGGCCTTTACGAGTAAGGGGACGGAATTCTGTCTTTCGGGAGGAGGGGGGCGCTTTGGGGGGGCCTACGCATCGCTGCTCCCGCGCACCATCACTATTGACGGGCCGGAACAACCTGCGCGCTTCGGCCGCCCCTTTTGGGGGGGGCTACGTTTGCTCCTTCGTTTGCTCGCCCCCCCTTCAAAACGCTTATTACGTCAAAGGCGCTAGCGCGCAACGGCTTTTCAAGGCTAGCCAGCTGAAAAACTATAGCGCGCTAAAGCCTGAATTTATAGTCGTTTTGAAGCTTCAAAACGTATGAGCGCGCTAGCACGCCTGAATTGATAGTCATTTTTCAGCAGCAAGCAACGGCTTCAAAGCCGTTGCTTGCTGGGTCCTAGTCTTTATCTATAGTAGTGACGGCTCTTCTTCTGTTCAACCATATTGTTCGTGCATTGAAAATGGATCTTATACGCACGGGGAACTAGGACCCAGCCTGGCGATACAAGAACAATACCGGCCCCACTCCCTTGATCGTTAAAAGCACCATCCAAGTACATGCTAAATTCCTCATGCTCATCCTCCGTAGCGAAAAGGACATCTTCTACCCCGCAGGTATGAGTTCCTCTTCGCGTTGGTTGATAGATTCGGGAGCTTCTAATCACATGACATGTGATGACTCTCTCATGGTTGGATCTATCTCTCCACCTTCTTCCTCTTCCATTTTGACTGCAGATGGTACTCCCTTAACTGTTTCAAAAGTAGGTTCTATTGTTTCCCCTCGTTCTCCACATCTGTCTCTTCATGATGTCCTTCATGTTCCCAAATTGGCTATGAACCTACTTTCTGTTGGACAATTAGTTTAAAATCATTGTGTTGTGGCAATTTTCTAATGATGGTGTTATGCAGGATCAGTTGACAGGGAGGCAGATTGGGACAGGCCGTAAAGTTGGGAGACTGTTCCACCTAGAGACCCGTCATATTCCCTCTGCAGCAGCTTTCTCAGTTTCTTCTGTCAGTGGTTCCCTTTCTCCTTCCTTGTTATGGCATTATAGGTTAGGTCATGTGTCTAGTCCTAGGCTTAAGGAGCTTGCGACGTTCAGGTGCTTTGGGGAAGGTTAACTTACAGTCGTTTGAAAACATAATGGCTAGGTTGTGACGTTGGCAAAACACTTAGCCCTTCCTTTTTCATCTAGTGATAGTGTTTCAGCAGCTCCTTTTGAGTTAGTGCACTCTGATGTTTGGGGACCTGCACCTCTTTTAAAGGTGGATCCCTTCTATTATGTGACGTGACCTTCATTGATGATTCTTCGAGATTTACTTGGATTGACTTTATGAGACTTCGTTCTGAATTGCTTTCTATTTTTTCGAAATTTTGTGCTATGGTTGAGACACGATATTCTACTAAGGTGAAAGTCTTGTGTTCGGATTCAGGGGGAGAGTATATCTCCTCTTCCTTTCAGGATTTTCTATCGTCTCGGGGTATTGAGCCCCAACGTTCTTGTCCGCAGACTCCTGAACAAAATGGAGTTACAGAGCGCAAGCATCGCCATATTATGGAGACTGCTCGTTCCTTGCTACTCTCTGCTTCTGTTCCTCGGGAGTTTTGGGCAGAAGCTGTCCTTACCTCTGTATACTTGATTAATCGTATGCCAACTCCCCTTTTGTCTGGTATTTATCCAGTTGAGCGCCTAACTGGAATTCGTCCGGATTATTTCAGACTGCGTGTGTTTGGTTGTACCAAATGTTCTTCTTCCTAGGACAGAAAGGGATAAGCTGTCTGCCAGGGCTGCTCGATGTGTCTTTATGGGTTATGCTGCTAACCAGAAAGGCTATCGCTGTTATGACCCCCCCTATACGTAAAGGCGTCGACTTCGAGTGTCTCGTCATGTTTTCTTTATCGAGAGTGTGCCTTTTTATGCATCCTCCTCTTCAGGATCTTCGGAGTCATCTGTTCCCTTGCTTCCTTTTTTTCCTGAGACTTCGTCATCATCTCCCTCGTCTTCGTCTTCTGAGCGTGCAACATTGCCTGTCACTCACACTTATGTTCACAGGAATGTTGCAGATGTTCATACGCCCGTTCTTGACAGGCTTCTCCGTGGTGCAGTTGATGATCAGCCTGCGGCAGCTCCTGAGGTGACTCTCCTAGCTTCTGATCCGCCTACGACACCCCAGGTTCGTCCACGATCTACTCGTCCTTCTGTTCTTCCGGTTCGATTTGTAGACTATAAGCTTTTTCCTCCACGTCATCGAGCTTTTCTTGCTGCTGTGCATTCGTTTCATGAGCCCCAGACCTATAGAGAGGCAGCTAGTATTCCATGTTGGCAGCAGGCTATGCCCATCAGTAGTAGGGGGGAGCGTCGAGGCGTTGCAGCGGACTGGCACCTGGAATCGTCGTCCCTCTTCCTAAGGGTAAGTCTGTCATTGTCTGAGATTCGGATGGAGTCTCGTTTAGTCACTCGCTCGGGTGTATAAGGTGAAGACTCGGTCAGATGGCACACTTGAGAGGAGCGAGTTTGGTTGAAAAGGGCAACGCATGATCGGGATGGTTGATTTTGAGGATACCTTTGTCCCTTTTGCAAAGATTACCAGTGTACGTACATTGATTGCAGTTGCTTCAGTTAGAGGTTGGCCCCTATTTCAGCTCGATGTGAAGAATGCCTTTTTGCATGGTGATCCCCATGAGGAGGTTTATATGCAGCCTCCACCAGGTCTGTCGGCTTCTTCACATTTGGTTTGTCGCCTGCGTAAAGCGTCTATATGGTCTCAAACTACAAGCAGGGTAGAGTCAAGTAAAGCAACGAGCTACGCTTCTTTACTAGATAGGGGCGAGCAGCAGAGTAGCGCGCGAGTACGCACTCACGTTTTTCATCTCTTCCCAAGAGTAGCTCTAGTTGTTCAAAAGCCTACAAACGGTACAAGCGAAGGCTGAAAAGTCAGGCATCCCTAGTTGACGCTTCGGACTGTTAATGTGACATGTGTCTGGCAGCAACAGGAAGGAGAAGGAAGGGGATTTATACGATTGAAGCAGCGATATTACGTTTTTCAGCTTGCTAACATACCAAAAATAGTCAGACACTCTTTCCTAAGGACCTTTAGACTTTCCACAAGTCTATTGAGATTCTCAAAAACCCTTTTTAAATTCCAATACATTGTTTCATATTCCCATTAGATATTTCATGTTCCCATGTGTCCATACGATTCTCCAAGCAACACTCATACCAAAAAGTCATATTTTCAATGAAATGCCAACACCTGCGCCTTCATTATGCTATAGTGTATTGAGTCAGTTCATAGGTAATCTCTATGCCACCGCCATTTGCGAGTGAAATAGGCTCTGCTACCTTGACTTTTGCCTTTGCAGGTACCTAATACCCTAATAACAGGTGGTGGTTACCTACGGTAATTGCCTGAGGGCGCTCTTTACCTAACCTACCTGTGCTGGAACAAATGCTACCACCATTAGCTTAATGTGCTGGCTTTTTGATGCAAAATGATGGTGCTAGTGAGGATGTTGCCTCTGTCTCTGTGTCCGTAGCCTCTGCCTATGCCTTTAGGTCTTTCACCTAGAAGATCAACCACTGATGGATCAAATTGAACCGGATAAACTACTCGATCAACGGGTTCCGAAGAAACCTGGGCCACTTCTACTTATGTTCACGTTTATGCTGGTGAATCAACTGAAACTGCCTTCACCTCCGCCCCTGCAACTAGAGGATCTGTAACCGGACAAAGGAAAGCTGAAACGGGCAATGGCTTTCTAACTTCTTCTTCACTACGGGTAGCTCCTAGCTATGCTTGTTCTCCCGCCCCTGTCTACGATGCCTATGCCTACTGAGCCTCTGTTCTCTCTACTGCTCGGCCAACTCAATCAACCGGTGCTGCTTCCAACGGTCACTATTGATGCTTAAACTGGCAGATCAACCTCATCAATCAAAACTGGAATTGGAACCGCGCGAGGGGGAGCCCTTCTTGCCAGTAAGGATGCTGGCTTTGGTTGAAACTACTTCTTTTGACTCTGCCTTGTATGTTATGGGTGTGAAATCTGCTGCTTTTCCTTCCGGGTCCACTACATATAGATCCACTACTAGGGACTATGAAACTTTCAATGAGAGGGCTGCTACTAGGTATCGAACGGAGGGAACTGGATTGGGATCCGCTTACTACGACTACGATAGCTCGGGTGCTGGTGGTTCCGGATCAACTTCAATGGGTGGAACAGTAACGACGGCTACTGAAGAAATTGGCGATCTTGCGAACGTACTCCCCAGGCGGGATACTTAACGCGTTAGCTACAGCACTGCACGGGTCGATACGCACAGCGCCTAGTATCCATCGTTTACGGCTGGGACTACTGGGGTATCTAATCCCATTCGTTCCCCTAGCTGGATATCCTTTACTACATCTCCTAAGAGCTGATGACGGAATGGACCACTCACCCTTATTCCTTGACCTCATATCGATATGTATAATTGACAGAAACCCAGTATTTTTAGCATAAAGGCGACGGCTCGATTCCTAGCCAGTATCTGATTCCCTCGGCATATCGGTGGGTGGCCGTGATGATGACCTACTCCTTTTGGAATGAACCCCTCGCTTTCTGTGGATCGACCCGCTACTGAATGATTGCCCTCAATTCCCAGAGCCTATATTCCCGACATGGCTGGTTCAACACCTCTATTCCTAGTCCCTATCAATATCCTTCCTTCCTACTTTTCGACGTTGGCCTTCCACCAGTTGCTGATGCGGTTATATAGCCAGCATTTCAGGCAGTATTTGAATAAGCCGGCCCAACCGAGGATCCGATCAAGTACTGGTCCATAAAGCCGAAACCTTATCGCCTGTAAGCTCTATTATGGAAGGGTATGCCTGAATGAGGAGAAGGTATTGGATCCGACGGTTAGGCGGGTGAAGCAAGAATCAATCTGATATTGTTCCCCATGTTCTTATGAATCTTAATAAGAGGCACATGACCTTCTCCCTCTCCAAATCCCCATCCAGCTTCTTAGGCGAGTCCCTAAAGGGCCTACTTTAGTAGTTAGGGCGAGTAACAAGCTCGATCTGGATCCGAAATGGACTATGGATCTCGATCTATTGGTCTATGCGGGATTCGCCCCCCGAACATGTTTCTCCAGTCTCAGTTCTGATTCGAACAGATCCCTTTCAGCCTTTGAATTAGCTACTACTACTACTGATGAATGAACCTTCGCTGCACTCGGCCGGCAGAGATGGCAGGGAAGGGCATTTCTTTGCCGTGATCCCCACGTTCAGCTGTTAATCCGTACCTATCCACCCGATGTGATAGAGCGAGACTCTGTTCGATTCCCCCGATGCCTACTACCTAGAATAAAGGCAGCCATGGACTGCTGGCTGCCTTTATTCTAGAGTAATATCACAGTTTCACCATCAGAGGGAGGGGATGGAAAGAAAGGAGTCTATCACCTAGCCGATCCCGAATAGCCCGATCTTTATTTCAACCGATCCGCCGGGTCATTACCTCTATAGAAGATATAGTCGGCCCACTTCTAGTCGTTCAAGCGATTATGCCTGTTCTAGCCCTACCATCTGCCCCTATCAATGTTTCATTGAGAAATCCCCTTATGTGATATTTGACAATGAAGGAATTGCCTGGGGTATGGTAGCAATCCAAGCAATCAAATCCCTTGACCTACCTTTTATTCCATAGTAGCCGGAAAGCAGTAAACGAATAAAGGCCCACTCTTTACAGGGGAATATAGATGCTATATACTCCTATATTAGCCGAGCAAGGAGCATACTGACCACTATTCCTCCTATTAAACGAGGGAGGGACCCATAACAAATACTCCTCATCCAGCTAGAAAGAAACGAGTATAATTATTGACTACTAGAAACTACTCAGGGCAGACACGTCAGCCTCCTCTAATAGTAGCTAGCAGCCCTCCCACCTCATATACTCCTATCAAGAGGAAGGAGCATACGTCATATCCCATACTACTATAGGAATGGAACAACCTATCTTAATGAATACCCTACCTATAAGTAAGGGTACAATAAAAGGCTTTGGGGCTGGGCCTCTATACACATTCTTGAACAAACTAACGGGACCCATAAGTAAGTAGAACCCGTTCCGCATCTTATAACTCCTCTTATTCAAAGCTCCCAGTAAGTATTTGATTCCCCATCCACCCTGTAAGACCTAAGCGTCGATTGATCGGTCTGAGGAAGAGAGATTTCTTCACTGCTTAGGTCTTACGGGGTGGGCCCATGATTCTAAAATAGTTCTTTCTTGCCCAACCATCCGACATGCTATATAGCATAACCTATCCTGGATCGACTCTCGATTGACCTCAAGGTACGCATCCATTGGATGGAATCCAACCAGAGACATCTAGATTCGATTTTTCCCTGTTCCGACCTCAGAAGCTAGTTCATTAATTAGAGTCGGCTCCGGAAGACGGCTGGGATGATTATCGTAAATGACGAGTATACATCCAACCATTCTTTCGAAACCGATCCAGGAGAGCAAGCCAAGCCTACCGTCTATGGGGATTTTCTATCGATCGATAAGCACGGGTGGGGTGGACCCGTGTAGAATTGCTCTCAATGGCTAGTGAGAAACACAAGAGAGATAGGTATATTGGCAACCAACTCAGAAGTAGGTATTTTCCGTCCAGCCGGAGCTTCATATGGGGTTTAGATCCGGTCGATACAAACAAATAGGTGTGTGTTCCCTCTCCCACCGGGAGGAGTGCTGGTAGTGTGGATCCAGCAATGGCATGAATAACGTCCTTTTTCAACCAACCCCTTTACACATATGAGCACCTGATTCGTGTATATCAGGTGGTGAAAGCCGTATTTGTAGCATCATCTAATATGTGGAATAGGGTTTATGAGTCGCCTACCCTGACCTTCCTTAACGTTATTCCGATCCAGGCTCCTTTATCAGGCGATTCAGGTCTTATTTCGAATCAGCACATAAGAAGTGTTTAGAGAACGACTCTTTATAGTATCTCATTTCTGGTAGCAGTATGTCATTTCGATAGCAGCGCACCTGACCCATCAAATATAGGTTGTCCTGATCCATATGATGTATAGCACCCTCCCTATAATGTAGTCCGTCCACCCGAGAATTAATAAGCCCAGTGGATAATCTATAAGCATTTGATTCAACCCTTCCTTTCGCCACGGGTTTTAGGGATGCCGAAAGGCTGGCCGAGCGTACGATGGATGGAATTGCGTATTGGTTGTCTCTCGGGATGGAATATAGTCCAGGGGTGGAAGAGAAGAGCGTATCTGATCGGGAGTAAGGATGACTTCGAATTATATCCCTTTATCGGGTGGGATGGCTCTATCAGGCGGGATGGAATGAAAGTAGTCCCCTCCACGACCGTCGCTTTTCGTTTGATGCGGGACTCACCTCGAACTCGACTCTCTAACTCGAGATCGCCTGTGCAGCTTCAATCGACGAATCGGAGATGAGATTGATGCGCTCACCCTCTTTGCTAACCTTACTTTCCTAATTTCATAAACGAACTCAACTCAACTGTCTCGAGTGAAGGAACTAATGCCAGCTTCTTGTTTGCGTCAGTTCAAGTGAAGGAACTCACTTTATGTCCCTAACGAGTTGAGGAGTTTGAGTTCCTTGTCTTACTCACTCGATAGTCGTAGCTGCTATCCCAATAGTTGTAGCTTGCTTCTCTTATTAAGAGAGTTTTAGACTTCCTCTCCCTGCTTTATTCGATAAGGCGAGTAGCTTTGCTTCCTCTTCTTCAGAGGAGAGAAGGTCTTGGCATTGATCCTAAGGGTAGCTTTGCCTAGTTTGTTGTTCTTCCTTTAACCACTAGAGTTGTTAATCCACCTTCGGTAATACTGCAAGGGAAAGAGAAGATAGAGACTAGAGAAAGAGGTCTGAGGGCTTTTAGTTAGAATGACTCTTCAAATTTTAGTGAGATGGTGGCCCAGAGGAAGAGACCGCAACTCCCTGTTGCGGTGAAGAAAACAAGAATTCCCGTTTTAGGAAGGAGGTCGGGTCAGCGCCTGCTGACCCGACTTGGTTGGTTCGGTGGGCAACGCCCCTTGTGTACATGTGTACACATCTTTTAACGTGGGATCCACTAAGATGTGTTTTTAGAAATCCCCTCCGTCCATCTTCTTTTACAGCTCATTTAATGAGTTGATACTTGATTTGACATATATCTAGGTACCAGGTGGGTCCAGAATTACCGGTTTATTGGCTGATCTGTCAGTTGGGGCACTTCCCTAGTGATCCGAAGGCCGAAATTTTATATGTACGGTTAATTTATGGCCCTTATCCCACGTATGAAGTTTCGAGCCGAATGGATGGTTGGAACCATGTGATCTTGCATCTTGGACGGCTTTTGAGCCTCTTTAACGTGAACGGCTTGATTTTCTTGGATCCCTGGCGTATAAATCAGTAAATCTTGGTCCTATGGAATCCATCCCTTGCCTTGGTGTCTTCAGAGCATCAAATCCATACTTTTAGTACCTGTTTTCAGTCCAGGCTTGTAATTACACCTAGCATCACAAACACGATAAAATGGGTCATTAAACAGTATCATGTTCGTAAATCTAGGCAGTAATCAGGGTCTGATATGCAATATTTGACCCTCAACAAATCAATCGATAATCAACCTCGACGCAAGGTAGTGTCCATAGATGGACGGCCAATGATGAATCAACGAAAATCAATGGGGCCCAACTGTTTGGGTTAACCCACTAGAGAATGATGAGGAAGGGCCTAATAAGGCCTACGGGAAGGTCATGATGTGGACGTCCAACCATCAATGCCCACCAATGTGGACCTTTAACCAACATTGCTCCCAAGGAATGACGCTCATAGGGTCAATCATATATTGGATCCACGGTCTTATACAAGGGTCTAATACACATCATCATGGGCCTCGCTTATGGGGCATATATGCATCACATTGGGCCTCACTCATGGGCCAATGTATATAACATCGGGCCATATCAACGGGTCAAATCAAATGAGCCGAATCAAATGGGCCGATACAAATGAGTCGATCAAATGGGCCGATACAAGTGGGCTGAGTCAATGGGCCGAATCGAATGGGTCAGGTCAATTGGGCTAATCAAATGGGCCGATACAAATGAGTCAAGTCAATAGGTTGTCTCAAATGGGCCAAGTCAATTAGGTTGATCAAATGGGCCGACTCAATTAGGCTGATCAAATGGGCCGATACAAATGAGCTGAGTCAATGGGCTGTCTCAAATGGGTCGAGTCAATTGGGCCGATCAAATGGGCCGATACAAATGGGCAGATTCAAATGGGTCGAGTCAATTGGACCGATCAAATGGGCCGACTCAAATGGGCCCAAACTAACCACAGTATTCGTTTATAGCTAGAGATCATTTTAGAACATCATCACAAATGAATCATATCCCAAGGATCACCTGGACCATACCACAAATGGCAGTGGAGGTAACGTTTTCCACAGTTTAAACCACACAGGCCACCACAAGATTTTTTATTTTTTATTTTTTTCCACCCAACTGTTTATAAGGTCACAAGACCTGGCTAAAGAGGAAAAACAAATATCATTTGATCCAAAACTTTTGGGACCCTAAAAGGATTTCAATGGTGGACTTTCATTTTCCACTGGTTTCTATAGTGCGGTCCATCTGAGGCGAGATAGCCAAAAAGGATGGATGGTTTAGATGTAACAGGTACATCAGAGGGGCCCACAGAACTAGCTGCCGAGATGCACCAGCTGTGGGTGCTGGCCCACCATCCATCAGACAGACTGTGTGGATCACCAAATGATGGACAGTTTGGATGGAACACATCCATTAGTTGGGGCCGTACATGGCATCCATGCCGCTGGACTGCTGGGCCAGCAACCCGGCATCCAGCAAATGGACGGTATGGATACTACACATGCATCATGGTGGAGTCCAGGAGCATGGCCCACCATGGCAGACAAGCCAAATGTATGGACGGTTGGATGAAATCCATCCATCAATAGGAGTCCCACCGTCCAGAGATCAGGACGGTGAGGATCTCACCTCACGTCAGTTACAACTGACATCAATACAGCTGCTAGGTAGCTGTTGTGGGCACGGTGGGTCCCACATATGTGTGGGCCACAAGCATGTATATTATAATATATATAAATTATATTATATAATATTATATATATTATATAATGTATAACAAAGTTCATTCCAGCGTCTAGAGAGTCTGGACGCTGGATGACTGGTTGGGGTTTCACATGCAGCAGGGTGGGTCCAGATGGTGTGGCCCACCAGGGATTTAGATTAGCTGACATGTGTGTTCTGATGGACGGTACACTTGCAATACATATGGAGATGGTGGGGTCCACACCAGCCGGCTACACCACCGATGAAGCTAATATTTGTGTCTTTACTTCATCTAGGGCAGCGGGTAGGGCCCCAACAAATGGACAGTCTAGATCAAGTGGGCCGCAATCCATCACAAGAGAGAGAGAGAGATCGTGATGAAGAAGAGGGACCTCGCCACTATGGGCCCTCCATTTCTTACATTGCATACTCCAAACGGATCCCACCACATGTGGTTTTAAAAAAATGAGATTTAGCAGTGGATCACCCACCTATGGCCTCTTTCTTTAGCTCTTTGGACTCCTCAGCTCCTAAGCTTCAACTTCGATGGAGGATAATGAGATTTGAAGGGTGGAGATGGGAGATAGAGTGGTAGGGAGTGGGCCATACTTAAAACTCTCTCTCACTCCATGGAAGCCATGGACGTTTTCCTCTCCATGGGTTTGCTTGGGAAATAGTTAGAGAATGAGAGAAGAGAGAGATGTGAGGAGAGGGATGGGTGATGGGTATTGTAAGAAGGGATGGAGAGAATGGGTGTGTTTGAAATTTTGAAAAAGAGGGATGGGTAGGGAGAGAGAGTTGACTTAGGGAAAAAGAGTGATGGTCGCTTGTACTTGTGGTAGGGTGAGGTGGCATGGGGTATGGGTTTGTGTACTTAACTTAATTTGATGTGACATGTCATAGAAATTCTCTCGAAATTCGTAACGCATGACATTTTCTTCAGAATAAACGCTGGCCCACATCTCTTGATTCGGGTATCGGATCGGTGCGCGAGTCATTGGAACCACAGCGACGGCGCGGTCGCTATGGTACAAGTTTCGAGTCGAGTCGACTTCGGTATGCAGGTCTCGGCTTAGTATCGCGCACAAATGTCGGATACAAGTCGAGGGTTGTCGAAATTTGACCGGGAGGACGGCGGAAGCCTACGGAACGGTACGGTGTAGGATACAGGTCTTACAACTTCTATCCAAACCAGTCCCATACTTAAATTTGGATAGTCATACTCAATGTGGTAAACTCTTGACCTCAGGTTAGTCGCGTGCCCCAACCGAAATCTTGGCCATAGCGAAGGTACAACAATAATTAGTTGTGCACCAACCCGAGTGGATAGTAAATGAATGAATGAGTAAAATGCTAAGTATACAACTCCTGCTCAATAAGTCCACACATCAGTACCGTACATCTCTGGGATATCACCGGGGTTTAGTACACTCTACGCCAGCTTGCCGCCCCTATCCGAGCGTACAACGGCTGGGTAAGTGGAAGAGACCTCACTATCTGCCTGCCAATATCGAGCCTAACTCGTTGATAGCAGATCCATTCCTCAAGCTGGTTAAACTCAACCTAGATATTGCCCCCTCACTTAGGCGGGTAAGGTCACACCCCCTCCCAACCGACCACAACACACTGGTATACGACCCTCATGCGGTCATATATATCCACTCGATCTAGATGTTGGGCGTCTCCTGGCCACGGATGTTTAAGAATTTTCACCCAAGGACATTTATGGCGCCCGTATGCTAGAACCAAACATTTTCGGTGTCCCATCTGACTATCCACGATATGCCTGTGGAGACTACGACCCTGATGTCGCTAGGGCGTATGGTGGTCATATAACAAAATGTGAGATGCATGAGTCATACCATCTAGTCATGCAGCAATCCTATGCGTACCGCGCACTCATGTTGGCAACTCCTCCTATCAGGGAGTCCCATAATAATCCGCCCAATGGTATGTGCTATGATCAATCACTTCTCATATCAAGCATACATATGATGCACATGACATGGATCGTGGAGCTATACTAAGCATGTTATATGATGATGATGTACTCTCCTCATATCAAGGATGGGCCTAGCGAGGCCTAAGGGAGGTCACAATGTGGACATTTAACCTTCATTGCCCATCAATGTGGACATTCAACCAACATTGCTCCCAAGGAGTGGCCCTCATAGGGCCAAACATATAGTGGGCTCATGGCATCACACAAGGGCCCCATACACAATATAATGGGCCTCACATAAGGGCCTAATGTACATCACAATGGGCCTCACACAAAGGCCCAATATACATCACATCGGGCCTCATCATATAGGCCTCGTATACATCATATTGGGCCTCATCAAATGGGCTGCAAATACATCACATTGGGCCTCATCATTGGGCCATAATTATATCATATTGGACCACACACAAGGGCCTCATACACATCCTATTAGGCCTCACTCATGGGCCTACTCATGGGCCTCATGCATATTATAATGGGCCTCACCAAAGGGCCACAAATACATCATATTGGGCCACACACAAGGGCCCATGGGTTAGGCACAAGGGATGGGTAGTGAGTGTATCACATAC
Source organism: Magnolia officinalis (assembly GCA_021015155.1). Lineage (NCBI taxonomy): Eukaryota > Viridiplantae > Streptophyta > Magnoliopsida > Magnoliales > Magnoliaceae > Magnolia > Magnolia officinalis. Next base: position 36,458,209 of record JAJHSJ010000014.1, on the reverse strand, counting down.
ATCATAGTGGGCTTAATGGAGCAGCCCATATAGTCCAAAAAATGAATAGACAACAAGGTCAATATACACATCAAGGCGGGCCTCACAGATCAACCTTATGGTCCAGAAAATTAGGTGGACTGATTGCCTACAATGCATACCTCAAGGTGGGCCTGTTGCACCACCAAAATGGGCTCAATGGGGCAACCCATAATCCAGGAAAAATAGATGGGCAGCCTGGATCATACATCATGACGGGCCGCACAAATGGACGGCATACATACATCACGACGAGCCGCACAAACGGACGACATAGATATACAATACATCACGGTGTCCCTCATAGGGATGAAACACATACATTCAAAGTGGGGCTCCCATCGTCCAATAGCCTGGACGGTGCTGGACATATGTTCAAGGTGGGACCCCCTGCAGATGGACGGTGCTGATAAAATACATAAATCATGGTGGGTCCCACCCGCCCTGGACAGATGGACGTAGTGGATGTAGATAAATACATCAAGGTGGGGCCCACCTCATGTGTCACACGTGCAAGGTGGGCCCCATCATCCAACAACGGACGGACGAAGTGGATATACAATACACACATCAGAGGTGGGGTCCACATACCCAAATGGATAGACGGTTGATGTAAGATATGTACATCAAGGTGGGTCCCACCTACCGGACGACACTGATACAACACATGCATCACGGTGTAGCAACATCGTCTCAATGCTTGGACGGTGTGGATGCATACATTATATGGGGTCCACGTCCCAGGATGGACGAAACACAAACATCATGTGGGTTCCACTGTCCTCTGCTGGACGGTGGACAGCACATATATCAACAGGGCCCTACCGTCCATTTGGACGGTGCAGATACAACAATACATCAAGGTGCGTCCCACAGCACCATCCAGGGATGGACGGTATAGATACAAAATGCATACATCTAGGTGGGCGCCACCATCCAGACTGTTGGACGATGTAGATATATAATACATACATCGAGTGTGGGCCCCACGTCCACGTGTGGACGGTGTGGATATAAAGCTCATACAATCAGGGTGGTGTGGGTGCCACACATGCCAGGCAGGTCCGATCGTCCAGACAGATGGATGGTGTACATACAAGACATACATCGCCTGGGTCTCATCCCTGTTGGATGGACAGTAAGGATGAAACACATCCAACAGCGTCCCACCTGATTGGACGGCTGGACGAGACGCATGCATGGTGGGTTTCCATTGCACGGATGGTGCAAATAAAACCCATATCTCACGTGTGCAAGAGAGAGAAGGACGGTTAGGATGGAACACATATGTCACAGTGGGCCACACCGACCTCAGCTAGATGGTGTGAAGGAAACACATACACCATGGTGGTCCCACGTGCTGGATGCAGCACGATAGGCCCCACCTGATATTTAAATCTGCCTATATTATGGGTGGATTGTGTGGATCAAAACACACATGTCAACGGGTCCCACCGTCCTTGATGGACGGTGTGGATAAAACACTGACATCATGGTGGGGTCCACCATCAGATGGACGGTGTAGGTATAACTCATACCACAGGATGGGACCCATAGAATTTGCTGACGTTAATCCAGCAACTATATTGTTGCTGGACAGTTTGGATGTAACACACACTACACAGTGGGGCCCACAGAACTTGCTAACGACAATACAACAGCTATTTAGTTATTGTAAGGTACATCAGCCAATCCACTTCCACGCATGGTGGGTCTCACGTGTGGCCTGAAGTTGATATTTGTAGTTTTCCTTTATCCATGCCAGACCGGATGGAAAACTAGAATGGGCCCCATCCATGGCAACCAGGTGGACCCCGCTTGGGTAGCGGTGTGGCCCACGAAATGGACAGCGTGGATCATACATCAAGGTGGGCCATCATACATAAAAGGAGAGAGAAAGAAGGAGAGAGAGAGAGAAATCGTGTGATGGAGGGTTCCGCCACTATGAGCCCTCCTAGGATTACAATACATACATCAAGATGAGTCCCAAATGGGATCCATACCATCAATCGGTAGGCCTCACTTGGCCCATCATCAAAATATAAATCTAAGCCTATAAAGCACCTACCGATTCCGCTTCTTCTAGGCTCCTTGGACTCCTTAGCTCCTAGGCTTTCCCTTTGATGGTGGAAGATAAAGATTGAAGGGTGGATATGGGAGATTAGGGGGTAGGAAGTGGGCCACACCAGCTTCTTCTCCCTTGGAATGCTTGGACGATTTCCTCTCCTTAGGTTGCTTAGGATGGAGTGAGAAAATGACAGAGAGAGAGAGAGAGAGAGGAGTTGTAAGGAGAGAGGGATGGGTGATGGGTGTGGGTGGTATGGGTTGTGTTGATTTTGGGTGAGAGAGGGATGGGTGTGATGGGATATGTACTTGACTTGTACATTGACTGATTGATTTAATATTTGGTAGAGATTCTCTTGGGTTTTTGCAAATGCGCGGCATTTCCCTCGAGATGAACGTGGGGCCCACAACTCCTGGCTTGGGTATCGCATCAACGTCTGAGATGCGGCATTGGAACCATGGTGACGACGCGGTCACTAGGGTACAAGTTTCGAGTCGAGTCGACATAGATCTACAGGATGCGACTTAAGGTTGCACGCAAATGTTATCTATACATCGCGGGTCGCCGGAATTCAACCGAGAAGATCGCGGGATCCTAAGGAACGGTACGGATTAGGATACAGACCTTATAGTTTATATAGCCTCTACCAGCCAAAAATCCATCATTGCATACAGCTGTCTCCAAAGCTAGAACGGCATGGCCCTAAACCAAATGGGGCACGTGGAGGGAAATGATACGCTCAGGCCCATGTGCCCGGGTCTGAGTGCCATCAGTATTAAATGTCATTTATAGCACAGGCGACCCCTCGCCGCCCCCTATGAGCACGCAGCATCATTTCGCCTACTCCGTTAATTGCAATCTGTAACCGCCTGCCACCCATCTCTCATCCAGAGGTCAGAAGTCAAAAGACTGCAGCCGCCGTACCATGCACATATCTCGAAGCATAATCATCACAATGATTGTTGTAACACCCCGTACTATTCAGTACTTGGGTGCTACTATAGAGATCTAAATCAGCTTGCACGTGTGAGAGAACACACATGACTCACCTTATACATCATCATCCAATGACCCTCAATCTATCCATCTCGACCATTTAGTACAATCTCATTCAAATATTAAGTCATCTAACTGTTGACTCTTAGGGCAGATCATCATGTCATACCTAAGCTAGATTTCAACTCACCAGAATCGAAACCAAACTCATGAATCCACAATATCTAACTTGAAGACCTACTACCTGATTATTTCACTTAGAGCATCAGACCATTAATCCGACCATGGGCCTTCATCTAGACAACCCTAGGACCCTTAGGACTGTTGGAAGAAATCACTATCCTTAGATCAAGTGATCCATCCATTAAATGGACCATCGGACCCTAGTGGAATGGTGCCAAACCTCGAAGGACTTAATTATGTAAATTCAATGGTAAATAAACTTCACCTAATGATCTATTAGAACAATTGAACCGTACATGGTTATTTTCAGGACCTAACTCAGCAAATCCACCATTTATTGGACCCACAACTCAATGTAAGATGATTTAATACTTATTTACACAACTTAGACGCCACATTGTGAAAACAATTGTTAAAACCCATATATATTAGCTTAGGGACAATTGAAAGTATCGGTGGTCAGATCGGGAAATGACCCAACCATTAATTGTCGGTAATTTTTAGCAAAACACTGAGATTCATGTGGCGTGGCCCACTTTAATGCAAAGTAACCCTAATATTAGGGTATGCAGCTAAATAATGCACAACGAGTAGCCCATATCTTACATATAGGCATGATAATAATAATAATAATAAATAAATGAATAAAAAGATAAATAAATAACAATGTGAAAAGGTAATAACAATGATAATAATAAATCACAAGTAACCTACAGAGCGGGACCCACAACAATGAATACATGCACATGTGAAAATAATAATATAATAATAATAATAATAATAATAATAATAATAATAATAATAAAGAGAAATAAAGAATGATAATAATAAATAATAATAGTTAAATATTTAAATAGTATAAAATCATAAGATGGGTAATCTTAGGTTACCTACAGAGCAGGACCCAAGACGTGAATAAAAAAATGCATGTAGATGTAATGACAAGTAATAATAATAACAATGTTATTAAAATATTATCATAATATTTAATGTTATAAACGCATAGTAGGTCATCCAATCACTAATTAGACAATTGATTTCCATTGAAGGGACCCTAGAGACCTTTTGACCATTGATGTGCAATTTATAAAGGATCCGACCGTCGGATCGATATAGATCCATAACTAGAATCTCCAATCAAGTAGTATGGCCCACTTAAGCTTTGGATCTGACCGATCTTCAGTCAGAGGCCCTTAGTGGGCCTCTAAAGGGAATGGACGGAGTAGATTTATCACAAACGTCGTGGTGGACCCCACACTAGTGCGTGTGCGCATCAGGGGAGGTGCACCTGCTGTGCACTGGATTAAAGGAACCAGTCAAACTAGGTTTGACCGAGATTTCCCGAAGGAAAATCTCCTTCTTCCGCCAGCGTCCGTTTCAAATGTCCCATTTGTGCTGATCCATGGGCCATCGTCATTATCCGTCTGGACGATCCAAACTGCCCATCCGACCAGGGAGGTGGAGCTGACCAAAACCCGGCCCATCTCGCATGTTGGGATGCACGTGTGTGGACACAATCTTTGCTGAAAACAGGCCCTACAAACACAACATTCCCAAAATGAAATCTGTTTTGGCAGGCCAGCTTGGCGATCCGCGTGAGCTGCTCTTTCTCCATCTTGACCGTCCATTCTAGAGTGATCCTAACCCTTCAAGCTAGATTTTTTGAAAAAAAAATAAAAGAGAATGAGAGAGAGAGAATAGCTGCCACCTGCTCCACTTGAACCCACCACTCTAACCTTCCCCAAGCATAAAAAACAAGTGTCTATAAGCTTACTAGAGCTTAGCCAAACCTTCCACAAGAACTGGAATGAAGGAAGAAGCAATGCTGAAGAAAACACCATTAATGGCGGCCTTCTTCCTCGTTCGAAGTTGAACCGCACCACCAAAACAAACTGAGCTGTTGTTGTGGAGTTGGCTGGGATGAGTTGCTCTTACTCACGGTTTAACCCAATCTGAGCATGGTCGTTTGGTTGCTGCTATTGGACTTCCAGCAGAGAAAGAAGAAAGAGGAAGGAAGAATGAGGAAGAAGAAAGAGTCTAGGTAACCCCCTCCATTTGTCCGTTTGATTCCAGTTAAGCTTAGGATGATTGGCTCTCTTGATCAGGGCCACTGCTGGTCGTTATTCTGCTAAGTTTCAACCACCAGACCGAGCCATTTCCAGGGCCGAAAAATTCCAAGAGCAGCCCCTCTGATGGGCTAAGTTGCTGGGCTGAATACCGGTACTTTTGCTGGACCGAGAACTGGGCTTTAAGACAGTTCATAATGGGCCTCACCATGCATTGCAGTGGGCCACGAAAAAGCATTCAGCTGTTGCACGAATACAGCTGAAAACCAACTTGAATACAGCGGAGTATCCAACATCAAAACAGCTGAATATTCAGCTTGAAAACAGATGAAATTCCAACTTGAATATAGCTGAATATTTAGTTTGAAAACAGCCGAAAATCCAACTTGAAGGCTGGCTGAAACCAGCAACACGTCTGGGCTGAAAACAGCCCAGAACTGGGCCGTGAATCCGGACCGAAACCAGGCTTGCATCAGGCCTAAGTTTAGGTTGCATACATTCTTTATTCGGGTCTTAGAGAGGTGCTAAAAATGCCCGATTAATTGGGCCGAACATGGGTCGTACATGAGGCTGAAAATAGGCCTTTAGACAAACCATGAATCCAAATAGAAGCAGCCCTCAAGTTGGCCTGGATTCAAGCTGAAAACAGGCTATGATCTCAGCTGAAACCAGGCCTGGGATCATGCTAAAATCAGCCTGGAATGGGCCTGGAATCATGCCTGGAATGGGTCTCTATCTGGGCCGAAACCGGCCCAAACCTTGGGCCAGGATCAGTCAAAACATTGTGGGCCTGGGATCAGCCCCACATACACAAATGGCGGGCCTAACCATGGAATACAGTGGGCTGCACGACAGCACGTTAAATGCTAAATGGTCCTAACATAGCAGATGGGCTACCATGAGAGATTTTTTGTGAAAATACCTTGATACTCTATAAGAGCGTGATGGGTGATACGCAGAAGGTTAGAAATTACTGAGAAATTGCATACCATACCTATACTCAATTCAAATTAACCGTCCAAATTTTGAGAGCATAATTAGTTGTGTAACGCACAAAATATTAACATTATTTGGTTATCCAACTTTCAGATTTCTAGACTTTTATTAGGTGGTTAGAAATGAAAAGTATCCAATGGTCTTAGATCAAACGTATGTCCACAAATTAGTGGTAGGATGGTGGACTGCACCTCATCTAAAAGTCAGGTGGGCTACACGATGGACCTCACCTTCCACAGTGGGCTGCACCACATTCAAAAATGGGTGGGCCACACCACACATCACAGTGGGCTCATAATCCTCAGGTCTGACCCCAGTTATCGGGCCACCCTTAGACAGCTAGTGTTGGGCCGATTGGGCCAAGCCAGGTCCAATTCGGGCCTGAGCCTTGGACAAATTCCAGGCTCAATCTGGACCACCAGTTGGGATAGAAACCTGGTGGGCCTGACCACTATAGGGCAGGCCCAAACAATCTTATTCACGGGCCTTTTCGAACCTCTACATGTAGTTAGCTAAAGTCTTGGAAACATTAATTAATGCAAGTTCTTGGGTTAGAGATAATCCTAGGTGATCAATTATACGACATTGGACCGTTAGCTAGCCTCGGAAGATTAAACCAAGAAAGAAGCCACAACCTCTCAGGTGATGATTCTTCCCATTGAGCTTTCCATTTTTCCATTAGCTTAAGTGATAGTTTTTGTTTTAATTATGATTGATAATTGTCATCTTCATTTTGTAATAACATGTGTTAATTGTTAACTTAAATTGCTATATTACATGCTTAGAATTTATCTTGCATATTTATTTCATGACTGTGGATTATTTGTGGATTACTTGTGGGACTTAAACTGGTACATTAGTGGGAAACCCCCACCTATAAATGTACACCCATACTTGGGATGTAACTTGACCGATTTTGATTGTAATGGACCTTCGACTTAGTGGTTATTAAATGATGGTTTAAATTGAATATTGATGTGGGCCTACCATCCAGGGGTTGCTGTGTCTAAGTGATTTTTAAGGATGGTCTTTTATCGCATGGTTTGATATCGGCCCTATGTGGCTTAGTTTTAAAATTCGCCCCAGGTGACTTTGTTTTGGTATTTTCCCTAGATGGGTTCGATGTTTTATTTTATGTAACCATGCGATGGTAAGCCCCATATACTAAAATATGATTGGCCACTAGTCGACAGGTTTCCATTAAACATCATAAGGTGGTAGCCTCATGAGCCGGGGATGGTGGTATGGGACCTATGCCCGAGCTGTCGACCTACGCTGGGTGATGAACCCCCCATAGTGACCTTTGAGCTTATTAAACTGACTGATTGTAAATGGATTAATAACGGATGAGCTAATCATGCATTCATAGCATACGGGCGATGACGAGTGTTTAATTCTGGATGCTGTAGCACGTGCCTAATAGAATTTAGTTGGGGTATCGTTTCACTAGTTCTCAGACCACAGACTATCGGCCCACTTTTGATGAGTTTGGCACTACGCATGTACTATGTACTTTTGCTGGTGACTTGTCACAACCCAAACCCAGAAATCGAATTCACGAGAATCCCGATCGCCGAATTCGGTGCCGACAGCCTCTGTAGTACCCCATTCTCGGCTCCCAGCGCCCATATGCCAGGTTCCAATCTTGGGATCCTACAAGGAGGATTTTCCAACATATATTTATCTCGTAAGAAGCAACCATAAGTTTACCCAAATCACAAAGGCAACATCATCATCACATATCCACTAATATAAACATTTGAATACAACGTTGAAAGGGAAATACATATGTCAAAATCAAAGCTCCAGAAGTCAACTACATGCTCCAAGCTCCACACTGCTGTAACCTAACATCATCTGCACGCATCTATCGTGCATAAGCTTATAGAAAGCTTAGAGGGTGGTGTAAGTGTGTGCACAAGGTAAGTGCCAAGTATTCAATATAGTGTCAAAATCATACAATATCGGAAATACTGGTAAGATCATGAATCATACGATATCAGAGTAAGTGGAAATACTGACAAGTTCATGAGTCACTCAATATCAGAATACGCAATATAGATCAGCTATACAAATGAGGAGTCATAAAGAGCCAAAATATCAGATGTCGATGATGCAATACAATATACAATTCCTGATGAGTTCACGAATAGCGTTAACCGTACCTAAACCATATAAACGCAGAAACACAGTAATCCAAAATGCCATATGCCGTGGATGTATTGTAATATGCAGTGCGAATGGAATGACCATGCTAGAGTGTAAAGTCGGGATGATAGTACGTAGTATCGCAGGATATGGGATCCATCATAAGGGACTTCTATCCAAACCAGTTCCATATAATTTGGATAGTCAGACTCAATGTGGTAAACTCCTGATCTCAGGTTAGTCGCGTGCCTCAACCGAAATCTTGGCCATTACGAAGGTACACGTAACAAATAGTTGTGCACCACCAGCCCGAGTGGATAGTGAATGAATGAATGAATGAGTATGCAACTCCTGCTCAATAAGTCCACATATCAGTACTGTTCATCTCTAGGATCATCACCGGGGTCTAGTATACTCTACACCAGCTTGCCGCCCAATCAAGGGCACAACTGGGTAAGTGGAAGAGACCTCACTATCCGCTTGGCTAGTAGTCAGCCAATATCTACCCGGCACGTCGATAGCGAACCCATTCACGAGCTGCTCAAACTCAGCCTAGCTATGCTTACTCCCTCAGGCGGGTAAGGCCACACCCCCTCCCAACCGACCACAACACAGTGGGTGATGCGGCTCACTGGTATACGACCCTCATGCGTTCATATATATTCACTCGATCTAGATGTTGGGGCGTCCTCTGGTACCAAGAGGTTTAGGGATTTTCACCCAGGGCCATCTATGACAGCCCGATGCTGATAACAGATTTTCGGTATCCCATCTGTCCATCCACGATATGCTTGTGGAGGTTACGGCCTTGATGTCGCTAGGGCGTACAGTAATCACAACACACAATGCAAAATGCATGAGTCATACAATCCAGTCATGCATCAATCCTATGCATACCGTGTGCTCATATGAGATAACCTCCACCTATCAGGGAGTCTCATAACAACCTGCCCAATGACATATGCAATGGTCAACCACATCTCATAACAATCATGCAGATGATGCATATGGGCATGTATCATGATGCTATGCTGTCAGATACTCATAATCGGTATCAATAACCGGCATCGACAATCGACCTCAACAATGTGGACATTTAACTAACATTGCCCTTAAAGAATGGCCCACATAGAGCCTAACATATAGTGGACCCATGGCCTCACACGAGGGCCAAATATACAACACCATGCTTAATACACACGACGGTGGGCCTTCAAATGGGCCTAACATACATCACAATGGGCTCCATCGCTTGGCCCTCAAATGCATCACAATGGGTTTCATCATATACGCCTCATATACATCACATTGGGCCTCAAACACGAGTTGAATACACATCTCAATGGGCCTCAAATACGGGCCGCATATACATCACATTGAGCCTCAAGCACGGGCCGAATGCACATCACAATGGGCCTCAAATATGAGCCGCATATGCATCACATTGGGCCTCGACAATCAGCCTCGATATCCGGACTCAACAATCCGAATCGAAATCGGTCTCAACAATCGGAATCGGCCTCGATAATCAGCCTCGACAATCGAAATCGGTATCGACAATCGGAATCGGCCTCGATAATCGGCCTTGACAATCAGAATCAGTATCGACAATCGAAATCGGCCTCGATAATCGGCGTTGACAATCAGAATCGGAATTGGCCTAACAATCAGCCTCGACAATCGGAATCGGAATCGGCCTCAACAATGGGCCTCAATAATCGGAATCGGCCTCGACAATTGGAATCAGTATCGACAATCAGAATCGGCCTTGATAATTCGCATTGGCAATCGGAATCGAAATCGGCCTCAACAATCGGAATCGGCCTCGATAATCAGTTTCGACAATCGAAATCGGTATCGACAATGGGAATCGGCCTTGACAATCGGAATCGGAATTGGCCTCAATAATCAGCCTCGATAATCGGAATAGGAATCGGCCTCAACAATCGGCCTCGGTAATCGGAATCGGCCTCGATAATCGAAATCGGAATCGGCCTATACAATCGGCCTATCAAAGGGCCTAAGGAAAGGTCACAATGAGGACGTTCAACCATCATTGCCCATCAATGTGGTCGTTTAACCAACATTGCTCCCAAGGAATGACGCTCATAGGGTCAATCGTATAGGGGTCCACGGTCTCACACAAGGGTCTAATACACATCATAATGGACCTTGCTTATAGGGCATATACGCATCACATTGGGCCTCACTCATGGGCCAATATATATATAACATCGAGCCATATCAAATGGATTGAATCAAATGGGCTGAATCAAATGGACCAAATCAATAGGCCGAATCAAATGGGCCGAATCAATGGGCCGAATCAAATGAGCCAAGTCAAATGGGTCGAGTCAAATGGGCCGTAAATGCATCACCATGGTCCTCGTACAACCTTATATACAACAAGTGGGTCGCCCTACTTGGGCCTCATATGCATCAAATGGGCCACGTATCTGGGCCTACCAATATAAATAGGTGGGCCCCGTACATGAGCCAAAAAAACATCATAATGGGCCTCATGGACGGGCCACACTAATGGCCCTCAAGTGGGCTTGGAACACACCAAAATCATCTCAATAGCTGTAGGTGTAACATGTGTATCACTGTACACTATCATTCCATGGGGCACATGGCCCACTAATGATGATCAGCACTGTCCAAGAACTGTTCAGGTAGATCAGCACCATCCAAACATTTGGACAACACCATCCAAACATTGTCCAGCACTGTCCGCATAATCTGGACTGTGTGGCTGAAATAAAACATCATGGTGGTGTCCACGTGGTGGCCCACCAGAGATTTAAATTTGTCTCAGTTTAGTCCCAAGCCTTGAAACGGGCATGCCAAATGAATGGACGGTTTGGATGGAACACATCCACACGTGGGAGACCACGCTGATGGATGGTGTGATACTGACCATACATCAAGGCCAGAGCCCACCTGGCCTGCTGACGTCAGCAACAGCTAACTGCAGGTACTGGCCCACTACCCATCAGACCGACGGTGTAAGACCCGTATCCTAGACTGTACCATTCCGTAGGTTCCCGCGGTCTTTCTGGTCGAATTCCGACAACCTTCGACCCTTAACCGGCGTTGCGCACGACCTTGATTCACACGTCGTTAATCTGATTCGACTCAACCCGAGACTTATACCATTGCGACCGCACCGTCTCCGCGGTTCCGATGCCGCGACTCACGTGCCGATCCGATTCTCTGGCCAGGAGATGTGGGCCAACGTTCGGTGCGAGAAAAACGTCGCGCGTTGTGAATCCCAAGAGAATCTCTACGGCTTGTCACATCCATCAATCAATCAATCCATCCCATCATGTTAAGTACACATCACCTCACACCCTTCCCCAGGCAAGCCCCAAAAGTCAAAAAGTTCTTACAAAACCCATACCTCTCTTACACCTTTTACCCCAAAAGTCAAAAAGAGCCTCTTACACCCATCACTCACCACATTGAACATCACCCATCTCTCTCTCCCTTTACAAGTCTCTCTCTCTTTTCCAAATCTCATTCCAAGCAAACCTCCATACGTCCAAGCCATTCCCAAACCCACCAAGAGAGCTACAAGTGTGGCCCACCTTTCCTACCCCTTCATCTCTCATCTCCACCATCCAAACCTCATCTCCTCCGTTGGAATCAAAGCTAACGAGCTAAGGAAGCCTTTGGTGCAAGAAGAAAGCGGTGGGTGATCTTGGATTTTGCCTTCCATTTCATTGCTTGATTTAAGGGTTCATATTCATGTAGGACCCATCTTGATGTAGGCTTTGTATCAAAGAGGGGCCCATAGTGGCGGGGCCCCTCCATCTTTGTCGGTGTCCTTGTCTCTCTCTCCCTCTCTCTTTCTATGATCTTGGCCACCCATGATGTGTGTATTTCATCCATGCCATCTACCGGTGGACCCCATCTATGTGGGACACACCATGATGTTTTTGTGCCATCCAACCATCCATGGGGGGGGGGGGGCCACCTTGTGGTGGCTAACATGGGGTGGCTGTTAGCGAGGTGTGATCTGACGTGGGCCCACCCAGATCCACGGTGCAAATGACAGACGAGTGAAAGATACCTCGTTTCAACGCTGGCGTCCATCCCTGGGAGGTGGTTAACATGGAACTTGGGTACTGCCGTGGGCGTACTCACGGCAGCAACCATCATAAAAAAAAAAGAGGAAAAGAAGGATTTTTGGTGGTCCACTCATATAGGTCCCACCTTGATGTATCCATCCAATCCGTGCCGTCCATTCCATTCTCCATATCATTTTAGGCGTTGAGCCAAAAAATGAGGTTGGTCCGATAATCAGGCAGGCCATACCATAGAAAACTGTATTTTCTACTGTTCAAAGCTTTTAGAACCCACTTTGCTTTATCCACACACCAAACAAGCCGCATATTAGACTTGTTTGGTGTGTTTTGATCCCTAAAACGCCATGAACGGAGTGGATTCTCAGGCAGCGGGCCCCACATGTGATTTTTCTCAAAAAATATATATATATAAAATATAAAAGCTGCAGCCGCAGCAGCGCTGCTGCTGTCAGAAGGCAGCAGGCGCTGCCTGCGCTGCAGCGTACGGCTGGCGGACGGACGGCCTGCAAGCCACCTACGGCTCCTGCCGTGGGCCCCACCATGATGTATATTTTACATCTACACCGTTCACGAGGTGGGCCACTCCCAGAAGTGGGCCCCCTCCAAATTTCAGCTCCATCCAACGCTCAGGTGGCCCACATTGCAGAAAACAGTGGAATTGAACCTCTGCCATTGAAACCCTTCTATGGGCCATAGAAGTTTTGCATCAAGATGAAATTTGTGTTTTCCTTTCTCTCAGGTCCGTGTGACCTTGTCAACGGGTTGGATGGCATATAACATTGTGGTGGGCCTCACTTGGGACCCACAACGATATATGGGTTTTATCCCCACCGTCCAGCGGACGGTGGAGCCCTGGTGCATGTGTTTTATTCGCACTGTCCAGTGACAGTGGGGCCCTCCATGATGCATGTGTTGCATCCAATCCGTCCATCCATTTTGAAAGCTCATTTTGGGCATGAGCTTAAGAATGAGCCAGATCCATAGTCCAAGTGGACCCCACCTTGGCATGTTTTGAGGTCCATCTTAATATATTTGTGGTAGATCATTGGGGCCCACTTTGATGTGGATGTAAGGCCCATGTCATTAGGCCATTTGATGTATTCTAAGGCCAATGGGATTAGGCCCATTTGATGTTTTAGGGGCTCATGGGTTAAGGCCCATTGAGATGTATTAGGGCCTATGGGTTGAGGCCCATTTGATATACATATGGGGCCCAATTGGTGTGGCCCATTTGTTACATATAAAGACCCATGAGACTAGGCCCATTTGATGCAATCTAAGGCTCATGGGTTATGACCCATTGCAATGCGCATAAGGCCCATTGGTACGGCCCATTGATGTGGCCCACTTGACGAATGAAAGGCCCATATGGTATGGCCCATTTGATGTATTTATGGCCCAATATGGATGAACCTAAGTCCCATTGCAATGTGTAACCCCAACCTGGTTCATGTAATAGTATTCACTACGGGCTACGCCTTGGGAGCAATGTTGGTTTGACGTCCACATTGCAAGTTTAATGTTGGTTAATGTCCGCATTACGACTCTCCCTAGGGCCCATTATTAGGCCCATACTTATAGGCCGTCTAGGCCCATCTTCGTTATAAGCAACATCCATTACTACATAACATGTTTAGTATAGTTTCATGACTCATGATCATACGCATCATATGTATGCTTGATATTAGAAGTGACTGATCATAGTATATGCCTTCGGGGAGATTGTTTAGGGGCTCCCTTGTCCCACATGAGCGCACGAGACACGCAGGATTGCTGCATGACTGGATAGTGTGATTCATGCATTTCGCATTGTGTGACATGGTTACCGTATGCCCTAACGACATTAGGGTCGTAGCCGCCACAGGCATATCATGGTTGGCAGGATTGAATACTGGAAATCTTGTTCTACATGTGGTGCTATAGATATCCCTGGGTGAAAGTCTCTAAACCCTTATGGTACCAAGAGATTGCTCCAACGTCTAGACCGAGTGGGTGCAGGAGCGCTGAGTGCCGACTACCAGACGGCTGCGCTTTTCACTGTGTCGCGGTCGGTTGGAAGGGGGTGCAGCCTTACCCGCCCGAGAGGAGGGGGCAAAGCTAGGCTGAGTTTGACCAGCTCGAGGAATGGGTCCGCTATCGATGAGCCGAGCCCGATATTGGCAGGCAGATAGTGAGCTCTTTCCACTCACCTTGTTGCGCGCGATGGGACGGCAATCTGGTTGGAGTGTACTAGACCCCGGTTATATTCCAGAGATGAGCTTTACTGATATGTGGACTTAGATGAGGATTTGTATGCTTGAGTTGCATTTCGCATCGCATGGCCTTGGTATGGCCGACATCATTCATGCCTTGCATCGCATACCTTGGTACGGCTAGTGGTATTCATCGATTCATCAGCATGTTCTGCATTACTCTGATCTGCATATCTGCATTACTACCTTGCGCACACATTTTCACCACCCTCTAAGCTTTCTATAAGCTTATGCACGACCGTTGCGTGCAGGTGACATTGGGACGCAGCAGCGCTGAGGCAGGAGCGCAGAACAGATCTTTTTGCAGCTTTTTGTCTATCATCATTGTATTTCCCTTTATGTTCATTATACTTGTAAAGTTTTTTTATCATAGTGGAAATGTGATGGAGTTTTTGGTTGTTGTTTGTGGGTTATGCCTTTGGTTATGCTTATTACGAATCAAACTGATGTTGGAAATTCTCCTTGTAGCATCCCAGGATCAGAACCTGGCGAATGGGAGCCAGGAGCCGAGAATGGGGTTCTACGGAGGTTGTGGGCGCTGGATTCGGCGATCGAAAATTTTGTGAGCCCGGTTTCCCAGTTTGGGGCGTGACAGAAGTTGGTATTAGAGCATAACTCGGGAATAACTAAGAACAACATTACATGTCTGCTATGAGTTTAGGATGATTAAGTCCCAAGTCCGGATAGCTTAGCAATCTTTATTACCGACCCTTAACGTGCGTACCTTCAAGAGTTTCTAAGTTGATAGGCGTCTTCGATCTTCCTGTAGGACATGGCGCGCCAGAGAGTGACCCGATCGACCCCCGCACCACCACCTAAGACTCCCGCACTACCGCCTGAGACTCTCGCACGACCACCGACGATCCCCGCTCCACTACCAGAGATTCCTACTGCCCAGCACATGGATGCAGCTCCTCTACCAGAGATTCCTACTGCCCAACCTATGGATGCAGTTCCTCCACCAAAGACCGGTGCGGATCCGACCATATCCGTGAGTGCTTCCCAGTTACAACAGATGTTGCAGGCTGTGACCGCCGCACTACAGGGGTAGGGCAGGCACCCTGTTGTTTCACCGGAGCAGGCCGAGCAGGACCGCGCGAGTGCCCTTCTTCGTGAGTTCCAACGACTCGATCCCCCACGTTTCCAGGGTGAGCCAGACCCGACGGTAGCTGAGAGGTGGCGCGTCGATGTGGAGAAGATATTTGATACGATAGGATGCACAACCGAGCAGCGAGTCCGATTAGCCTATTTCTCCTCCATGGTAAGGCTGAGCATTGGTGGACGTCAGTCTCCCTAGCAGCAGGCGCTAATTTTGTGTGGACATGGGAGGATTTTTTGGATCGGTTCGACCGCCAGTATTTTCCTAATCACATCCGACGACAGCGAGCGTTGGAGTTCGAGGCCTTGGTGCAGGGTGATATGACCGTGGCTCAGTATGTGGCCCATTTTGTAGCACTGTCTAGATTTGCACCATATCTAGTAGATGATGAGGGGCAAAAGCCCGCCGATTCAAGGACGGTTTGCGCTACGGTCTTCGAGGCCGTGTTATTGGGTATGAGCTCCCGACTTTTGAGGGGGTGGTACGGAAGGCCCAGATATATGAGGCTGAGTGAGCCGGTTCTCAGTCTGATCATGGTCAGGGGAGAGACCGGAAGAGGCATGCTCCTTCCGGTGACTTGCAGCGGCGTCGACCGCTACAGCAGAGGCGCACAGGTCACCCAGCCTTCCGAGCACCAGCACCACCTTCGAGGTAGTTCACCGGTACCTGTTTTGGGTGTGGTGCGACGGGGCACTGTATGTGGGAGTGTCCCCGCCCCCAGCAGCCGAGAGGTCCACAGCAGCCTTCACCACAGCAGCAGAGACCCGCACAGCAGCAACAACAGCAGCCCCCACCACCGAGGTCACCTCAACAGCAGCATCAGCACCAGCCTCCGAGACCGCCGCAGCAGATGGAGCAGTTTCGACCGCCTCAGCGACAGCAGCAGCAGCAACGCGTTCAGAGGGGACAGACACCTCTCCAGCCAGCTTAGGCTAAGTTCTACGAGGCCCACCAGGATCCATAGTCATCTGGAGGGGTTGTCGAGGGTATGCTTTTAGTCTCTGCATGCGTTGCACGTGTGTTGTTTGATTCTGGTGCATCGCATTCTTTTGTGGCCGAGAGTTTCTGCCGATCGACTGGCCTACCGTTGGAGTCTACTCATCAGAGTCTGTCAGTATCGACTCCCTTGGGGAAGACTGCAGTGTTGGGCCAATTTTGCTCGTCTTGCCCCGTTCTAGTCGGGGGTACCTTTTTGCCTGCCGATCTATTTACATTACCGATGTCCGAGTTCGATGTCATCTAGGGCATGGATTGGCTTGCCGAGTACTATACCATATTGGACTGCTCTGCGAGGACCGTCACATTCTATATACCAGGCTTACCGTAATTCCAGTTCGTTGCAGAGCCCCGAGGAGAGCTGTTGTCTTGCTTGATGTCCTGCGCCATTGAGGAGCCTGTTACCGCTTGTATTGATCAGTTGCCGATCGTTTGTGATTTTTTCGATGTGTTTCAGAAGATTCTGGGATTACCGCCTCACCGACTCACGGAGTTCCAGATTGATCTCGTGCCCGGTACCGCGCCTATTTCGAAGGCCCCGTATCGTATGACACCGTTGGAGTTACGGGAACTGCAGAAGCAGTTGAACGAGTTACGTGAGCTGGGCTTTATCCGTCCGAGCAGTTCACTGTGGGGAGCGCTGGTATCCTTCTGTAACATCCCGGATTTTTGCCAACCTGGGATTAGACGTCCTTAGGCAATGGGTTGCTCCTAACACCTTATTAATTCGTCAGAACTGAACCCCATAGTCTAAAGTCGCTTCTGAACCCATTTCCTTCACAAATCTCACCCTTCACTACCTTGTTCTTTCAATTTTTCTAAGTACTTTCATCCTAGACACTATCCTAAACTAGCTAAGTAGTATAACTTAGATCACTTTATATACAAACTACAAAGGCCCAGGTACCACCTCAGACAGAAATCATACAGGACTAAATCCTTTAGAAATTAGGCGAGAATTAGCTAGTGCTAAACTAGAGTACCTGTGAAATTAGCACCGATCGCTTTAAATACGATCTGCAAGACCCAAAACTTGTAGAATCATTGACGCTAGGTTACCCTAAAATCTAGGATCAATCTCATTACCCGGCTACTCTCGGGAGCATCTCGAAACTCCGTATCGGATCTGGACCGCACGTCGGGAGTCCGATTAACACGAAGTTAAGGAACTAGGACCGCCTCGCTGAGCTTGACAACCATCTCGGAAATCAAATCCAGATAGTGTCCCAGCGCTATTCGCTTGAGCTCGGAGTGAAGAGTGTGAGAAATGTGAAATTAATTCAAAATAAAATATCTTGAATAGTAATCTGGCACCACTCGCTTGTGGATCAGTTTTAAGCAACCAGACCGTCAGAATCAGACCAAATTACACCCTTGGATCAGGAGAAATTTCATACACATTTACATGTACTCGGAATCTCCGATCGAGATCCGCTGACCGTTGAACTGAAACTGGTCCGCCACGCATGATCTGGAAATCCCACTGAAACGAAAACTTAATAGAACGTAGATCCAGCGTTAGTGAGCTTAAGTCCGACCTTTGGCTCAAGGAGCCCGCCAGAAACCCTCTTTTGAGCTGAAACAATGCCGATTTGATTATAATGTAAGTATACCTTGAACATAAGTTTATTTCGGTGAATTTTTAGGCTATATAAGGACCTTAAACCCTCTCTCATGGCAGCCATACGAATTTGAGATTGAGAGAGAGAAAAGAGAGAAAAAGTGTGGGAGCAGTGGGAGAATCTCCCTGCCACTCTTCCCTGCCGCTATTCGGGCTCCACCACCTGATTCTCATCGCTTTCCCGGCGTTTCCGGCGTCATTTCTAGGTAAGAAACCCTAACCCTAATCTATTTTGGGGTTTAGACAGTTGTAGGTTGTGAAATAGCTAACCTATTTCGTTCTATAGGTTGCCAAATTGCCGAATACGGAAGCTTAGCAAACCTATCGACTTCGTTACGATTCTACGACAAAAGGTGCGGACTTTAGGTGTATAGGTTATGGTTTTCAATGCTTTCAATGTCAGATAATGATAGATTCATGATCTGCATGCAATTGCACATGTACAAAGTGCTCTCTGTTTTCCGTTTCGATTAAAGATGAAAAATATGGAATTCTACATACTCTAGGTATTTGTAGAAAGTACGGTATACGTATATTTTTTGGAAATGTGTTTGACATGTTTATTTGTTATATGGATATACGATATATAGATAAAATACTTATTTGGCAAAAGGATTCGCCTAAATACATGTTTTGCTAACATACACCATGTATGTTGTAATAGTGTATTCTAAGTGTTTGTGAAAATGACTGAATGAGTATAGAATTCTCATTCGTGCTCGCCATGACTAATTGTCATGGATTCATGATTGTCGTATTGGCGATACCCCTTTGACAAAAGTATTTGCCCTAAATTACGCCACGGCCAATATACACTATATATGCTAAAATGTGTGGCCCAAGTGTTTGTGGAAATGACTGAATGAATATGGAACTTGGATTCCTGCTTGCCATGACTATCCGTTGTGGGTGTACGCGTGTTATGATTGGGGCAACTCCCTAGTGAAAGGATTTGGCCTAATGCCTATGTGATCGACATATGTCATGTATGTTGATGTATGTTTGTTTAAGTGTTTCTTGAAATGTCTGAATGAGTAGTAGTTAGCAAATTGTAATGTATAAGGGTGTTGAGATATGATTCTCAACCTCTTTTAACTATGTGTATGATCTCCTTGGATAGTTGTGTGATTAGGAATTGAACATGTACAAACTCATGCTTGTGTTGTGCTTCATAACATGCTCAACTGCTTTATGATTTTAACTATGTAATGCATATGTTTAAATTTATATTTACGTTGTATGATCCGTCATGGGTGATGGGGGAGTGGTGCAACGAGTGCGTGTAACAGCCCTGGCAGCCCTAAACGGATAATACCAGATCTTGATTGTATGAGTTGAATCTTGATCCACTACTGCTTTATCTATCTGCACTTGATTGTGTTTGGGGCTATGATTATAGTCTAGACAATCGGTGCTAGAATTGTATTTGTGGCTGTGATTCATTTGCCATGTGAGATGTGTTCGACGAACCCAAGTCGTACTTCGGTTGACGATAGTGGTTGGCCACGCGAAGTGCTTATGCACTTCATGTCGTTCAACTTGTTGTGCGCTCGAGCTAGCCGAGCTCGTCAAGTAACCCGATCTGTCTTATGTATGTTCACCATGTTTGGACGCTACTGCTTGAACCTAGGGTACCAAACTTACCAGTGAAATCCCTTTTAACCATGGTACCTCGATCCGCTAAGACTCATGAGCCGGGCATGGTGGTATGGGACACCGTGGTCTAGCTGTCGGCCTATGCTGGGGCCACATGCCTCCCCGTAGTGACCATTAAGCAACCAAACTCGTGAGCCGAATACGGTGGTATGAGACACTGTATTCGAGCTGTCGACACTTACGACGAGAGCCGAGTACGGTGAGACCTGTACTCGTGCTGACGGGCGACGAGTCCTCTGTAGTGTCTTCGAGTATACTCCAAGGTCTGTGATTGACGACGAGCCCTTCACAGCAACTAGAGTATGAGTTGAGCCGAGTACGGTGAGACCTGTATTCGAGCTGATGGCCAGCGATTGAGCCGAGTACGGTGAGACCTGTACTCGATCAGACGGTCAGCAATTGAGCCGCATACGGTGAGATCTGTATCCGTGCTGACGGGTGACGAGCCCTTTGCGATGCCTTCGCGATGCCTCTCGAACCATAATACCGTATGAGATTAACTAGGATTGACGACCCTAGGATGGATCATGTTTGGGAATGATACAAGGGAGGTACCTTAGTTTCTCAATACTGCTGTTTGAAATGAACTAATAATTACTCGGTAATCATGCTCATCATCGCACCGCATGTGCCTAGTAGATGTGGAGCACTGAGGGAGGTATGCATTCGCGAACGTAAGATGATGTCGCATTAGGGTGGTTTGGCAAGGGCATTCATCATGTCATTTCATACTTGCATTTAATAAAAGTAGTTAGAATTGTTTGATTGTACTGCTTTATCATTACTGCTTGACTGTATTGATAACATGTTAACCTATGCTTTATTGTTCCACTGAGTTGATCACTCACTCCTACGTTACGGGACGGTGTTTGCAACACCAACCAGATTTGTTGAGTTTCAGGTGTTGGCGATGCTTATGAAGCAGAGCCGAACTACTACTATGATGTTGAGGAGGAGTTCTCCTACATGTAATCTCTGACAGGTCTATGAAGACCTGGTATTGTATTGACGGGGCTACGGTACTTGGGATATGAGACATTACACTTCCTCACATTTGGTATATTTTAGAACTGTACTTGTAATTATTTAACCTGGTAATGTTATCACACTCTGGAGACTCATCATAGTTTATATATTTTATCTATCTATCACAGTCTTCCGCTTGCAAATTTAACTGTCTCTGGAGTATGATATGCTGTTTTGGCTTAATCTCACTCATGTTCAATGCACGAATACAGTCAACATTCAATCATCATTCATTTTGTTGCACAAGTGATGTTCTGGAACTCGGGAGTTGAGTTTATGCTCGACCCCCGATTTTCAGGGCGTTACACCTTCGTGAAGAAGAAGGATGGTTCGTTGAGGCTCTGCATAGATTACTGCGATCTCAACAAGGTCACAATCAAGAACAAGTACCCGCTCCTGAGGATTGATGATTTGTTTGATCAGCTGCAGGGTGCACAGTTCTTTTCGAAGATTGACTTGCGTTCCGGTTATCATTAGATTCGGGTCCGAGAGGAGGACATTCCGAAAACGGCTTTTAGGATGTGTTACGGTCATTTTGAGTTTCAGGTCATGTCTTTTGGACTGACCAATGCACCCGCAGTCTTCATGCAATTGATGAATGAGGTCTTCCGCCCTTATCTCGATCAGTTTGTTGTTGTCTTCATCGATGATATTCTGATCTATTCGAGGATCCTTGAGGAGCACGAGCAGCATTTGGAGGTTACGTTGCAGACTCTTCGCGCACACCAGCTGTATGCGAAGCTGGAGAGGTGCGAGTTCTGGCAGGAGGAGGTGAAGTTCCTCGGTCACGTGGTGATGAGGGAGGGTGTCGCATGAACCCCTCAAAGGTTGAGGCAGTGCGTCAGTGGGGCCAGCCCATGACTGCGTCCGAGATCCGCAGTTTCCTTGGTTTAGCGGGCTATTACAGGCGTTTTATTGAGGGCTTCTCTTGTATTGCAGCCCCGCTGACCAGGTTGACTCGGAAGGGTGCAGAGTTTATTTGGAGCAACGCCTGTGAGCGAGCATTTATGGAGTTGAAGGACCGTCTGACATCCGTTCCCGTCCTCACTCTTCCCTCTGGGAGTGACGGATTTAATGTATTCACCGATGCCTCGCGTATTGGTTTGGGTGTTGTCCTGATGCAGCAAGGGAGACTAGTGGCCTTCGCGTCTCGCCAGCTCAAGATCCATGAGCTGAACTACCCCACGCATGATTTAGAGCTGGCTGCAGTTGTCATCGCACTGAAGGTGTGAAGGCATTATCTCTATGGGGTTAGGTTCGAACTCTTCTCCGACCACAAGAGCTTGAAGTACCTCTTCTCGCAGTCTGAGTTGAACATGAGGCAGAGGCGCTGGATGGAGCTCTTGAAGGACTATGACTTCATCTTCAGTACCACTCGGGTAAGGCGAACGTGGTGGGAGATGCCCTCAGCCGTCAGACATGAGGCCTAGTAGCGCATATGATGATTCAGGAGTGGCGGATGCTTGAGGATGTAGCAGAGTATGATTTTGAGTTCGGCCTGCAGTCTTCTATCATGCAGTTATCGAGCCTGTCGATTCAACCCTCTCTTGTCGTAAGGGTGATCGAGGCTCAGCAGGCTGATGAGTCGTTGCAGAGTTATATGGCTGATGCAGTATCTGAGAGTCAGGCAGATTGGCAGATTGGTACAGATGGTGGACTTCGCTTCAGAGGCCGATTATGTGTCCCGGATATCCTTGAGTTACGCAGAGATCTTATGACCGAGGCGCATCAATCGCGATTTTCTATCCATCCTGGCTCGACGAAGATGTACCGTGACATGAGGCGACAGTATTTTTAGGCGGGGATGAAGCATTATATTGTCAGTTTTGTGGCCGAGTGTGACACGTGCCAGCGTGTCAAAGCCGATCATCAGAGACCCCCTGGTCTATTGCAGCCGCTGAGTATCCCGATGTGGAAGTGGGAGCACGTGTCGACAGATTTTATTATTGGCTTGCTGAGGACTCAGCGCGGTCATGACGCCATCTGGGTCATCGTTGATCGTCTGACGAAGTCGACACATTTTCTTGCGATTCGTGCAACTTTGCCTTTGGACTGGCTTGCGAGGTTATTCCTCGAGGAGATTGTGAGACTGCATGGCGTTCTAGTCTCGATCGTTTCTGACCGAGACCCGAGGTTCACGTCTCAGTTTTGGGGGAGCTTCCAGAGAGCGATGGGGACTGATTTGCAGCTCAGTACCACGTACCATCCGCAGACCGATGGCCAGACCGAGAGGGTCAACCAGATCCTTGAGGATATGCTTCGGGCTTGCGCGATTGATTTCGGGGGTAGCTGGGATGAGCATCTGCGATTGGCTGAGTTCGCATACAATAACAGCTATCAGGCGACCATCGGCATGGCTTCTTTTGAGGCACTATATGGCAGACCATGCAGATCACCGAGTTGTTGGACCGAGGTTGAGAGCGCCGTCTCCTAGGTCCCGAGCTTGTGCAGGAGACATCAAAGGCTATCAATATTATCAGGCAGAGGATGCTCACAACTCAGAGCCGGTAGAAGAGTTTTACTGATCGTCGGCGTCGTCCCTTGGAGTTTGATGTAGGGGACCATGTGTATCTCAAGGTCTTGCCCATGAAGGGCGTAGTTTGTTTTGGAACGAAGGGCAAGCTTGCCCTGAGATTTATAGGACCTTTTGAGATCATTAGGCGAGTTGGCACCGTGGCCTATCGGCTTGCCTTACCATCTCAGTTGTCTAGTGTTCACAATGTTTTCCATGTCTCTATGTTGAGGAAGTGTGGGTCAGACATCGTTCCTGTTATTGATTGGCAGCCGTTAGAGGTTCGTGAGGATGCTTCTTACATCGAGCAGCCAGTTCGTATCCTTGATCGTAAGGAGTAGGTCCTCCGGACCAAGGTCATTCTGTTGGTGAAGGTTCAGTGGGGTCACCATTCTGTTGAGGAGGCTTCGTGGGAGCGCGAGACTGAGATTCGAGAGCGTTATCTCTCTTTGACGACTGATTATGGGTTGTATTTTGTATGTTATTTCTGATTTTATATGATAATATTATGTCTCTCCTTCCTCACGAGTTATGACTAGTTGCGATGATTGTGTAAATTTCGAGGATGAAATTTTTATTAGGAGGGGAGAGTTGTAAGACCCGTATCCTAGACTGTACTGTTCCGTAGGTTCCCGCGGTCTTTACGGTAGAATTCCGACAACCTTCGACCCTTAACCGGCGTTGCACGCGACCTTGACTCACACGTCGTTAATCTGATTCGACTCAACCCGAGACTTGTACCATTGCGACTACGCCGTCTCCGCAGTTCCGATGCCGCGACTCGCGTGCCGATCCGATTCTCTGGCCAGGAGATGTGGGCCAACGTTCGGTGCGAGAAAAACACCGCGCGTTGCGAATCCCAAGAGAATCTCTACAGCTTGTCACATCCATCAATCAATCAATCCATCCCATCATGTCAAGTACACATCACCTCACACCCTTCCCCAAGCAAGCCCCAAAAGTCAAAAAGTTCTTACAAAACCCATACCTCTCTTACACCTTTTACCCCAAAAGTCAAAAAGAGCCTCTTACACCCATCACTCACCGCATCAAACATCATCCATCTCTCTCTCCCTTTACAAGTCTCTCTCTCTTTTCCAAATCTCATTCCAAGCAAACCTCCATACGTCCAAGCCATTCCCAAACCCTCCAAGAGAGATACAAGTGTGGCCCACCTTTCCTACCCATTCATCTCCCATCTCTACCATCCAAACCTCATCTCCTCCGTTGGAATCAAAGTTAAGGAGCTAAGGAGGCCTTTGGTGCAAGAAGAAAGCGGTGGGTGATCTTAGATCTTGCCTTCCATTTCATTGCTTGATTTAAGGGTCCATATTCATGTAGGACCCATCTTGATGTAGGCTTTGTATCAAAGAGGGGCCCATAGTGGCGGGGCCCCTCCATCTTTGTCAGTGTCCTTGTCTCTCTCTCCCTCTCTCTTTCTATGATCTTGGCCACCCATGATGTGTGTATTTCATCCATGCCATCTACTGATGGACCCCATCAATGTGGGACACACCATGATGTTTTTGTGCCATCCCAACCATCCAGGGGGGGAGGGCACCTTGTGGTGGCTAACGTGGGGTGGCTGATAGCTAGGTGTGATCTGACGTGGGCCCACCCAGATCCACGGTGCAAATGACAGACGAGTGAAAGATACCTCGTTTCAACGCTGGCGTCCATCCCTGGGAGGTGGCTAACATGGAGCTTGGGTACTGCCGTGGGCGTACTCACGGCAGCAACCATCATAAAAAAAAAAAGGAAAAGAAGGATTTTTGGTGGGCCACTCATATAGGTCCCACCTTGATGTATCCATCCAATCCGGGTCGTCCATTCCATTCTCCATATCATTTTAGGCGTTGAGCCGAAAAATGAGGTTGATCCGATAATCAGGTGGGCCATACCATAGAAAACTGTATTTTCTACTGTTCAAAGCTTTTAGGACCCACTTTGCTTTATTCACACACCAAACAGGCCGTATATTAGACTTGTTTAGTGTGTTTTGATCCCTAGAACACCATGAACGGAGTGGATTCTCAGGCAGCGGGCCCCACATGTGATTTTTCTCAAAAAATATATTAAAAAAATATAAAAGCTGCAGCCGCAGCAGCGCTGCTGCTGTCAGAAGGCAGCAGGCGCTGCAGCGTACGGCTGGCGGACGGACGGCCTGCAAGCCACCTACGGCTCCTGCCGTGGGCCCCACCATGATGTATATTTTACATCTACACCGTTCACGAGGTGGGCCACTCCCAGAAGTGGGCCCCCTCCAAATTTCAGCTCCATCCAACGCTCAGGTGGCCCACACTGCAGAAAATAGTGGAATTGAACCTCTGCCATTGAAACCCTTCTATGGGCCATAGAAGTTTTGGATCAAGATGAAATTTGTGTTTTCCTTTCACTCAGGTCCGTGTGACCTTGTCAATGGGTTGGATGACATATCACATTGTGGTGGGCCTCACTTGGGACCCACAGCGATATATGGGTTTTATCCCCACCGTCCAGCGGACGGTGGAGCCCTGGTGCATGTGTTTTATTCACACTGTCCAGTGACAGTGGGGCCCTCCATGATGCATGTGCTGCATCCAATCCGTCCATCCATTTTGAAAGCTCATTTTGGGCATGAGCTTAAGAATGAGCCAGATCCATAGTCCAAGTGGACCCCACCTTGGCATGTTTTGAGGTCCATCTTAATGTATTTGTGGTAGATCATTGGGGCCCACTTTGATGTGGATGTAAGGCCCATGTCATTAGGCCATTTGATGTATTCTAAGGCCCATGGGATTAGGCCCATTTGATGTTTTAGGGGCCCATGGGTTAAGGCCCATTGAGATATATTAGGGCCTATGGGTTGAGGCCCATTTGATATACATATGGGGCCCAATTGGTGTGGCCCATTTGTTACATATAAAGACCCATGAGACTAGGCCCATTTGATGCAATCTAAGGCCCACTGGTTATGACCCATTGCAATGCACATAAAGCCTATTGGTACGACCCATTGATGAGGCCCACTTGACCAATGAAAGGCCCATATGGTATGACCCATTTGATGTATTTAAGGCCCAATAGGGATGAACCTAAGGCCCATTGTAATGTGTGACCCCAACCTGGTTCATGTAATAGTATTCACTACGGGCTACGCCTTGGGAGCAATGTTGGTTTGATGTCCACATTGCAAGTTTAATGTTGGTTACATGTCAGCATTACGACTCTCCCTAGGGCCCATTATTAGGCCCATACTTGTAGGCCGTCTAGGCCCATCTTCGTTATAAGTAACATTCATTACTACATAACATGTTTAGTATAGTTCCATGACTCATGATCATACGCATCATATATATGCTTGATATGAGAAGTGACTGATCATAGTATATGCCGAAGGCAGATTGTTTAGGGGCTCCCGGTTAGGCAGTGTTGTCCCACATGAGCGCACGAGACGCGTAGGATTGCTGCATGACTGGATAGTGTGATTCATGCATTTCGCATTGTGTGACATGGTTACCGTACGCCCTAGCGACATCAGGGTCGTAGCCGCCACAGGCATATCGTTGTTGGCAGGATTGAATACCGGAAATCTTGTTCTACATGTGGTGCTATAGATATCCCTGGGTGAAAGTCCCTAAACCCTTATGGTACCAAGAGATTGCTCCAACGTCTACACCGAGTGGGTGCAGGAGCGCCGAGTGCCGACTACCAGACGGCTGCACTTTCCACTGTGTCGTGGTCGGTTGGAATGGGGTGTGGCCTTACCCGCCCGAGAGGAGGGGGCAAAGCTAGGCTAAGTTTGACCAACTCGAGGAATGGGTTCGCTATCGACAAGCCAAGCCCGATATTGGCAGGTGGATAGTGAGGTCTTTTCCACTCACCTTATTGCGCGCGATGGGACGACAATCTGGTTGGAGTGTACTAGACCCCGGTTATATTCCGGAGATGAGCTGTACTGATATGTGGACTTAGATGAGGATTTATATGCTTGAGTTGCATTTCGCATCGCATGGCCTTGGTATGGCCGACATCATTCATGCCTTACATCGCATAGCCTTGGTACAGCTAGTGGTAGTCATCGATTCATCAGCATGTTCCACATTACTCTGATACTGCATATCTGCATTACTACCTTACGCACACACTTTCACCACCCTCTAAGCTTTCTATAAGCTTATGCACGACCGTTGCGTGCAGGTGACATTGGGACGCAGCAGCGCTGAGGCAGGAGCGCAGAGTAGATCTTTTTGGAGCTTTTTGTCTATCATCATTGTATTTCCCTTTATATTCATTGTACTTGTAAAGTTTTTTTATCATAGTGGAAATGTGATGGAGTTTTTGGTTGTTGTTTGTGGGTTACGTCTTTGGTTATGCTTATTACGAATCAAACTGATGTTGAAAATCCTCCTTGTAGCATCCCAGGATCGGAACCTGGCGAATGGGCTCTAGGAGCCGAGAATGGGGTTCTACGGAGGTTGTCGGCGCCGGATTCGACGATCGGGAATTTTGTGAGCCCGGTTTTCGAGTTTAGGGCATGACAGGCGGTCTATATACAACAGATGGACGGTTGGGGTGAGATCCACAAGTGGGGTGGTCCCGTTCAAATGGACGAACGGTGTGGATGCAAACCAAACATCATGGTCGGGCCCACCTGGGCAGCCACGTGGCTAGTGTGGGGCCCACGTCCAAGTAGATGGACGGCTGGACAAAGGCGCATACATCACGTTGGGTCCCCTGCACCGTCCAGACATTTCTGGACGGTGGGGATACAGGATACTTACATCAAGGTGGGTCTCATATGGGGCCCGACAATATAATAATAATAATATTATTATTATAAGTATATTACATATATGTATATAGATATATTTTATATTTATTTATTTATATATGTGTATACACTCCAGATCCACCGTCCAGATACATCTGGACGGAGCAGATTGCCTAAATTAAAGGTGGGTCCCACGTACGTGGGACACTATAATCACATATTTTAATGTATTTTATATTATATATTATAATATAATATATATTATATATATATATATATATATATATATATATATTATATATATATATATATATATATATATATATATATATATATATATATATCCCCTCCAAATCCACCGTCCAAATACATCTGGACGGTGCAGATAGCTAAATTAAAGGTGGGTCCCACGTAGGAGTGGCCCACCATATCATTTAATATAAAATATTATATTTATAATATAGCATGTATCATGATACAATATATTATATATGTATACGTGAGTGTGTGGGAGGGTGGGACTGTCAGCGTCCAGCGTCCAGAGACACTGGACGGTTGGCCAGGATGAAGCTCATCCATCATAATAAGCCCTACATGAATGGACGGTCTAGATGATTCCATGCAACACAGTGGCCCCACATTCAGTGGGCCACACTATGGAACAAGCTGATTTTTGTGTTTTTACTTCGTCCAGGTCTTTCACATGTGTGGATACAATGCATCCATCACAGTGGATCCTACCATTTGGACAGCATGTGGATCATCCATCAAGGTGGGCTATCACACACACACAAGGTGGGCCACACACCTTGCCATCAACAACACAAAAAAAAAATAAAAATGAAAGAGAGATAGAGAAAGAGAGAGGGAGAAAGAGAGTGCGATGGAGATGGGAGGGACGCCGCCACTATGGGTCCCTCTGTAAGTGCTATTGTTTATAGCCCTTTTTGTTGTCAAATTTATGGTGCCAAAGACACTATTAGGAAGCTTGTATATGTGAATATCAAAGCTCTACTCAAGATCAACTTTGATGGACAAGCACTGCTCACAAGTCAAGACTCGAGGAAGTGAGTTTGTTCTACTTAATTTAAAGACAAGGATAATGCAAGAATCTTTCAAGTTCAATTTCAAGATCTCAAGAAGCTTTCAAGTTTGAACTACATGAAGACTTCAAGCTTCACTACTTTCAAGGTCATGTATCTTTAAGTTTCAATGTCCTTACTTCACTATTGAGGTATGACTGACAGTAGGTTGACCTTTAGAGTAGGCCATTTTGAATACATAATTCATATATTTTATATAAGAGAGTTTGGCCTGTTCTAAGACAAGTCCTGGACTTTGTTCGACTAGTCCTAGCACTGCTTCGACTTGTCTAAGGATTTCCTGGATCAGTCGTAAGTTTGTTGCAAAAATTCAGAAATTTTCTATTAGGCTTCAACTAGTCCTGGGGACTGTTCGACTAGTCGTAGGAACAGTGTCAACTGGTTCTTCGACCAGTAGTAGACCTACGACTCAAACTACAACGATGATTTGCACTTAGCTTCGACTAGTCGTGTGTGACCTTCGACCAGTCGAAGGTGCCCTACGACCAGTCGTGAAACCATCTTGTCTTATCGCGCCTAAATTTTCAAACTTCTGTTGGACCTACGACCAGTCGTAGAGGTCTTTAGACCAATCGAAGACGTGATTTATTCACCTATAAATAGAGCACGAATCTCAGAATAAAATAGATCATTCAAGCAATTAAAATCCGGCCTTCTGAGAGATAAATCTGTGCTCTGTTTAAGATAAGTGTGCATATTTAATATCTTCTTTCTTTAGCTTTGTTAATTGATTTTGTTTCTTGCATTCTAATCTAATCTGTAAAGAGGAAGTTTTATTTTCCTTTTACTGGAATCAAAATCTATTCAAGCTAGCCCATTTGTTTTAATTTAAAATCTATTAGAAATTGTAACCATTATATAGTGAGTATTGGACATTGAACTTTGACATTCAAATCTCTACTCCGACTTGGTTCTTCTGGGCTGCTACAACAAAGAAGAAAAACAGGTATTTTACAATTTGTGTAGTTTACTTTATTTGGTTTTATTTGAGGTTAAGTCGGAAAAATCTCATTGTATTGGTTATCTAAGGAGAGTCAGGAAAACTCAGAAAAGAGGGTTTTAAAATTGTGTAAGCCCTTTGAAAAAGACACAATTGTGAAGGTTTTTGGTGAACCTGTGAAAACCTATTTGATAGTGAATGCTAATATCCCCTGTGTGAGGATATTAGGAGTGGAGTAACATTCTGTGTGGTTGTTGTTGAACAGTTGGTGTACACACAGGCAAACCGCTAAAACTCTTTGTGTTGTGTGGATGTGTGCTTTATTTTCATATCATTAATTATTCAGTTGAGGAATGTATATGTGGTTGTGAATGTTGTAATCATTTTATTTCAAGCTTAGTGGGAATGTTGTAATAGTTTAGATTTAAATTTCAGCAATTTATTTCTGGCTATTCCTTTATTAAGTTTAAGCTTCAGTTTCTTTAATTGTTCTTGAATTGATTTACTTTATTTGGTTATCTTGTTAATTAAATTCCGCTGTAATTATCTTAATTTTGGCATAGTCCTATTCACCCCCCCTCCAGGACATATAGCTTGGTCATTTCAAGTGGTATCAGAGCCAAATAGCTCATTTTTAATTGTTATTCTTGGATTTATTTCCTGAGCTAACGATCTAAGCTTTATATAAGATGTCAAATTTTGATAGCCTTTCAGTCACTAGGCCTCCACCTTTCGATGACACCAATTATGCCTATTGGAAAGCCAGGATGAGGATCTTCCTCAAATCCATGGATGAAAATGTGTGGCTAGCCACAGTGAATAAATGGACCCCTCCTACCACCGAAGTGACTGGTGTTGATGGCTCAAAAATAACAAAAATAACGGCTTATTTTTCTTGGACCACACTTCAGAAAAGTGAGAGTAGTGCAAATGCTAAAGCACTAAATGCAAATACATGTGCACTATCACTGGATGAATTCAAAAGAATTATATCCTGTGATTCTGCAGAACAAGCTTGGGATATATTAAAAATGACACACGAGGGTACTTCAATTGTCAATAAATCTATGATACAAATCCTCACAACTAAATTTGAGGAAATACGTATGGAAGAAAATGAAATATTTATGGACTTCTATACCATATTGAATGACATTGTAAACTCTATGTGGGGTCTAGGCGATAAAATCCCTGAAAGCAAGATATGTGCTAAAATATTACGCTCACTTCCTGAAAGGTTCAATTCTAAAGTAACCACAATCCAGGAACTTCGTGATATGGACAATATGATGGTTGAGGAATTAGTTGGCTCATTACAGACTTATGAGTTAACCTTTAAAGCTCCAAAAGGTAAATCTATTGCCTTAAAAACTTCTAAAAATGTTTTTCATGAAATTTATTTAAACTCTGATTTAAAAAACTCTGAAGATGATATGACTCTTTTGGCGAAAAAGTTTTATAAGATTTTTAAAAGTAAAAAGAGGGTTGATCTTCAAAAAGCATATGATAAAAATAAACCTAAAACTAAATCAAGAAAATCATTGAAAGACAGTCAGTGCTACAACTGCCATGAGTATGGGCATTTGGCTAACAAATGTCCTAATAAGGGCAAGTCGAAAAAGAAAAGTATGATGGCTACTTGGGATGAGTCCTCTGATTCCGAAGTCTCTTTTGAATCAGAAGATTCAGAAAACGAGTCAGGCAATGAAGTTAAAGCTCTTATGACTTTAGCAAAATTCACTTTTTCAAATAATGATGACTCTACAAGTGAAGAAAATCTGAATAGTGAATGTGAAAATGAAGATGATCTTCAAGATGCCTACAATGCCCTATACAAGGAAAGTTGTAAAATTGCTGTGAAATTGAAACTTCAAAAAGAGAAATTTTCTAAACTCAAAGAAATTTATGAATCTTGTTTTAGAAAAGTCCCATATTTCAGACTATTTTGAAAAGACAAAATGCGATTTGGATTTTAAAACCTCCCAAAATGAAAATCTTAAATCTGAAAATAAACAACTAAAACATGAAGTCTCTTCTCTCTTGAGTTTAAAGGAAACCTGGAAATATGCTCAAGGTGATCCTAAATTAGAAAAACTCTTATCAGGATCGAGAAAATGTGGCAATCAATCCGGTCTGGGCTTTGATAAGAGTATTCCTCCTAAACCAAAAAATACTCCTCCCAAGTTTGTAAAGAGAGAGAGACCTTAAACTCAAAAAGAAAAGATCAAATGTTTTCTAAAAACTCTAAATCTTTTCAAAAACCTAAAAGTAATTATTTCAACTATAAAATACAAAACCAAAACCCTTTGGCTGAAAAAATAGTTGATTTACTTAAGGAGCTTCTAAAGTCTAATTCAATAGGTCATACTTATAATTCTTACAAATGAAAGAAGACTAACTACCCACCTAAACCCAAAATGGTTATGCAATGGGTTCCAAAGGTCACTTTTTGGTTGCTCACACTGCTTTCAAAGCTACAAGCCATTCTAAATGGTACCTAGACAGTGGATGTTTAAGGCGTATGACTGGTGATAAAGGTTTATTCACCAATCTCAAAGACATGACTGATGGTTCAGTCACATTTGGTGACGGCAGCAACTGCAAGATTATGTGCCAAGGTACGGTTCAACTTTATAACCTCCCTTTATTCAAAAATGTCTTATATGTAGAAGGTCTAAAACATAACTTGCTTAGTATATCTTAGATATGCGATAATAACCATAGTGTACGGTTTTCTAATCAAAGTTGTGAGATACTAAATAACAAAGGCTCGGTAATATTAACTAGACGAAGAACGTCTGAAAACTGATATATTGTTAATCAAATCCAGCTCATCTAATCAATTTTGTTACATGGTCCATATAGACGAGACTGATTTGTGGCACAAACGTCTTGGACATGTACACTACCGAAATCTATATAGATTGAGCAAACAAGAACTTATAAGAGGTCTACCCAAACTACAAAAAATGGATAAAATATGTGGTGAATGTCAGATTGGCAAACAAGCAAGGAACTCACACAAGAAGGTGAATTCCAATACCATATCAAGACCACTCGAGCTTCTCCATATGGATCTTGTAGGACCTACAAGGACAGAAAGTCGAGGTGGTAAAAGATATATCTTGGTAATAGTGGATGATTTTACCAGATATACATGGGTTGTCTTCTTAAGGGACAAATCAGAAACCCTTGAAGAAGTGAAAAAGGTTCTCAAAAGGATTCAAACTGAAAAGAGTTCTCAAGTCAGTAAGATTCGTAGTGATCATGGATCTGAATTTGAGAATAGCAGTTTTGAGAAGTTCTGTAGCGACCAGGGAATATTACATGAATTCTCAGCACCCAAAACTCCTCAAAAAAATGGTATTGTTAAAAGAAAAAATAGAGTACTTCAAGAAATGGCTAATGTCATGTTGAATAGTATGAAGCTCTCTAAGAATCTTTGGGCTAAAGCAGTCAATACAGCTTACTACATCATTAACTGGGTTTACACTAGTAAATGTAATAATAAAACGGCTTACAAATGTGGTTTGATAAAAAGCCTACTGTCAAATACTTTCGAGTTTTTGGTAGCAAGTGCTATATTTTACGAGATCGTGAAAATCTGGGAAAGTTTGATACAAAGAGTGATGAAGGGATCTTTTTAGGATACTCTTTAAACAGTTGAGCTTATAGGGTTCTGAACAAAAGGACCGGTGTGATTCAAGAGTCCATCAATGTGGTAATTGATGATTAATTAAACACACCAGTCTCAAGTTCAGATAGTGATGAAGTTTTTGTAATTGATAAATCTGATACTTCATCTAATCAGACTGATTCTGATTTGAGGACTATTAAAGATCATCCAACCACACAGATTCTTAGAAACCCTCTCACTGGTGTTCGTACCCGTAGACAACTTGAGGATATATGTAATTACATATGTTTTACATCCTAGATAGAACCATCTAACGTAAAAGAAGCTCTTGCTGATGAAAACTAGATTGTTGCAATGCAAGAAGAACTTAATCAATTTGTTCGAAATGATGTCTGGTATCTTGTTCCTAGATCTAAAGATAAACATATTATTGGAACAAAGTAGATTTTTAAAAATAAGTCTGACGAGCTTGGGAATATTATTCGAAACAAGGCAAGATTAGTTGTACAAGGGTACACTCAAATTGAAGGTATTGATTATGATAAAACCTTTGCCCCAGTTGCTCGTCTTGAATCAATCAGACTTTTTATATCCATGGCATACTTTAAAAAGTTTAAAATTTTTCAAATGGATGTAAAGAGTGCCTTTTTAAATAGTGATTTATATGAAGAAGTTTATATTGAACAACCTACAGGGTTTGAAGATCCTAAGTTTATTGATCATGTATACTGTCTTAAAAAAGTTCTCTATGGTCTAAAACAAGCTCCCAGAGCATGGTATGAGAAATTGACTAAGTTTTTACTTTGTCATAACTTTCAGATAGGAAGTGTTGATAAAAACATTGTTTGTTAAGAAACATAACGAAGATATCTTAATGGTTCAAATCTACATAGTTGATATCATTTATGGATCTACTTGTACTGACATGACTATTGAATTTGCAGATTTGATGAAATCTCAATTTGAAATGAGCATGGTTGGGGAATTGAATTACTTCCTTAGGTTACAAGTAAAACAACGACCTGATGGAATGTTCATCTCTCAATCTAAATATGCTATGAATTTGATTAAGAGATTTGGATTTGAGAATGGTAAGAATTTTGATACTCCTATGAGTACAACTTTGAAACTCTCAAAAGATTCTGCAGGTAAAAATGTGGATCCAAAATCATATCGGAGTATGATTGGTAGTTTACTGTATTTAACTACTAGTAGACCCGATATTGCTATAAGTGTTGGTATTTGCGCTAGATATCAGTCTGAACCTAAAGAATCACATTTGATTACGGTTAAACGGATTATACGATATGTCGCTAGTACTGTTAACCTCAGTCTATGGTATCCACATGAGACTAGTATTCAATTAGCTGGGTACTCGGATGCTAAGTGGGCTGGTAATCTTGATGATAGAAAATCAACCAGTGGTGGTTGTTTTTATATTGAAAACTGTTTAGTTTCTTGGCTTAGTAAGTAACAAAATTCTATATCACTTTCAACAGCTGAAGTTGAATATCAATATGCTTGTGTGGATGAAACATATGCTAAGTGATTATGGAATTAAACAAGATTCTATGTTATTATATTGTGATAATACCAGTGCCATAAATATTTCAAAAAATCCAATTCAGCATTCTCGTACTAAGCATATTGATATTAGATTTCATTATATTCGAGATTTAGTAGAAGAAAAGGTAATATTATTGGAATATATCCCTACCGAGAATCAACGTGCTGATATTTTCACTAAATCGCTCGACAAAAGCAGGTTTAACAAAATGAAATTTGATCTTGGCATGTGCATTCTAAAATGATTATTTATGCCTATTTGTATCATATTGTATATATTTGCTAGATTAAATTTTCAATTTTTTGAAATATGCATGAAGATCTGATTTTTTGGTGGTACTCGACCAGTCGAGGATTTCCTCGACATGTCGTGGCACGACCGGTTGAAAAAAACCCACGACCAGTCGTAGATCGCGGTGATTGACTTATATTTGGGGGAAATCACCTTTTTCCTCATTTCTTCTTTCATCTCCGACTAGTCGACGCTCGACCAGTCGAACCCACCTTCCAAATCCTTCAAGGTTAGTGTTTCATTTGCTTATTTCTTGTAGTTTTATGTCTAGATTACTTTTATTTTCCTCTTGAAGTTGTCCATTTCTTATTTTGTTGTGATCTGGGGTTTTTCTTTTGAAAATCTGTTTTGAGAAAACAATCTTCTCAATCCTTTGCAACTCTTCACTTTCTTGAAATCCTTGTTGCAAATGGCATCTAGAGGAAAAAAGGCAACATCCCGTGGTCCGTCTTCTTCTTCCAGATCAGCCCCTGTCACTAAGCGTCATCTTCAGACTCCCGATGATGATCCGTCTAATGTTCGGCACATCAGATTGCGCAATGTTATTGTTGAACATCAAGTTTCTATTAATCATGTTGCTCCTTTTGATATCCTTCCTATGCTTCAAGTTGTACGTTAGGATAACTTATTACATTGGGGTGGGCCAGCATACCGGTCCATTGCACAGTCCATGTTCGCATGTATATGTGATTTTTCACTGGAGAATTTAACTTTTAAAATAGCCACTAGAGAAGGACCATTTAACATTGATTGTCATTTGATTTCAGCTCTTATGGATATTCCTGTGAATGATGAGGGCATTCCTGTACATAATTTATCTGATAAACCCTCAGAAACTGAAAAACGTTTACTCACTAGAGATTTATGCAATCTGGATGCTCAATGGACTCATAAAGGGAATGCGCTTCCCTCAAGGTATTTGTTACTCAAATACAGAGTTCTTCACAAAATCTGTGTCTAACTTATATCCACGATCAGGTAATAAATCTGAATTGACTTCTTTCATGGTTCGTATTCTTCATGTTGTTGCCAGTGGTACGTCTATCTGTTTACCATCCTTGATTTATCACTTCATTCTTAATTTTCGTCTCCATCCTAGTCACGGTGACATTCCTTTTACTTATTTGATGACAGTGTTAGCTACTCATATGTTAGTCGATATGCCGGTTGGTGAAGCCCCTATCCATCAGCTGATATTTAACAATTCTAACCTAAATAAGATGAAGCTGGAAATGCTTCCAGGTCTAGGTGATGGTGTTGGCAATGCTGAAGCTACTGATGAGGAAGATGCTGCTAATCTTCCTCCTGGTGATATTAATATGGATGATATTTTTGAAGAACTTGATTCTGATTCCACAAATGATCCAGATTATGAGCCTTCTGACTTACAGAGGGACCCCGCCACTATGGGTCCCTCTGTAAGTCCTATTGTTTATAGCCCTTTTTGTTGTCAAATTTATGGTGCCAAAGACACTGTTAGGAAGCTTGCATATGTGAATATCAAAGCTCTACTCAAGATCAACTTTGATGGACAAGCACTGCTCACAAGTCAAGACTCGAGGAAGTGAGTTTGTTCAACTTAATTCAAAGACAAGGATAATGCAAGAAGCTTTCAAGTTCAATTTCAAGATCTCAAGAAGCTTTCAAGTTTGAACTACATCAAGACTTCAAGCTTCACTACTTTCAAGGTCACGTGTCTTTAAGTTTCAATGTCCTTACTTCACTATTGAGGTATGACTAACCGTAGGTTGACCTTTAGAGTATGCCATTTTGGATACATAATTCATCTATTTTATATAAGAGAGTTTGGCCTGTTCTAAGACTAGTTTTGACTTGTCTAAGGATTTCCTGGATCAGTCGTAAGTTTGTTACAAAAATTCAAAAATTTTCTGTTAGGCTTCGACTAGTCCTGGGGACTGTTCGACTAGTCGTAGGAACAGTGTCGACTGGTTCTTCGACCAGTTGTAGACCTACGACTCAAACTATAGCGATGATTTGCACTTAGCTTCGACCAGTCGTGTGTGACCTTCGACCAGTCGAAGGTGCCTTATGACCAGTCGAAGGTGCCCTACAACCAGTCGTGAAATCGTCTTATCTTATCGCACCCGAATTTTCAAACTTCTGTTGGACCTACGACCAATCGTAGAGGTCTTTAGACTAGTCGAAGACGTGATTTATTCACGTATAAATAGAGCACGAATCTCAGAATAAAATAGATCATTCAAGCAATTAAAATTCGGCCTTCTAAGAGATAAATCTGTGCTCTGTTTAAGCTAAGTGTGCATATTTAATATCTTATTTCTTTAGCTTTGTTAATTGATTTTGTTTCTTGCATTCCAATCTAATCTGTAAAGAGGAAGTTTTATTTTTCTTTTACTGGAATCAAAATCAATTCAAGCTAGCCCATTTGTTTTAATTTAAAATCTATTAGAAATTATAACCATTATATAGTGAGTATTGGACATTGAACTTTGACATTCAAATCTCTACTCCGACTTGGTTCTTCTGGGCTGCTACAACAAAGAAGAAAAATAGGTATTTTACAATTTGTGTAATTTACTTTATTTGGTTTTATTTGAGGTTAAGCCAGAAAAATCTCATTGTATTGGTTATCTGAGGAGAGTCAGGAAAACTCAGAAAAGAGGGTTTTTGAATTGTGTAAGCCCTTTGAAAAAGACACAATTGTGAAGGTTTTTGGTGAACCTGTGAAAACCTATTTGATAGTGAATACTAATATCCCCTGTGTGAGGATATTAGGAATGGAGTAGCATTCTGTGTGGCTGTTGTTGAACAGTTGGTGTACACACAGGCGAACCACTATAACTCTTTGTGTTGTGTGGATGTGTGCTTTATTTTCATATCATTAATTATTCAGTTGAGGAATGTATATGTGGTTGTGAATGTTGTAATCATTTTATTTCAAGCTTAGTGAGAATGTTGTAATAGTTTAGATTTAAATTTCAGCAATTTATTTCTGGCTATTCCTTTATTAAGTTTGAGCTTCAGTTTCTTTAATTGTTCTTGTAAGGTTGCCCTGCCATTTTTATGGTGCATGGTTGTCCTGAGAACAATCAATATTTGAAATTGCTTTTCATTCTTCCGTACAGTTTGAATTTATTTATTTCTCTACGGTTTGAGTTCTTGATACAAAGACTTTTCTAGAAATCAAGTTGTCCTACCATAAACTTTGGTTTTCGGTGTAAGGTTGTCCTTTGAACACTTTTGTATCAATCTCTCAATACTTATTTATTGAGGTTACTACTCATTTTAATATTGTGAATTGATTTACTTTATTTGGCTATCTTATTAATTAAATTCCGCTGTAATTATCTTAAATTTAGCATAGTCCTATTCACCCCCCCTCTAGGACATATAGCTTGGCCGTTTCACCCTCTCAATACAATACATGCATCAATGAGTCCCACATCAAGTGGGCCCTAAAATTTGAAATTGACGGTGGATCACCCACCTATCGTCCTTCTTCCTTAGCTCCTTGAACTTGTATGCTCCTTGCCTTCACTTTTGATGGAGGTTGAGATGGGAGATGAGAGAGTGGGAAAGTGGGCCACACATGGGAGAGAGGGCTTGGACATTGGAAGCTCTCCTGGAAATTAGGGAGTGAAGATAGAAATGAGAGGGAGGGAGAGGAGTGATGGATGAAAGGGATGGATAGAATGGGTGTTGTAAGGAATGGGGATGGGAAAGTATGGGTTTAGTTAAAAATTCTGTAAAAGAGGGATGGGTAGGGAGAGAGAGGGTTGACTTGTGGAAAGGAAGGAATGGATGCTTGTACTTGTGGTAAGGTGTGTACTTAATTGATTGATCGATGGGATAGTTCGTAGAGATTATCTCAGAATTTGTAACGCGCAGCATTTCTTTGGAATGAACATGGGCCCACATCTCCTGACCCGGGTATTGGATAGGTGCGCGAGTCGAGGCGTTAGAACCGCGATGATGGCGCGGTCACTAGGGTACAAGTTTCACGTCGAGCCAAGTTCGGTATGCAGGACTCGGCTTAGGATCGCGTGCAAACGTCAGATACAGGTCGAGGGTTGCCGGAATTTGACTGGGAGGACCGTGGAAGCCTACGGAATGGTACGGATTAGGATACGAGTCTTACATGACCGACCACATTACATGGGTTTTACCCAAAAGCCAATTAAATTAGCATCCTCAATTGATGTGCACTCATACATCCATGTATTTAATAAGACTGCATCATGTATTATTTTGTATGCCTTGTATGTTTTCATAAGTATGCTTAGCTAATGCGGCGGTATGTAATCTTGAGTAGAATTCACACTGAGTTGGCCACTTATCCATCAAATATATAACCGTACGGGTAGTATAGGTGGCTTAATTGATTTTCAGGTTCAGACTGATGAGAAGCAGAGTACCACTGTTGAAGATGCATGATTGTATTGTCAAGAGTTGCTACGTGGTTTTACAGTTCCAGATTTGTTATATTTTTTTTGTTTACATGTAACATCATTTCGCTTTGTAATTGTAAGTTTGGGACATTTATTTGTATAAGTCATTATGGGCAACCTCTTGTATACTCCAAATGTGAATATAAATTTTCCTTTATGCTATTTTGTCCATTCTACGCTAAATCTACTTACTCTGAATGAAAGAAAATTATATATATGTGTAATTTTGGCTCTCTATAGATTACCACTCGGGTTTTTGTTAAAAAAGTTATATGCTCGGGTCCTGAAAATATGGGGCATTACAATTGCGTTTCGATTACCCCAA
Source organism: Magnolia officinalis (assembly GCA_021015155.1). Classification (NCBI taxonomy): domain Eukaryota; kingdom Viridiplantae; phylum Streptophyta; class Magnoliopsida; order Magnoliales; family Magnoliaceae; genus Magnolia; species Magnolia officinalis. The sequence continues at coordinate 36,417,438 of JAJHSJ010000014.1, read as the reverse complement.
CCCGTTATCGTGAGCGAAAACGACGCTTCATTTCCCCAGGTTTTACTCTTTGAGTCCGAGCTCTGACTAAGAGAGTAGGGGGTTTCTGTTATGGGAAAATGTGAGCAGACCTAGCAAACCGAGCCAGGAAGAGCCGATGTCCGAAGACCCACGACCTCGGACCAGCTGAGCCAAGCTCTCGTCTGGATCTCTCATCCGAAGACCTACGACCTCGGATCGACCGAGTCATCCTCGATCCAGAGGCCGAGAACTAAGCCCAGAACAGGAATGCCCAACGGACTCTGACCCCCGTACTCTGACTAATGGGGTCTGATCCTAAACTCAGATAGATTAAATCTGAGACTAGATAAGGTCAGTCCGATCACGAGCTCTAGGAACCAAGTTATGGGATTAACCCAAGTGTGGACGTGGCCGAAGATTACGCCCGCGGATATGCCCCATTAAGGCATACGAGAGAATGATCCAGTGCACGATCCAAAGCTAATGGCGGACATCTCCGCACGCGCAACATCCACGTAATTGAGTAAATTGTGTTGAAATTGACTGTCATGATCCCTTTGTCTCACAGGTATAAATACTAGAGAAACCCATTGCAACAGGTATGGAATATCTCGCACCCTCTCTCTACACTACACAACTTAGACCCAGATTCTTCGTTTGACTTAAACATCAGAGGCTCCCCTATTTAAGCCAGGGCCTTATTTGCTCACCTTTCTATGCAGGATTAGAGTCCGTTCTGAGTTCTCAGCATTGAGTGGAGGGTGGTCCAGATTTTGACCTCAACATTACTCAAAGATTATATTAGTGGATATATGGTGATGATGTTTTGTAACTTGGGTATACTTGTGGTTATGCTGCTTTGATAATAATAAAAAAAATTCACCCTGAAAATCCTCCTTGTATATCCTAGGATCCGAACCCGGTGCATGAGAGCTGGGAGCCGAGAACGGGGTACTACAGAGGCTGTCAGCACCAGATTTAGTGACCAAAAATTTTATGAGTCCGGTTCCCGAGTTTGGGGTGTGACATGGGGTCCCCACGGTTAATCGAAGCGTCCGATTGCCTCTCGGTTGTGACAAAGCATAGATTGCATAGTGGGGCACCTTCCCCTGGCATGGAAAAGTCAGTGGGCCCCCAGAAAGATCCTACAAATTAAATACAGCCTCTTGCAAGGCAAGTTTAATGGAAAAAGGGCACCGAGGCTATTTGCGCACATTCTTGGTACTATAAATAGCCCCATTTCCAACTCTCTCACTCCTATAAGAAATTTCAGTAGCAACAAAGGGGAGAGAGAAGAGAAGAGGGGAGAGGAGGTGTAGGAGAGGGTTGATTGGAGAATTCGCTCACCACTGCTAGCCCACAACGTAGCCGCGACCGCACCCCACCACTGGAATTTCCCCAACGATGAGTAGAGGTAACTATTGAAGCTTTCCTTGAGATTTGGGCCTTGAGGGCTGATTGCATGTGCCCTTACCAAGTAACAGAGCTGGTGCAGGGCACTGGTGAATGGACCTACGGAACCCTAGCCCTAGGAGCGAGACTGAATTCAACCTACCAAGCCAAGGTGCGGACCATTACCCATAGGTTACAGTTTATCAAACCCCATGTCATGATTAATGGTTTATGTCAGGAATGGATGAATGCATGCTAACATGTGTATACTCGTATGACCCATTTACTTTCCATGAATTACTATGCATGTACGATGAAGCCTGTATGCTCGATTTGTTGCTAGAATAAGTTGAACTTGCTAATCTATTGCTCATGCTCCCAATTACTCACCTACCTATGCACTCACATTGCCTCACCTCACATGAATTGTTGTGCTAGTTGTAACGCGGCCTGCATGTTCGATAAAATCCCCAATAGAGTAGTGTTTCCAGAAGTTTTGGTTGTATCCTCCCCTATGGCTGCGTAGTTAATCTATTAGTGTTATTGATTGACTGGGGCTACTTGGGTAGTCGGGTTGGCCGAAAAATCGTAGACCAATGAGGGTGGCCTAATCAGATCGGCCGCCCGAGATTAGTCCGATTGACCCGGGGCGAGTGCAGACAACCAACAATAGTCAGACTACACAGGATGCGTGCACCCAATGCTGGTTTCGCCTGAGTCAACCGAACTAGTCTAATCTCCGACCAACCATGCGTGTCCACCATGTACAATCACACCTACTTGAATCTGAAGCACCCCATACCTTAGAGAGGCCCACTAATAACCATTGGTGACACGATCCCCAAGTCTCGAGAGCTGGGCATGGTGGTATGTGACACCGTGTCCATGTTGTCGGCCTACGCTAGGGTGAAGAGTCTCCCCGTAGTGACTGCCAGCAATCTCTTTTACAATATTGCCTATCGTACGAGTTCAAATTGGAGTGATGAACCAAGGTAGATATGAATCGCAGGCTCAAAGTTGCTATAACCGCCCTGGGCTTAGCAGTTTGGATGAGGCCATTGACTAAATGGAGGTTTTCCATCTTCCCCATTTTTTTTTTGGATAAAGGTACTTAATTAATTCACAAGGCTAACACGAACATTCATCGCATCCCACTAGTTTAGACTGTGACAACTTGGGCATTGTGGTCGCGTGTTGAGGGAGCGTTGGCATTAACGAATGTGGCATCGAAGTCGCGTATGAGGGATTGTTGGATTGTGAGGGCATGCATCATCTCATGACAACATGCAAGTGCATTAATAAGAACATTTAGGAACTAGAAGTTTAAGTTCCTTTATCATTACTTTTGTTAGTGGAGTTGATAACACGCGTAACTTAGAGTTAATGCAACCACTGAGTTGATCACTCACTCCCACCCTGGGATGATATTTTAAAACACCAACCAGACACTGTTGTAGATGCATGTACCATGGAGTGATGCATTAGAAGGAGCGTATATGGACTTGGAGGAAGAGTTTTCATACTTTCAAGAGTCGGACGAGATGATGTAACTGACCCGCTACTTGATTAGACGAGTCGAGTATTTTGTTTAATTAGGCATCATGTCAACACTTTTGTATTATCATCGACTTTTATATATTGGGCCCCAGTTGTGGACCCATACCTTGGATGGATATGGCTAGTTTGTTTGTGTTATTTGGGTTATTTTGACTATTTATTTCAGAGTATATCACACCATCTGGCTTGGTCCTACACTGATTGTGATACCTGACTAAACGCACTGAATACTTACGCTTTCATAAAAGCATAAGTGACTCACAGAATCTCATGAGTCGAGTACTGCTCAACCCCTGAAATTCAGGGAGTTACAGGTTGGTATCAGAGCATAAGTCTATGATCAAACTAGACTATGGGCTGGGGACTAACCATAATGAATACGCCAACATAGATAGTGTTTCGAAACCTAGTGATGAGGGACCCTAGGACAAATCTCCCGAAGACGCACTTAGATGAAATTGCAACTTAGAAATCATTAACGTTAGGCTATTAAACTGCTCTCGGTGGGGAGCGATTTGATCACCTTGTGTGATGGGCCACTATAGCCCTTGGGAAAGTATGTGATGGGGTTAATCAAGGGAAACTGGGAATCATGACTGAATTGACAAAGGGAAGATCGAGAAATTGAGGGCTGAGAGGAATCCCAAGGGTGGGACCATGAGAATGCAGACTTACTCAGTTGCATCGAGCACCCCATAGAGGTAATTTGGTCTAGACTTGTTTGGTCGCACCGAGTGATGTATAGAGAGACTCAGTTGCACTAAGTAGACCTTGAGCAACCAAGCACCCCTTAGAGGTAATTTGGTCCAAACCTGCTCGATCTCACCAAGTAATGTCCAGAGAGACTTGATTGTACTGAGCAAACCTCGAGCAACCAAGCAGGGTCTTTCGAAATTGAGTCCAGCGCTACTCAATTGCACCGAGCACGACCGTAAGTGAGTGGGCAGGGGTGTTTTAAACCCAACCCTTTCTTCTTTTTTTTCCCCACTCTCACTCTTTTCCTTTCCTCCTCCTCCTTCCCTAAAACCCCCAAACCTCCTCTCACTCTCTTTCTCCCCAAATCTCTCTACTTCTTCTCCCTCAATCGGATTAAGAGAGCCAAACATCCCTCCTTCAAGCCATGTATAGCCCTCTCCTGGATCTCTCATGGAACTTAAACCTTAAGGACCCTATGGCAACCCTCATCTCCACCATTTCCTCCTCCCATAGTGCTAGTATTGATAGGAAAAAAGAAGGGCCCGACCAAAGATGCGGGGGCGATCCAAGGACAATGGCCAAAGAAAAAGGAGTTGTCAAGGACCTCCACATCCGGTGGAAGTGCGCCATGCACCAAAGGTGTGCCCAAGTTCTCGAGGCAGAGGTTGTGCTTCAAGGTGAATATCGACGATGACTTATTCGCTGAGAGCACTGCCCGCGACTAAATGTCAGTGCTAGGGTGGGACCTGATCATGCACCCTACCGAGCGATCCAAAAGGAAATGGTATGACATTTTTAGTCTGCCTCCGGGAGCCCTGCAGCGATCCAATGAGTTTCAAGTCGCAGTGGGTTGACATGTCCACCACGTAGACGTGGACATCATATCCCACACAATTGGGGTGAGGCGCAGTGAGCTGGTCATTACGGAAAGGGATCCTACGAGGAAGCATTATTGAGATGAGCACATGAGGTTCGTCTGTGGGGGATATGCATCTTATGAGCCGGATAATAGTTTACGCGCCTCTAAGATGCTCCCGATGTTCTAGATGTTGCATCATATCTTTACTTTCAACGTTTATCCGCGAGCGAAAAATCGAACAAAGCTCACCCCCTACATGGTGGAGGTGTTGTACCACTATGGTCGACGCAATAACCTCTGCCTTCCGTCCATCATGCTCAGCCAGACGTTGAAGCTCGTCTCCACCATGCGAGAACTGAGTTTACCATTTGGCCACCTTGCCTGTAAGATTGCTAGGCAATGCCGACTCCAGGTTGCCACATTCAGCCTCGTACCGTTCCAAACGATAAACCAGCAAACGCTGGAGTAAATGAAGCTGGCAGGGCAACAAGTGGGAGATGATCGCTCTGAAGAAGAGGAAGAAATAAAAGCAGAGGATGGGAGTGAAAGTGAAGACAAGGACTACCCGGCCCCCTCGAACATGGAGGAGAGCCTGGGCAAGCTCGATGAAGGACCGACGGAAGTCTGTAGTGGGCTGACCAAAGTCCTTATGAACTTGGCCGTGTTGAAGGAGAGCTAGACCCATTGGAACGAAAAGATGTATTGGACGATGAAGCGGGTCTTGTGCTGCGTCCAGGGGAAGGAAGTACCACCTCCTTCGCCCAACTTGGAGGGTTAATAGAGACTGCATAGGTTAGCTAAAGCGCAATCGAGTAGGAATAACGTGTGGAGGACTCTAGCTCCACCAGTGGGTGTCATACCTTTATTTCCCTTGTAATGCAAAGAAGATAAGGGAGAATAGAAAATTTTGACAGTAAAGAAACAACATGTTATTAATGAAATGGTTCCAAATTTTGCTTATTTGCGTGTTGAAATCTTTGTTACTTGAATTGAATGAATAACTGTGCATGCTCCCCAAAAAATAAAAATAAAATTTGGGTGCGATGAGTTGCATCACAAGACATGATTAAACACTACGGCTGACACTTTTCTAGGGTTAAATACATGACATGCCGCCCAAGGGAAATCAGAGCATGGTTCGACTCCCACAAGGGGGACGAATTGGTGGTCCACCTAGCGAGCAATAGGGCCCTGAATTGGGCGTAGAATTCAAGAGGACGGCCAAGCAGCCACAACTTTCACAAGGGGAGGACCACCCCAGAACGACGGACCTGGCGCGTGCTACGGACGCCACCCATGAGGTGGTCCTGGATGTGCCACCGGTTGTCGGTCCTAAAAAGGCCGAGCTATATGTCCTAGAGGGGGGGGGGGTGAATAGGATTATGCCAAATTAAAACTTTAACAGCGGAATTTAAATAAATTAAATACAGAGATAACAATAGACAATCCCACAATGTTGAATTTAAAGACAACCTCAAAAGAAAGAGTATTGAGAGGTTGATACAGATGTTGTTCTAAGGGCAACCTTACACCGTAAAAACCAAGGGTTTATGGCAGGACAACCTTACTAGAGCGGTCTGTGTATCAAAAACTTAAACTGATAAGAGGAATAAAGAAATAAATAGCAATGAAAGAAATCTAAGCTATTACAACATTCCCACACATCCACATAACGATTACAACATTCTCTACAAATGTAAAAAGGGAAATTACAACCATCCACAAAAGGAAATAAACATCCAAACCACAAGACAAGAAATTATAGTGGTTCGCTTGTGTGTATACCAATTGTTAAACAACAGCCATACAACTACTCCACTCCTAATATCCTCACACAGTGGATATTAGCGTTCACTATGAAAATAGGTTTTTCCAGGTTCACCTAAAACCCTCACAATTGTGTCTTTCAAGTGGGCTTACACAATTCAAAAACCCCACACTCTGAGTTTTCTGGATCACCTCAGACAAACCAAAATAGAGAGATTTTTCTGGCATAATCTCAATAAAACCAAAAACAGAAATTTACAATAATGTAAAATACCTGGATATTCTCTTTTTGATGCAGCCCGGAAGAACCAAGTCGGAGTAGAATTTCAACGTAGAAGTTCGATGTCCAAACTCACTTATGAAATGGTTCTAGGTTCTAAATTGATTTTAAATTAAATCAAGTTAGGCTAGCTCTATTTGATTTTGATTCCAAGAAAAGGGAAATCTCAATCCCTTCTTCAAATATGATTAGAATAAAGAATACAAAATCAAATATAGAAAAACTAAATTACGAGAATATTAAATGAGCACAATATAACTTAAAAAGATGACTAACTTATCTCTCAGAGTGATGAATTGAATTAGCTTGAATTGAATGAAATACTCTAAAATCCGTCCTTTATTTATAGGTGAAGAAATCACGTTCACGACTGGTCGTAAAACCAACAGATTTTTGAAATTTTGAGCGCGATAGGATAAAGTCATTCCACGACTGGTCGTAGGACCTTCACGATCGATCGAGGGACCTCCATGACTGGTCGTGTGGAGCCTGATTTAGTTGTTGGACTTTGAGTCATGGCTGCAGGACTGCTCGAGCATAAGTCGAGCATTATTCACACGACTGGTCGAGCAGTCTCTAGGACTGGTCACGGCTTAACAAAAAATTCCAAAATTTTGCAACAACCTTAAGACTGGTCATGGAATTTCTTGGACTGGTCGAGCCAGTGCTAGGACTAGTCAAACATAGTCCAGGACTAGTCGAGAAATAGTCTATTCACTTATAAAATGAGTTAATTGAATTATGTATTTGAAATGACCTACCCTAAAGTCAATCTAGGGTCATTTATACCTTATTAGTGAAGTATGAACATTGAAACTTCTTTTCCTTCAGTTGATAGTTGATCTTTGAAGTTCACGAAGCTTGAGATCTTGTCATAGTATGAAGCTTGAACTTGAGACTCTTGAAGCTTGAAATTGACTAACGTTGAAGCTTGAACTGGAGTATCAAAATCTAGAGACGTTGTCTTGACTTGTATGAAGCTTTGAAAATCTTGAACTCTTGAAACTTGAAAGCTTGAATTCACAATTGATGATGTACATAAACATGAACAAGTAATCTTGCCTTTGAAGATTTTGAACTAAGGATCCTTATCCTTGAGAGATGCACAGACTTCATTATGTAGATGAGCTACACAAGACACAGATTCCAAGAGAGGTTTTGGCACTACAAAATTTGACAATATAGGAGCTAGAAACCATAGCACTGACAATCTCCCCCTTTGTCAAATTTGTGACAAAACACACTTCACAATAACATAAGCATTATACGCACAAAGACTCATGCACCAGTTATAAAAAATGCATCAATTCCAATACTCCCCCTTACTTAACTCCCCTTCACAAAATAGAATCATTCACAATCAATTCATCCACAATCCACATGCAATATATCACAAGCATTGACAAAATTCTCCCCCTTTTTGTCACAATATGACAAATGAAGGAATCAAGAAATAAAAGTGGAAGTAGATAAAGAAAGGAGAATAAGAAAAGTAGTGAGGAATAAATGATCAACAAAGTTAAAATATCAAACCATATGCAAGACATGTTCAAAGAAAAATAACCAAGTTTAATCAAGTACAACTAAGTTAAGCCAAGTTCAGCCAAGTACTACCTTAAAAGACAAAATAAATCCATGTATCATTAAAGTTATTACAAACTAAGATTAGAAAATACTAATCAGATCCTGAAGAGGGAGCAGGAATAGATGGATTAATTTGATGTAAACCCTTATTAATGCACCTCATATATTTACGCATATAAGCAAATTGAGAATTTTGGGTTACACAAATCTGAGCCACATGTTCCTCAAGAGTATACAACCTCTCAGCAAAATCAGAAGGTTGATAGTCAGGATTACCCTCAGAATCTGATTCAATCTTATCAAAGATATCGTCCATGTTAATGTCATCTGGAGGTAAATCACCTTCTTCTTCATTCACTGCTTCAGTTCCACCAACACCCACATTGACTTGGCCATCAACCAACATCAAATTCATTTTGTTTATATTTGAGTTGTTGAAGGTTAGGTGTTGAATGGGAGCTTCTCCAACAGGCATAGCTACTAACATATGTGTGGCCAACACAGTCATAAGATATGTGAAAGGAATGTCACTATGTCCTGGATGTTGACGAAATTGAATGATACAATAACAGATTAAAGAAGGAAGGTATACCCTGGTTCCAGAAACAATGGAATAAAGAATACGAACCATGAAAGTGGTAAGTTCGGTTTTGTTACCAGAACAGGGATAAACATTTGAAATAAAGATCTTGTGAAGGACTCTGTATCTGGGTAACAAGTACTTTGAAACAAGCGCATTTCCAAAAGGATTCTATTGCGCATCTATATTGTACAATACTCTAGTACGTATTCATTTTTCTAATTCAGATGGTTTATCAACTAGAGTGCTAATAGGAATACCTTCATCATTGACAAGTATGTCCATTAGGCCAGAGATCAGATGTCGGTCTACTTCAAATGGACCTTCTCTAGTTGCAATAATAAACGTTAAATTTTCATCTGAAAAATTAGAAATACAAGCAAACATAACTTGCGCAATTGACCGGTATGTCGGCCCACCCCAATGTAGAATGTTATCCCATCCTACAGATTGGAAAAGAGGAAGGGGTTCAAACGAAACTAAATGTTCAACATGAATCGGTCGTTCAACTATAACATTGCGCAACCTTATATCCCGCACATAGGAGGATCATTTTCGAGTGACCGAAGGTGGCGCCTTGTTATAGGTGTCGATCTAGAAGTTGAAGGACCACGTGAACTTTTCTTTTTGCCTTTACTATCCATTTGTAACTTGGAAATCAAGGAAACAAGTGATTGCAAAAGAAATAGAGTGGGTTTTCTCTAGATCAGATTTTGGAGAAGAAAACCCCCAAAACCTCAAAGAAACAAGAAATAAATCACTCCAAGGATGAAAAAGAAGCGATATGAACTTGAATCTATAAGGAAAATGGAAATAATGGACTAACCTTGAAGAACTAGGGAGATGGGTTCGACCGGTTAAGCTAGGACCCGTTGGAGAAGAAACCCAAATGAAGAAAAAGGGGTTTTTCCCCCAAATTAAAGCACCAAACGCGCTATATGACTAGTCGAGTACATGCTCGACCGGTCGTGCCACGATTTTCTCCCTTCATCACTTTTGGTGTCAAACTTACCCAGATTTTCTCGGTCACGTAAAATATAGCACTTACTGCAAAAAACTCGAAAGTATTTGATAGTAAGCTTCTTATCAAACCACATATCGTAAGCCGTTTTACAATTTGATTTTCTAGTATAGACGTGGTTAATTATATAACACGCAATATTTAAGGCTTCGGCCTAAAGATTTTTAGGGAGCTTCATACTGTATAACATTACATTTGTCATTTCTTGAAGCACTCTATTTTTTCTTTCTACTATACCATTTTGTTGTGGTGTTTTGGGCGCAGAGAATTCATGTGATATTCCCTGATCACTGCAAAACTTCTTAAAAAAACTATTCTCAAATTCTGATCCATGATCACTACGGATCTTACAGACTTGAGTCTCTTTTTCAGTTTGGATACGTCTAAGTACCCTTTTAACTTCATCGAGAGTATCTGATTTGTCACTTAAGAAGACTACCCAAGTATATCTGGTAAAGTCATCAACAATTATCAGTATGTACTTCTTGCCACCTCGACTCTCTGTTCTAGTTGGTCCAACAAGATCCATATGGAGGAGTTCGAGCGGTTTAGATGTGGCATTGGAGTCCACCTTTTTGTAAGAGCTCCTAGTTTGCTTACTAATCTGGCATTCGCCACATATTTTATCTATTTTCTATATTTTGGGTAAGCCTCTTACTAACTCTCTTTTGCTCAATCTATATAAGTTGCGGTAGTGTACATGTCCAAGGGGTTTATGCCATAACTCGGTCTCATCGGTATGGTCCATGTAACACGATAGATTAGATGAGCTAGAAGCACTTACAATATAGCAGTTTTCAGAAGTTCTGTAACCAGTTAATATTACAGAACCACTTTTATTTAAAATTTTGCACCCTATGTTAGTGAAATTTACACTGTGATTTTTATCGCATATTTGAGAAATGCTTAATAAGTTGTGTTTTAAGCCTTCTACATATAAAACATTCTCAAATAAAGGGAGTTTAAAAAGTTGAACCGTACCTTGGCCAATAATCCTTCAGTTGTTGCCATCACCAAATGTGGCTGAACCATTAGTCATGTCTTTAAGATTGGTGAACAGACCTTTTTCACCAGACATGTGCCTAGAGCATCCACTGTCTAGGTACCACTTTGAATAACTTGACGCTTTGAAAGCCGTGTGGGCAACTAAGCAAGTAACCTTAGGAACTCATTTCATTACAGTCTTGGGTTTAGGAGAATAGTTGGTCTTCTTATGTTTGTAGTTGATGTAAGACCGACCCATTGAGTTAGATTTTAAGAGCTCCTTAAGTAAATCAACAATTTTCTCAACTAAAGGATTATGATTCTGATTTTTATAGTTGATATAGTTGCTTTTAGGTTTTAAACATTGAAAATTTTTAGCATTTTTAGGATAATTTTGATTTAGACTTTTCCCTTTTTAAGTTTGAAAACTCTCCTTTTACAAACTCAGGAGGAGTATTCGTTTGGGAGGAATACTTTTGTTGTAGCCCAGTCCAGATCGATCGCCACATTTTCTAGATCCGGATAAAAGTTTTTCTAACGTAGGATCTCCTTAGGCATACCTCCATGTGTCCTTTAAACTCAAAAGTGAAGAGACTTCAAGTTTTAGTTTTTCATTTTCAAATTTTAGATTTTCAATAAGAGAAGTTTTGAAATCTAAATCACATTTAGTTTTTTCAAAACAATCTGAAATGCGGGATTTTTCTAAAACAAGAGTATCATAATTTTCTTTAAGTTTCGAAAACTTTTCTTTTTGAAGTTTTAGTTTTACCACAATTTTACAACTTTCCTTATATAAGGCATTGTAAGCATCTTGAAGATCTTCTTCATTTTCATGATCACTATTCAGATCTTCTTCATTAGTGGAATCATCATTATCTGGAAAAGCGAACTTGGCTAGAGTCATAAGGGCTTTGACTTCATTACCCGACTCGGTTTCAGAATCTTCTAACTCAGAAGAGGCTTCAGAGCAGGAAGATTCATCCCAAGTAGCCAACATACCCTTCTTTTTGGGTTTGTCCTTTTTAGGACACTTGTTTGCTAAATGCCCATATTCATGGCAGTTGTAACATTGACTATCTTTTAATGATTTCCAAGTTTTAGATTTAGATCTTTTCTTATCATTAGATTTTTTAAAATCAACCCTCTTTTTACTTTTAAAAATTTTGTAAAACTTTTTAGCTAAAAGGACCAAATCATCTTCAGAATTTTCTAAATCAGAATTACTACTATTTTCTTGAGAAAAATATTTAGCAGATTTAAGGGCGATAGATTTACCTTTAGGAGCTTTAAAGTTTAACTCATAAGTCTGTAATGATCCAACTAATTCTTCTACCCTCATATTATCCGTATCACGAAGTTCCTAGATCGCAGTCATCTTTGAATTGAACCGTTCAGGTAGTGAGCGTAATATCTTTGCACAGACTTTAATTTTTGGGATTTTATCACCGAGACCCCACATAGAGTTGACAATGTCATTCAATCTAGTATAAAAGTCCAGGAAAGTTTCACTTTCCTCCATACGTATTTCCTCAAATTTTGTTGTGAGGATTTGGAGTTTAGATTTCTTGACAATTGTTGTTCCCTCGTGTGTCATTTCTAAAATATCCCAAGCTTGCTTTGCAGTATCACAGGATATAATTCTTTCAATTCATCTGGTGATAGTGCACAAGTGATTGCATTTAGTGCTTTTGCATTGGCACTACTCTCACTTTTCTGAACAGTGGTCCAAGAGAAATAAGGCGTAATTCTCATATATTTGGATCCATCGATACCAATTACTTCAGTGGTAGGAGGGGTCCAATCAGTCACTATGGCTTGCCACACGCTCTCATCCATGGATTTGAAGAAAATTCTCATCCTGGCTTTCCAATGGGCATAATTGGAGCCATCAAATAGTGGAGGCCTAGTGACTGATAGGCTATCAAAATTTGACATCTTACAAAGCTCAGAAAATTAATCCAAAAAGTAATAACAATTAAAACAAGCTATTAGGCTTTGATACCACTTGAAAAGGTCGAGCTATATGTCCTAAAGGAGGGTGAATAGGACTATGCCAAATTAAAACTTTAACAGCGGAATTTAAATAAATTAAATACAGATAGCAATAGACAATCCCACAATGCTGAATTTAAAGATAACCTCAAAAGAACGAGTACTGAGAGGTTGATACAGATGTTGTTCTAAGGACAACCTTACACCGTAGAAACCAAGGGTTTATGGTAGGACAACCTTACTAGAATGGTATGTGTATCAAAAACTTAAACTGATACAGAGGAATAAAGAAATAAATAGCAATGAAAGAAACCTAAGCTATTACAACATTCCCACACATCCACATAAGGATTACAACATTCTCCACAAATGTAAAAAGAGAAATTACAACCATCCACAAAAGGAAATAAACATCCAAACCACAAGACCAGAAATTATAGTGGTTCGCTTGTGTGTAAACCAACTGTTAAACAACAGCCACACAACTACTCCACTCCTAATATCCTCACACAGTGGATATTAGCATTCACTATGAAAATAGGTTTTTCAGGTTCACCTAAAACCCTCACAATTGTGTCTTTCAAGTGGGCTTACACAATTCAAAAATCCCACACTCTGAGTTTTCTGGATCACCTTAGACAAACTAAAATAGAGAGATTTTTCTGGCACAATCTCAATGAAACCAAAAAAGAAATTTACAATAATGTAGAATACTTGGATATTCTCTTTTTTATGCAGCCCGGAAGAACCAAGTCGGAGTAGAATTTTAACGTAGAAGTTCAATGTCCAAACTCACTTATGAAATGACTCTATGTTCTAAATTAATTTTAAATTAAATCAAGTTAGGCTAGATCTATTTGATTTTGATTCCAAGAAAAGGGCTATCTCAATCCCTTCTTCAAATATGATTGGAATAAAGAATACAAAATCAAATATAGAAATGCTAAATTAAGAGAATATTAAATGAGCACAATATAGCTTAAAAAGATGACTAACTTATCTCTTAAAGTGACGAATTGAATTAGCTTGAATTGAATGAAATACTCTAAAATTTGTCATCTATTTATAGGTGAAGAAATCACGTTCATGACTGGTCCTGAGGACACCACGACTGGTCGTAGAGCCAACAGATTTTTGAAATTTTGAGCGCGATAGGATAAAGTCGTTCCACGACTGGTCGTAGGACCTTTGTAAGACCCGTATCCTAGTCCGTACTGTTCCGAAGGCTTCCGCGATCCTTCCGGTCGAATTTCGGTAATCCTCGACCTAAAGCCAACGTTGCGCATGATCCTAAGACGAGACTTGTATGCCAAAGTCGGCTCGACCCAAAACCTATACCTTGGCGACCGCGCCGTCGCCGCGGTTCCAATGCCGCGACTCACGCACCGACCCGATACCCAGGCTAGAAGATGTCGGCTTGCGTTTAGTTCGAGAAAAAAAAATGCCGCGTGTTGCAATCCCTAGAAAATACATCACATCAATCACTTCACTTGTCAAAGTACACACATTAATCTATCCCATCCCTAAGTACAAAAGCAACCCTTAAAAGTCAACTTTATCCCTTACCCAAGTACACCCATCCATCCCTCTCTTCCATCACTCCTCTCCCATCACCCCTCTCTCCCTCTCATTTTCTCTCTCCATTTTCAAACAACACCCCATGAGAGCACCCAACGTCCATGGCTCCATGAGAGGAGCTAGTGTGGCCCACCTTTCTATCTCTCATATCCACCCTTCGAAACCAATCTCAACCGTTGAAATTCTTTACTTTGAGCTCTAAGACCTATTGGAGGAAGGAGGAGTCGATTTAGTGGTGGGTGCTTCTTTCTCTCTCTCTATCTCCTTCTCATTTTTTTGTGTGATGTGTGGCCCACTTGGATGGACCCCACCTTGATGTATGCTTTATCCAAACCGTCCAAGTCTTGTGGACCCTACCTTATGATGGTGGAAACACACAAGTATCAGATTGATTTAAATCAGGTGGGCCACATTCATGTGGGACCCACCTTGATGAAGTGTGGCCACATCCATGTGGGACCCACCTTGATGAAACACCTAGGCCGTCCATCCAGCGTCCAGGGACGCTGGACGTGCGTTCAAGTGAAGTATGAACTGACATGGGGTGCGTGTACTGACACGGGTATGTACCAACGACCTAATACAAAAAAATATATATATATATTTGGGGGTGGGCTGCTCATGCAGGCCCCACCTTGACGTATGAGCCTAATCCACGCCGTCCATCCCATTCTCCTACCCATTTTAGGCGTTGAGCCAAAAAAATGACACCAATCCGACCTTCTGGCGGGCCAGAACATAGAGAATAGTACTGTTACCGTTGAAATACCCCCTAATGTTTCTGTCCAACAAAACCCATCAAATATTAAGCTTGATAGGTCCGTCTTGAGCAGTAAAAATCAATGGGTGGGGTGAATTTTGTTGATGTGGGCCCCACCTAGGAGAAACCCCAAGAAAATAATAAATAAATAAATAAATAATGAGGCAGCAGCATTGACGACGCAGCAGCGTCTGCATGGACGCTGGGCAGGCTGGGACCCACGGTCCCAGCTGTGGACCCCACTGTGATGTATTTGAACATCAACACCGTCTGTTTTGTTGGCCCCCTTCCACATGTAGACCACCCCAAAAATCAGCTGTATGAGGAGCTCAGGTGGCCCACGTCACAAGAAACGGTGGTGTTGAACATCTACCATTAAAACTTTTGTGGATTTTAAGAAGTTTTGGATTAATATGAAATTAATTAACTAATTAATTTATTTACTCATTTTGGGTCAGTGTGTGTAATTATCAATGGATAGGATGGAAAATCATGGCAACCCCACGTGGGACCCACCTTCATCATGATGTATACACCGTCTAGATCCATCTGGACGGTGAGTCTGGGCAGTCTGCTGCCAGTGTAGATATTTATATAATATATAATATATTAATAACATTACAGTGGTGGGCCTCTACGTGTGCCGCATCATGCTGTATGGTTACATCTGCACCGTCCAGTTGCTGGACGGTGCAGCAGGCGTGATATCCTACTGCCCATTCATTTGGTGACCGGCCTCACCATGATGCATGTGCTATATTCCATCCAGGCCGTCCGTCTGTTAGGTGTCCAGCACACCTACATGCTGTGAAAACACAAACATCCGTTGATATAAAATGCTGGTGGGCCCACACGTGTGGACCCTGATGTATTGTGATACCCTCACTGTCCATTTGATGGGCGTGGACTACCGTGATGCATGTTTGTAATCAACACCGTCCGTCCAGACATGGATCTGGACGGTGGGCCATTTTCTATTTAAAATAAAATAATAATATATAAGTGTGTATATATATATTATATATATATAATAGTATATTTGGTGGGCCACACCACGTGGCCTCACCTGGTGTATATATATAAATAGTATATTTGGTGGGCCACACCACATGGCCCCACCTGATGTATATATATATATAGTATTATATTTGGTGGGCCACACCAGGTGGCCCCACTTGATGTATATGTTTGGACAGTGCTAGACCATGGTTGGACGGTACTGATTCACATGGACAATGTTTGGATAGTGTCGATTCTATGGATAATGTTTGGATGGTCCTGATTTACCTGGGCAATGTTTGAGCAGTGCTGATCATCGTTAGTGGGCCATGTGCCCCAAAGAATGATAGTGTACAGTAATACACCTGCTACACCTGCAACTAGTGAAATGATTTTTGGTGTGGTCCAAGCCCATTTGAGGCCCATTGGTGTGGCCTATCCATAAGGCCCATCATGATGTATTTTTGGCCCATTGTGG
Organism: Magnolia officinalis; assembly: GCA_021015155.1. Classification (NCBI taxonomy): domain Eukaryota; kingdom Viridiplantae; phylum Streptophyta; class Magnoliopsida; order Magnoliales; family Magnoliaceae; genus Magnolia; species Magnolia officinalis. The sequence continues at coordinate 36,400,911 of JAJHSJ010000014.1, read as the reverse complement.
TGTATTCGTGATCTATTTGGTGAGGCCCACTTGTAATGTATTTGAGGCCAATGTGTAGGGCCCACCTGTGATGTATATTAAGCCCATGTGTAAGGCCCATTGTGCTGTATTTGGAGCCCATGGGTTAAGGCCCATTGTGATGTATAAGGGCCCGTGGGTTGAGGCCCATCGTGATATATTTGAGGCCCATGGGACATGGCCCATTGTGATATATTTTCGGCCCATTTAGTAAAGCCCATTGTGATTTATTTAGGGCCCATGGTTGAGGCCCAGTACGATGTATGTATGGCCCGTTAAGTTGTGTATGAATTCCTTGTATGGGCCACTCCTTGGGAGCAATGTTCGTTAAATGACCACATTATTGGGCAATGATGGTTTAATGTCCACATTGTGACCTTCCCTCAGGCTTTGTTAGGCCCATTCTCATCATTCTCTTAGTGGGTTAACCCAAATAAGTGGGCCCCATTTACCATGAGCAGATGGCTCCGTGTTACAGGATTTGATATACCCACGGCCGAGGGCCGATCTTTATATTGTGGTTGATCGGTTGTTCATCTATGGACCCCCCTGTTTATGTGATGGTTGTCGGTATCGATTGTTGATACCGATCATTGGTCCCGAATATCGAGGCCGGTTATTGTGACCGATTACCTATCGTGGCCGATTATCGATTGACGTGGCTGATTGCCGATTCTGATTATCATGGTTGATTGCCGATTCCGATTGTCGAGGCCCAATGTGATGTATATGCGGCCCGTATTTGAGGCCCGTTGTGATGTGTATTCAACCCGTGTTTAAGGCCCAATGTGGTGAATATGAGGCCCATTGTGATGCATTTGAGGGCTAGGCGATGGAACCCACTGTGATGTATTTGTGGCCTATGGGCAAGGCCCATTGGGATATGCATTAGGCCCATGATGCATGGCCCATTTGATATATTTGAGACCCATGTGTGGGGCCGACATGTCATGTATTTGAGGCCCATGAGCAGGGCCCACCTATTGTGTATAGGTGGCCTGTAAGTAAGGACCACTATGTTGAATATTAGGCCTTTATGTGAGGCCGTGGGCCCATTGCATGTTAGGCTCTATGTGGGCCATTCCTTAGGGGCAATGTTGGTTAAATGTCCACATTATCGATGCCAATTTTCGGTGCCGGTTATTAATACCGATTATGAGTAGGTGATGACATAGCATCATGATACATGCCCATACGCATCATCTGCATGTTTGTTATGAGTTGTGGTTGATCATTGCATATGTCATTGAGCGTGTTGTTATGAGACTCCCTGATAGGGGCGAAGGTCATCTCACATGAGTGCATGGTATGCGCAGGATTGATGCATGCCTGGATTGTATGATTCATGCATCTTGCATTATGATTATTGTACGCCCTAGCGACATCAGGGTCGTAGCCTCCACAGGCATATCGTGGATGGCCAGACGGGACACCGAAAATATTTGGTTCTAGCATACGGGCACCATAGATGTCCCTGGGTGAAAATTCCTAAACCTCCGTGGCCAGGAGATGACTCCAACGTCGAGACCGAGTGGATATATGAGCGCATGAGGGCCGAATACCAGGAGGCCGCGTCTCCCACTGTGTCGTGGTCGGTTGGAAAGGAGTGGTGGCCTTACTCGCCCGAGAGTAGGGGGCATTACTAGGCTGAGTTTGACCAGCTCGGAAATGGGTTCGCTATCGACGTGCCGGATAGGTATTGGCTGACTATTGGCCAGGCGGATAGTGAGGTTTCTTACGCTCACTTGGACTGTGCTGCTTGGAGAGAGACAGTGTCATTTGGAGTGTACTAAACCCCGGTGATGATCCCAGAGATGAACTGTACTAATATGTGGACTTATTGAGTAGGAGTTGCATGCTCATTCATTCATTCATTCGCTATCCACTCGGGCTGGTAGTGCGCAACTAATTGTTGTGTGCCTTCGTTATGGCAAGGATTTCGGTTGGGGCGCGCGACTAACCTGAGATCAGGAGTTTACCACACGGAGTCTGACTATCCAAATTTAGGTATGGGACTGGTTTGGATAGAAGGCCCTTGTGATGGACCCCATAGCCTACGATACTACGTACTATCATCCTGACTTCACACTTCAGCATGGTCATTCCATTCGCACCGCATAGTGCATTACATCTACTGCATATGGCATTCTGGGTTACTATATTTATGCATTTATATGGTCTAGATACGACTGACGGTATTCATGCACTCATCAGGAATTGCGTACTGCATCGCATCCTTCACATCTGATGTTTGGCTCTTTATGACTCCTCATTTGCATCGATGTTATATAATGCGTATTCTGATATTGATTGACTCATGGACTTATCTGTATTTTTGCTTACTCTGTTATCGTATGATTTATGACCTTGTTAATAATGTTGTTTACTCGGATAATTCATGCTATTGTTAGTATTTCCGCTTATTCTGATTACTCTGATATTGCTTACTTGGCACTTACCTTGTGCACACACTTACACCACCCTCTAAGCTTTCTATAAGCTTATGCACGATAGATGCGTGCAGGTGATGTTAGGTTGCAGCAATGTCGAGCTCGGAAGTGCAGCGGTCCTCTGGAGCTTGATTTTCGGTTTATGTATTTCTCTTTCAGCATTGTGCTCAAATGATTATATTAGTGGATATGTGATGTTGCTGTTGCCTTTGTGAATTGGGTAATCTTGTGGTTATGCTTATTTTGAGTTAAATGTACATTGGAAAAAAAAAACCCTCCTTGTAGGATCCCAGGATCGGAATCTGACGTATGGACGCCAGGAGCCGAGAATGGGGTACTACGGAGGCTGTCAGCATCAGATTCGGTGATAGGGATTTTAGTGAATCCGATTTCTGGATTTGGGGCGTGACAACCTTCACGACTGATCGAGGGACCTCCACGACTGGTCGTGACCTGTCCACGACTGGTCGTGTGAAGCCTAATTTAGTCGTTAGATTTTGAGTCGTGGCTGCATGACTGGTCGAGCACGAGTCGAGCACTGTTCACACAACCGGTCGAGCACTCTCCAGGATTGGTCGTGGCTTAACAAAAAATTCTGAAATTTTGCAACAACCTTAGGACTGGTCATGAAATTTCTTAGACTGGTCGAGCCAGTGCTAGGACTAGTCGAACATAGTCCAGGACTAGTCGAGAAAAAATCTATTCACTTATAAAATGAGTTAATTGAATTATGTATTCAAAACGACCTACCCTAAAGTCAATCTAAGGTCATTTATACCTTGTTAGGAAAGTATGAACATTGAAACTTCTTTTCCTTCGGTTGATAGTTAATCTTTGAAGTTCACGAAGCTTGAGATCTTGTTATAGTATGAAGCTTGAACTTGAGACTCTTGAAGCTTGAAATTGACTAACATTGAAGCTTAAACTGGAGTATCAAAATCTAGAGACGTTGTCTTGACTTGTACGAAGCTTCAAAAATCTTTAACTCTTGAAACTTGAAAGCTTGAATTCACAATTGATGTTGTACATAAACATGAACAAGTAATCTTGCCTTTGAAGATTTTGAACTAAGGACCCTTGTCCTTGAGAGTTGCACAGACTTCATTATGTAAATGAGCTACACAAGACACAGATTCCAAGAGAGGTTTTGTCACTACAAAATTTGACAATATAGGAGCTAAAAACCATAGCACTTACAGGCCCAGACCATGCTGTACCCTTCACCCCGCCTACGCCTCATGCGGCTCCGACCATAAATATGATGGGGCAAAAGATGCTCTAATGCAATAACAGTAACATAAAAAACATCAGCAACAACAAAGTCTGGCCGCACTTGTGGGAACCATCGCCCAAAATATGGATACGGCCCCACCAGCACAGCCCACGCAAGCCCCCGTAGCGCAAGCAATGAGTAGTTTATTCGAGCACGTTCAAAGGCTCTGACCTCCCAACTTTGCCGACACCCACCGACCCGAAGACGTCGAGTACTGGTTAAATCGGGTATAAAAAATGACCATACCACTTCACTACTCTGAGGCAGAGCAAGTTGAGCTTGTTACATACGGGTTTGAGAAGGAATCGGACATGTGGTGGGATGGTGTGCTAAGGTTTGTCTCGGCTAGGTTCATATGGACGTGGGACGATTTCGAAAAACACTTCTTCAATAAGTACTATCCGCTCACCTACCGCAACAAGAAGGAGGGCGAGTTCCTCCACCTACAATAAGGAGGGATGTTAGTGGCAGAGTACGAGAACCGCATCACAGAGCTATCAAGGTATGAGCCTCGGATAGTAGCGGACAAACAGACAAAGATGCAACTTTTTTCTGAGGGGCTATGGGTAGGCATCTGCATGAAGATATGTTGCACCAACATCCGCACTTACGCCGACCTAGTGGAGATGTCCTTGTGGTCTGAGTAGGATGGGGAGCGGGTTTCACGAGCTCACCTGCAATTGGGCCCAAGACCTAAAACTGAGGCGTAACCCTCGCCACTCTCAGGCAAAAGGCCTTAGATGGACTCGCCCCCGAGACTCATGGCTCCACCAACTTCCTAAGTAAGGCCTGACCACATATGCACATACTGCAAGGTGGGCTATACTGCCCTTTTCTGTTTCACCAAGATGAGTGATAACAGCTATATGCCCCCAAAACAGATGTACCGCCAACCCTAGTAAGCAATTCTGGCCCCTCTTCTACGAGTAATGGGAACTACGCAACAATTCAATCGCCCTCCTATACACCAAAACAGGCCGTCTCAATTACCCATGATTGTGTCGCCAAGCCATGCGCAACAAGCACAGGTGCATGCAATGACAACAGAAGGCACCAATGCCGCCATCGCAGTGCCATCAACGTTCGAGGTTATGGGCCACATTCAAGGCATGCTTATATTCCTCTTAGTGGACACTGGGTCCATTACTTCCTTAATATCATGTGCAATAATCAAGCGTCTAAAGTTGAACAACACCCTTATGTCGGGGATGAGGATTATCGCAGCTGCAGGGACCTTCTCAGATGCCACCGAACTCTGCAGTAATTACCCCATAGATCTGGGAAGTAGGGAGGTGCATATCGACTTGATCGTGTCAAGAATCTTCCATTATGATGTCATCCTCAGCATGGATTGGTTGACCACAATGAAGGCGTAAATCGATTATGAGGCACGGTTGGTGTCAGTCCACGAGATCGAGGGCGCCTACTTCACGTTCCTAATCCAAGTAAGCCATCCACACCGAGTTCGTTGCTATGCTTCCCTACTAGATGGGTACGATGCTCCCTCATTAATGAACATGCATGTGGTCTAAGAATTCGCAAACGTGTTCAGAGCAATACTCGGACTCCCCCCTCAGCGTGAGATCGATTTCACTATTGACCTCACGCTAGGCACGATGCCCAATCTCTCTTCCAACATATCGCATGCCTCCATGTGAAATGGAGTTAAGGGCTCAAATCGACAATTTGTTAGAGTCCGACTTCATTCAGTCAAGTGTCTCACCGTGGGAAGCTCCGGTATTGTTCGTGAAAAAGGACAGGTCGATGTGGCTATGCATTGATTTTTGTAAGCTAAACCACATCATGGTTAAGAACAAGTACATTTACCTAGGATAGATGACCTGTTTGATAAGCTAAAAGGGGCCAAATATTTCTCAAAGATAGAATTACAGTCTGGGTATAACCAGTTACGGGTCAAGAAAGAAGACGTACAAAAGAAAACTTTTAAAACTAGCTTCGGACATTATGAATTCCTAGTCATGTCATTTGGGCTCACGAACATGCCAGCAATATTCATGGACCTTATGAACAGAATCTTTAGGCCTTACCTATATAGATTCATTATTGTATTCAACGATGACATCCTAGTGTACTCAAAGAGTCGAGAAGACCACGAAAAACACCGCAGATAGTCTTCCATACACTCAGGCAAAACCAACTGTTTGCGCAATTTCAAAAGTGAGACTTTTGAAAAAGAAGTGAGGAGCTTAATTACAGAAGTGAGGAGATTCCTTAGACTCATGGGCTATTGCCGCAGGTTCATCAATGACTTCTCAAAAAATAGCCCATCCATTATACCAACTCACTCGGAAGGATATCAAGTTTTCCTAGAATGAGAAGGCGGAGGTGGCTTTTCAAGAGCTGAAGGACAAATTGACGTCCGTACCGGTATTCGTGTTGCCCGAGCAAAGGGTTAAGTATACTATCTACACTGACACTTCTCGAGTTGGTTTGGGATGCGTGCTCATGCATAGGGATAGAGCGATCACCTATGCTTCTTGATAACTGAGAAAACACAAAGAAAATGTAATGCCCCGTACTTTTAGTACTCGGGCATTACCATTGGGATCCAATTTGATTTATACGTGCGTTCCCTTACACGTTACCTTGCATCGACTCTTGATTTGCCATCTCAATCATCGAATTTGACCTAATTTGTATAACAAGCCATTCATCTGTTTAATTTCTAATACAACCAATCACAACTTTAGGGATATCCATTTCAGGATCTTAGTCGCCTTAGTACACCCATGCAACCATTCATCATCAAGTGCGAGATCAAAATCTAAAGATCCACCATTTATCGAGTCCACGATGAGATGGTTTAGTACTAAATTTGATGACCTAGCCACCACGTTGCAAAAACCATCGTTAGGACCTACTCACATTAGCTTAGGAACAGTTAGAAACATCAGTGAGCAGATCAGGAAGTCATCCAACCATTAATTGTTGATAATTATCAAATGGAACTCACAAACAAGTTGTATGGCCCACTTGATAGTCAGGATACTGTGAGAATTGGACACACGACTCTTAGATGTTGATCTATCATAAGGGTGGCTCTGTCTAGAAATGGGCCCACTAAGATAAAAATAATAATAATAATATCAACAATAATAGTAATAATAAAGTATAACAAAGAAATAATGAAATTTGTATTAAGACTATTACTTGGTTACTAACTTTCTATGAAAGTCTTACAACCAGGACTCTTTTAACCGTTAGTCTTCAGATTCAGAACGAACCGACCACCGATTCAACGGAAATCCTCAGTTAGAGCTTCATAGTCAAGATTATGGCCCACCTTAGCTTTAGATCAGCCTCATTCTCGAGCTCGTGGCCTTATATGGGTCAAAGAATCGACTGGTCGGAGTGGATTCATTACAAACGTCGTGGCGGCCCCACTTAGCGGCACGCATGTGCACAGCTGGTATACACTCAAGGTGCACCAGACCGTTTGCACGGTCAGACGGGCTCTGACTCGTGCCTAGCCAAAAGAGGCAAAGGGGCCTCTCCTACCTTCCCGCCTGCGGGCGTTTTTGAAAAAAAAAAAAAACGGAGGCCGACCGTTTGTTGCAAACATGGCCCACCATCGTGCCCACGTGCACGATCTGAACTGTCCATAAGCTTCAGAAGGTGGAACTGACCAAAACCCAACTGTTATGATGAATTTTTCGGTGCGTATGGGCACACAATCCTCGACGCAAGGAGGCTATACAAACACATCATTCCGAAAATGGAATCTGTTTTGCTCCCAAGCTGGCGATCCGTGTAACGTCCTATTCTTGCATCTCCACCGTTCAAACTGGAGAAATACTAGCCGTCCATTCGTAGCTGCATGGTATGGGGTTTTCTCAAAACCGGAGAGTGAAACCAGCGGCTGATTCCCTCTGTACTACCAGTTTTGGGGAGCAGGTTCGAACGGATCATATCCCTCTGTACTACCAGTTTTGGGGCTCAATCCAACGGTCTGAGGATGGCTAGGGTTCGTCATAAGAAGAGATGGGATCGAGCAGCAGTCCCCATTCACAGCTGGTGCACTCGAAAACCCACCGCTAGCTCCCAACGTCGAACCCGCCGGACCATTCTCCCCCAAAACTCAGGGAAGCTTGTCGGCAAGGTTTTTAGAGTCCATACGGACCTTCTGAAAGGAGACGATCGGAGGTGGAAGCGTTCGTTTGAGATCTGCCATTAATGGCAACTTCTTCTTCCTCGTTGGAGCCGCAGCACGTCGAGTTGAGGTGAGTCCGGACGTGTCGGACGAGCTCGTCTGAGTCCCGTGGGGCTGCTGGCCTTCAAAAGAGATGAGGGAAAGTATGAGAGTAGAAGGTAGAAAAGAAAAGAGAAGAGAAAAGAGGAGAAGGAAGAAATAGGAAGAAAAAGAAAAATGAGAGAGAGGGAGAGGAATGCTGTTGCACCAGGTGCTGACCTGCTGTGTCATGGCCTGAGCCGGGCTGCTCAGTGCAAGCAGGGCCCTCTGCTAGAAGCAGGAAGAAGGAAGAGGACGAGAGAGTGGGCGTCGTGCCACACCAAGCTGCTGCACGAGGTGGCCCAGCGATCAGGTAGATCTCGGTGAGCCGCACCACACTAATCATCAGTGGGCCTGTGTGGTTCCAGACGTCAAGGGGCCACATCCCAGCCAGCCCTGTGGGCCGCACCACACATACCACAGTAGGCCTCACCAAGTGCACGCCTGGTGGGCCTCATCTTTTAAAAAAAATCTGTGGGCTGCACGCCCTGCACAAATGCAGTTGGCCCCAGACGTTTTGAAACAAACCAGCTGGCCAAAAGAAGCCCAGCTTGAGTCAGCAGCTGTTGGGCCACACAGCTAGGCCTAACCCAAAATTTGGGTAGCCAACGTTCCTATAGCTCTTTGGGCCCCACTGTGGTGATGGAGGAAGCCAAACAAGTTCCACTCTCGGGCGCTGGGCCAGGACGAGCCCAGCCCAGCTGCCGTTGTGGGGCTATGTAAAGGTATCTGTTGGCTGGGCCAGAATCAGTCCAGCCCAGCCCAGTTTCTAGCCCTGACTATCTAACTATGGCTGGGCCAAACCAGGCCTAGTTCGAGCCTTGGTATTTTGCAATTTCAGGCCCAGTCTAGGCCATCTTGATGGATCAAGATTGATGGGCCTGATTTCCCTAATGCAGACCCTTATTACACTATTGCTAGTAAGGATTCTATTATTACTACTTGTATTATTTAAAAGATTATTAGACATTATTATAAGGATGTTCGATAATTTTGATACATTTAGATATGAACTTGTGAGTCATCATAATTAGTATTGATTGATTAATACCATTACTAAGAATATTAGATATGAATAGCCATTAATAAATTATCTATATTAATGTTAGTTATGTTAGGCAAAAATAAAATGAAATAAAATAATATCATTATTAAATACTAGTGTATTGCCTTGTCATTCTTAAGTATTATCGTAATAGTAGATCCTAGTATTTATTTACTATCATTAGTATTACTATGATGGTTGCAATCATATAGCATGATTAACTACTAGAAGGTTATCCATGCCTATATTAGCTATTATAAATAAATAAGAAATTTTACGGTTATTAAATATTTAGTATTTTATTTATCATGCTTAAATATTGTCATTAATAGTAGATTTTACAATTACATATTATCATAATGATTGGCATTGCTGCATAGCTAACACTAATTGTAACATTGATGTTAATAAATATTTTATAACTATTAAATTAACATTAAAAATTAATTACGCACCACTAGGGTTCAAGCCCTAAAAATCTAGACTAAACCTAAAACTCTAGGGTAAAATCCTAGACCTAAGTAAATTAAACCCTATGGTATAATCTAGACCATAGATAGTCTTGTAGAACCTTGAGTTAACCATACAAGTTCATAATCTGTGGTAGGATCAAAGTCTAAGGGCGTGCGCACTTCCTAATAACATTAGAAGGCGAGTAGACAATTAAGGTGATGATTCTTCCCCTTGAGCTTTCCATTTTTCTATTAGCTTAAGTTATAGTTTTTATTTTAACTTATAATTGATATCTCCATTTCATAGTCACATGTGTTAATTGTTGGAATTAAATTGTTATATTACATGCTTAATGTTTATCCTGCATATTTATTCATGCTTGTGGATTATTTGTGGATTGTTTGTGGAACTTAAATTGGTACACCAATGGGAAACCCTCACCTATATGTGTACACTCATACTTGAGATGTAACCCAACTGGTTGTGATAGTAATGGACCTTCGGATTAGTGGTTATTGAATGGTGGTTTAAATTAACCATTGATGTGGGCTTACCATCTAGGGTTGTTGTGTCCAATGGTTTTCAAGGATGGTCTTTTATCTCATGGTTTTGATACTCGCCCTATGTGACTTATTTTGGTATTTGTCATATGTGGCTTGTTTTGATATCGCCCTATGTGACTTTGTTCTGGTATTTTCCGTACATGGGTTCGATGTTTTATACTATGCAACCACGCGATGGTAAGCCCCATGTATTGTAATATGAATGGCCACTAGTCGACAGGGTTCCATTAAACATCCTAAGATGGTAGTCTCATGAGCCGGGGTGGTGGTATGACACATATGCCCGAGCTGTCGGCCTACGCTGGTGATGAGCTCCCATGGTGACCTTGAGCTTATTTAAATTGGCTGATTGTAAGTGGACTAATAATGGTTTGGCTAATCATGCATCCATGGCATATTGGCGATGATAGGTGGCTAATTCTGGATGTTGTATCACGTGCCTTAGGATCATCAGAGTATCATTTCGCTAGCTTCTAGACCACTGACTATCGATCTATTATTCCGACCGGATGATTTTCCCAGGTCGATGATTGCATGGGTGACGAGCCCAATTTCTGCACGGATGTGCATCCTCGGGGCGATGTGCATTCACGCATCCATGCATTTAAAAAGACTGCATCATGTGTTGTTTTGATTGCCTTGTTGTTTTATAACTATGCTTACCTAATGCGGTGGTGTGTAATCTTGAGGGGAATTCACACTGAGTTGGCCACTCATCCATCAAATATACAACCGTACAGGTAGCACAGGTGGCCCATATGATGTTCACATTCATATTGGTGAGGAGCAGGCTATGGTTGACAAGGGTGCATGATTGCATTTGTTAAGGGCTGCTACAAGGTTTTACAGCTCAAGATTGTTGCAATTTACTTTGTTCTACATGTAATGTTATTTCATTTGTATTGTAAGATGAGGACATTGGTTTGTATAAGTCATTATGGGCAACCTCTTGTATATTAAATGTAATTGCAAAATTTTCCTTAGTAATATATATATATATATATATATATATATAATATATATATATATATATATATATATATATATATATATATATGCACACACACTTGAATTTGACCATCCTTTAAGGTTAACACTCGGGTTTTTGGGAAACGGGTCGTATACTCGGGTCCTGAAAAGTCGGGGTGTTACAGAAAACTACCATACTCATGACCTAGAGCTAACGACAATTATCTTTGCACTGAAATTGTGGAGGCACTATCTTTATGGTAAGGAGTTCGAACACTTCGACGATCACAAGAGCCTCAACTATATTTTCACACAAATGGACCTAAACATGAGGCAAAGTCATTGGATGGAAACATTGAAGGACTTCAAGTTCGAGGTGTCCTACCACCTGGGCAAGGCCAACTTGGTAGTTGATGCCTTGAGCTGCAAGAAAGCCCTAGAGTTTGTGGCCCCGTTGATGGTGAAGGAGTGGAACAAGAGAGAGTTCGTGCGAGACTTCGAATTGAAGCTGCAGTGGAGGAGCTATACGAGACCATTGCCCACTTCCGCGTTCAGCCATTGATCAATAGTCGGATCATTAAAGCCTAGGGAAGAGATGAGCTACTAATGAAGATGAAAAAAAGGGCGGGAAGTAGTGAAGAGTCTGATTGGAGGGTTGGCTCCAATGGGGGTTTGCGTTACCGTGGCCACTTATGTGGTCCAAAACTCCATGAGTTGAGAAAGGAAGTCCTCGATGCCGCTTACAAATCCAAATTAACGATGCACCTAGGGAGCACGAAGATGTATAAGGACGTTAGACGAGCCTACTAGTGGGACAATATGAAGAGTCAAATAACAGGCTACGTGTCTCGGTGCCTCACATGCCAGCAGGTCAAGGCTGAGCATCGTCGACCGTAAGGCCTCCTACAACCCATGCCACTAGCAGAATGGAAGTAGGACTTCATATCCATGGACTTCATTTTTTATTTTCCAAAGACAAGGAAAGGGCACGATTCCATATGGGTGATCGTAGATCATTTAATGAAGCTGGCCATTTCCTCCCAATTCGAGCTTCTAACTCCGCTGATGACCTAGACAAGTTATACATCAAGGAGATAGTGTGACTATATGGTGTCCATTTAAAACTTGTATCAGATCGAGATGCGCGGTTCACATCTATTTTTTAGACCCTGATGCAAGAGGCGATAGGGCTAAAATTGAAGTTCAGCACCGCCTTCCATCCATAGACCGATGGGCAGACGAAGCAGGTAAACCAAGTGCTAGAAGACATGATACGAGTGTGCATACTCGACTTTCAAGACAGCTGGGACGATTCCCTCCTATACACCGAGTTTACCTACACCAATAGCTTCCAAGTAAGTATCGGCATGGCACCTTACGAAGCATTGTATGGACGTCTGTGCTGAGCCTCCACTCTTGGGCCGAAATTGACAAGAAAAGCTTAGTGGGGCTGGACCTAGTGTGGGCGACTTTCAAGAAGATTGAAGTTGTTCAATATCGCCTTTTGGCAGACTAAAGCAGGCAGAAGAGCTACGAGGAACAAGGCGAAAAGACTTGGAGTTCGAGGTTGGGGATCACATGTTTCTTAAGGTCTCTCCGATGAAAGGGGTGCTGCATTTTGGCAAAAGAGGGAAGCTCACTCCGTAATTCATTCGGCCATTCCAAATACTAAACTGTGTGGGCCCCGTGGCGTACTGCCTCGCCCTGCCTATACCACTCATAGGCGTACACAACGTATCCCATATATCAATGTTGAAGAAATACGTCCCTCGCTCATTATTAAGTGGGAGCAGGTGGAGCTTAGGGAAAACACTACCTACATCCTGCGGCCTACACACTTCTCAAACAGAATGGAACAAGTACTGTGTAACAAGGTTATTTCGTTAATAAAGGTATTGTGGACACACCACACCGAAGAAGAGGTCACATGGGAGACGAAGGCTAAAGTTCGTAAGCATTACCCGCAGATACTCGAAGAATACGAACATATACAAATTTCGAGGATGGAATTTTATTTTAAGGGGGTAGATTGTAACGCCCGAGACAAATCGATCCTAGATCCTAGGGCACCCACCAATGGAGCCACCCCGAGACCATGACAAACAGGCTAGAAAGAACAAATGCATAGAACCTAGGGACTAGAGGTATTTAGGACCGAAAAACTACTTCTACAACTCATGGATGGATAACGTCACAAACGTAGCTAACCCTAAGGACAACGAAGACTCGGAAGGAGCCCCGAGGGTTTTCCCTTACGGAATTTGCCCTAACAAACGAAATTAGAGCTAGACCACTCATCGTATGACCATTAAGCCTAAAACTATGGGAAAACGTTCGTCTCACCGGGCTCGATGCCCATCATGGGTGGTAAAGCAAGAAAGTGCCCATAACTGCTCAACTTGGACCAGAGGTTGAGTGCTTGAAACACACGAATGCCCTAGGCTAAAACCTGAAACTTAAGGGAAATAGACCTCACACTCTTTCATGAATTTGTGAATTTCTGACCGTTAGTTCATAACTAAACTCAAGGTGCAAGTTAAGGATATTTTTATGCTCGTATCCGTATAATCGTGGCCCCAATAGACCACCGACGACTGTCTATCGCAAGTGGGGTCCCCATGGTTAATCGAAGCGTCTGATTGCTGTCAGGTTGTGACAAAGCATAGATCGCATAGTGGGGCACCTGCCCCATAACGTGGATAAGTTAGTGGGCCTCCTGAAAGATCCTATAAATCGAAAGCAGCCTCCCCCAGGGCAAGTTTAATGGAAAAAGGGGCACTGAGGCTATTTATGCACATTCCTGGCACTATAAATAGTCTTATTTCCCACTCTCTCACTCCCATAAGAAATTTCAATATCAACAAAGGGGGAGGGGGGGGGGGAGAGAGAGAGAGAGAAAGAGAGAGAGAGAGAGAGAGAGAGAGAGAGAGAGAGAGAGAGAGGTGTAGGAGAGGGCTGATTGGAAAATTCGCTCACCACCGCTAGCCTGCAAAGTAGCCGCGACCGTGCCACACCACCAGAATTGCCCTGGCAATGAGTAAAGGTAACTATCGAACCTTTCCTCGAGATTTGGGCATTGAGGGTCGATTGCCGATTGCATGTGCCCTTGCTAGCTAACTGTGCTGGTGCAGGGCACCAGTGAGCTGACCTACGGAACCCTAGCCCTAAGAGCGAGACCGAATTCGACCTACAAACCCAAGGTGTGGATCATTACGCCTAGGTTACCGTTTATCGAACCTCATGTCATGATTAATGGTTTGTGTCAAGAATGGATGAATGCATGCTAACTTGTGCACACTCTTATGACCCATTTACTTTTCATGAATTGTTATGCATGTATGGTGAAGCATGTATGCTCGATTTGTTACTAGAATAAGTTGAACTTGTTAATTTATTACTCATGCTCTCAATTACTTACCTACCTATGCACTCACATTGCCTCACCTCACATGAATTGCTATGCTAGTCGTAACGCGGCCTGCATGTTCGATAAAATGCCCAATAGAGTAGTATTCGCTAAATTTTTACTTGTATTCTCCTATGTGGTTGCGTAGTTGATCTCTTAGTATTATTGATTACTGGGGCTACTTGGGTAGTCGGGTTAGCTGACAAACCGCAGACCCACAAGGGTGGCCCTGACCAGATCGACTGCCCTAGACTAGTCTGATTGACCCGGGGCGAATGCGGACAACCGACAGTAGTCAGACTACATGGGATGCATGCACCCAATGCCGGTTTCACCGAGGTTCGCCTGAGTCAACCGAACTAGCCTAATCTCTGACCAACCATGCGTGTCCACCATGTTCAATCACGCTTGCTTGAATCTGAAGCAACCCATACCCTAGAGAGGCCCACTAATAATCATTAGTGACACGATATCCAAGTTTTAGGAGCTGAGCATGGTGGTATGGGACACCATATCTGTGCTGTTGGCCTACGCTAGGGTGACGAGCCTCCCTATAGTGACCGCGAGTAGTCTCATTTACAATCTCGCCTATCGTATGAGTTCAGCTGGGAGTGACGAACCTAGGTGGATCACAGATCGTAGGCTCAGAGCCGCTACGGTCGCCCTGTGCTTAGCAGTCTGGATGAGGCCATTAACTAAATAGAGGTGCTCCAGCTTCCCCAATTTTAGTAGATAAACATATTTAATTAATTCACTCGGCTAACATGAACATTCATCTCACTGCACTAGTTTAGACTATGGCGACTTGGGCATTGTGGTCACATGTTGAGGGAGTGTTGGCATTAACAAATGTAGTGTTGAAGTCGCTTATGAGGGAGTGTTAGATTGTGAGGGCATACATCATCCCATGACAACATGCACATGCATTAATAAGAACATTTAGAAACTGGGCGTTTAAGTATCATTACTTGGGCTAGTGGAGTTAATAATATGCATAACTTAGAGTTAATGGAATCACTGAGTTGACCACTCACTCCTACCCTAGGACGGTGTTTTAAAAACACCAACCAGACAATGTTGTAGATGGAGGTACCATAGAGTCCGACACGTTAGAAGGAGCGCATATGGACCCAGAGGAGAAGTTTTCATACTTTCAATAGTTGGACGAGATGATGTAGCTGACCTACTACTCGATTAGACGTAGACGAGTTGAATATTTTATTTTATCAGGCGTCATGTCGATACTATTGTATTATCATTGAATTTTGTATATTGGACCCCAGTTGTGGACCTGTACTATGGATGGATATGGCTAGTTTGTTTGTATTATTTGGGTTATTTTGACGTATTTATTTCAGAGTATATCGCATCGTCTGGATTGGTCTTACAATAACTATGATACTTGACTGAACACACTGAATACTATAAAAGAATAAGTGACACCCAAAATCTCGAGGGTCGAGCAGTACTGCTCGACCCTCGAAATTCAGGGCATTACATAAAGTCACTGGAAAATGAAATGTGACTCTCAAGTTCACATCTGGGTGAGAACTCAACCTTAAAGATGTACTCCATGCCTTTGAACTTAGGAAGAATTTGGTGTATCATCACTTGTTGGATGAGGCTGGAATTAAGACCGTTACAGAATGTAGGTAAGTTGTTTTTTCCAAGAATAAAAAGTTAGTAGGGAAATCTTATAAATAGATGGCATGTATAAAGTATCTATTCACTTGAATAAAGCTTCTTCTTCAGCTGCTTACCTTATTAGTATCCATAATGTGAATGTTTGGTATGACAATTTGTATCACATCAACTTTAAATATGTAAAGAGAATGAGTGTGTTAAACATAATTCCTAAATTAAGTGACAAGTTCTCTTATGATAAGTGTGTGCATTGTAGTATGGAAAAATCGATTAGGAAACCCTTTCAATTTATCGATAGGGATTCTGAAATCTTATGTCTGATTCATTCTGATATTTGTGAATTAAAAAAAAACTAAACCAAATGAGGTAAAATGTATTTTATTACCTTTATAGATGACAACTCTAGGTTTTATTATGTGTATCTCATTAAGTCTAAGGATGAGGCCTTAAACAAGATTAAAACCTTTAAGGTTGAGGTAGAAAATCAACAATCAGCTTAGTCACAAAATCAAATGCCTTAAAAGTAATAGAGGAGGTGAATACACCTCCTTGGCCTTTAGTGAGTTCTATGAGTTCTATGGGATTATTCATCAATTCACCGCTCCATACACTCTTCAGCAAAATGGAGTTAGTGAGAGGAAAAATAGGACATTAATAGACCTAGTAAATGTTATGCTTAGTTCTTATGGATTACCTAATAGCTAATGGGGCAAAGAAATTCTAATAGTTGCCTATATCCTTAATAGGGTTCATACGAGCAAAAGTGACAAATCTCCTTATGAGTTGTGGAGAGGTAAGATTCCTAGCTTAAATTATCTTAGGGCATGGGGTTGTCTAGCTAATGTTAGATTAATAGATCCCGAATGAGCTAAGTTAGGAAATAGAACTGTGAGTTGTGTATTTGTTGGATATGCACTCAACAGTAAAGCTTATAAGCTTTTAACCTTAGGTGACTCTACAATTATAGAATCTAGAGACACATACTTCTTTGAGGAAATATTTCCTTATAAATCAGAAATTGGTGGGGGTAAGCATCTAGATTATGATACTTGATTGGTTGAATGATCTAGTCCAAAGGATTCAATTGAACCTGAAGCTAATCCCAGGGTTAGTAAAAGGCCAAGGGTTGCAAAGGATTTTCGACATGACTTTTATTATTATAATGTAAAGAGTGACCTTGTATCATTCTGGGTGGCTATGTCATCTCACGATGCTTCCTTTTGGAAGGAGGTTGTAGACTCGAAAATGGACTCCATTATGGCTAATCACACTTGGAATCTAGTTGACTTATCCAATGGTCTAAAACCTCTCAATTGTAAGTAGATATTTAGGAAGAAGCTAGGACTTAATGATTTTATAGAAAAGTATAAGGCTAGATTAGTATCCAAGGAATATAGACAGAAGTAATGAATATATTTCTTTAATACCTATTCACATATCTCTAGAACAACATCGATTAGAGTATTGATTGCGATTGCATACTTACATAACTTAATCATACCTCAAATGGATGTTAAAACTGACTTTTTGCATAGAGATCTCGATGAGAAAATCTATATGGAGCAACCTGAGGGGTTTGTAGGCCCTGCTCAACTTTTAAAGGTGTGCAGATTGGTTAAATCCTTGTACGGCTTGAAACATGCCCCTAAATAGTGGCATGCTAAGTTTGACTCTATTTTAAGAGATGACGGTTTTAATATAAATGAAGTAGACAAATATATATTATAAGAGATTCATTGAGTGTCGTTATATGTTTATATGTTGATGATCTTATAATATTTGGATCAAATAGCACCATCATAAATCAAACCAAAACCTTTTTATCCTCTAAGTTTGAAATGAAAGTCTTAAGAGTAGCTAATGTGATCATTGGGGTTAAGATTATCAGAAAGAATGATGAGATACTTCTTTCTCTGTCTCATTATATTGAATCCATTCTAAAGAAATATAATATGTAAGATTGTAAACCCGTTTGCACTCCTTATGATCCTAGTGTATACCTATATCCTAACAAAGGAACAAGTATGGATCATAATGGATATGATAGTGTTATTAGTAGTTTAATTTATGCGATGAATTGCACTACACCAGATATAGCTTATGTTGTAGGGAAACTAAATAGGTTTACTAGTAATCCGAGAAATGAATATTGAGAAGTTGTATGGAGAGTGTTGAGATACTTGAAAAAGACTCAGCACTATGGTTTATATTATGGTAGACATCCAGCGGTATTAAAAGGATATTCTGATGCTGATTGGAATTCTATTTCTGATGGTTGTAAAGCAACAAGTGGCTACTTCTTTCTCATAGGAGGAGCTGTAACTTGAAAAGCTAAGAAAAATTTTATTATTTTAAACTCAATTATGGAGTCAAAGCTTATATTTCTAACCTTCGCTGTGGAAGAAGCCGAGTGGTTGAGAAATATACTGTATGATATTCTGTTTTGAAGTAAACTTGTACCTTTAGTTAAGCTTAATTGTGATAGTAATGTAGCTATCATACGTGCCAATAATGCACAATATAATTGGAAAATGAGACCCATAAACCAAAAACACAGCATTATTAGAGAGTTACTTAAAGAAAGAGTAATCTATATAAATGAAATTAGATCTCCAAAAAAATCTAGCGGATCCTTTAACTAAAGGCCTTGTAAGGGAAAAAAAATAAAATCTATAACACTACGAGAGGAATGGATCTTAAGCTAATCGAGTGAGTTTCCTATAATGGTAACCCAACCTATATGACTGCAGACCTGAGAAAATAAGTTCAAAGTAGTTCTAAGTGGTATTGGATAAAGGAAACTAAGTTTCCTGTTCCATTCTAATGAAGGACCAGTACAACTTGTGACTATCTAAAGGATGAGGTTAGATCTCTTAATGAGTATTATAGTCCTTATGGATGGGATGCATGATCACAAATGCATCCTTAATAGACTCACCTATATGAGTGTGAAGGTTTGACTGCCTTATATGAGAATTTGGCTAATTCTCTAGAGAGCTCATGAAAGTGGGATTAGCACATGGCATTAAAAGTGCCCTGCGTTAATATGCACCATAAAAGCGATGATTAAATGTGTGTATGAAGTATTGATCTTACCAATCAATAGCTTAGTTTTGAAAGGTTTGGTTCACTAAGTCTATGATAAATGATTGCTTCCCACTAAGACGAGGTAAGTCCCTGTGACACCTTTGTTTATGCACATGAGGTTAGATGCTCACATATCTTTTGTTTTTTTTTTTTTCAAACAAAAAATAAATAGTGGGGGATTGTTGGTTTTGTGGTATGGTTTTAAATTTTTATTTTTAAAAAAAAAAGATATAGGAAGTTTGAGGAAAAAATTGCTTTGGACTGTCTTTAGTTTTTGCTTGTGGGAATATTCCCACATTGGAGAGAAATAAGAAGTATTTTTCATTTATATATATGAGCATGTGGTAAGCTTATGTTGAGCTCTTGAGAATGCTATGCCATAGGCAACATATGTGCCCGCTGCACCGTGTCGTGTCAGCGATCGGGCTGGACTGGGGCTTAGGATTGTCTACATGATTCCTTTTTTCTTTTCCATTATTTTTTTCCCCTCCTTTGATTGAGTCTATTGGAGTAATATGTGACATTTCATTGCAACAGTTTTTTTTGTTGTGTTTTGTATAATAAAAATAAAATTTAAAAATAAAAGTTTATTTTCAGTAAGTAAATAAATATATTGATTATTAAAACTTTTCATAAATAGTGTGTATAATCAGATGGTAAGGGAAGAGGTTTTTGCTTCAACAACCAGGTTCAAATCTCCTCAAGGACAGTGTGAAGCACCGTTCACGCTCGCGGTGTGGGTTGTAGGGCTGCTTGGATGCTTTATTAGGCGCACTTTGTACTTCACATGTGCACATCGTCGCATGGAGCCAAAAGAGCCTTAGTCTTTTTGGCACTGGTTTAAACCTTTTTGGATTGAACTAGGGTCTATCGTGAAGTATTTTAACATTAGTGTTGATTGAGAGTGACGATGACATGATTATACATGTAGCACCTATGCCACGTGTCGTTTATATGACACCAATTAAGATGATTAGGACATGCGGCTACAGTTTTATACTGTTATATAACTGTTTCTGTCTGAAAGGGTACAGAAATAACTACCATAGGACAAATGGTCATGTCCTTTCATGGAAGAAAATTGTTTGCTTTGAATAAGTATGGATGCCTTGAAAAGACACATGAGCATCTCTTCAGGAAAAAGTCCATGACCCTTCAATTGCTATAAATCCTAGATAATATAATCCAGAGAAAATACTCTTCACTTTTTAGGTAAAAATCTTCTGTGCAAAACTCTCGAATTTGACCTCTTGCTATATTTTTTTGAACGTCTTAAAGGCATATCAGTGTTAAAATTAAATATTTGTTCAACACTTAAATATGCAAATTTTCATGTTGAAATTCAGATTGAGAGTTCATTGCATCCTAAAGACAATTTATAGATTTCCTTCATTTGCACTTGCTGGAATTATCGGAAAAAGGTAACAAATTTGTCTTGAGAAATTGACTATTTAAGTCGAGCCTTGAACACGATAGATCTGATTGTCTCATTATCTTTTTCCTCCATCCTCCGTTGTGTATAAGATTCATCATTTTTTCCAACATTTTTTTGACCATTTGTAAAACTAATGTTTACGT
Organism: Magnolia officinalis; assembly: GCA_021015155.1. Classification (NCBI taxonomy): domain Eukaryota; kingdom Viridiplantae; phylum Streptophyta; class Magnoliopsida; order Magnoliales; family Magnoliaceae; genus Magnolia; species Magnolia officinalis. The sequence continues at coordinate 36,380,176 of JAJHSJ010000014.1, read as the reverse complement.
TAGCTGACACCTCAACACCATGTGTCTGCCACATAAGCCCTATGATTACTATAAATAGTAATTTCAGAAAAAAAAAAAAAAAAAAAAAAAAAAAAAAAAAAAAAAAAAAAAAAAAACCTATTAGAAGCTGCAACCACAAAATTATCTTTTCTAAAAGAGATTTCTCTCTTTCTTCTTGATAAAAACCCCATGTTTTTTTCTTTTTCTTTTTCTTTTTGCGAAATGGTGGAGGCATTGTGAGCATCAATCACTTGTTGTTTGTGTCGGTCGTTTTAGGCCAATTAGTAGTTGTATCACAAAGGCTTTTGATGACAGGAAATCTAAATCGGTCATCAAAAATGTGTTAATAGTCTTAAGGAAAACAATATGGATCCGCACCTCTACTCAGTTTGTTGATACTATCCTCTTAGCATCTACTTGGCTCATTAATCCAAGTGCATTCCTTTTGGTTACGTTATATGAATTATAGATCTTATAATATGTCATTAATCACTATTAAAATTCATGTATTTTAATTTTGGTTAATAATTTTTATATATTAGAATAACACCACACCAATAGAAACAATGTAAAAGTACTGCGCCAAAAACCTCTTTAAAGTTCATGCATTGTGGCCCGCCTGAGTTTTGGGTCAATTTGATTTTTGTCCTTTCCAACATCGTGAACGACGCCTAAAGAACGGTTTTTTTTTTTTATGATAGATAAAAACATGGTGGCCCTATACACAGTGGTTGGCATCCCATCCACATTGTTCCCTGTGGTGTGGCACACCTGAATTGTGGACTTGGCTGATCTTTTACTCGAGGGTCTAGCATTTATGAGGGCACGTGATGGACTGACTGGATGTTGAGGTTCCTGTCCATGGTTAGTCTATACAACTCAGCACACACTGTAAGCTGTAAGTAATTGTTTCTCACATCAGTGCAGTTCTACTTCCCAAAGAGAACCTAGACAATATTCCCATGCTGTATCCACATTACTAGGCACCCATGCAGGGAAACTAAACCCAGAATCAGTGATGCTGCAGCCATTCTGATTGCCCGAAGAATCGCCATCGTCCACCATTCCGGACACCCAATCCGACAACCGGGCTTCATATGGTGAAACCGCAAATGGGTCATCGTTAATCTGCAATCCTAGTTGAAGGAAGACATTGATGTTGTCCTCTGACGATTGACATACATCGTCAACCTCAACTAATCTATGATCTTCGGTAGCACTTTTGAATATGATATCATTTACTTTGTGTGAATGTTTCAGTCCCATCGCAGCTTCCAAGTCTCTTTGCATGATATCTTCTGTATTCAATGTTGGATTGTAAATATAACATAGTAAAAATGCCAAAAAAATAAAATAAAATAAATTATAATGAAATCTTTACCTTGAGATTTTTTTCTTAGATGGGTTCTCCAATAGTTCTTGATCTCATTATCGGTTCTTCCCGGCAACTGGCGAGCGATTCTAGACCACCTACAATCATGGTATTATTAGATTTTCTTGATTAAAACATTAAAAGATTTCCACCTTTACGTATTGATTGGTGGGCCACACCATGGAGGTTTCCAGGGTCATCCAGATCAATGGTTTGGATCACCAAATCATTCTTGATCAGCAGGACCCTATACTTCTTTCTCAATATATAGCCTTCAAAGCACCATCAGTTATAATAACGAGGGTTTAGAAAACCTCCAAGAAAACAAACATGACCATTTTGAGCTTCCTGATACCTGACCGGCCTAACTTGGTCTTGAAGGTGGGTCCAATCTTACACGCTTTAACAAGTTGGCACGTGTTCACGCGTTGAGGAGAGAGATGAAAATGCAGGGCGCGTATTGCCTGCAGCACAAGGCTCCTTGGGGCCCACCTTGATGTATGTCTTGTATCCACTCTGTCCATCCGTTTCTCCAGCTAGCCCATGTCTAATTATCTATGACTCTCAAGAAGTTTTCAATGGTGAGCGTCCAATCTCCACTGTTTCCTGGAGAAAAGAATGGACGGAATGGATATAAAACAGACATCAGGGTGGGCCCCACAAAACTTAGAGCTGCAGTCAATGGGCGTCTGTAAGTGATCAAAGGGTGAAATGAAATTTGAAATTGCGTACTTGTTACCCCAGCAAGCATGAAGTTGAAGGATTATTTCTTCTTCTTCTAAACTCATTCTACCCCTTTTCAGATCCGGTCTCAGATAGTTCATCCACCTCATTCTGCAGCTTTTCCCACTCCTCTTCAGTCCTGAAATTCAAATACATAGAAATGGCTGAGATATTGAAGAGTGACACACACACACACGTTTTGAGATCCTATCCGCTCATCATCTGGGTGGTCCCACCTGATGAATGGTTCAGTGGCCAAGGATATTTAGTGTGGGGCCCAGCTGATGAGTGGCCCAGATCATCCCCAACTCTACTCACCTGAAGCAACTGCCAAGTAGTCCCATCTCCGCTCCCCCAAAAGAGTGACGAATTTTACCAAGAGCATATCTTCATCTTGCATCCAGGGCCCCTTGCGAGTTCCCTCTTTCATGCCACTTTGCCACGTCATCCTTGTCGAGTGTGTATGTCCCCGTCACTAATGGCCAGATGCATTTCGTGTATATATACAGATGGTTAGAATCGCATGTTAGTTTATCACCATTTTGAATTTCGGAAGCGGATTGCCTGTTTCAGGCCCAAGCTCTGTGGGGCCCACCGTGATATATGTGTTTTATCCATGCTGTCCATCCATTTTTTTCAGCTCATTTTACGGCATGAACCCAATAATAATGCAGATCCAAGGTTAAAGTGGACCACACCACAGACACCAGTGGGTATTGAATTCCAACTGTTGAAAACTTCTCGAGGCCACAGTAGTTTGGATCGAGCTTATATTTGTATTGGTATGTGTGACCTTATTAACAGGTTGGATATCAAATAAAATATCATGATGGCCTTAGGAAGCTTTCAACAGTGGGCGTTCAATCCCCACTATTTTTTGTGGTGTTGTCAACTTAAGTGTCGGATCTGTTTCATTTTTGGGGTCATTTCCTAAAGTGAGGTGGCAGAGGGGATGGACGGCGTGGATAAAACGCATACATCAAGAAGGCCCCCACAGGGTTTGGGCCACGTTCCCTGTTGCGACTATGCAGGAAATCCGCTTTCCAAAATGGTGGTGACTCATCCTCTCACTCCCATGTGGCCCTGTAACAAAGCTATCCAGACCATCCAAATTTTGAGTATCACTGTGGATGGAGCATGTATCTAAAATCATTCTCATCAAACTATCCTAACAATCTAATTAAGCTATTAAATGGATGATTAAAGGTATAAAAAATAAAAAAATAATAATAAATAAAAAGTGACAGACCAAATATTTAAGGAAAAAAATCAGATGGTTAATGGCATTTCTTTTTTATGAGATTTTTTTTTTTTTTTTTTTTTTTTTTTTCTTTTTTGGGTTATGTCTGTCCATTGTTGAGTCGGTCGACAGTTTGAATTTCGATCCATGCCGTCCATCCGTTTTTCTAGATTATTTTAGAGCACGAGATACAAAAATGAGGCAGACCCAAATTTTAAGTGGAAACAACGGTGGTGATTGGCAATTAAAAACTTTTTTTTGAGCCACAAGAGATTTGGATGAAGCTGATATTTGTCCTTTTGCATTTCCCTTATGAACAGGTTAATGCTGGGTGTTCAATCATCAGTGTTTCATGTAGTGTGTGGTCCACCTGAGATTTGTATCTGCTTATGGAAACACGGATTGACAGTGTGTATATACTACACAATCATCAAAGTGGGCCCCACCTTCAGGGCCACACCTAATCCGCTCCCTACAACAATACCATGCTCGGTTGAAGGGTCAGCGTCATTTCTTAAATGGTGCAGAACTGACATTAGAGTCTTTCCGAGGCATGACACACGTGGGGTTCTTTGAAAACAAATTACATGATCCACCACCCGAGTTTATATGTCCTCGGGTTTTCATTTCAGTTGGTATAAGCGGTGCACATGATCCACTGATCCGTACAGTTGGTCCGTTGTAATGCTCCAAATATCCCCCTTAGTACTGTGTTTCTCTTTTTCTTGACCGTCCGTTTTCAGATCCCATTTGAAAGGATGAGAGTGTCCCGTGAAGAATGCCTTTTGGGGCATCTACATCCATGCGGGCCTAATAAACTGATGGTCTGGATCAATGAACAATGGGCCCTACTTGTACAAACCGAAGTCTCTGATTTCATTGTGGACGTGCTCCGGTCTAGATCGCATGATTCCTCGGCTAAATTGTGATGAGTTGGCCAATATCAAGTAGGGGTGTACAGCTAGTCGAACCAGGTCAAGCTGGCCTCGGCTCGGCCACTAACTGACCTCGGATCGGCTCAGTCCTCGAGCTTGATGGGCCAGCTTGGCTTGACTCAACTCGGCCGAGTTCGAGCCAAGATTGAGCCAAATTTGTCATTGGGGCATTTTCACAAATATCTGAACTGTACCTACAAAATCTCTTTATACATGAAACAGAAGCAATGGTTTTATAGGTATTCTATCAAAAACTTTCTAAGCAACATAAAAATCAAGAAAAAAAAAATATTTGTTTTGTGCACATACCTTTCTTGCTACCAACCACACTTCGTTGAGTCATTTTATCAAACACTTGGTGAGCGACATCAATGGCAAAGTAACCGAGTCACCAAACTAATTTGATCCAAGTTCGATTCACACTGGATTCGATCCAAGTCAAATTGAGCTAAGGCTTACTCAAACTCATTTTCGAACTCAAAAAATCAGCTTGACCCGGCTCGAACCAACTTCAAACCGAGTCAAATCAAGCTTTTTTGAGACGAGTCGAGTTGAGTGAGCTAACCTAGCTAGCTCCGTTCATGTACACCCCTAATATCAAGTAACTCAGTAAGCTATATCATACTGAGCAAACTATATAGGGCCCACTATGATTTATGTGTCTAATCCATGCCATCCATCTGTTTTACCCCTCATTTTAGGACACGAGCCTAAAATTGAAGTATATTCAATGCACAAGGTGGACTACACCACAGGAAGTGGGGATAATGATTTCCACTGTTGAAACCTTAGTAGGGCCTGTTTATAAAGTCACACAGACATGGATAAATGGACACAGGGAAAAAGTAAATATCAGCTTGATCCAGAACTTCTTTAGCCCTGCAAGGTTTTCAGCAGTATGTGTTCAATTCACACTGTTTCATGTAGTGTGGTCCAGTTGAGGTTTGGATATATTTCGGTTTTGGGCTCATGCCTTAAAATAAGCTGTTAAAACGGATGGACAGCATGGATAGAAACACAGATCACGGTGGGCCCCCCATCTTACCGGTTCACTCCGTACGCAATCCGCTTCCAGTCTGGGACGCGGTTTGGCTTGCGACGCTGCCACGAGCCAGGTGGCTAGTGGTCGGTGATATGTGGACCCCACCATAATGTATGTGTTTTATCCATGCCGTCCATCCAATTTTTAAAGATAATTTCAGGTCTTCATTCCAAAAAAGAGGTAGATATAAATCTAAGGTGGATCACACCATGGGAAAACAGTAGCGATTGAATGTCCACTATTAAAAACCTCCTGGGGCCCACTGTAATGGTTATTTGACATCTAACCTGTTGATTAGGTCATAAAGACTTGGATGAAGGGAAAACATACATATCATCTTGATCAAAAACTTTCATGGGCCCAAGAAGTTTTTAATGGTGGGCTTTCAATCAACACTGTGCCGTCCCCTTGAGATTTAGATCAACCTAATTTTTGGGTTCATGCTATAAAATGATCTTGAAAAATGGGTGGACGGCATGGATGAAACACATACATCATGGTGGGGCCCACAGAGCACCGACCACTAGCCATTGGCTAGTGGCAGGGTACGTATCCAATCCGTTTCCTCCATCTCGTGGGCCAAAGGGTATGGAAACAGTCCCATGCACCTAGTTGCATTTGGACCCACATATAAATCACCTTGGCACAGATACGAAAGGTCCAAGCCGTACATCAGGTGGTTCCAACCTGTAGCGAATTGTCTTGAAATTCAATCATCTATATTCATTAGGCGGGTCCTGGATGGATGTACAAAATAACTTGATGGTTAAAGGAGCTTGACCCCAAGTCCATATTCAAAGTGCTTTCATGGCCCAACGGATAACAAAACCAGCACAAGCATCAACGTGGTTGCGGTGCTCGCCAGATTAGAGGCTTTGATCTCTCTCTCTCTCTCTCTCTCTCTCTCTCACACACACACACACCTATATATATATATATATATATATATATATATATATATATATATATTAGATTCGCACGTGCGAATAGGCTATTAGGAGAAGTGCCATATACCGACTAACATGATGGAATGGATAAATTATCGAGTCCAAGACATTAACCATATCTCCGAGAAACTTAAGTATACAAGGGAGAAGTTTTGCATGGAATTTAAGCAGTTTATCATAGGCATGTGAATTTAGTCCAATGTAAGTCATGCCATTATCCCGAACTTATACCATTGATCACACATGCGTGCTTGCTTAGTTGTGCCAGGCCATGGCCGTGGACATGCATGTGCGTGCGGACCTCGTCAGGCCGGGTCAGTTCCGTTCCGTGCCTAGGTCTGTGTGAGGACCAAGAGTACACTCACACTAACGGTTCTTGTTATGTAATCTACGAGTATACTCTCATACTTGTCAATTTTGTGTGAATTTCAAATTAGGGATTCGTCTGTTCAGGTGGTTACATTAGTTGGGTTCATATTCAACGGACCTAACCCATTTGAAACGGTATTTTAAGCACTTAATCATGGTTTATATGTAGATGTACTCCTTTTTCGAATTAATTCATTAAAAAATCGACGATTTCTCTTTGGTTCTTTAAAATTTATCTCTAGTACAATGCTATTTTGCCAATTGAGTTCACTGCCGAGTCAAATCACTTTGATTAAGTTCTACATGTTGCTTCAAGTCCGTATACAATAAGTGAACCGTTGGGACTTGGTAATAGTCGTTGTATCATGGAGGCCAACTGTCCAAGATTCCTATTGCACTTGAGACACAGTCCAAGGAGGACAAATTTTGTTTTAAGTCGAGTGACCTAATCATGCCTCGACTCAAATAAATAAGTCATTTTTTTTTTACTTAATTTTATTATTTAATTTTTCATTTTTTCGAATATTATCTACTACTTTCAGCACATTATTTCCAACAATTTTCAAACCAAATATTTAGTTATTGGAAGCAGTAAGCATCTTATTCAATATTTAGAAACTGACGCGGGGGAGGATGTGATGTCGAGCACTGTCTTTCTCAAGAGGATAACTATTCCGAATCCACGGAATTTCTCTGAACTCCTCATAAAGACTTCTCGAGTCCACGAGGGAAGAAAGCAGGAAATAGAAATAAATTCTAATAAATTCAAAATTGATTAATGAATTATAAAAAATGAGTTCACAAACCTTTAAATAGGGGTACCAAGCAATGGGAAAGAAATCATAATCAAACTACAACTAAAACTCCTAGAATCCGCGACTTACTATAAATAGTAAACTTACTATTTATAGACGGTCGTGATGTCTACTAGTGCACAAGGTTTTCGGCCAAAAATAGTAAGTGTCCTATTTGGCTTCACCAAACCGTTCTCCTAATTATTCTAAGCTCTTTTCACATTGGGTGTAACTCCTAAAGCCCGACGGATGAAGAGTTATAATCAAACTAAAACTTACTATTTATAGTAAAAATGAAATTAAAACAGGGAAACGACCATCGATCGAGGGGTATTTCACAATTTCAGGCTGCGGAACCTAGCATAGCTGAGTTGGTTGGCTAAAGTAGCTCGTTCTACCCCAAAATCATATATTTTACGTCAGCTAACTCATTCCGGATTGCGAGATACGCCCGATCTAAGATCCGACGGTCTGGATCACTTTTGTCGTTGACCGGGCCTTTTATGATCCATCTTGGCTATGAAACTGTCCGTGACCCGCTCTACATCAGAAACAGAAAAGTTTTTTATTTTTATTTTTCTTTCTGTAACTAATGTTCGACTATTCATCTAATTTGTTGAAAATTGAGTTACAACTAGAACTTTATTATTTTCCATGGCTACCATTATAGTCAACCCCACGTCTGAACTGTCCAAAATCAAACCGTTCGCTGGATAGAAGTTTAAAAAATGGAAACAATTTTTTTTTTTTTTTTTTACATTCTTTCATATTCATTTATAGTTGATCCAGCCAATGAAAATGAATTTAGAGATGCCAATAACTGTAAACATTACATCATGAATATCTTGTCCAATGAATTATACAATATTTATGTTTCTTATGAATCTGCTAAGGACATTTGGACCTCATTAGAAAATAAATATGTCATTAAAGATGCAAGATTTAAGAAACATGCTATTAACAAATGATAAACTTGTTACGAAGCAGATTCATGATTATTAGGATCTAGTACCTGAATTGATGATTGAGAGAATAAAAATGGCTGAAGTATTCTTGTCAGAAGCGCTGCTTGAAAAACTACATTCTTCTTAAAAAGAATACAAAAATAGAATGAATCATAAGAAAAATAACATTCATTTATAGTTGATCGAGCTAACCAAAATGAATTTAGAGATGCCAATAACTATAAACATTACATCATGAATATCTTGTATAATCAATTATACCATATCTATGTTTTTTATGAATCTACTAAGGGCATTTGGACCTCATTATAAAAGAAATATGTCATTGAAGATGTAGGATTTAAGAAACATGCTATTGCAAACTTTCTTCATTATGAAATAACAAATGATAAACTTGTTACGAAGCAGATTCATGATTATTAGGATCTAGTACATGAATTGATAATTGAGAGAATGAAAATAAACGAAGTATTCTTGTCAAAAGCGCTACTTGAAAAGTTATATTCTTTTTAAAAAGAATACAAAAATAGAATGAGTCATAAGAAAAATAACATTTATTTAGAAAATATAATCGTACACATAAGAATATATGAGACTAACAGAAACAGATACCAAATTAAAAATGCAATTGGGTCTATATCAAAGGCTAACCTATTAGAAACAAGCAAGCACAAAATGACAAAAAGAAAGAGAATTATTACAATTGCGGAAACCCTAGACATCACTTTAAGAAGTGTAGGTTAAAAAAATAAAAATAAATAGACAATTCAAGAAAAAAAATGGCCCTATTACTACTGTAAAAAGCTTGGACATTATGAAAATAAATGTAGGCTTAAGAAAACGAATACAATATCTTAAGTCAATATCACTGAAACTGAAAAAAATTCAGACATGATTGTCGCTGTAGTGTTCGAAGTATTTTTAGTAAACAATATGGAATGGATATTAGACAATGGGGCAACTTGGCATGTATGGAAGGATCAAAGTATGTTTACATCCTATCAAGCGACAAGAGATGAGAAACAAGTATTCATGGGAAATGCTCAATCCTCTTCAATTGTTAGAAAATGAAATATTCCTATAGGGTGTGAGTGTTTAAAAAAAAAAAAAAAATTAAAAATTAAACTAAATGAGTTTATAGATAAGTTTAAAGCTAGATTAGTCACAAAAGATTTTAGACAGAAAGAAGAATATGATTACTTTGATACTTATTTACCTTTAACTAGAATTACAACGATTAAAGTATTAGTTGCAATGACATCCATATACAAGCTAGTAATATATCTAATGGATGTTAAAATAACATTTGTAAATGGAGAGTTAGAAGAAGAAATGTAATGCCCTGAAAATCGGGGGTCGAGCATAAACTCAACTCCCGAGTTCCAACGCATCACTTATGCAACATAATGCATGATGATTGAATGTTGTCTGTATTAGTGCATTGAACATGAGTGAGATTAAACTAAAGCAACATATCATACTCCAGATACAAGTGAGATAGCAAGCGGAAGACTGTAATAGATATATAAACTATATAAACTGTGGTGAGTCTCCAGAGTGTGATAATGTTACCAGGTTAACTATTTACAAGTACAAGTCCAAAATATACCAAATTGAGGAAGTGTAATGTCTTCTATCCCAAATACCATAGCCCCGTCAATGCAATTCTAGGTCTTCATAGACTCGTCAAAGAGTTACATATAGGAGAACTCCTCCTTAACATCATAGTAGTAGTCCGGCTCTGCTTCATAAGCATCGCCATCACCTGCAGCTAAGACAGTTTGGTTGGTGTTGCAAGCACCGTCCCGTAACGTGGGAGTGAATGATCAACTCAGTGGAACAATAAAGCATAGGTTAATATGTTATCAATTTAGTTAAGCAGTAATGATAAAGCAGTACTATCAAACAGTTCTAAATACTCTTATTAATGCAAGTATGAATGCAGTCATGATGCATGCCCTCGCCAACATACTCCCTCGTGCGACACCATCTTACGTCCACGGCATGCTTTCATCCCTCTGTGCTCCACATCTTCCAGGCACATGCAGTGCGATGATGAGCATGATTACCAAGTTGTTATTAGTCTTTTTCATACAACAGTATTGGGAAACTAAGGTACCTCCCTTATATCATTCCTAAACAATGATCCATTCTAGGGTCGTCAGTCCTAGATACTCTCATACGATGATGCGGTTCCAGGTCGCTGTAAAGGGCTGCTAGGGCTGTTACACTCACTCGTTGCACCGCTCCCCCATCACCTTATCAATACAGGCCTAGTTTATACTCTGTTTACTAAGGGAAGACTCGTCGTCTCTCCGCAAATTTAGAGTATGCTCGAGTCACTACACTGGGTATGGTTAGGGCTGTCAGGGCTGTTACACGGAATCGTTACATCACTCCCCCATCACCCATCAAAGTAGTGTAGGCTGACAGCTCGAATATAGTGTCCCATACCACCATAATCGGCTCACGAGTCTGGGTTGCTCATTGGTCACTATGGGGAGGCAAATCGCTCCAACGTAGGCCGACAGCTCGACCACGGTGTCCCATACCACCATGCCCGGCTCATGAGTCTTAGCGGATCGAGGTACCAAGGTTAACGGGGTTGCACTGGTAAGTTCAGTACCTTAGGTTCAAGCAGTAGCGTCCAAACATAGTGAACATACATTAGACAGATCGGGTTACTTGACGAGCTCAGCTAGCTCGAGTGCACGACAAGTTGAACGACATGAAGTGCATAAGCACTTCGCGTGGCCAACCACTATCGCCAACCGAAGTACGACTCGGGTTCGTCGAACACATCTCACGTGGCGAATGAATCTCACGAATTCAATCCCGTTACCGATTGCCTGGACTATACAATAGCCCCAATCACATTCAATTTCAGATAGTTAAAGCAGTAATGGATTAACATTTCAAACCACACAATCACAATCTGATATGGTCCGCTTAGGGCTGTCAGGGCTGTTGCACGGAATTGTTACACCACTCCCCCATCACCCTTCAAGCCTTTATGGAATACAACTTAGACATGAATTTAAACATATGCATTACATAGATAAAATCATACAATCAGTTGAGTATGTTATGAAGTACAACATAAGCATGAGTTTGTACATATTCAATTCCTAATCACACAGATATCTAAAAATCATACACATAGTTAAAGGAGTTGAGAATCATATCTCAACACCCTTGTACATTACAATTTACTAACTACTACTCATTCAGACATTTCATCAAACATTTTAGAGTACATACATCAACATACATGACATATGTTGATCACATAGGTATTAGGCCAAATCCTTTCACTAGAGAGTTTCCCCAATTATAACACGCGTGCACCCACGACGGACAATCATGGCAACCAGAATCCAAGTTCTATATTCATTCAGTCATTTCCACAAACACTTGGGCTACACATTTTAACATATATAGCGTATAGTGGTCGTGGCGTGATTTAGGGCAAGTCCTTTCGCTAGGGAATTGTCGCATACATATAAGCATATAGTCACGACAAATAATCATGTTAAGCACAAATCCGTATTTTATACGTATACGGTATTTTCTACAAATACGAGGAATACAGTATATTCAACATAGTTAACGTATAATCGAAAGCCGAAACGGTCAGCACTTTGTACATGTGCAATTGCATGCAGATCATGAATCTATCATTATCTGACATTGAAAGCGTTGAAAACCATAACCTATACGTCTAAAGTCCGCACCTTTTGTCGTAGAATCGTAACGAACTCGATAGATTTGCTAGGCTTCTGCCTACGGTGATGTGGCAACCTATAACATGCCTTAGGTTAGTTATTTCATAACTTACAACTATCAAAACCCCAAAACAGATTAGGGTTAGGGTTTCTTACCTAGAAACGAAGTCGGAATCGCTGGGAAATCGATTAGAACGGGTGGTTAAGCTTGTATAGCGGTAGGGTAGAATGGTAGGGAGATGCTCCCACTGTTTCTCTCTCTTTTCTCTCTTCTCTCTCCTAAGTTTTCTCAAATTCATATGGGATGAGAGAGTGAGGGTTTAAGGTCCTTATATAAGCTAAAACATCACCAAAATAGACCCAGGAACAAAGTATACTTAGGTTATGTCCAAAGTGAGTCTGTTCCGTCTCAAAGGAGCACTTCTGGCGGCCCATTTTCTGTGTGCGGCCGGACTTAAGCTCACTAACGTTGGATCTAGGTATAGTTAAGTTTTCGTTCCGTTCGGATTCCCAGATCGCACGTGGCGGACCAGTTTCAGTTTAACGGTCACTGAGACTCGATCAGGGCCACAAGTACACTGCCATGTGTATGAAATTTCTCATGTTCCGAGGGTGTATTCTGGCCTGATTCTGACGGTCGGAATCCTTATAACTGATCCGCAAGCGACACGTGCCAGATTACTTAAATTTATCTTTTATTTTTAATTAATTTCACATTTCTCACACTCCTTGCTCCGGGCTGAAGCGAATAGCACTAGGACACTATCTGGATTTGATTTCCGAGATGGTTGTTAAGCCCAACAAGGCGGTCCTAATTCTATAACTTCGTATTATTCGGACTTTCGATGTGCGGTCCAGATCTGATACGGAGTTTCGTGATGCTCTCGAGAGCAGCCGGGTAATAAGATTGATCCTAGATTTCAGGGTAACCTAGCGTTAATGATTTTACAAGTTTTGGGTCTTGCAGATCGTATTTAAAGTTATTGATGCTAATTTCACAGGTACTCTAGTTTAGCACTAGCTAATTCTTACCTAATTTCTAAAGGATTTAGTCCTGTATGATTTCTGTCTAAGGTGGTACCTGGGCCTTTGTAGTTTGTATATAAAGTGATCCAAGTTATAATACTTAGCTAGTTTAAGATAGTATTTAGGGTGAAAGTACTTAGAAAAATTGAAAGAACAAGGTGGTGAAGGGTGGGATTTGTGAAGGAAAAGGGTTAACAAGCGATTTTAGACTGTGGGATTGAGTTCTGACAAGTTAATAAGGTGTTAGGAGCGACCCATTGCCTAAGGACGTCTAATTCCAGGTTGGCAAAAATCCGGGATGTTATAAGAAATCTACATGGAGTCAAGTCGTGACGCGCTATGTCTATGGACGTGCGTGTGTTCTCACGTGCCGCACCAGGGCAGGTTGGGTCGGGGTCCGAATCTGGGTCTGGGTCTGTGTTAGGACTGAGAGAATAATCGCACTAATGGTTTTATTTCGTACTTCATGAGTATACTTGCACCTATCGATTTTGCGTGAATTTTAAACCAGGGATGTGTTTGTTCAGGTGGTTGCACTAATTGGGTTTAAACCCAACGGACCTAACCCATTCAAAACGGTGTTTTAAGCACCTAATCGTGGTCTATATATACACCTACTCTTTTTTCTTTTTTGAATCAATTATTAAAAAACCAACAATTTCTCTCTATTCTTTCAAAATTCGTCTCTGGTTTAGTATTGTTTTTCTAACTGAGTTCGCTGTTGAGTCAACTCACTTCAGTTAAGTTATGCACGGTGGTTCAAGACCGTATGCAGTGAGTGTGCTGTTGAGACCAGGTAATAGTCGTTCTATCTTGGAAGCCAACTGTCCAAGATTCCTGCTGCACTTGGGAAGTGGTCCAAGAAGGCCATATTTGGTTTCAAGCCGAGTGATCCAGTCACACCTTGACTTAAACAAATTAGTCATCTTTTCTTTCTTTATTTTATTATTTTATTTTTATTTTTTCTAAATATTACTTAGGGCCTATTTGTTGATGCTGAATTTTTGCACTTAACATGGAATTTGGAAAATATTTTATGTTTACTGGTGTTTGTGATGCAGGGATGAACGTGATGAGGATAAATACTCCAAATCCACGGAGCTTCTCTGGACTCCTCACAGAGACTTCTCGAATCCACGAGGAAAGAAAGCAAAAAATAGAAATAATTTCTAATAAATTCGAAACTGATTAATTAATTAATAAAAATGAGTTCACAACCCTTTAAATAGGGATACCAAGCAATGAGAAAGAAATCAGAATCAAACTACAACAAAAACTCCTAGAATTCGTGACTTACTATAAATAGTAAACTTACTATTTATAAACAGTCGTGATGTCTACTAGTGCGCAAGGTTTTCGGCCAAAAATAGTAAGTGTCCTATTTGGCTTCACCAAACCGTTCTCCTAATTATTCTAAGCTCTTTTCACATTGGGCGCAACTCCTAAAGCCCGACGGATGAAGAGTTATAATCAAACTAAAACTTACTATTTATAGTAAAAACGAAAATAAAGCTGGGAAACGACCGTCGATCCTGGGGTTTTTCGCAATTCCGAGCGTCGTAACCCTGCGTAGCTAGGTTGGTTGGCTAAAGTAGCTCGTTCTACCCCAAAATCATATATTTTACGTCAGATAACTCATTCTGAATTGCGAGATACGCCCAATCTAAGGTCCGACGGTCCGGATCACTTCTGTCGTCGACCGGGCCTTTTCTGATCCATCTTGGCCATGAAACTGTTCGCAACCCGCTCTACATCAGTTTGTTAATGCGGAAGAAGGAAACCGCTCTACCATTTTATGCCAAAATTTTTCTATGATGAGAATCTAGCTTAATGGGGAATCAAGAATGTGCTCCGCAATTATTATTTTTTTTAATCCAAAATTGTCCTCTGTGACAAAGATTTTCTCCCTTGTGTTACACATCCCAACTTTTAACACGGGGCACTTCTCTGAGCCCACCATGATTTATGTATTAGATCCACTTCATCTATCAACTTTTTTATATCATTCTAAAACATGATCCGAAAAAAGATACACATCCAAAGCTCAAGTCAACCACACCACATAAAGTAGTGGGACAAGAATGACTACCGTTAAAACCTTCCTAATGTCCACCGCGAAGATTATTTGCCATCAAATCTCTTTATAAGGTCACATAGACTTGGACGAAGGAAAAACACAAAAATTAGCTTGATCAGAGCCTTATGTGGCCCCAAGAAGTTTTCAATGATAGGCACCCAATTCCCATAGTTTCTTGTAGTGTGGCCCACTTAAGCCTTATATTTGTCTTGTTTTTTTTTTGTCTTAATTTCTAAAATAATATGAAAAAAAAAATTGAATGGACGGTATTGATAAAACATATATATCATGGTAGACCCCACAAAGCCCTTAATTGTCCATATTTAGGTAGATTGTGGGGGGTAGTACGCAATCCCCTCACAGATTTGGGGTGCGAATTATTTGCAAATGCCTTTCGCAGGAGGTTCCTGCGTGCTGGAATCTTAGGTGGAGCCCACCGTTATGTTTGTGATAAATCTAATCTGTCCATTCGTGTTTTGAGATCATTTTAGGACTCAGAGATTAAAAGAAAATGAGGAGGATACAAGACTTAAGTGTGCCACACTAAAGGAAAAGGTGGGTAAGAAAATTCCTATCGTTGAAATCTCCCCGGGGTCGACAGCTATGTTTACATGCCATCAATACGGTTCATAATGTCATTCCTAGTGAGATGAACTCAAACCACAAATAATAACATGATTGAAAACTTCTGTGGCCCCACGAATATTTTAATTACGGGCGTCCAATCCTCACTTTTTCGGCCCATTTGAGTATTGGATGCGGTTCATTTTTAGCACTATGTCTTAAAATGATCTAACAAAACAGATAAATGGGGTGGATTTCATACAAGCATCATGATGGGCCTCACCTAGATTTCCAGTGGCGGACTTCCCAGGAAAGGCTTTTCCATAAAATTTGGCTCACACCTAGGACCTAATGTGATATGTGTGACTACATTCATACCGTCCATGTATATAGAAAGCTTATTTTAGGGCATCATCCAAAAACTGAATTATCTTCAAATCTTAGATGGACCTTTGTATAGGAAACAATGGTGATTGACCATTTAAAAATTCTTTTGGGCCATAAAAGCTTTGGATCATGATCCAGCTGTTTGTGACATTTTCAATAGGTTGGATGACAAATAAACATTGAAGTGAAATTCATAGAGTTTTTAAAGGTAGGGATTCAATCACAATTGTTTCATATAGGTAAATGTGTCAAATTAATATATTTCAAATATTTCAGACGTTAGTTAACAAACAAGTTATTCTAGATTCATTATTAGTTATCCGACTTCAGATTCAGATTTCAGATTTAGACTTTAAATTTAGACTTCGGATTTCAGATTTAACAAACGGCCCTTAGTGTCTTCGACACATTATTTCCAACAATGGTCCTATTTAGTAAAAGTAGAATCCTAGTTAGGTGAATGATGGCCCAACCATAGATTGTGGAGATTCTTAGGGCGTGTTTGGCCGGGCGAATCCCATGGGATTAGGAGGGATGGGATGGATTTTAAGGTAATGATGGTGGTGTCAGTGGATTGGTTTAAGATCCATGGGATTGATATATCCCGAGACAAGTTCACTGGGTCTGTTTGGCACGCCCGCATATCCTGGGATTTTACCTTCCAATCCATCCAACCAAGGGATGGGATCAATTTTAAGGTAACGATGGTGATGTCAGTGCATTGTTTTAAGATCCATGGGATTGCTTATATCCTGGGACAAGTTCACCGGGTCTGTTTGGCCCGTCATGCATATTCCGGGATATCGCAATCCCATCCCTCTTAATACCGTGGGATCGATCCGGCCAAACAGGCCCTTAAAATGCCCTATATTTTATTATGATTTTTATCGTTCCACACGTGGCATTTTTAATGGAGCATCTATGGTTTTTTTTTTTCAACCGTCTATTTACAGCCACTTATTAAAGGTTAGAATCTTCCAACTTGGGACATTTAACGTGGCCTACTTGCACAAAGTGGCACATCTGGACACTATTCAAGCTGTGATACTTGGTTGGACCCTTACTCTTGCTATGGTGGTAGGCTCTCAAGAGTTTCAACACCCGGTTAAGGGTTCGAGTATCCACTGGCGGTGAAATCGCACTGCCGGTGATGCATGGGTTCGAGTAGCCATTGTGGTGCCATAGTGTGTGCGTACAAAAAAAAAAAAAAACAAAAAGTTGTGATGGGAGGAGCTGATAATTCCCTGTTTTATATGGGCCGTGTAAAAGGAAAGACGCCTTATTAAAAAGAGAGGCCTATCCAAACGTTTTTAGAATAAGCTTAACGTACAAAGCGAAGTGTGGGGCCCACTGTAATGTATTAGTGACATCCAACCCGTCCATAATGTGAGATCTCTAATTTTTCCTTACCGCTCGAAAGTCTGGCTGATATAAAAATTAGGTACGATATGCCATGCAAAATCATGCCTAAAACTTTAAAAACCACATGCCGTTGTGGCCCACTTAAGCTTTGAAAGAGCTTGGTTTTTTCGGAGTCCAACAATCCTAGTTGGACGCATTTTGTGAATGGATAGATGGTATATAGAAAACAGGATGGGACCCACATACAAATTGGAAGATTTTTTTTTTTTTAATGGTGGGAATCCTCATCCCTACTATTCCCTATGGTGGGGCCCACATGGTTGTTGGATCAGTCAGATTTTTGGGTGGAAAGAAAAACATTAGGAAAATCAGATGGTGGATGGATTGGATATTACTAATTCATCACGGTGGGCTCCAGATGTTGGTACGTTAAGCATATTATAAAATCGTTTGTATTGGATTCGGCTCCTAAAAAAAAGAGAAATTTACCACTGTAGATGCCACCTTTTATCCAGCGGTTTTTATGAAGAAAATGAAACTCAACTTACCAACTTAGACTTGTACGTGCGGACAACCATTTTTAGGACGAAAATACCCCTCCTTTTTCACTGCTATTGCTTTTCCTCTCCCTTTAATGGAAAACCCACGCGCGGTTTTTCAAAACACATCCCTTCATTCTATTGCAACGAAAAACCGACGCACGACTGTTTTTCTTATCATTTTCCTTACTAAAATTCGAACTTTATCATTTACATTTGGCATTTTCCATCTTGGTGAGGGTTATGTGGAATCCTCCAAACTGGTTGCATCTCCAATCTTCGAAAAGGTTCAAATTAATTCCTCACTCGAAAGCACCCTTCCTCAACTTGCATTGAGCGAGGCTACAATTGCTGGAGGTACTAATAAACCCTAGTGCATGTGGTTTATAGATACTTTCCTTTGTAGTATTGAACGATGATTAATTGACAACCTGTGGAAATTTAGCTAGTAATTCACCGAGGGTGATTGGTCAAACTTAGCCATTGCACACTTCAATTTGAAGAAGAACTCACAAAAATTGAGACGAGCCCAAGTCGATGACAATTGATCGACTACTCATCGAATTTCATGTGAAGTTCGGTGAATTTCATGTCAGGCTCTTACAATTTCATTTGTTAGGCTTAGTCAATTTTATGCGTTGATAGTTCAAATTCATGTGAAACTCGTTCAATTCCATTTGAAGCTCACTCAATTTCATTTTAGGGCTCACTCAATTTCACGTTAGGGTCACTCAATTTAATGTTTGCCCAGCTCAATTTCATGCTAGGCTTGCTCAATTCAATGTTTGCTTGGCTCAATTTCATGCTAGGCTCACTCAATTCAATGTTGCCCAACTCAATTTCATGTTAGGCTCTCTCAATTCAATGTTTGCCCAACTCAATTTCATGCTAGGCTCGCTCAATTTAATGTTTGCATTGATAAATTTCATGTTTACCTCGATGAATTTCATTCTTGTCTCACTCAATTTCATATTTGCATTGCTCAATTTCTAGTTTGCCACGCTCAATTTTCAGTTTGTCATGCTTAATTTCAGCTTTACTCGCTCAATTGTCAGTTTGCCTCGCTCAATATATAGTTTACCTCACTCAATTTTCGCTCTTCCCTTGCTGAATTTCTAGTTTGCCTCATTCAAAATTTAGGTTACACCGCTAAATTTTCAGGCTTCCCTCGCTCAATTATTTCTTTTGCGTCGTTCAAATTCGAACTTCCCTCGATCGATTTCATTTTTCCCTCGTTCTATTTCTAGTTTGCCTCACCCAATTTCTAGCTTGTCTCGCTGAACTTTCGCTCTTCCCTCCCTGAATTTCTAGTTTGCCTCGTTCAATTTATAGGTTGCGTCGCTGAATTTTCATGCTTCCCTCGCTTGATTATTTGTTTTCCCTTGCTCAAATTCAAACTTCCCTCACTCGATTTCATGTTTCCCTTTTTCAATTTCTAGTTTGCCTCGTTGAAGTGCACGTTTGCCTCATTGAATCAGATGTTTGCCTATATCATTTTCATGTTTGCCGCGCTTAATTTTAGTTGAGGTTTATTCCATTTTATCCGAAGCTTGCTCAAATTTATCAAGTGCTTGATATTTAGTATTAATGTATATGAGGTAATGCTTAAATTCCTATTACTCTAATTCTATATGGATTAATTAACCATATGTAAAGAAGTTAGCCTTGTATCCCCTTATGGTACATTTGTGATTGCTTAAATATAGGTATATTTCTAGTAGATATGACATGAACCTTCAAATTACATTTTATTTTGTCTTATAAACTGTATAATGTGGAATATATGTTGAATGTTGAATGAACTTTAAATATTCCAAATTGCTTAACCATAGTTGAGATTGATATGCCACGTTTGTGGGCCGTCAGTTAAGCTTAGAGGAATTATAAGAATCCATGTTAAATTCATGTGTTGATGTTTAATATCATGATTTGATAATATCTACAATTTAAAGAGCAATCTTGCCAAAACTTAATGGATGTATTTGGGTACCATGATGCATAACATCCACGCATGACATATGAGCTTTACTGTGTGCTCAATGTAAGCCACATTCTGCTCCAATTACTAGAATAGCTATTTGAACCTATCTAGAATTCCCTCAGAACTAGGAAAAATTGTGAACCTAGAGACGTAAAACTTTAGGACCCTTAGGAAATTTCAGATTTAGTTGTTTGAACATAGAAATGAAACTTAGGTTCCCTTGAAATCATTAGAATAGTCATTCAAACTTTGTTGGAATCACTTTGGAATTATGACATTTGAGAAGATAGAGACTCAATATTTTAATTTCTCTAGGAGATTGCCTGCATAACCATGAAACCTAGGAACAAAACCTAGGTCCCCATTAAAAACTATTAGAATGATCGTTTGAACTTAGAACTAAACTTAGGAATTATGGGAGAACAAATAAACTGCTATGATGTATATTAGATTAAACAAGAATGATCCTTGAACTTGACCTCTAATGAACTTTTTAGCAATATAGGATTTGAATTTTCCCATAATTTTCCTTAGTTGAAATGACATCGTCAAGACACTCAGTAGACAGTAGGTGAAATGAGTTTAGGCATTGTAAGCAGTTCCTTACCCATTACATTGTACATTAGATCAAATTTAAGCACTCCCTAAACTTAAAACCCGCACTGGGAGTTAAAAATTAAATTCCCTAAGAAATCTCATTAGTTAGAGATGATATTTCTCATAACTTTTAGTAATTAACACTAACTAGAAGCGAATTTATAAAGGTTTGAGAAAAAAAATTTCACCTCTAGATGGAGCATATTGAGACTAGGATTTTGTAATTTGAATCCCCAAATACATCTCTTTGATCAGAAACAGCATCTCTCGTATGATCCAACAATTAGAAATAATTAATAGTGAAAATTTAGAAATTTAGGTGAAATTTCAACCCTAGACTCTGCTTGTTGAGACTAGCTTTGAAAATTTATGTAAGTTTAACATATTTTAAACCCAAATCCTCATGTAGAAATGTTAGGCTCCTAGATTTTTTTTTTTTTTTTTTTGAAAGCGTACTAGGCCATCATAGAATTGTCCCTTGTTAAAATAGAAGACTATATGATATTCCATGATAGATAGCGTCGCTGAATTTAACAAGCACCACATGAAATCATTCGTATCTCTGAATTTGTAATCCATATAAGATCTTGTTGTTTATTTAAAAATTTAACGCATTGCTTACTCTTTATTTCCTTAAGCTCTGTATCATCCTCATCTATTATGGAACGTAGGTACTCGGTCTTTTATTATTTAATCGTGTTTTGTCTTATGGCAAGCTTCCATTGCTTAACGATTCACTAATATAATGTCATTATATTGGTTTTCAGATAATGTCTACGAGAATCATCTGCTTTTATGGCGGGGAGATGGAATATGAAAACAAGCGATACTCATACACTGGTGGGGATTCGAAAAAAATTTCGCTACGTGTCGAGACTACGTATGAGGAGCTTTTATCTAGAATTTACAGGATTATTAAGAGTCAACCAACAGATTGTGATATTAGGATGAAAGTAATGTATCCTTGCGCAAACGAATCAATTCCTCCAACCGTAATCGTAGACGACGATGACGTACGAGAGTTCCTGGCAACACAGTTGGAACATTCGGATAAATTCATTCCTTTAGTCATCGAGACAACGCAACACATTAATAGGACAACACACGTGGACAGTGTGCCTAGGAGCATGGCGTGGAATTTGAATATATGACATCTCCATTACAAGTGGTAGTAAGCAATGATCAACTGCCCGAGCCGCCTCAAACATCAAACTTTGTGAGTAGCTAAGTCAGCTTGACACATGACCTTAACCTCATTTATGAATACATGGCACCGCCTTTAGCAACAACAGCAGATTTGCCATCATCATCCACCACCCGAGCTGTACTAGTAAGTGACAATCCGCTTCCAGACCTTGTCAAAATTTCAAACTTTATCACTCGTTAAGTTCTCATGTCATTCGATGATGCTGCATTCACCAATGCAGCACTATTGGAATATACGGATTCATTGGGTGAACTGATCGATATAGCCGCTAGACAAACATTTAAGGATAAGAGTCGGTGCTAGTATGTTCTGAGCCAATTTGCAATTCGCAATAAATTCCAGTATAGGGTACTGTACTCAAATTCTAGGAGATTTACTATGGTGTGCTTCGAAGATAAATACGAATAGAGGGTTCATGCATCTCGAGTGAATGATACCGGGATATTCAAGATACAGAGTTATACGTCAGCACACATATGCGGCATGTCATGGATGAAGAGTGATCACCGGCAAGCAAGCAGTAAGTTAGCATGTAATCTAGTTGTTAGCCGCATTGAGCAACGGCTAGGTTTAAGGCCACGTGATATTATCTTCACTATGCAAGAGAAATATAATATTCTTATTAGTTATAGAAAGGCATGGAAAGCTAAAGAGCTTGCAATTAATCACGTGATGGGGTCTTACGAAGACTCTTACAATCAACTCCCCTTGTAGTTACATGAGTTGAGGACGGTCAACCCATGGATGGTGACTGTCGTGCTTGTTAACAAAGAGACTTTGAGGTTCGAGAGGTGTTTTGTAGCGCTCGGACAATACGTTCGAAGTTTTCAGAATTCTATGCG
This sequence comes from Magnolia officinalis, assembly GCA_021015155.1. Classification (NCBI taxonomy): domain Eukaryota; kingdom Viridiplantae; phylum Streptophyta; class Magnoliopsida; order Magnoliales; family Magnoliaceae; genus Magnolia; species Magnolia officinalis. Next base: position 36,357,482 of record JAJHSJ010000014.1, on the reverse strand, counting down.
GAGGGTATTGGCCATTGACGGGACACACTTAAAGGGTAAATATGAGGGTTTTCTATTCATTGCCACGACCTAAGATGGGAATAATCATATTTTTCCAGTTGCGTTTGGCATCGAAGAATCGAAGAACAGTAGCAGCTGAAATTGGTTCCTTACCTACCTTAACGATGCGTTAGGGTCTCTTCCGGGTCTTGTGATTATATTCGACCGACATAAAGTTTAATGAAAGAGGTTCCCAAAGTCTTACCACATGCAATCCATCGCTACTGCGCATACCATATCTATAAAAACTTGGTGGACACTTTTAAAGATAAGTCCTTTGAGATGTACTACTGGCGGGCTGTGAAGACAAGTAGGAGGGCTGAATTTGAAAAGTTAATGCATGATATCGAAATGGCCAACCCCCAGTACATATATGGTTGAGAGAAATCGGGTACGAAAGATGGGCATCTTCATACTTTCTAGGAAGAAGATTCAACTTGGTCACTACAAATATATCCGAGTGTGTTAATGTCCTCTTCAAAGAAGCACATGAATACCTCGTTACTAAATTGATAGAGGCGGTAAGATTTAAGATACAAGAATTATTTTACAAGAAGAGAATCTACGACATCATTTATAGGTCCGTTGACACCATGGGCGGAGGAACAGTTAAAGGATCTTATACAAAGGCGCGAGATGTTCGCTGTCATCCGATTTCTTGAGATGAGTATTATGTTGTGGGAGATTATAATGATACAATCAAGCTCAGCTCACTTTCATGTACATGTTGCGAGTTTGACGTGAAGGGGTACCCTTGTATGCATGTCTTGTCAGTATATATAAACTTCAATCTTCCTCATTACTCATACTGCTCTCCATTCTACACGGTGCAAAATTACTTGACCACATATAACGAATCGGTGTACCCAGTACGTGACAAGAGAGAATGGGAGATTACAGATGGCTTCAAGGAGTATTGTTCGAATATTAAACCCCCATAATAGAAGAGGTCATCTGGAAGACCAAAAATGCTAAGAATTCCCTCGCGTAGAGAAGAACTGAAAACAGTAAAGTGCGAGCGATGCAAATAAACAGGGCATAATTGCCGGAAGTGCAAGTTTCCTATACCTAATGTATAACATACTTTGTAATTTATTTAGTGTTTTATATGATATATGTTGTAAAATATTTTATGTATTGATGTCCCTACTCAATTTTCTCTCATGCAATAATCTTTTGGTTGCCTTGCTCAATTTTTAAGTTGCCTCGCTCATTTTTAGTTTGTCTCACTGAATTTCTTTAGCTGCCTCACTTAATTTCTACTTTACCTCGCTCAATTCCTCAGTTCTCTCACTCAATTCCTCGGTTCTCTCGCTCAATTCCTTGGTTCCCTCGCTCTATTTCTAGGTTCCCTTGCTCAATTTCTAAGTTGCCTCGCTTAATTCCTAGGTTCCCTCGCTGAATTTCTATGTTACCTCTCACTGAATTTCTTAAGTTGCTTCACTTAATTTCTACTTTGCCTCGCTCAATTCCTCGGTTCCCTCGCTAATTCCTAGGTTTCCTCTCTCAATTACTAGGTTCCCTCGCTCTATTTCTAGGTTCCCTCACTCAATTTCTAAGTTCCCTTGCTCAATTTCTAAGTTCCCTCGCTCAATTTATAGGTTACCTTGCTCAATTCCTCAGTTCCCTCACTTAATTCTCAGGTTCCCTCGCTGAATTTCTAGGTTCCCTTGCTGAATTCCTAAGTTTCCTCGCTCATTTTCTAGGTTCCCTCGCTCAATTTCTAGGTTCCCTCGCTCAATTTCTTGGTTGCCTCGCTCAATTTCTAGGTTCCCTCGCTCAATTTCTTGGTTGCCTCGCTCAATTACTAGGCTCCCTCGCTCTATTCCTAGGTTCCTTCACTGAATTTCTAGGTTCCCTCGCTGAATTCCTAGGTTTCCTCGCTCATTTTCTAAGTTCCCTCGCTCAATTCCTAGGTTCCCTCGCTCAATTTTTAGGTTGCCTCGCTCAATTACTAGGTTCCTTACTCAATTCCTAGGTTCTCTCACTGAATTCCTAGGTTTCCTCGCTCATGTTCTAGGTTCCCTCGCTCAATTCCTAGGTTCCCTCGCTCAATTTCTAGGTTCCCTTGCTCAATTTCTATGTTCCCTCACTCAAATTTTACGTTGCTTCGCTCAATTCGTAGGTTCTCTCGCTGAATTTCTAGGTTCCCTCACTGAATTCCTAGGTTTCCTCGCTCATTTTCTAGGTTCCCTCGCTCAATTTTTCAGTTCCCTCGCTCAATTTTTAGGTTCCCTTGCTTAATTTCTTGCCTTGCTCAAATTCTACATTGCCTCGCTCAATTCCTAGGTTCCCTCGCTGAATTTCAGGTTCCCTCGCTGAATTCCTACGTTCCCTCGCTCAATTCCTCGTTTCCCTCGCTCAATTTCTAGGTTCCTTCGCTCAATCATCTTTTAAGTCTTTAGAGGTGGGATTTAAAGTAGTCTTAGATGAGATCCTAGTCTCGTTTATAGCTAAATTTGGTGCATATTACTAGCAGATTAACTAAATTCCTGTAAACACACATTTAGATGTCGACCTCTTTAATCAATTAAGACAAACAATAGAGATCTCATATCACGTGGGGTGTGTGAGTTTAATCATGCAACCCTTCACTCCACCTAATTTTTTGCTTTAAAAACTTCCGAACAAATAGTATATGTAGACAAAATCCTAATTTGATATGTAAGTACATGGGTCCAATACACAGTCCTTTATTAAATTCAATGTCTGAAAAAGCCCATGGCTCATATGTTTAAATCCATCTTTGGGAAGATTGAGGATTCAGAAGCATTGTTCACGAGTAGGAAATGCTTCTTACAATGTGATAGTTTTACATGACGGTTCCTTCACCAGCTCTATTAGTTGTAACTGGTTTTACCGCTAGTTGAAACTGGTTTGAAAAGTCAGCAACAAGTGTCATTAGGAGAAGAGATTTTTAGCAAAAATCTCTCAACTTGTTAGTGGTTAGTTGGCAATCTTAGGTATATATAAAGAGACTGAATTGTGTTGTGTGTGTGAAAAAAAAAATACATGAATGAATACAATCAATCTAGAGTATTTCAAAGTATTGCTAGTGTTGAATGTCTCCTTATTTGCCATCTTAGTAAACTTTTTCTTTTTCTTTTATTTTATTTTATTTTATTTTTTTTTGGGTTACCTTTTATAAAATCATTTGATTCATATAAAAAGGGATTCAAAGGTGGGATTCAAATTGTTTTGCTTAAGAATTGACTCAAATCCTAAATCGTACGATTTTGACGACCTGGATGCACGCTGAGATATTCTAGCGTGGACATGGCATGCATTCTACTAATTATTTTATTTTTTATTTACCAAGTGCTACCGATATATATAATTTTGTATGGAAATAGAAAAATTGGCTAGGGTCCATCATTTTGGAAGTTTGATCAGAGCCATTCTCAACATAAGCATGGATGGGTTCTTCTTTTTCTTTTCTTTTTTCTAATAATTTCTGGCTCTCACGGTGTGCGTAAAATTGAGTGGCATCAAGTTAGTGAGGTAACAGATCAATGTGTCGTACATGCTCCTCAACAACTACATGTAGAGCTACATCCAACAATATTGGCATTGATATGATAGTCTGAGTCTTCGACACAAGCATAAGGAGCCCTGTTCAAAATCAACTGTGAAAAACCAAGTTGCCAAAAGCACCTGAGCATAAAACTCAAACTGGAGAATTACATGATGATACAAAGATCACAATGGAACAAAGGAAATTAAGAGTAATGTTAAAAAATAGAAAAAGAAAATAAAAGAAAAGAAAAATAAAAGAAAAGGTACATTTGGTTAAGAAAGACAACTAAGTGAAGCCAACATATGTGGGAAAATGGCAAAAGAAAATTCCAATAAACCATGTGACAGAACCGAGGAAAAGTGCCAAAAGATTAAGGCATGATGATTTGAATAGAAATGCGCTAAGATTGAGTCAACCGCTACTTTCTTTGGTGGAAACTGCACCTATATAAGATAAAAGAAAACTGAGTAAAGCAAAAGGATGAATCGGTGGATATGGGAAGCATACTAGAATAATCACATTATTGCACTGCCTGTTACTCATTGACTACAACTCAGCACTATAACCTAGTTGTTGTTAGTACCTTACTGGTTTCAAATGGCTGATTTGAATTTAGAAGCATACCCAAAGCAATTTGACAATGAGCAAGTTGCAACTTCCACAATCACAACATAGCAAATTCAGGTCAGGTTAGGTCAGGTTGGTAAAATCACATGTACTTGAGTCAATCGGATTGATGCTATTTGTTTGGATTGCAACAACATGAATTCCCATATTATAACCATTAAGTTGATTCCAGTAGCATTTTTCTACTGCAATATGAAAAGTGGCGGTTGCGATTTGAATAGCATTTTTCTAATGCAAGAAGAAAACAACATGAATTTGCGAATCTTTTCATTCAAAATCATGCATCATGATGCATGCGTCTTGCATTTGGGCATCAAATACAATGGGGCAAATTTCACATGCATCATTCACTGAATCACCTATGAATCTAAACACGTATTGAAATATCATTCCCGTAAAAGAAATAAATTAAAGAGGCAAAGAACAAGAAGCAATGAATTTCTTAGAGAAGAAAATAAAAAATGATCCAACAGTCTCATATGGTGAGACAGTACATGTAAATCCAATTTCTTGTATATGGATGTTGGTCTTCTTCTTCTTCTTCTTCTTCTTCTTCTTCTTCATCCGAAAGCCAGGAAAAAGCTTGCACAAGGTTGGACATCTATATCAACCATCTATATTAAGTCCAGGCTAGAGTACCTTCTGCATTGGCTACAACTCACCTGGTTGTAGCTACTCATCCATCGTATACGTGGCGTAAATGCATGCTGGTCTGAATTTAAAACCTGCTCAACATTGGACCCACTATGAACGGAACATAGCTGAATCAAACTGATGGATCAAAAGGGGCAAGAACTTCAGAGGATTTAGACTCCTCTAGGATTGTGTGATTGGCTAACTTGTGACAGAACCCATATATCATCCCAGAGTCCTATGCAATCAAATTTTGGTTTGTTTTTGGATTCCAACTCCTGCGTTGATTGGTTTTCAAATCCTGTATTATCGACTTAATTGAACTTACATCATGAAACTCTAATAAAAGAGATCCATAAATACATAAAATTGAAAAGAAAATATCGTAGGGCCAAGTGAACTTACATCATGAAATCCCCAAGTAGGAGGAATGCCTTAAAAGAAATGACCAATTGGCAGGGGAAAATCTGAAAAGAGAAAATCTATATGGCTAGAGAAAGGCTTTACAAGGTGTCATTTGGATGCGTAATGCCAATATTTGTTGAAATGCATATTGCAAATATCAATGCAAAAGAAAATAAATTCTAGAGGTTACATTGGCATGAACCTTCATTCTAAATTTCAAATTTCAATTATCTCCTAATGCTTACGATTTTTTGGAAAATAAAAGGTTTGGGACTGTTAAGAACATCATAAACTGTATTACCATTTCATGACACCATGTGAAACTTCTAAGATCAAACCAAAAAACTCTTGCCTAACTCACATAGGTACCTAATGTGGGTAACTTTCCCTAACATGGTTAAATGATTTAACATGCATAAAATCCATCCCATCACTCAGGTAGACCATTTCTTGTTTGGCCTTGATCCAAAAATCAACTGATTCAACAATCGCCCTGTTTAAAAGTATATAGAACGTCAGAAACCACTAAATTCTCATGGCATGGCAAATGGACAGTAGGACTAACCAATTCATAGCCCACTTATGGATGGTCCATTTCTCCTAAAATGCAGCAAATGGGTTTCAGCATTCAATCCATAAACAATTTTGAGGACCATTTCTCTATATGTATTGACCATACAAAAAAGCCACGTATAGGACAATATGCCACATGGTGTAACTGCTGAGACAGATGTACATTAGTCTATGGACCATTAGCATGTATTTTTAAAGCTGGTCCGATCATCAGGACTGATCCGGTCGACCGGGTGTCGACCCCAGGACGCTAGACACTAACCCAGTCAACCTTGGCTCGCTTTCCCACCAAGCCCATGCCCGGTTGGCCCCAACCCTATATCATTGTATTTGTTCATCTCCCATCTCTTTTATCAAGACCCAAACCCATCTCTTCTTCCACAATCCCAAAACCCATCTTCATTTTCATCAAATCTTTCTCTACCTCCATTGAAATCCAAAAACTCATCTTCATTTTTGTCTTTTTTCACAAATCTCTCACTACCTCCACCCACACCTAAAAACTCATCCCTATTTGCTTCCATTTTCTCAAATCTTACTCTACTTCCACACAACTCCCAAAACCCATCCCTACTTCATTCTATTTTCTCAAATCTTTCTCTACAAATCCTCCACAAATCCAAAAACCCATCCCTATTTTATTCCATCTTCTCAAATCCTTCTCTACTTCCACCCAAATCCAAAAACCCATCCCCATTTCCTTCCAGTTTCTCAAATCCTTCTCGACTTCCACACAAATCCCAAAACCCAACTGCATCTGCTTCCATTTCCTCAACTTTCTCTCTTATTCCACCCAAATCGACAAAAATAAAAACAAAACCCATTTTCCTTTCCAATGGAGGCTTTCCTTATTCTTGTTTCTTCTTGGTTATTGCTCCCATTAATGGTGAGGCTTATGGCGAAGAAGCGTGACGCACAGAAAGCATATGCACAACAATATAATCGTCGCTCCAAGCGAAGGGAGGACATTGGAGCGTCAACCTCGACGGTCACAACTACCCAGACTAAGAGAGTGGTCTCGGGACGGAGCATTGGTCGATCCACTTCTCGGGTGGGACCGTCAACGAATCGCGGCTGGTTAGTCGAGGCAGAACAAGCCTTGGATTTGGGAAGATTCGCCAAATGCAAGATATGTTTTGAGTGGTAAGTGAATAAGGACTTGTTCGTCGATACCCAAGAGCTCAAGGGGCTTACCACGATTGGCTGGAATCCTATCTTCATACCCTACAACAATGTCGACGCCGAGACTATGCGACATTTCTATGCTTCAATTCAAAATCCTTGTCTAAAGTCACTGACCTTCGACATAGCAATCAGAAATTTCCTGATACCATTTAATGTGACTGACATTGAGAGGATTTCTGAGGTGCCACGCGGGACAGTGATTGTTCGACATAGGGATGCGAAGCGGTCCAAGTACAGGGACGAGAGGACTGTTCAAATTTGTGGCAAACCTACGTCTTGGATACAGGATGATAATTGTTTGAAGGTAACCAGGATGCTTCCAGTTTATAGGTTCCTCCACCTTGTATTCATGTACAATGTGTACCCTAGAACAGGAGATCATACACAACTATCACAGTATATGTTGGAGGTTTTGTATTTACTGGGCACGGGCGAGAAGGTTTGCCACCCATCTATTGTAATGTGCCATATCTTAATGCCGCCACCACCAAAACCAATCTATCCTTACCCTTTGGACGGTTGGTCTGTAAGATGGCCAAAGACTGTGGGTTTAGTTTCATCCCCAATGCGAGGCTTGAGCCACAACATTTCATTGACACCAATACTATTAAAAGGATGAAATTGAATGAGGAAGAAGAGGTTGAAAGAAGAGAAAACACCGAGGAAGAAGAAGAGGAGGAGGAAGAAGATAATGACGAAGACATTGATGGAGATTTTGTAGCCCCCCCTTTTAAATGAACGCTTTAGTCGGGTGAAAGAGGAGTTGGCCTCGGTTCAGTCTGAATTAACCGATATGAGGGCTACAATGAGGACTCAAATGGCTGAACAAGAGAAATGGAACCAGAAGATCTTCCGCACCCTTAAGGAAGTGTTATGTTGTGTTCAAAAGGATGGAGCAGCGTCGCATCCGACTGATTCATAGGACCATTAGGTCTCGGGTTAAGCCATGTTTGTGGTTATGTGCTTTCTGTTTACCATGTTAAAAGAAGTGGATCATTTCCACCTAGTAGTTTAATAGTTAGTAGTTGGGTTTTTTAATGTTTTCCACCTGGTTAGGTATGTATGGGAACAATGTACAATCTCAGATTATAAATGAAATTGTTTCCACTTTGGTTTACCATGTGTAGTAGTGTATGGATGTTCTCATTTTACCAGATGTTTCCTACTATATCGCTCTCATCTCCTTCGTCATGCATCTCATATTCATTATGAGGCCTTCACAATCAGAACTGATTCTGTCATTCCTCATCCCAATGAAGCATATTGAATTCATTCAAACCCATTGCAGTGGATTCTCATGCACTAATGGCTTGCTGCTCAACTACATCTTCAAATAGCTTTCTTTGCAGGATCAAGGGAGGTAGAAAGGACAGAAATTCATATCTGTAACCCCTTGTGTTTCTGGTTTCCTTTCCCAACCCAAAGGAATTCACATGAAAAAACAAATTTTGGTGCATGAAAACGACTGATTGAGCTCCAGTTGATGATGAGTATGATGGTCTATCCTATACTTCATGTCCGAAGATCACATAAAGATTGTCTCTTGATTCTTGACCTTCCAGTTGATGATGCCTGCATTTCCGAGTCCATCCTGAACATTTTAGTCTGTTATGTTTTGAAGGGTGTAGATCTTTTTGTTGGCTTTCTTTCATAGTCATGTCAGGAAGGTGGTAAATTGCGAAACTCACTTGCTTACTTCTGAAACCAAAATTCACAAGAACTGCATGTAGAAAGAAAATACCCACATATCGACGGGTATTTTACGTAACCCTTTGTAGGAATTCCTCATCGATATCCTTGTATTGCAGAAATTTTGGAATTTCAATAGAAAACTCAAAGATGCAAAAGGAAAACAACAAATATGCAGAGATGGAGAGGGATTTACATTAACTGCTTTCCGCAGCAGTCCAAAAACAGGACTAAGATGCTGAAGTTTGTCCGCAGCAATCGAAAAACAGGACCAAGATGCTGAAGGTTTGTCCGCAGTCCCAAAAAAATAACCAAATCAGAAAAAACTACTTTGATGATGGACATGATGTTTGAGTGATTATTATGTTCACCAACACTCTACATGAGTGGGACCTCAGCCATCACCAGAAGTTGGTATAGTCAAAAGCATACTCCAAAAATAAAACTAAAACAAAAATAAATAAATAAAAATAAACTATGGACAACTAAGATTTTAAATCCTGGTTTCGCTCTTGGAATGAGACTAGCTTTAGATTGAAGCATTATGACACATTTAGTTCCAGAAGAAACTGACCATTCACACAGCAACTCACTCCTGAAACGTACATATTTCAAAGGGACCTATCGGTTTTTTCCCTAGTGAAACCAAGTCAACTTGGTTTTGGCGAGTTTTAAAGCCTTGGTAAACAGAGAAGTCAACTTAGCACAAACTGACAATATCCATAGCATATGGTTTGTCATTTCCAAAATATAAGTATGCAATCTTTCCTAGGCGAGTTGAAGAGAACAAACTTCAGCTTAGCACATCCTGCTGTTCATCTTTAGAAAATTTTGATGTTACATGCACCCTAGTAACAGCCCATGGGTTTCTAAACATAGGTTTTTTGTTTGCTGTGATAAGAAGAAATGTAGAAGCAATTGGAGTTACTGGATCTTTGTGAGGTTTCATGAATCTTTGTTATTCACATATGTTGGGAATTTGGTACATGCACCTTATTCTTCTAGTTACTCGATATCATCTAATGTTGCATGTGAAGGATCCACTGTAGCTTCCTAAATTGAACCCTTTATTGCAAAGTATTGCTAGTGATGAATATCTCCTTAAATGCTATCTTCGTAAACTTGCTGCAATGGTTGATTATTACTAAATAAACTTCGTCTTGGTGCTAATCTGATTACTCTAATATTGTTTACTTGACAATTACCTTGTACACACACTTTCACCACCCACTAAGCTTTCTATAAGCTTATGCACGATAGATGCGTGCAGGTGGCATTAGGTTGCAGCAGCATTAAGCTTGGAGCGTGCAACGGACTTATGGAGCTTTGATTTTTGTCATATGCATTTCCCTTCAGCACTGTACTCAACTGTTTATATTAGTGGTTATGTGATGATGATGTTGCCTTTATGATTTGGGTATACTTGTGGTTATGCTCATTACGAGATAAATGTACAAAAAAAATCCTCCTTGTAGGATCCCAGGATCAGAATCTGGCGTATATGCGCTGGGAGCTGAGAATGGGGTACTACGGAGGCTGTCAGCACCAGATTCGGCGATCGAGAATTTTGTGAGTCCGGTTTCTGAGTTTGGGGCGTGACAAGTATCATTTAAAGGTTACAGACAAACAATCATACGCTATCGACTTCCTCCAATGTATAGTGAATTTTTGCATGTCTGTTCCCTCCAAGGTGCGATCGCTGCATAGTATATCGATGAATTTTATTATAAATATGCCACAGTTAAAACCATTGTTTTGCTTCGGCACAGATTTCTCTTCTTTGGCGGTCCATGTATTCCCTTTCAGTGCGGTGACGTCTCCGGTGGCATGGAAGAGAATCGGGAGTGCCTCCATCATCAATTTGATCTTCTGCTTATACTTTAGGAGAGCATTTGACACTAAGTTATCAATAATAATGATCGCCCTCTATCTTGGATATAGGACCATCAAGAACCAATGAGAGTTAGCATGGTTGACGGGTACATAAACCTGTCCATGTTTAAGAAGTAGGCTATCAGTAAAAAAAACATGATCAAAGAACACATTACAACTAGGCTTGATGTTATGTGACGAATGCATTACCCGTTCACAATGTCAAATCACCTTGGCATGTGATTTACCCCGCTGCTTGGCAATTGTGATGACATTGTTCATCTTGCCTACCAACTTTGCACGTTCTGAAGCAGACCTCAAGTCCCGAGTTGGCATACTAGTTTGACGACATACCTATTACAAACGTAATTAAAGATCAATACAAGTACCAAAAACACGAATTAATAGAAAAAACAAATTAGCGATAATCCGAAGTAAACATTTACCGTAAAATACTTGGGACAAAACTTGCAATCTTGGGGATATGTAATTGCACAATCAGACTGTCTTTCCTCAAGGAACTCAACATATTTGTCGATAGCCTATTCCACAAAATAATATGATTCAGCAATAATCGATTAAAAGATATAAGTATATGAAAGTCAATGTATATAGACACCCTCATACGAATGCTTACCACGCCATCAACCCACGCGTCATCTACCCATATAAAATTGAACCATGAAGCCGCTACTATCTCCTTATTTGCTACATAATAGTTTTCTAGTTCTTTGAGTTCATTCGTTGATAGCATCCTGAATGGATCCATTTGTAGATTAAATGGTATCGAAGATGTAGGAAAGTTTACAGCTTCCTCAGGTCGCCTCACCACGTTTGGGGTTGTATCAATCGAAGAGAGGGACAAGAATGGAGAAACCATGTAATAGGATGGCTTCATTACCCTTTTAGTTCTCCTTACATAAACGGGAGGAGAAACAGGTGCTTCATCCAATAAAGTACGCTCGACCATTCCATACGACTGCATCTCCGAATCCCCATTTCCCCATTCTTTTTCTTCCAACCTCCCCTTTCTTCTTCAACTCCTCATCCTCCTCTCTCAAAAATTGTCCCCTCTGTGTATAGAAATCTTCCTTCTCCTTCAAGGCCTCCCTCTCATTCACTAACTTTTCAGTTTCTCTCAATAACTCACACATCCACCTATTCAACTCCTCTTTCTCCCTGAAAAATAATTCTTTCTCTTTCTTTAACTGCGCTCTCTCGTTCAGATCTTCTCTCTCCATCTTCAACAATTCCTTCTCTTTCAACAACGCCTCTCTCTCATCGAGCCTCTCTTCTCTCTTTCTCAACTCTTCCTTCTCTTTCCTTAGCTCATCCCTCTCCTTCTTCAACCCTTCTCTCTCCTTCTTCAACTCATCTCTCTCAACCCTAAATTCATCCATCAAAAGAGATGGCTTCACGATATTCCCCCTCCCTCTCCCTATACGCCTTTTTCATCATTTTCTGTTGATCCCGGAGCAACCGAAGGGCGTCCATTTTCCATTTAAAACAACATTCCATTTTAATTAAGCGTTCATGATGTCTCACTTGAAAACTATCACGGAGCAACCGAAGGGCGTCCATTTTCCATTCTCATAGGGTCGGTTCCAAGTTCGTTATTAAGATAGTCTGCAAAAGAACCCAGACTGATGTTAATATATAGAGTGTAATTGTGAAATTAAGTAAAGTGAACGGCGGAGAAATACATATACTTACAGCTTCACTCTAAAAAATTGCATGTATTTTGTTGTACCTCCAACCCTTCCAGCCTCGATATTGAATGAAGCATGGAATTTGTGAGGGAACAAACAAAATAACACACTCTCATAAGGCCAGTAATATCTGTATATCCCATATCTATTTTAATGAGATTGCACGAGGATAAAAATCCACAATTGAATATAATCATGTAGAATAAAGAAAAAGTTCTTACTTGCAAAGGAAAGACACAACCATATACATTGTAGCGAGCCGCACCTGATGACATCACTGCAGCTGGGACCTCTTGCGACATTGTATTGTACGCCAAACTACCCCAAGGATAGCTATAGAAATCTTCTATGGAGTCTACTAGGAACATATAATCCATGTTACACATAGTTTTCGATTCGGTTCCCCTAACAAAACACTTTACACACATAAGTAGAGCAACCTTCATGACATCCTCATGCGTATTGGTGTCAACTAATTTATTAAACACATCTAATAAATGCTTCTTAAAAACTGGATATTCTTTGAAGTATTTGTCCATTAATGTACTCCTGATGGGACTTTTTTTTGGTATTGTAAGCTCCCCAGTTTTAAGCCCCGTTATGAGAGTGAAGTCCATCTCCGTGAATTGCAACCGTGTCCCCCGTATCTCAAATATAAGATCGCATTTATATCTTATAAGAAGAAGGTGAAATAGAGCCCCTATAAATCGAAAGGATGAGAGGTGCAATAAGAAGGAAAATGGGGATTGCTTGAACAGACTTAGCCGAGTATCATGCTTCTCTAATCCACCCTTCACCGTGTCGAACCACCATCTCAATGAACACTTAGAGGATGGGTTTGGGAATTGAGAACAAGAATCGTCACCTACAAACATATAATGGAAAATATATTAAAAGTTCACTACCTAAAGAATCATAACAAAAAAAATTAGACATAGTTAAAATTGAGCGAGGCAAACTAAAAGATGAGCGAGGCAAGGTAGAAAATGAGTGAGGGAAACATGAAATTCAGCAAGGCAAGCATTAAATTCAGCGATGCAAGATGAAATTGAGCGAGGCAACCTAACAAATTGAGTAAGACAAGGTGAAATTGAATGGAAAACCTAGAATTTGAGCGAGGTAACCAAGAAATTCAACGAGTGAACCTAAAAATTCAGCGAGGCAACCTAGAAATTGCGCAAGGCAACATACAAATTGAGCGAGGAAACATAGAAATTCAACGAGGCAACCTATGAATTGAGCAAGGCAAATTAAAAATTGAACGAGGGAACTTAGAAATTCAGTAAGGCAACCTAGGAATTGAGCGAGGCAACCTAGGAATTGAACGAGGCAACTCGGGAATTGCGCGAGGGAAGCTAGAAATTGAGCAAGGGAACTTAGAAATTCATCGAGACAACTCATGCAATTTCTAGGTTGCCTCGCTTAATTTCTAGGTTGCCTGGTTGAATTTCTAGTTTGTCTCGCTAATTTCTGCGTTGCCTCGCTGAATTTCTAGGTTGCCTCGCTCAATTTCTAGGTTACCTCACTTAATTTCTACTTTTCCTCGCTGAATTTCTAGGTTCCCTCGCTCAATTCTTAGGTTCCCTTGCTCAAGTTCTAGGTTGCCTCGCTTAATTTCTAGGTTGCTTTGCTGAATTTCTAATTTCCCTCGCTCAAATTCTAGATTGCCTCGCTGAATTTCTACGTTACCTCGCTGAATTTCTAGGTTCCCTCGCTCAATTTCTAAGTTGCCTCGCTCGATTTCTAGGTCCCTCACTTAATTTGCCTCGCTCAATTTCTAGGTTATATCGCTCAATTTCTAGCTAGAAATTGTGCGAGGCAACCTACAAATTGCACGAGGCAACATAGAAATTGAGCGAGGCAACCTAGAAATTGAGCGAACGAACCTAGAAATTGACCGAGGCAATCTAGAATTGTTCGACGGAACCTAGAAATTGAGCGAGACAACATAGAAATTGACCGAGGCAAAGTAGAAATTGAGCGAGGCAATCTAAAATTTAAGCGAGAGAGCCTAGAAATTGAGCGAGGAAACCTAGAAATTCGGCGAGGCAACCTAGAAATTGAGCAAGGGAACCTACAAATTCAGCGAGGCGACCTAGAAATTCAGCAAGGCAACCTAGAAATTGAGCGAGGCAAACAAGAAATTAAGCGAGGCAAGGTGAAAATTGACCAAGGCAAGATAAAATTTGAGTGAGGCAAGGCAAACTAGAAATTGAGCGAGGCAAATAAGAAATTGAGTGAGGCAAGGTGAAAATTGACCAAGGCAAGATAAAATTTGAGCGAGGCAAGCTGGAAATTGAGCGAGGCAACCTAGAAACTAAGCTAGGGAAACATGAATTTGAGTGAGGCAAGCTTGAAATTGGTTGAGGCTAACTTGAAATTCAACGAGGCGAACATGAAATTCAGTTAGGCTAACATGAATTGGAATCAACCTTAAATGTAATTGAACTAGCTTAACAATTTGCTCTTTGGTGAATTTGACCGAGAAGTTAAGGAAATTGACCGCGCTTTACATGAAATTCAATTTCTCTTTGGTGAATTTGACCGAGCAATTAATGAAATTGATCGAGCGGTTAATAAAATTTTCTGTTATATTACATGAATATGTAGAAGTTCCCCATCATATTTTTATGATATCTCTATCAAATTTATGAATTGCTTAGGGAATTTCACCAAACATGAACTAAGAAGTAGGCAAAATGGACCAAAACCTCTCGCAAATTAGATTTGCAGTTTGCTCAGTACGCTCTTATAGTACTGAGTTAACTGAGTTGGGCCCGCCTTGAATGTATGTGGACTATCCACGACGTTCATCCATTTTTCCATATAAAGTAAGGGTTTGAGCCCAAAATGGTGGCATATCGAAATATCAAGTGGATCATACCACAGGAAACAGTGGTTCCACCATAGAAACCTTGTTATGCCCCCACAATGATGTTTTATTTGTAATCCATCATGTTCATAGGATGATTTTTACATGGATGAACCGAAAACCAAGATGCGAGCTTCATCCAGCAGTTCAATGGCCCATAAAAAATTTACACCATTTAGGTAAATATACTACATTATATCTGTGGTGTGTGCTCTCTTCCGTGGAGGGACCATTTTCAGAAAATCGAGATAATGCAAATGAATGGAGAGAGTGGGATCCAACTAGAGGATGGTGCGATCCAAGTAACGGAAGTATGTGTAGGATTTTTCTTCTCTCTCTTTTTCTTTTTTCTTTTTTCAAAAATAGAGCAAGGGAAGGGAGGGAGAGGAAGAGAATGGCAGTGCAAAGGGAGGAGTATTTTCGTCCTAAAAATGGCTGTCCGTACGTGGAAGTCTAAGTTAGTGAGTTAAGTTTCGTTTCTTCATAAAAACTGCTGGATAAAAGGTGGCGTCTACAGTGGTAAATTTCTCCCTAAAAAAGGGCAACGGACTGCCACCGGCCAATGGCTGGTAGTCGGTGCTCTATGGGCCCACCATGATGTATGTGTTTCATCCATGCCGTCCATATATTTTTCTAGATAATTTTATGGTATGAGACCAAAGATGAGTTACATCCCAATCTCAAGTGGACCACGTTATAGGAAACAGTGTTGAATGAACGTGGATCATTAAAAACTTTTTGGGGGCCATAAAAGTTTTTGATCAAGCTAATCTTTGTTTTTTTTTTTTTTTTCCCTTCATATGGGTCTGTAAGACCTAATAAACAGATTGGATGTCAAATAAACAGTACAGTGGGCCTTAGGAGGATTTTAATGGTGGATATCCAATCACTATTGTTTTCCTTTGGTGTGATCCACATGAGATTTATATCCCTTTCATTTTTGTAATGAAGCCCTAAAATGATCTGTAAAAATGGATGAACGGAATGGATGAAACACGTACAGCATGGTGGGGCCCACAGAGCACTGACCATCAGCCACGGTGCTGGTCGCAGGGGGAGTAGGCAATCCGTTCTCAAAAAAAGCCTACCAGAGTCCACGTGGACGACACTAAGCATTCGTGGGAACTCCATTCATTGGCTTGCACGCTCATCTGGATTTAATTAGGTTGTCCAATGTCAGCAAGCCCCTTTTGTCCATTCATTGGATGCTTCAGATTGTCTTTCTCTGCTATGGGACCAATCTTTTCTCACCACTCAGATATAGACGAGGGCATTATATTCACTCATCGCAAAGTCGAAAACGTGTGTCAAATCCAATCCATTCATTGGGAAAAGACAGTTCTGAACATGCATTAGCCCGAAATTCTAGTCGGTCGGCTCAATGGGTGGGCCACCTGTGTGTGACAAAGATGGATGGTTAGAAAATATTGATCGACGGTTTATATTCATTGGTACATGTTTCTCTCACCCGATTGCCGTACCCGCCTGGTTTTTGGCACACGGCATTTCCACGGTGGATCTCGTCTAAGGACTGACCAGATCTAGTATTCGTGTGACACACTGGCGCGTGTTTGTGCCGCGTAACACGTACTCATCATGCTCGTGGTTTTAGTTTGTAGAGGTAGAGTCTATCCTTCAATGATCCAGACCATCGACTTGCTGGCTTCCAACCCAAACAGCTCATCAAAAGTAAAATACTAGCAATCTTGGGCCTTTCCTCACTTGAATATGAACCGTTGTTTCTATCTGCACACTTCAGATTGTAACATGAGTATGGTCTCCAGAAGATTTTTCGGTCCTCTTCCATCTGAAATCGAACCCCATAGACCAACGGTCCGGATCATGAAACCAAGAGTCCCAAGTGTACAAAATTAAAACCGGAGCAATCTCCTTGGTCAGGAAACGGATTGGCTACTCCCCTGCCACTGGCCAATGGCTAGTGATCGGTGCTCTGTGGGCCTCACGATGATGTATGTCTTTCATCCATGCCATCCATATATTTTTCAAGATAATTTAATGGCAATAGCCCAAATTAGGTATATCCCAATCTCAAGTCGACCACATTACAGGAAACAGTGTTGATTGAACGTTGACCATTAAAAACTTTTTGGGGACCATAAAAGTTTTGGATCATGCTGATCTTTGGTTTTTTTGCTTCATCTAGGTCTGTATGACCTAATAAACGGATTGGATGTCAAATAAACATTAAGGAGGATTTTAATGGTGGATATCCAATCACTATTGTTTTCCTGTGGTGTGGTCCACCTGAGAGTTATTTCCCTCTCATTTTTGGGATCAAGGGCTAAAATGATCTGTAAAAATGGATGAACAGCATGGATAAAAGACATACATCATGGTGGGGCCCACAGAGCACCCACCACTGGCCACCGGGCTTCTGGCAGGGGGAGTAGCCAATCCGTTTTCCCTTGGGAGGAGTGACATGAAACGCGGCCTGTTATACCGCTTCTTACGCAGGCACTCAAATACGTTAGGTGAAATTAATCAGCCTGAATGGAAAAAAAAAAAAAGCCCGTTGGATACTTTTAATTTTAACCGTCCAATAGATGACCACCGACCCAGTAGTAAGATAAAAGTACAAGTGTCATTTTTAACTGATGATACATATAAACTAAGAACCATAACTTGTACAGTTTAATTTGAACTAATTGAATGCTTATATATGCAATTTTTAAGTGCCTGCGTATCATCTATCACACTCAGGCAGAGTATCTTAGTTTTTCTCAATCTTGGGTGGAAGATTGATAGTCGAGGATGAAAAGAGATGGGATAGGATAGTGACATAGTGTGTCTTGGAAGGTAGTAAGATTTTATAGATAACGTCATGGGGTTGAGATATTTAGCTTATCTTGGACTGCTTTCGAGAGGGTTAGTGCTGCAATAGAGGGGAACATGATATCGTACTTCCTATCTCCAAATCTCTTGACTCTCAGTTCAGTTGCTTTAGTGACGCACTTCCCCTCCTGTAATCCTAATGGGGACGAGGATTCGGTGGTGTTGCCGACGCCACCCCCAACGATTGGTGTGGTGATGTGTTGGGCGCTGTGGGGCCCACCTTGATGTATTTTTTTTCATATCCATGCTGTCCATCCGTTTTATCAGATCATATCAGGGTATGAAGCCAAAAATGAAGCATATGTGATGCTCAAGTGGACCACACCACAAGAAGCATAGGGGATAATGACACCCACCGTTGAAATATTCCTAGGGCCCACCGTACTGTTTATTTTCCATCTAACTTGTTGTTAAGGTCACACAGACCTGAATGAAGGGAAATAAAAAATATCAGCTTGATCCAAATCTTTTGCCAGCCCTAGAAGTTTTTAACAGTAGGTAGCGGTTCAATCACCACTATTTCCTGGTGTGGTTCAATTGAACTTCGGATTTGCATCATTTTTGCGTTCATGCTCTAAAACGAGATTTCAAAGTGGATGGTGATGGGATTTTTTGTCCTGTGCTCTGACCGGTCGTGAGCCTCGCTCGACCGGTCGAGGGCTGGTGCACGACCAGTCGTGGCTCGACTCAAAGTCCAGCGACTGTGGACTATTTTTTCCAGGGATGGTTGACCAATTGTGGGAGGTCCTCAACCGGTCATGGGTGGCGTTCGACCGGTCGTGGGTGGTGCTCGACCGGTCGTGGACTCGGTACGACCAATCGAGGTTACGCAGATTCGTTCTGCGATTTTGTGCAGATTTCGTTTCGCAAGTCCTTTCGAACTGGGATGCGGAAAGGAGTTTCCTAAAACTATAAAAAGGGGACCCTAAGGCTTTTCTAGGGTAAGATGAAGTGTAAGAAAAGCACAAGAGGGTTTCCTAAAAGGTTTAGGGATATCAAAGGTGAGAGAGAGAGAGAGAGAGAGAGAGAGAGAGAGAGAGAGAGAGAGAGAGAGAGAGAGCTTGTAGAAGGGAGGTTATGCTCGTGGAGGTGATCTACGGTGCAATCTATATCTCAGCACTCCTACGTCCTCGTAATCGATCAGATCTCTCCGTTTTTCTTTATTATTTCATTGTTCATCCACTCCTGTGTTAGTGACGAAGGTTGTAACGTTCTACTTCATAGTGGATTGTTGATCTGGACGAGGTCCCGTGGTTTTTACCTCTTTGAGGGTTTTTCACGTAAAAAATCTCTTGTGTGGTGTGTGATTTATGCTTTGATTTATTTCATTGCTTTATTATCCATAATTCTAGCTTGTTTCGGGAGGCTAGATCCTAAGGTTTTGTGCAAGGCCCCCAACAAAGTGGTATCAAAGCTAAGTTCATTGAACGGGTAAGATCGGTTTTGAATTATGGAAGGTGGCTCATCAAGGATGATCAGCCTCAATGGTTCAAACTAGACCATATGGAAGGCTAAGATGAAGGACTTGCTTTATTACAAGGACTTATATTCTCTAATTTTAGGCATATCAGCAAATCCAAGGATATGTTTGATGATAATTGGAAGAAGATGGACCGAATGGCGGTGGGGTTTATTAGACAATGGTTAAATGATTCTGTGTTCCACCATGTGTCTACGGAAACCTTAGCCGCTAGCCTATGGCTGAAATTACAAGGGCTGTATGAGAGGAAGACGACCGGTAATAAAAATTTTCTGATAAGGCGACTTGTGAATCTCAAGTTCAAGGATGGTGGTTATGTGGCCGAGCACATGAATGAGGTCAGCAATATAGTGAACCAACTCTCCTCTATGAAGATGGTCCTGGATGATGAATTACAGGATTTGCTATTGTTTAGTTCTTTGCCTGACAGTTGAGAGACATTGGTGGTGTCTCTAAGTAACTCCGCGCCATACGGAAAGATATCCATGGAACGGGTAACCAGTTGTCTCTTCAATGAGGAGACAAGGAGGAAGTTTCAGGGATCTACTCAGCAAGAGGCCCTTGTGACACAGGAACGAGGGAGAGGAAAGAACAGGAAGGGCGGGAAAGCCCGAGATAAATCAAGAGACAAGTCGAGTAATAGAAAAGATGTTGAATCTAGAATTGTGGCAAGAATGGTCACTATAAGCATGAATGTCGTACGGCTAAAAACGACAAGAAAGGAAAAGGAAAGGAAGATGAATCAGATTTCACTGCGATCGCCTCAGATGGTGACGCTGTAATTATTCTTTCAACAGATCACGATGTATGTTTCACGGCTACGAGTCATGATGCCGACTGGGTGATAGACTCGGGAGCTTCCTTTCATGCGACTCCACGCAGAGACTTCTTCACAAGCTACAAGTCAGGTGACTATGAGACTGTGAAGATGGGAAATTCGGGCGTATCGAAGATCGTGGGAGTCGGTGATATTTGTATGAAGACCGATGTGGGCTGCACATTGGTTCTCAGGAACGTGAGACATATCCCAGACCTTCGCCTCAACTTGATGTCAACAGGAAGGTTGGATGATGATGGCTATCAAAGTCGGTTTGCTGGTGGGCAATGGAAGCTCATCAAGGGTTCATTGATCATGGCCAGAGGAAAGATGTGTTGCACCTTTTACAAGGCAAGTGTCAGTGTATGCAAGGGTGGGTTGAACGCAGTGAAAGATTCAACTATTGACATATGGCACAGACGTCTAGGCCACATGAGTGAAAAAGGGCTTCAGTTACTAGCAAGGAAGCGGCTCCTTCCAGACGTGACAGGTACACCTCTCAAAACCTGTCTTGATTGTTTATCAGGGAAACAACATAGAGTTTTATTTATTAAGTTGGTTTCTCATGTTAATAAAGTGCATGCATTAGATTTGTTTATTCTGATGTTTGTGGTCCTATGAGAACAAAAACCTTGGGTGGGGCATTGTATTTTGTCACTTTTATAGATGATGCATCTAGGAGGGTTTGAGTTTTTGCTTTGAAATCCAAGGACGAGGTCTTTGGTGTGTTTAAATTGTTTCATGCTATGGTCGAGAGAGAGACAGGTAGATCATTGAAGTGCATCCGCACTGACAATGATGGTGAATACATTAGCGACTTTCATGAGTATTGCAAGTCCCTGGGTATACGATATGAACAGACGGTTCCCAAGACCCCCCAGCATAATGGTGTAGCTGAGCGAATGAATCTCACCATTGTTGAGAGAATCAAATGCATGTTATCCTATGCGAAATTACCCAAGATGTTCTAGGGAGAAGTAATGCACACGACGACGTATCTGATAAACAGGTCTCCATCAGCCCCGTTGAATGGAGAAGTGCCTGAGAAGGTGTGGACTGGACAGGATCCATCGTACAGTCATCTCAGGGTGTTTGGATGTAGGGCATCCGTTCACGTACCAAAGGACGAGAGGTCCAAGCTCAATATGAAGATCAGACAGTGTGTGTTCTTAGGGTACGGTGATGAAAAGTTCAGTTACAGATTGTGGGATTCGATCCAGAGGAAGCTCGTTAGGAGCAAAGATGTGGTTTTCTTTGAAAATCAGTGTATAGAAGACATTGGTAAGCAAGAGAAGAACCGGCCTAGTTCAGGTGAGCTAGAGGACATGGATCCTATTATTCCTCCCGTGGTGCCTAATGACGAGGGAGTATAACAAGGTGCAGAGGACGAGGGAGTTCCTTCAGAAGATGGACTAGGGGAACAGCCCCCACTTGATTCACCTGTTGAAGCACAGGTGAGAAGGTCATCTAGGGACAAACAACCGTCCAAGAGGTACTCGCCACATGAGTACATTATGCTGACTGATGGGGGAGAGCTAGAAGATTATTTTGAGGCCCTAGCCGATGAGCATAAGGGGAAGTAGTTGAAAGCTATGCAAGAGAAGATGAAATCCTTACATAAGAACCACACCTATGATATGGTGAAACTGCTTAAGGGAAAGAAAGGTCTGATTAACAAGTGTGTGTTCAGAAAGAAGATTGAGCAGAAGAATTCACAGACGAGGTTCAAGGCCAGACTTGTGGTGAAATGGTTCGGTCAGAGGAAAGGTATAGACTTCAAGGAGATATTCTCACCAGTGGTGAAGATGACATCCATACGGGTGTTGCTTGGGTTGGCGGCTAGCATGGATCTGGAGATAGAGCAGTTAGATGTTAAAACTGTCTTCCTTTATGGTGACCTGGAAGAAGAGATCTACATGCACTAACCAGAGAGGTTCGAAGCCAAGGGTAAAGAGCATATGGTGTGTAGGCTGATGAAGAGCTTGTACGGGTTGAAACAAGTTCCACGGCAATGGTACAAGAAGTTTGACTCATTTATGTTGAAGCATGTGTATGACAGAACGGAGTCGGACCATTTTGTGTTCACGCGTAAGTTCTCAGATGGTGATTTCTTAGTTCTGCTGCTATACGCTGATGACATACTCATCATGAGAAAAGACATCAAGAAGATCGACAGGCTAAAATAGGAGTTGGGCAAGTCTTTTACGATGAAAGATTTGGGCCCGACTAAATAGATCCTAGGAATGAAGATTACCCGTGACAGAAGCAGCATGAAGCTTTGGCAGTCACAAGAACGGTATATTGAGAAAGTCCTAGAGCGGTTCAATATGAATGCAGCGAAGCCACTCCACTGGATGATCACTTCAGATTGAGCGACAGGCAGTGTCCCAAGATAAAGGCAGAGGTGGAAGAGATGCAGAAGATACCCTACGCGTCAGCTGTAGGAAGTTTGATGTATGATATAGTATGTACACGTCCAGACATAGCATATACGGTTGGTGTTGTCAGCCGGTATCTTGCCAATCCTGGAAAAGAACATCGGGCAGCAGTTAAGTGGATACTGCGGTATTTAAGAGGCTCATCCAGGCTGAGCTTATACTATGGTGACCGTAAACCTGTGTTAGAGAGCTACATAGATGCAGATATGACAAGTGACATAGACTCTAGGAAGTCTACATCGGGATTCATGTTCACGTTTGAAGGGGGAGCGGTTTCTTGGCAGATCAAGATACAGAAGGTCGTAGCATTGTTGACGACAGAAGTCGAGTACATTGTAGTCACAGAGGCATGTAAAGAAATGCTTTGGATGAAAAGGTTCCTACAGAAACTTAGCCTGAAGTAGGAAGAGCACGTGGTCTATTGCGATAGTGAAAATGCTATACACTTGAGCAAGAATCCAAGTCAGCATTCCAAGTCGAAGCACATAGAGATTCGGTATCACTGGATCAGGGATACTTTGGAACAGAAGGTGTTACAGCTTGAAAAGGTCCACACGGACGATAATGGGTCAGACATGAGACCAAGGCTTTGCTCAAGGGCAAGTTTGAGGTTTGTAGAAACCAGGTTGGCTTGAGGAAGGTAGATCCCTCATGGGACAAAAAGGGAGAGATTCGATGAGATTTTTTGTCCCGTGCTTGACCAGTCGTGAGCCTCGCTCGACTGGTCGAAGGCTAGTGCACGACCAGTCGTGGAGTCGAGTCGTGGCTCGACTCAAAGTCCAGTGACTGTGGACTATTTTTTTCCAGTGGTGCTCGACTAGTCGTGGGAGGTCCTCGACCGGTCGTGGGTGGCGCTCGATCGGTCGTGGACTCGGTACGACCAGTCGAGGTTACACAGATTCATTTCGCGATTTTGTGTGGATTTCGTTTCGCAAGTCCTTTCGCAACTGGGATGCGGAAATGAGTTTCCTAAAACTATAAAAAGGGGACGCTAGGGATTTGTTAGGATAAGATGAGTAAGAAAAAGCACAAGAGGGTTTCCTAAAGGTTTATGATATCAAAGGAGAGAGAGAGAGAGAGAGAGAGAGAGAGAGAGAGAGAGAGAGAGAGAGAGAGAGAGAGAGAGAGAGAGAGAGAGGAAGCTTGTAGAAGGGAAGTTATGCTCATGGAGGTATCTACGGTGCAATTTATATCTCAGCGCTCCTACGTCCTCGTAATCGGTAAGATTTCTCCGTTTTTCTTTATTCTTTCATTGTTCATTCACTCATTTGTAAGTGACGAAGGTTGTAAAACTCTACTTCATAGTGGATTGTTGATCTGGACGAGGTCCCGTAGTTTTTACCTCTTTGAAGGTTTTCCACATAAAAATCTCTTATGTGGTGTGTGATTTATGCTTTAATTTCTTCCATTACTTTATTATCCATAATTCTAGTTTGTTTCAGAAGGCTAGATCCTAAGGTTTTGTGCGATGCCCCCAATAGATAGACAGCGTGTAAATAAATCATATACATTAATGTGGGCCCCACAGCATCCAACACATCACCACAACACGGCTGGGGGTGGTGTTGGCAATCCACCTGATACGATATGCGTCCTCAAGTTGTAGAAAAAATTAGGGTTTTTTGAGTCGAACGAAATAACGTGGGTAGTCCGTCGGGTCTATACTAAAAACGTACCCGTTGTATGTATGCTAACTCCACATGCGTATGCGAGCCATACAATCAACACACGGGCTCATGTGTCGTAATGTGACACTTGCATGAGATCTGAGCTTTTCATCAGGTGAGTTACACTGTTTAGATATTGTTATATAAAAACTAGGCCATTCTACTCCTTATTTAGGCCACGTCATATCAAAATAAATGAATGGCTAGGAATATAAAACCAACCTTAGAATTTACTTTGTAAGTTGTTGCATATCGGAAGAGTGAAATTATTTGATTTTTCACATAAAACAATTAAGAATCATTTCCCACCTAACGAAAGCTCAGTTCCTATACAGATGTTTCATATTTGCATGTGGGCCCTCGCTTGTGTACGTTTATGACTCCACACGTATGGACTTGGAGAAGGTTTTAGCTTTCATCGGACAAGACGACAAGACACATTGACAGCTCCCCATCACGAAAAATGGTGGTGACTCATCCTCTTTAGATGCGCCACTTATCTATGGCGATGGAGACCATCAAAATTGTAGGGCAGAGGATCTGGTATAGGCACCAAGTTGATCAAGCAATCCTGACCATACAATTGGTGGTTATTAAATGGACGATCAAAGTAAAGAAGTGGTCTAAATTCAATGGCATAAAAATTGGACGGTCGCTGTCATTTGATAAGTATGATATTTGGGTTGTGCACCAACCACAATGGGGTCTGATTTCGATTGTCTCATTGGCTTATAGCTGTGTTGTATTCAGGGAGGGTGGATGCACTATCACCTGTTTGGAAATGGTTGTGAACCGATGGACACTGATTTGCCTGTGACCTCGACCAAACGGAAAGTTCCAACCGTCAAAAGCTAGGTGGGCCCATTGCGATGTTTGTGAGAAACCCATCCCATCCACCTGCTTTTCGGATCATGTTAGTGGCATGGCCTAAAAATGAGGCATATCGAAAACTCGAGTGGGCCACATGATGGGAAAAGGTAGGGAGGGCCTACCGTTGAAACCTTCCTACGCTCCACCGTAATGTTTATTTGTCATCCAACCCTTCGTAAGGTCATTCCCACTTGGATGATATGAAAACACAAAGTTATTAGCCTGATATAGAACTTTTGTGGCCCCACTGATATTTAAACCGTGAGCGTTCAATCCTCACAGCTTTTTGCAGTGCGGCTCACCTAGTCTTGGATCTGTCTAATTTTTTAGCTCGCGTGCTAGCACGAGTCTACCGAAGAGATTTTTTTTCCATAAACTTCACATTTTATCCACCAGCATTTTTGCACGACTGAAACTTTACCTCTCAAATCTGAACTGCATTAACTTATATGACAATACCCCTTACTTCATGGGTTATATTCCGTTTATTCATTTATACCCAGTAACCTAAAAACCAATCTTCTTTACAAAGAATCTCTAGATATTATTATTTTACATTT
The DNA here is from genome assembly GCA_021015155.1 of Magnolia officinalis. NCBI lineage: Eukaryota > Viridiplantae > Streptophyta > Magnoliopsida > Magnoliales > Magnoliaceae > Magnolia > Magnolia officinalis. The sequence goes on along the minus strand of JAJHSJ010000014.1, from coordinate 36,331,676 downwards.
GCAATCTTGCTCAGGATTACATTTATTGTTTCGAAGTGGTCTTATTGATAAACTTGGAATTTTCAGGTTTGGTCAATAAGAGTTTTCTGTAATATTTCAAAGGATGCTAAATCGTGTTTTACTTCAACCCACTCTTCAACTTCTTCTTGAACTCGAGTTTCCCTGGTACGGCGACCATGAGAGGATGTTTAAAAAAGCTAGTAGGTTAAAGATGAAGTTTACAGTGAGAAGAATTTCAAGAACGAATGTATTTTTTCACGGTTAACAAAAATTCACCGGGTACATGTGCAAATTCACCTAGTGCTCGGTCAAATTCAACTGGTAATTCACCAAGTACTCGGTCAAATTCAACTAGCGCTCGCTGAAAATTGACCGAGAACTCGCGTAAATTGATGGAGAACTTGTTAAAATTGACCAAGAACTCACTGAGATTGACCTAAAACTTGCTGAAATACATTGAAAAGTCGATGAAAATTGACCAAGAAGTCGCAGAAATTCACCAAGAACTCGATGAAATTGACTGAGAACTCACCGAAAATTGATCGAGAATAGGTGAAATTCACCGAGAACTCTGACAAATTGATCGAGAAATCGTTGAAACTGACCAAAAACTCGATGAAATTAACCGAGAATTCACTGAAGTTCACCGAAAACTCGAGCAATTTCACCGAGAACTAGGAAAATTGACCAAGAACTCGCTAAAATTGATCAAGAACTCCCTGAATTTCACCGAGAACTCGGGCAAATGCACCGAGAACTCACTGAAATTCAACAAGAACTCGGGCAAATTTACTAGTAAGTCTCTGAAATTCATTGAGAACTCGGGCAAATGCACCGAGAACATGTTGATATTCACCGAGAACTCGGGCAAATTGATCAAGAACTTACTGAAATTCACTGAGAATTCATGCAAATTGACCAAAAACTTGTGCAAATTCACCGAGAGCTAGAGCAAATTAACCGAGAACTCAGTGAAATTAACTAAGAACTCACTAAAATTGACTGATAACTAGCTAAAATTCACCGAGAACTTGGGCAATTTCATCGAAAACTCAGGAAAATTGACTGAGAACTCTCTAAAATTGACCGAGAACTCGCTGAATTTCATAAAAAACTCGGGTAAACACATCAAGAACTTGCTGAAATTCATCAATAACTCAGTAAATTGACTGAGAACTCACTGAAATTGCCGAGAACTCGCTAAAATTGACTAAGTACTCGCTGAAATTCATCGAGAACTTGCTGAAATTGACCGAGTACTTGTGCAAAATTTCAACTGATCACACGGTGAAATTGACCGAGAAGTTACTGAAATAGATTGAGAACACTATGAAATTGACTGAGAACTCTCTGAAATTGACTGAGAACTCGGGCAAATTGATTGAGAACCCTTGAAAATTGACCGAGAAGTCACTAAAATTGACATAGAACTCGCTAAAATTGGCCGGGAACTCGCTAAAATTGATCGAGAACTCATTGAAAATTGATCGAGAACTCGGATAATTTCACGGAGAACTCGAGCAAATTGACTGAGAACTCGCTGAAATAGACTAAGAACTTGGGCAAATTGATCGAGAACCCCTTGAAATTGACCAAGTACTCATTGAAATTGACTGAGAACTTGTTGAAAATTGATGAAAAACTTGCTGATATTCATCGAGAACTTGCTGAAAATTAACCGAGAACTCGGGAGAATTAATCGAGAACTTGGGAGAATTAATTGATAATTCGGTGAATTTCTCTTGTACTCGGTCAAATTCACCCAGTAATTCACCGGGTAATTGGTAAAATTCACCTAGTACTCAGTCATTTTCACATAGTACATTGGTCAATTTCACCTAGTACATGTGAATATTAACTGAGTTCTATCTTATGGTATGCTCTTATTGTGTAACGATTTGCTGAGAATATGTTATTGTGTTTATTTTCAAGTAATGGTTGCGAGAATCATCGTATGCTCTTATGGTGATGAGTTAATATGTGAAAACAATGGATACACGTACAAGGGTGGAAAGTAAAAACGTATGTCTTTGAGTGTTGAGACTACATATGAGGAGCTTCCATCTAAAATGTACAGAATTATTAAGAGTACATCGAAGGATTATGATATTAGGATGAAAGAATTGTACCCTTGCTCAAACCAATCAATCCCTCAAACTGAAACCGAAGACGACGAAGATGTGAGAGTGTTCTTGGCAACACAGTCAGAGCATTAGGATAAATACATCCTTTTAATAATAAAGACAGTGCAACACATTAATGAAATAATACACGAAGACCCTATGGGTTGTAGTGGTGTTGAACATAATGCCCTTGCAGTTGGAAATGTGTGTGAGGAATATGGCGTGAAATATGAATATATGGCATCACCTGTAAAAGTATGTCTAAGCAACACTCAAGTTCTCGAGTTACCTCAAACATCAAATTTTGTGACTAGTCAAGTTAACATCCCTTTTGAGGATGGAAATCCGTGTGAGGAACGTGACGTGAGCTGGACAGCTGACCTTAACCTCAAATCTGAATATATGACATCACCTTTATCTACAAGAGTATATTTTCATTCATCATCCACCACCGGTGACAAATGTGTATGTGTAAGCGATAGGGGTGTTCATGAGTCGAACCAAGTCAAGCTTGGCACAACTCAACTTGGCTCGACCACTGGCTGACCCTAGCTCGAACTCAGCTCAGCTCGGTCCTCGAGCCTGACTAGTCAGCTCCGCTCGGTTTGTTTAGCAACTTGGGCCAATTTGAGCCAAGATCCAGCCTCTATGGCATTTTCTCAAACACGTGGAGTGCACCTTCAATTTCTCACGAAATGTAAAGCAGCAACATCGGTTTAGAGGTATTTCATCAAACACTCAGTAGACAACATAAAAATCAAGATACAAAGGTATTTATTTCATATAAAACCCAAGAAAAAAGCATTTTGTTGGACACAGTACTGTTGTTTTTTTTTGTTCTAGTTTGTTTCCTTCACTGAATTCTCTTCTTGGGTAGGATAGGTTTGTAACCCCGTATATTTAGGCCATTCCTAGTCTCTTAATTGACAAGGTCCTCCCATTTGTATATGATTCTGCCCCATTGCAATGAAGAAATAGTTCGATTTCTTTTTTTTAAAAAGGTATTTATTTCATATCCATACCTTCCTTGGCACCGGCCAACACTTTGTTGAGTCATTTCATCGAACACTTTCTGAACAACATCAATATCAAAATAATCGAGTCACCAAATTGGTTTGATCCGAGTCATTCTCATAAGCATTGTTCCGGATTTCCTCAAGTTCATTTAGTTGAAGCTTGCGCAGCGAGCCAACGTTGTCCAAGTTAAAATTCAGATTTTTGATAGCCCAATATGCTCTATGTTTTAACTCCATAGGCAAGTGACAAGCTTTCCTAAAGACGAGTATGAAAGGAGACATTCCAATGGGGGTTTTAAAAGTGTACGATAAGCCTATAAAGCATCGGTCAAGTGGATTGATCAATCCTTACGGTCTGGGTCAACCATTTTTTTCAAAATTTGTTTAATTTACCTGTTGGAAATATCAGCTTGCCCGCTTGTCTGCGGGTAGTATGGAGTGCTCACTTTGTGAGAGATGCCATATTTTTTCATTAAGTTCTCAAAAGGCATATTACAAAAGCGCAAACCTCCATTACTAATGACGGCACGAGGCTTTCCGAATCGGGAAATGATATTTTCTTTTAAGAATCGAATGATTATTTTATGATCATTATTCCAGCATGGGATCGCTTCGACCCACTTAGTAACATAGTCTACTACCAATAAAATGTAAATATTTCCAAAGGCCATTCCCATGAAATGCCCCAACAATCGAATGCTTCAATGATAAGAATTGGGTTTAGCGACATCATATTTCTATGGGACAATTCTCCCAATTTCTAACAATGCTTACAAGCTTTACAAAACTCATGAGTATCTTTGAATGTAGTGGGCCAGTAAAAGCCGCACCGCAGAATATTGGCCGTGGTCTTTTTAGAAGAAAAGTGCCCACTACAGGCCTGAGAGTGACAAAATGAGATGACACTCTGATGTTCATTGTCTGGCACACATCTCCTTAGAATTTAGTATGAGCAATATTTAAATAGATAAGGATCATCCCAAAAAAACTTATGTACCTCGGCGAAGAATTTCTTTTTATTTTGCGCAGTCCAATATGTCGGCGTGAAACCTGTGGCAAGATAATTCGTAATTCAGCAAACCAAGGTAATTGGGAGAGTTTAAACAATTTTTAGTCAGGGCACATGTCGTTTATCGGTGTTAGTTCAAGGGAATCAGGAAGATCAAGCTTAGAGAGATGATCAACCGCTACATTCTCTACTCCCTTTTTGTCTCGTATTACTATGTCGAACTCTTGGAGTAGAATGATCCATCTTATCAAGCAGGGCTTAGCATCATTTTTAGAAACAAGGTACTTTAATGCCGCATGATCAGTGTAAATAATGATCTTAGATCCGATCAAGTAAGACCTAAATTTTTTCAAGGTGAACACTACGGCTAAGAGCTCCTTCTCCGTAGTTGAGTAGTTCACTTGGGTAGAATTTAAAGTTCTACTAGCATAGTGAATCATACAGGGCTTCTTCTCTTTTTCCTAGCCTAACACCGGCCCCAATAGCATAGTCAGACGCGTTGCACATAATATCAAAAGGGATGCTCCAATTGGGTGGCTGCATGATAGGAGCGATAGTCAACATAGCCTTAAACTTAGTGAAAGCTTCTTGGCATTGCTCAGTCTACTCATATGGTATGTCTTTTTGAAGGAGATTACATAAAGGATGAGAGAGATGGTTAAAGTCCTTTATGAATCATCTATAAAATCCGACGTGTCCTAAAAAGGATTGCACGTCATGTATACTCTTAGGTGGAGGTAGGTTAGAGATAAGGTCAATTTTAGCCTTATCTACCTCAATTCCCTTGGACAAAATTATATGTCCAAGCACTATTTCCTTGGGAACCATGAAATGACATTTCTCCCAATTTAGAACCAAATTCTTTTCCTCGCATCACTTCAGCACATTTTTAAGATTTTATAAACATTCGCTGAAGGATGGACCAAAAACAGAGAAATCATCCATGAAAACTTCTAAATATTTTCCCACCATGTTAGAAAATATACTCAACATGCATCGCTAAAAGGTGACAAGGTCATTACACAGTCTGAATGGCATCCTTCAGTAAGCAAATGTGCCAAAGGGACATGTGAACGTAGTCTTTTCTTAATCTCTAAGGGATATCTTTATCTGATTGTAGCCCGAATATCCGTCAAGGAAGCAGTAGTAAGACTGACCAGCTAACCTTTTCAAAATTTGATCAATGAAGGGTAAAGGGAAGTGGTCCTTCCTTGTGACGGTATTCAACTTTCGATAGTCAATGCACATTCTCCAAATAGTAGTAACTCAAGTTGGCACGAGTTCATTGTCAGCATTGGCTACGATGGTGATTTCGGACTTCTTGGGAACTACTTGAGTTGGACTCACCCATTGACTGTCAGATATAGGGTATATGATACCCACATCTAACAACTTAAGTATCTCAGCCTTAACCACTTCCTTCATGTTTGGATTTAATCGACGTTGTGGTTGCCGAGAAGTTTTCGCATTATCCTTAAGATTAATGCGGTGAGTACAAATCAAAGGATAAATTCCCTCGAGGTCTGCAATCGACCATCCAAGGGCTCCTTTATGCTCAATAAGAGTGGAAATAAACACACACTTTCCTGTTCTTACTCAAGGTAGGAAGAAATCACCACCGGGTATGTCTTATCTTGTCCTAAATAGACATATTTAAGATCAACGGGTAAATGTTTTAGGTCAAGCTTCGGTGCTTTGAGGCTAAACGGTAAAGGCACTACATCGGTTTGGGAAAATTTCTCAAATTGTGGCCTTCACCAGTTAACTTCAAGTACCGATGCAGCATCAAGCATGGCATCCATCTCCCTAATTGTGTCATCATTTAAATCAAAGGAGTGGGCTAAGCACGTCTCTAGAGGGTCAGAGTATAGAGTCAAAAGTGCTCTATCTTCCACGAAAGAATCTATTAAGTTAATGTCGTGGATATTGTTAGCATCCTCTGACTGTTTGCTCATGTTAAAAAAGATATTGAGTTCCAATATCATATTTTTGAAAGATAAATTCATAATTTCATTCCTACAATTAATGATTGCGTTTGATGTAGCAAGGAATGAATGACCAAGAATGACAGGAATTTGAGTGCTCATATCTACGATGGGTTGAGTATCAAAGACAATAAAGTCTACTAGATAGTAGAATTTATCAACCTGGACCAATTCGTCTTCGATCATCCCTCTTGGTACACGGACTGATTGATCAGCAAGTTGTAATGTGGTCCGGGTGGGTTTTAATTCACCTAAACCCAATTGTTCGTAAACCGAGTAAGGGATCAGATTTACACTCGCCCCCAAGTCAAGAAGTGCATATTTAATCTAGTGATTTTCAATTATACATGTGATAGTTGGACTACCGGGATCTTTATATTTTTGTGGCACATCTTGCTTGAGGATGACACTCACCTTTTCTGTCAGAAAAATTTTCTTTTACATGTTTTGCCGCCTTTTGGTAATGCATAGATCTTTCAGAAATTTGGCATATGAAGGGATTTGTTTAACGACATCCAGTAGAGGAATATTAACCTTCACTTTCTTAAGCACTTCTAGAACATCCTGAGAATTAGATAGAGGTTTTGGTACAATCAACTGTTGAGGGAATGGCGCAATTCGGTTACTTTGAGGTTCCAATTCTAACCCATGTGGAGCATTGCTAGGTCTATCATTTTTAGTTTCTTCTGGGTCCTTAGGCTTTTCAGCCCTCGCCGGAATAGTTTTGTCAATAATCTTCCCACTCTTAAGAGTGGTGATAGACTTAGTCTGGTCCATTTGATTTGAAGAGCTTGGGTCACTTATTTCATATTACGGTTTTGGATTGGGGAGAGCCTGGGCCGGAAGGATCCCTTTCTCCCCAATCAATTCATTTTTTTTTTAATCTCAAGCCCTTGTATGGCCTTTGTAATGTCTTGAAAGGCTTGTAACATGCCCTGATTAAAAAGGTCTTGATTTTGAATATGTTTTAAGACTGGATCCTCTTAAGGTTTCCTTTGATTCAGAAATTGGTTAAGGATCCCTTGAGGCGTAGCAATTTGTCCATTCCTCGAACTAAAATTTGGATGGTTCTTCCAACTTGAGTTATATGTATTTGAGGTGGGTCCACTGAAAGGTCTTTGGTAGTTATTTACGGTATTAGATTGCTTATTCAATATCTCTTGAAAAGCAAGAATTGTTGGGCAATTCTTAGTTGTATGTATGTTACAACCGCAAATACCACAAACAACTTTCACTGCCTTTTTGGCTTCTGTCGTCTTAAGTTCCATGGCCTCGACTTTTCTTGTGAGTTTGACTATTCTTGTATTTACATCATCTTCCTCTTTTAAGACATAAATTCCTCCCCTTTCCTTTGATTGAGTAGGCTTAGAAGTGGTAGTTCTTGAGGAGGTATCTCATGATTGCTTATTTTCAGCGAGTTTATCAAAATAATCACACGCGTCATCAGCTTCCTTGTTAATGAATTCCCCATTACACATCATCTCCACAAATTAGTGTATGGATGAGGTCAATCCCTCATAGAAAAAGCTTGTTATGCACCATGTTTCATAGCCATGTTGTAGACATGTGTAACACCCTACACTTCTAGTACGCAGGTGTTACCACTTAAACCAACGTTAATGGAATCTAGACTTTATCTAACCAAACACCTTGAACTCAACGTATGCAGGATGAGACTTCCATTCATCATTGAGGCCATCCATCAGGAGCCCTGGGAGCTGAGTCAAAGCCTACAGTAGCCATCAGGGTGAGTTGTGCTAAACTCCTTAAATTTAAGCAGTAAGCGAACCTTCTAGTCGAGGGGTATTGGAATAGTATACTAATGATCAACCGTAGAAGGCTAATAAATAGCCAACCAAGCATTCACTACCCCTCGGATTCCCAGTTAACCGTTGAAACAAATTGCCGAATCGATCTGACCATTGGAACAGTGCAAATTAGGCCAGATAAGGCTTGGGACATGTGATACGGTCCACATGGGCCTCACCTCTGCCCCAAACTAAGTTAGGACCCCTATATAAGGTTCCCTAGACAATGGAAGGAGTGGAGTTATCATAACCATCACAGTGGACCCCACACTAGGTGCGAGTGCACCCAGTATACCTGTGCACGATGTGCATTGGACGCATGAAGCTGGTCAAATCAGCTTTGACCGAGCCCCTTCACAAAAACCAATGGACTTCTCCCGCCGTTTTGAAATTTAAAATCTGGTGGACTTTAAGCTCCAAAGTGGGTCACCTTGGTCACTTTTTGGATGATATCAACCGTCCATCTTGCTCGTGAGGTCTGTCTAACCAAAACCGTATAGGGGTTTAGACCCATGCATAGAAATGAAGGAGTTGGGACGGAACTGTTCATTAGTTCATGTACGGCTAGGATCCTCAGATGAAGGACCATCAGGTGGCTTGACATGCATGCCAATGTCGGTTTATCCAAGGGATTACCGCATCCACTCGCCCAGGCACGAGAGTGCTCTCTCATTGCCAAAAATGGCCAGGCAAAATGAAAAGGCAAAAAGGGAGTCTTTCCCTTTCAAGAGAGGGGACGCTGGCACACCTCTAGCTGTCCCTGGGGCCACGTGGAATGATCCCAGCTCCTCCTTGTGAGATGAGAAGGAAGGATATCTCATCTTATGAGAAGATGGTGAGAACCGGATCTTCTCATGAGATGAACCGAGACTCACATTTGTGGTCCAAAAGGTGGGCCCCACACTAATCAGAGGCTCCATCTGGTCCACTTAAATGAACCAGATCACATCGAAATACCCTGGATAGTGATCTATCATTAACGGCTAGGTCATCTTCCCCGTTAACCCATCCGAGCCTGATCACGAGATGGGCCCCACCAGACCCAAAAATTTGCTTTTCTGATAGAACAAGGCATCAACAACCCATCCCTGGGATCAGATTGGTCACATGCATGACCATTCTCCGATCACAGCCGTTGCTAGGGAGACTCTTTCCAAACCATTGGTATCTTCCCTCCTATGCCTATAAGAAGGCACTGTTGCCCTCAACATTCACACCAGAGAAGGAAAGGAAAAGAGTGAGGGAAAGGAAAGAGAGAAGGAGAAAGAGAGATTGAAAAGAGAGAGAGAGAGAGAGAGAGAGAGAGAGAGAGAGAGAGGAGTGTGGGTGCGTGCATTCCATCCCAAGTTCGAGTCAAGCTCGACCGAGGCAGGTAACACCTTCCACTCTATCCTTTTGAGGCTCCAAACTGAGCTAAAACCAAACTTGTCAAGTCTTGTTCAAAGCTAAAATCAAGCCTTCATCGGGCCATATGGGGGGGGGGGTGAAAACGTCCTTCAACCAAGCCTCCAGCTGGGCCGAGGTTGGACTGAGACCAAGCTGAAAATAGCCCTCTAATAGGGCTTTGATTTGGGCTGCAAGCACCCCACCAGCAGGGCCATACAGAGAGCTAAAAAGGGCTCTATCTAGGCTCTGAAATAAACTGAAATTGGCCTATAAGTGGACCATGTAAGGAGCTAAAAATAGCTCTTAGCAGGACCTTGGTTTGAATCGAAATAAGGTCTCAACTAGACCCTGATCTGAGCTGAGAAACAAGCCTCGGTTGGGCCGCGATATGGACCAAAGCCAGGCCGAAAACTACACTTAGAGCAGACCTTTAGCTGGGCCGCGATCTAGGATTAAACCAGCCTTCCACTAGTCTAAAAAATGGGCCAGAACCGTCCAGCGTTTTGGGCAAAATTTGGCCTCAGAACTGGATAACAAACGGGCTGAGTTTTGGGCAGTGAAATGGGCCAAGAACAAACCTCAGCTGGGAAGGAAATGTTGCAAAAATTGGGCCTTTGTCTAGGCCTGGAGATGAGATGAAATTGGCCTGTAAACGGGCCATGACAGGGAATGGAATCAGATCCCAACTGGGCCTTAATTTGAACCAAAATCAGGCCTTAAATCAAGCTGAAGATAGGCCTTAACTGGGCCTTCATTCTCAGCCAAGAATCACCTCAGGTCGGCCATGGAACATGATATATGATGGGCTGATATCGGCCTCGAATCTAGGCCGAAACCAAACCAAGAAACAGGCTAAGATCGGCCAAGTAAATGCCAGAAAAATCGGTTCATTGCACCCTGTAAAACCATGGGCCGCACCCTGTAAGACAGGTGGGCCGCATCCTGTAAAACAGGTGGGCTGTGCCCTATAAAACAAGTGGGCTGCACCACGATTAGAACGGGGGGCCCTGTACATTTTACGCAGGCCACACCGCATAATGGTGGGCCTCACCTTAAATCACAATGGGCCCCACCTCATATCGCTACGGGCCGAACCCAGCCCATATTTGGACCACCATCTGGGCCGTGATCGGATCGCACAGCTGGGCCAGAAACGGCCCAGCCCAGTCCATATTTTTGGGCTTGTATTAGACCCAATAACTGGGCCAAAGTAGGCCCAGTTCGACCCCCTAGTAAGGGCAATTTTGGGCACCAATTTGAGCACTTGTGGGACATAAATTTATTGGGCCTGGTCACCCTAGTACAGCCCTAAATAGCCCTATTTATGGGACCCTTCTAATCCACACAACATCAATGCATTAACCTTGGGAATATTTGACTATAACCTTAGGAAATCGTTGCATGATTTGGGCCACAAGGTGTGCACGGGAATGTGAATCAAGGACAGTTATACGACCCTCCAAGGTGATGATTTTCTTCCCCTTGAGCTTTCCATCTCTAAACTGGATTAGGAATAGTCTTTTATTCTAGTTGCAAATGATATCCTAGGAGCGGATGGTCATTTGACTTGTTGCTTGAAAACATGTCTTATCAATTATTTAACCATTGGCTAGATACGGTACATATATCTTAGATGTGATCTAATCAATAGCTTACTTGAACATATGTCATAGGGCTGATAATGTGATTTGATTACCTTATCTCATATCTTGGAAATGATTTAATCGCCTGATTAGTTTATTTAGAAAGTTGTAAAATGCTCGATAAAATTTCTTAATCAAAATGTCCTAGGATTTACTTATTAGCCTAACTTAAAAGTATGCCCTGGAATTATTTAAACGCTCGACTTGTTTACTTGAGTACATGCCCTAGGAATTGATTTGCTAATCTCCTAAGTATTTGAATCACATGTTTAGCTTCCTTGAGTACATGCCTTAGAACTAATAAATTACGGCTATGTGACTCTTGCATTATAACTGTACATATATTCTACTCTGATTATTGAATCACGTCTGAACTTCCATTATTGTATTGGTTGCAAAACATATGCTATTGAAATCTCTCTACGGAAACCTTTACCTAAGGAGAGTCCATACTTAGGGTGTAACTAGACTTGTTGTGATAAGAATAGACCCGCAACATAGAGGTTATGATTTGTGGCAATTGATATATGGGGCTTACAATCTATATAGTGATTCCACTTACCTGACTATGGAATGGACCTTGCAACATTTATTATCACCATTGTCTACTCATATTTGAATCATTCATACCATCTCATTTTAGTCGTTGCATTTAATGACTTCAATACTTCATTCCTAGTCAGCATACGGTGGTAATTTCCTTGCATGGAGAATTGATTGGCCACATGTTGATGGGTTCTATACGTACCTTAAGGCGGTAGGCTCATGGGTCGGGGATGGTGGTCTTGGGACACTATGCCTGAGCCATCGGCCTACACTGGTGACGAAGCCCCCGTAGTGGCCTTTAGCTTGTTTAAATTGGCTGATTGTAACTGAACTAATAATGGGTTGGCTAATCATGCATACATGGAACAGACTAACATCTATCACTAATGTATGTGATGTACGATAGACAGTCGTTACGCCGCACGTAATGTGCTTCGCTGATAACCAGCCTCTTTGCATGGGTGATGAGCCCAATGTTCGCACGGATGAGCATCCCTGGGGCGATGATGCATTCACGCATTCTTGCATGTAATAAGATTGCATTCTACTATGTTTTGGTTGCCTGAATGGTTTTATGTTATTTCTTGTCTAGGGCGGCGATGTGTAATCTTGAGGGGAGATCACACTAAGCTGGCCACTCATTCATCAATGTTCAACTATACAGAGGATGACGGTATAGGGGCAGATGGATACGCAGCGGACCCAGAGGCGGTGGTAGTCGAGGAAGAGTTTTATGATGAGGAGCCGCACCAGGAAGCGGCTGCATATTATGGCTTGAACCGGTAGATACAGTTGTGATAGTTTGTTTTGGACATTTACTTTTGAGGTTTTGTATATGGGCACTTGGGCGGGCCCTAGCTGAGTGGCCCAGGATATTGCTTTTGGTTGGGTTGCAGTTATACTACGCTTAGTTTCCGTTAAACACACTTTGATTTGGTTTGATTATCTTTTTTATTATCAGTTAACACCCGAGTTTTTAGGAAACGAGTTGTATACTCGGGTCCAGAAAACTGGGGCATTACAAGTTGGTATCAAAGCAGATTATGAGATAGTCTGGCTGTGGGGTCAACATACAAACCCTTAAGAGATTGACTTAGGTAAAACTTACAAAATTTCCCTTAGAAAGTAGCTAGGATGAGTAAACATAGAGACAAAATACTTAGTTCTTCCCTTGGATATTAGTGGGGTGAACAATTGAATCTATGAAGAAATTCCCAATATCTAGGAAGGACTTAGAGTATGAATCAAAGTCTTAGGTCCCCTAGAAAAGAACTTAAAACCCCTTGGTAAACGTCAGGCTAGTCATCTGAACTTAGGAACAGAAACCTTTGTCCCCTTGAAATTACAATTAAGAGCATTAGTTAGGCTTAGAAACTAAACTTGTACGCCATGCGGTAGGCATGGTAACAAGACCTCTAACCTTAGTGTTGTTTCGTAACTAACTGGAATCATATCTCCGATACCTGATACATGAAAGTTTAACCTCACAAGAAGCCATGCCGCCTGTGCTACGATCACAACAGACCTGTACAGTCGACATATATCCCATTCCATCGACCGAGCGCCAGTGGGAGCGCAGTCCTGTTTATACGCCAGGCCTTCTGCCTGGAGTGGTGAATGCGGACACAAGATCTGAAGCCCTGGGGGATTCTCCTTCCCCTCAGATCTTTTCGTCGGGCCTACTCTCACAATACTTTGATCAGCGGACACCTTCAGCTGAACCTTCAGCTAATGTTTACACAAATCAGCCGACTGGAATCATAACTTTCGCGACATTCGCGCAGATGGCGGCGACTATGCAAAAGCAGCAGGCTGCCTTTATGCAACAGCAGCAGGACTCGCACACCCTCATGATGGAAACCCTCTAAGACCGAAATCGTGGAGGAGCGCCGCATGATGCAGAGGCTCGAGGTGCCGACATGTTCGATCGCTTCTTGAGGCTCCGCCCACCGACCTTCGGAGGAGCACCTGACCCGATTCAGGCAGAGCATTGGTTGGCGAGGATCGCCAAAATGATGAGGCTGTTAGAGTGTACAGACTCCCAAATGGTCACCTTGACCACGTACCTGCTCGAGGGAGAGGCTGAGAACTGGTGGGATAGTGTACAGAGAAGCGTGTCAGTTGGGTATGCTTGGACTTGGGCCGACTTTAGGATGAAGTTCCTGGAATACTTTCTGAAATCATGCCGAAATGAAAAGATCGTGCAATTCCTGAAGCTAGAGCAAGGGAACCTGACGGTCGCCCGGTACGAGGCGCAATTTGATGAGCGGTCCCGATATATACCGAAGGCCCTCGAGGACGAGGAGTACAAACTGCAGAAGTTTAAAGAAGGGCTTAAGCCCGGGATACAGTCTCGGCTGTGTATGTGGGATTTCGGGGATTTCTCAAAATTAGTAGGCAAGGCGATGAGAGTAGAGAAAGATTTTGAATGCACCATCAGCTCCCGCCTTCTAGCCCGAGACACCCTAGTCAGACCAAGGTAGGCACTTGCTACTATGCCTATTCCAGCAGGGAAATTCAGGCCGCTACTCGTGCGAGCTCTACCCTTGCCTTCTGGTGGGAACTGTGATTACTGCGGTAGGGCAAACCACACTGTCCAAAACTGTTTTTGGAGGATGTGAGATCAGGGCATTCCGCTCCCGACAAACCGGCAGAACCGGGGGCATCCAGGGAAGCACCTTGGCCTCAACAGCCTAGACAAGCACCCCCAGCTCAACAGAGGGATCCCCCGACGCGAGTATATGCAGTTGCTGCAACATAGGCTGAGCAGGATCCTCTTCAGACCATTCACAGTACCGATCACATTAACAGTACCCCTGTACTCACTTTATTTTATTATGGTGCAACTATGTTTTTCATTGATTCTACTATTGCATCTAGACTAGAGCTGAACACAACTTGGATGCATGACCCCTTAGTTGTAGCATCCCCTATAGGTAAATTTATAGAAACAGACAAGATATGCAGAGCATGTCCCATCACCCTCGCAAATTGCAAAGTGATTGTGGACCTAATCATTATGCCAGTTAGACAGTTTGACATCATCCTTGGGATAGACTGGCTTACATTGGTGCGCGCAGCCATGGACTGTCGTGGTAAGACGATTACTATATCCATCCCCGGGCAGGCCCCCTTCACCTTGAAAGGGAGGGGCAATGTAATGTCTCGAAAAAAAATCATACAAAGACCCGAGTACCACCTCAGGAAGAAATTCCTAAGGACAATATTCTGTAGAAATTAGACGAAAATTAAGTAATAAACTAAATTAATCGGTGGATTTAGCTTGAACCACTATCTATACAAATGGCAAGACCCAAAACAGTCAAAATCACTGACTCAACACTACTTAAAAATCTAGGAGAAATCTTAAAAACCCAGTTGCTCTCGGGAGCACATTGAAACTCCGTATCGGACCTAGTCCACACGTCAAAAGTCCGAGGACTACGAAACTATAGGCTTACGACCGTCTTATTGGGCTTGACAATTATCATGGGAATCGAGCCCAAATAGTATCCAGAAACGCACAACTTGAGCCTTGAGCGAAGTGTGTGAGAAACGCAAATATCTTTAGAAAATAGACCAGAACTCAAGTGAATTGGACCATTCACTTGCGAGCGAAATTGAAAACTTCAGACCGTCAGATTCTGACCAAACTTCACCCATGGATCAGAGAAATTTCCTTGCACATATCCATATACTTGTGGCCCTGATCGAGTGACGACGACCGTTGATTTGATACAGGCCCATCGCAGTTGATCGGCTTATCCAAACGCGCTGAAATCGCATCCTGGCCTAGATCCATGATCGAGGAACTTGTTCCATGATGTATCTGAACAATGGACCTTCAGGTGTGCCCCATTCGTCAGAAACAGGCACCCTTTGTCTATAACCTAAGTATACCATGGCCCTGGGGCCATTTACATCACTTTTGAGCCTATATAAGGCCCTTAAACCACCCCTTCTCTCCCTCATACGAATTTCCTAAAAACCCTAAGAGAGAGAGGGAGAGAGAGAAAAGGAGAGAAAAGAGGAAGGAAGGAAGAAGGATTTCTGGGAGATCTTTGTTGGGATTTTTCCCACAACACCACGCGCCGATACACCTACTCTTACGCTACACAACTCGTTTCAACAACGATTTGGGTA
Organism: Magnolia officinalis; assembly: GCA_021015155.1. NCBI lineage: Eukaryota > Viridiplantae > Streptophyta > Magnoliopsida > Magnoliales > Magnoliaceae > Magnolia > Magnolia officinalis. The sequence goes on along the minus strand of JAJHSJ010000014.1, from coordinate 36,316,017 downwards.
AGAAATCCAAACCCTAACGCTGTAGTTAAGGTATAGAATAGTTGTTTGTCAACCTAGCTAATGGATTTTCTGATTTAGGTACTCGTTGTGCTGTATTTGGGAACGTAGGATATGAACCGAGTTCATAACGAGTATACCGACAAAAGGTGCGGAATATAAACGCTTAGGTTATGGTTTTCAAGGATTTCAATGTCAGCAATGATTTATGTTTGACTTGATTGCTGCCATATGATCTTAGTTATGACGTTTTCCATATATTACACATGTATGAACTACGTTGAACAAATATGCATTCCATGTGTTTGTTGAAATGTTTGAATGAACTTGCAATTATGATTTGTGCTTGCCATGACTATTAATCTACAATTCATGTTTGATGTATGTATGACAACTCCTTTGTGAAAGGATTTGCCATAATATATGTTGTAACTAATTTAGTCTATGTATGTAGTAATGTGTAGTCTAAGTGTTTGATAAAATGTCTGAATGAGAAATTATTTGATGAATTGTATTTAATAAGGGTATTGAGATAGAATTCTCAATTACCTTATCCATATGTATAGTTTCCTTAAGGTAATCTTACTTTCGATTATGCAATTTATGGATGAAATGCGAACATTTGGTAACATGTTCAATGTGTTCGATGAAATGCTCAAATGAGAATTGTATTTGGAATGTTTGTTAAATGCTGATATGCTTATCACATATATCTATTTATTCCATCCGAGTAAGACTGGGACTACGACGTGGTCCAGGCAATTAGTAACAATTCCTGTTTAGGTGGCCGAATTAGTCTCGCCACATTAGATATGTTCGATGAATCCGAGTCGTACGGTGATTATCGACAATGGTTAGGTCACGTGGAATGCTTATGCGCTCCATGTCGATTAATCCAGCGTATGCCCGTACCAATCGACTTTGTCAAATAACCCGATTGGTCTATTGTGTGTTTACCATGTATGAACATCTCTGCTTGAATTTAAGGTACCACTTACTAATGTAAAGACCCGTTTTGACTATGGTACCACAATCCGTTAAGACTCATGAGCCGGGCATGGTGGTATGGGACACCGTGGTCGAGCTGTCGGCCTACGCTGGGGTGACAAGCCTCCCCGTAGTGACCAGTGAGCAACCCAAACTCGTGACCTGAATATGGTGGTGTATGGGACATTATATTTGAGCTGCCAGCCTACGTTCAGGTGACGAGCCTCCCGTAGTCACCTCGAGTATAAACACTTGAATTTACCTATCCACTACTTTTATTAGGGGTGATGCCCTATAACTTGCCTAACGTATGTGATTAACTAAGATTGATGACCCTAGATGGATCCCCGCTTGGGTAAATGATATAAAGGGAGGTACCTTAGCTTCCCGAATTTGCTGTATGAATAAGCCTAATTAAGAACTTGGTTAACACGACCATGCACCGCATTGCATGTACTTTGGTGAGGAAGCACACATTTAAGGAGTTTGCCATGCGTGAATCGTTGATGAAGTTGCTGAGGGAGTGCAGGCGAGGGCATGCATCATTACTGCATAACATCCTTGCATTAATAAGAGTAGTTGGAATAATTGTTGTACTGTTTTATCATTACTGCTTGATTGAATTAATAACATGTTAATCTTTGCGTTATAGTACCACTGAGTTGATCACTCACTCCCACTCTGGGATGGTGTTCTAAAACACCAACCAGACTCTGGTTTAGTTACAAATGACGATGAGGCTTACGCGATAGAGCCGAATTTCATAGATGAGGAGGAGGAGTTCTCCTACGTGCAGCTCTCAGGCAGGTCTGTGTAGACCTAGAGCTGTGTCGCCGAGATTACAGGGTTATGGGATAGTTGGACACTTTATGTTTTGCTATTTTGTAAATTTTGGAAACAATACATGTAAACATTCAGCCCAGTTACATACTTATACACTGGAGGTTGTAAATCTCTTACTTGTTCAAATATGCATGTTACAGTCTTTCGCTTGCTTAATCAAATTACCTCTGGAGTATGATATGCTATTTTAGTGTAATCCCACTCATGTTTAATGCACTAATATAGACAACATTTAAACATCATTATCTATGTTGCATAAGTGATGCGTTGGATCTCGAGAGTTGAGCTTTGCTCGACCCTCGAAATTCGGGGCATTACAGGCAGGGGCAAAGAATTTGAGAGCTTGCAGGCTCTAGTCGAGGCCGAGATAGTAGAAGCCTCCATCAGTCAGATACCAGTTGTGCAGGAATTCCTAAAAGTGTTTCAAGAAATACCAGGGCTGCCTCCTAGGCGGGCAGTAGATTTTTGTATCGATCTCAAGCCTGGGTTCGACCCCATTTCACTGCCTCCGTTTCGCATGCCTGCTTGTGAGATGGAGGAATTGAGGAGTCAAATTGACGAGTTACTGGCCCAAGGCTTCATCCGCCCCAACATTTCTCCCTGAGGGGCACCAGTCCTCTTTGTGAAGAAGAAAGATGGGTCGATGCATCTCTGTATACACTACAAAATACTAAATGATGTGACGATCAAGAACAAATATCCCCTACCACGTCTAGACGATCTGTTCGCCAGCTTAAGGATGCCAAGTATTTCTCCAAGATAGATCTGCGCTCGGGGTACCATCAGTTAAGAATCAGGGATGAGGATATCCTTAAGACGGCGCTCAGGACACGCTATAGGCACTAGGAATTCTTGGTTATGTCGTTCGGCCTCACCAATGCCCTAGTCGTGTTTATAGACCTGATGAACCGGGTGTTCATGCCATACTTGGACCAGTTCGTGATCGTGTTCATCGATGATATTTTGGTCTACTCAAAGAGTCGAAAGGAACACGAACAACACCTACGCACGGTCTTGAATACTCTGAAGGAGAACCAGCTATATGCTAAGTTAAGCAACTGCGAGTTCTAGGAGAAGGAAGTGAAGTTCCTAAGGCACGTAGTGAAAGCAGAACGAATAGAAGTTGATGTAGCTAAAGTGGAAGTGGTACCCAAGTGGGAGCAACCCACTACCGTTACCGAGGTTTGGAGTTTTCTGGGCATGGCAAGATACTACAGATGCTTCATTAAGGAGTTCTCCAGGATCGCGCGGCCACTCACCCAACTGACAAAGAAGAACAACCGGTTTACGTGGGATAAGAACATGGAAGCGGCCTTCCAAGAGCTAAAGATGAGGCTGACTTCCGCGCTAGTACTCATTCTTCCACAAGAAGGGGAGACATTCGTGGTCTACACGATGCGTCGAAGTTGGGACTGGGATGTGTGCTGATGCAAAATGATAAGGTGATCGCGTACGCCTCAAGGCAGTTGAAGAAGCATGAAGAGAACTACTCGACACAAGATTTGGAACTGCTAGTAGTGGTTTTTGCCCTGAAGATATGGAGGCACTACCTCTACGGGGAAGAATTTCAGTTGTTCTGCGACCACAAGAGCCTAAAATACATATTCACACAGAAGGACTTGAACATGCGTTAGCGTCAGTGATGGAAACACTTAAGGACTTCCACTTCGACATATCTTACCACCCAGTTAAGGTGAACTCCGTGGCTGACGCACTAAGCCGGAAAAAGAAGCACGAGTTAATAGCCACCCTGATGATCAAAGAGTGGGAGATGATCGAGTTGGTGCAGGACTTCGACATCTAGCTTACCCTTGATAAGCCTGATGCTTATGTAGCTCTATTGACTGCAGAGCCGCAGGGTTCGGCAGGTAATCTCCACTCAGGATCAAGATGAATGGCTTGTCAAGATGAAAGGAAGGTGTGGGAGCAAGGAAATCCCAATTGGAGGATTGGCGGTGACGGCAACCTTCGGTATCAGGGGCGAGTATGCGTACCCAACAACACCAACTTGAGGAAACAAGTCATGGTTGAAGCTCATCACTCCAAGTTGGCCGTCTATCCGGGTAGCACTAAGATGTATAATGACGTAAAGAGATAGTACTGGTGGGGCAACATGAAGAGAGATATAGCAGACTTCATGGAAAAATGCATGGTATGTTAGAAGATCAAGGCCAAGCATCGCAAGCCTACTGGCCTCCTTCAGCCGTTGCCGCTGGATGAATGGAAATGGAATAAAATCTCCATGGATTTCATATCCGACCTTCCTAGGACGTAAAGGAAGCACAATTCGATCTGTGTCATCGTTGATAAGTTGACGAAGGCTGCCCGATTCCTTCCGATTTGCACGACCGATTCAACCAATAGCTTGGCAAGGTTATACATTCGGGAAGTCATACGATCCTACGGGATTCCACGGGAGATCATATCAGACCAAGACTCTAGGTTTACTTCTGCTCTTTGGAAGAGGTTGCAAGAAGAGATGGGCATAGAACTCAAGTTCAGTACCACATTCCACCCTTAGACAGACGGACAAACTGAGAGAGTGAATCAAATCTTAGAGGACATGTTGAGGGCATGTGTTTTGGACTTTCAGGGCAACTGGGACGATCACTTGGCTCTGATAGAATTTGCATACAACAACAGCTTCTAGTCCAGCATAGGCATGGCACTGTATGAGGCTCTCTATGGTCGCCCTTGCCGAGCCCCTCAGTGCTGGGCAAAAGTAGGAGCGAGAAGTTTATTAGGACCCGAGCTTGTCCAAGCTACCAACCAGGTCATCGATGTTGTTCGAAAGCGTTTACACACCGCCCAAAGCAGATAGAAGAACTATGCGAATAACCGACGTCGTGACTTGAAGTTCACAGTGGGCGATCACGTATTCTTGAAGATTTCACCTATGGAGGGCTTGATGAGATTTGGGCAGAAGGGAAAGTTAGCGCAGCGGTTTATTGGGCGGTTCGAGATATTGGATCGTGTGGGAGCCGTAGCGTACCGCTTGGCACTGCCTACTGCATTGGCTAAAATTCACAACGTCTTCCACGTATCCATGCTGAAGAAGTATACACCAGATAAGTCGCATATCGTCAGCTGGGAGCAGGTCGAACTCGCTGAGGATGCTTCTTATACTGAGGAACCTATTCGCATCCTAGATCACAAGGAGCTGGTTTTGCGGACAAGACAATACCACTAGTCAAGGTCCTCTAGTCGAACCATGGCGAGGAGGAAGCAACTTGGGAACGAGAAGCAGAGATCATGCAAAAGTACCCTCACCTGTTCGACGACGCACCACAAGTAATTTTGAGGGCAAATTTATTTTTTTAGGGGGTAGACTGTAACACCCTGCACTTCTGGTACGTTGGTGTTACCACTAAAACCAACATTAATGGAATCTAGAATTTATCTAACCAAACACCTTGAACTCAACGTATGCAGGATGTGACTTCCAGTCATCATTGAGGCCATCCATCAGGGGCCCTGGGAGCTAAGTCAAAGCCTACAGCTGCCATCAGGGTGAGTTGGGCTAAACTCCTTAAATTTAAGCAGTAAGCGAACCTTCTAGTCGTGGGGTATTGGAACAATATACTAATGATCGACCGTAGAAGGCTAATAAATAGCCAACCAAGCATTCACTGCCCCTCGGATTCCCAGTTAACCATTGAAACAAATTCCCGAATCAATCCGACCATCGGAACAGTGCATACTAGGCTAGATAAGGCTTGAGACATGTGATATGGCCCACCTGGGCCTCACCTCCGCCCTAAACTAAGTCAGGACCCCTACGTAGGGTTCCCTAGACGAATGGACTGAGTGGATTTATCACAAATGTTACAATGGACCCCACACTAGGTGCGAGTGCACCCAGTATACTCGTGCACGACGTGCACCGGACGCATGAAGCTGGTTAAACCAGCTTTGACCGAGCCCCTTCGCAAAAAGCAAAGGAATTCTCTCATCGTTTTGAAATTTAAAATCTAATGGACTTTAAGATCCAAAGTGGGTCACCCTGCCCACTTTCTAGACGATCCGAACCGTCCATCTTGCTCGTGGGGTCCGTCTAACCAAAATCGTATAGGGGTTCGGACCCATGCATAGAAATGGAGGAGTTGGGACAGAACCATTCATTAGTTCACGTACGGCTAGGATCCTCAGATTAAGGACCATCAGGTGGCTTAACATGCATGCCAATGTCGGTTTATCCAGGGGATTACCGTCGTCCACTCGCCCAGGCAAGAGAGTGCTCTCTCATTGCCAAAAATGGCTAGGCAAAATGAACAGGCAAAAGGGGAGTCTTTCCCTTTCAGGAAAGGGCACGCTGGCACACCTCTGGCCATCCTTGGGGCCACGTGGAACGATCCCAGCCCCTCCTTGTGAGGTGGTACGAGATGAGAAGGAAGGATATCTCATCTCAAGAGAAGATGGTGAGAACCGGATCTTCTCATGAGATGAACTGAGACTCACGTTTGTGGTCCAAAAGGTGGGCCCCACACTGAACAGAGGCTCCATCTGGTCCACTTAAATGGACTAGATCACATCAAAATACCCTGGACAGTGATCTGTCATTAATGGCCAAGTCATCTTCCTCGTTAACCTATCCGAGCCAGATCACGAGATGGGCCCCACCAGACCTAAAAATTTGCTTTTCTGATAAAGCAGGGCATCAGCAACCCATCCCAGGGATCAGATCGGTCACATGCATGACCATTCTCTGATCACAAACGTTGCTAGGGAGATTCTTTCCAAACCATTGGTAGCTTCCCTACTACGCCTATAAGAAGGCACTGTTGTCCTCAACATTCACACCAGAGAAGGAAAGGAAAAGAGTGAGGGAAAGGAAAGAGAGAAGGAGAAAGAGAGAGAAGAGAGAGGAGAGAGAGAGAGAGAGAGAGAGAGAGAGAGGAGTGTGGTGCGTGCATTCCATCCCAAGTTCGAGTCAAGCTCTACCGAGGCAGGTAACTCCTTCCCCTGTATCCTCTTGAGGCTCCAAACTGAGCTAAAACCAAACTTCATCAGGTCTTGTTCAAAGCTGAAATCAGGCCTTCATCAGGCCATATGAGGGGGGGGGGGCCTAAAAATGTCCCTCAGCCAGGCGTCCAGCTGGGCTGAGGTTGGACTGAGACCAAGCTGAAAATAGCCCTTTAATAGGGCTTTGATTCGAGTTGCAAGCACCACACCAACAGGGCCATACAGAGAGGTAAAAATGGGCTCGTTTGGGCTCTTAAATAAACTGAAATTGGCCTGTAAGTGGACCATGTAAGGAGCTGAAAACAGCTCTCAGCAGGACCTTAGTTTGAATTGAAATAAGGTCTCAACTAGACCCTGATCTGAGGCTGAGAAACAAGCCTCAGTTGGGCCGCGATATGGACCAAAGTCAGGCTGAAAATTGCACTTAGAATGGACCTTTAGCTCGGTCGTGATCTAGGTTGAAACCAGCCTTCCACTGGTCTAAAAAATGGGCCAGAATCGACCTGCGTTCTGGGCCAAATTCAGCCTCAGAACTGGACAGCAAATGGGCTAAGTTTTGGGCCGTGAGATGGGCCAAGAATAGACCTCGGCTGGTCAGGAAATGTGGTAAAAATTAGGCCTTTGTCTAGGATTGGAGATGTGCTGAAATTGGCCTATAAGTGGGCCATGACAGGGACTGGAATTAGATCCCAACTGGGCCTTAATTCGAACCATAATTAGTACTTAAATCAAGCTGAAGATAGGCCTTAGCTGGGCCTTCATTCTCAGCCAAGAATCACCTCATGTGGGTCATGGAACCACGATATATGATGGGCTAATATCGGCCTCGAATTTGGGCCGAAACCAGACCCATAAACAGGCCAAGATCGGCCCAAGTAAATGCCATAAAACAGTGGGCCGCGCCCTATAAAACAGGTGGGCCGCACCCTGTAAGACAGGTGGGCCACACTACGATTGAAACCGGTGGGCCGCGCCCTGTAAAATAAGTGGGCCGCACCACCATTAGAATGGGTGGGCCTTGTACAGTTCAGGTAGGCCACACCATATAATGGTGGGCCTCACCTTAAATCATGATGGGCCCCACCTCATATCGCTACGGGCTGAACCTGGACCAGATTTGGACCACCATCTGGGCTGTGATCAGATTGCACAGCAGGGCCAGAAACGGCCCAACCCGGTTCAGATTTTTGGGCTTGTATTAAACCCAATAACTGGGCCAAAGCAGGCCCAGATCGACCCCTTACTAGGGGCAATTTTGGGCCCTGATTTGGGCACTTGTGGGACATAAGTTTATTTGGCCTGGCACCCTAGTGCAGGCTCAAATAGCCCTATTTATGGGACCTTTCTAATCCACACAACTTCAATGCATTAACCTTGATAATATTTGACTATAACCTTAGGAAATCGTTGCGTGATTTGGGCCACAAGGTGTGCACGGGAACGTGAATCAAGGATGGTTATATGATCCTTCAAGGTGATGATTTTCTTCCCCTTGAGCTTTCCATCTCTAAACTGGATTAGGGATAGTCTTTTATTCTAGTTGTAAATGATATCCTAGGAGCGGATGATCATTTGACTTGTTGCTTTAAAACATGTCTTATAAATTATTTAACCATTGGTTAGATACGGTACATATATCTTAGATGTGATTTAGTCAATAACTTACTTGAACATATGTCATAGGGCTGATAATGTGATTTGATTACCTTATCTCATATATTGGAAATGATTTAATCACCTGATTAGTTTATTTAGAAAGTTGTAGAATGCTCGATAAAATTTCTTAATCAAAATGTCCTAGGATTGACTTATTAGCCTAACTTAAAAGTATGCCCTGGAATTATTTAAACGCTCGACTTGTTTACTTGAGTACATGCCCTAGGAATCGATTTGCTAATCTCCTAAGTATTTGAATCACATGTTTAGCTTCCTTGAGTACATGCCTTAGAACTAATAAATTACGGCTATGTGACTCTTGCATTATATGTGTACATATATTCTACTCTGATTATTGAATCATGTCTAAACTTCCATTATTGTATTGGTTACAAAACATATGTTATTGAAATCTCTCTACGAAAACCTTTACCTAACGAGAGTCCGTACTTAGGGTGTAACTAGACTGGTTGTGATAAGAATAGACCCTCAGCATGGAGGTTATGATTTGTGGCAATTGATTTATGAGGCTTACCATCTATGGAGTGATTCCACTTACTTGATTATGGAATGGACCTTACAACATTTATTATCACCGCTGTCTACTCGTATTTGAATCATTCATACCGTCTCATTTTAGTCACTGCATTGAATGACTTCAATACTTCATTCCTAGTTAGCATACGGTGGTAGTTCCCTTGCATGGAGAATTGATTGGCTACATGTTAATGGGTTCTATATGCACCCTAAGGCAGTAGGCTCATTGGTCGGGGATGGTGGTCATGGGATACTTTACCCGAGCCGTCGGCCTACGCTGGTGACGAAGCCCCCGTAGTGACCTTGAACTTGTTTAAATTGGCTAATTGTAACTGGACTAATAATGGGTTGGCTAATCATGCATACATGGCACAAACCAACATCTATCTCTAACGTACGTGATGTATGATAGGCAGTCATTACACCGTACGTAATGTGCTTCGCTGACGACCAACCTCTTTGCATGGGTGACAAGCCCAATGTTTGCATGGATGAGCATTCCCGGGGTGATGGTGCATTCACGCATTCATGCATGTAATAAGACTGCATTCTATTATGTTTTGGTTGCCTAGATGTTTTTATGCTATTTCTTGTCTAGGGCAGCGATGTGTAATCTTGAGGGGAGATCACACTGAGCTGGCCACTCATTCACTGATGTTCAACCGTATAGAGGATGCAGGTGTAGGGGCAGATGGATAAGCAGCAGACTCGGAGGCAGCGACAGTCGAGGAAGAGTTTTATGATGAGGAGCCGCACCAGGAAGTGGCTGTATATTATGGCTTGAACTAGTAGATACAGTTGTGATAGTTTGTTTTGGACATTTACTTTTGAGGTTTTGTATATGGGCCCTAGCTGAGTGGCCCAGGATATTGCTTTTGGTTGGGTAGCAGTTATACTATGCTTAGTTTTTGTTAATCGCACTTTAATTTGGTTTGATTATCTTTTCGATTACCACTTAATACCTGGGTTTTCAGGAAACGAGTTGTATACTCAAGTCCCGAAAACTGGGGCGTTACAACATGAATTTACGAGATCCTTAAATCGCTCCCAACATTGGAAGGTCTCATCTTCTTTTTATGCAAAATTCATGATTGCTTTCCTTAAGATATTCGTTTTGTGATATGGGAAGAACTTTTTAAGGAACTCCCTTGTCATCTTAGCCCATGTGCCAATGTACTGTGGTCTTAAGGAATGTTACCACGACTTAGCCTTTTCTTTCAAATAGAAAGGAAATAATTTCAATCTTATCGTGTCCTTAGACACGTTTGGGAAGTGTAATGTAGATATTATCTCATTAAACTCTTTCATATGCAAGTATGAACTTTCGGATTCTAGTCCATGAAAGTTTGGAAGGAGTTGAATCACCCCTGGTTTAACATTCACAATTCCTGTAATCAATGGAAATATCATGCAGGAAGGTGTACTCACCCTCGCTGGTTGTAAATAATCTTGTAGAGTATAAGGCGAAGGAGCATTATGCACCTCGTTTTCATCTTAAACTTCCTCAACTGGAGGTTGAGGTTGATTTTCAGCTATCACTTTTATTGACTCAGAGGGTCTCAAGTGGTGTCTAATCCTACGATGGATAGGCAACCCTTAGACTAATCCTCCTTCACTCAAAAGACGTAGAGTGTTATCACGGACACACTTGGGCATGAAACACTCTCATCCCTTAAGTAACTAAACCAAACTAAACCTAAGAAGAAAGAAAACTAAAGCAAATAAGAAATCTAGAAAAGAAAGAGAGAATTGGAAAGAGGTTACCGGATTAGAGTTACTATGTTAAGATCCTACAAAACAGAAAACAATGTTAGTTTCTAAAAACAATTTCAGAAAAATCATAACCTAATTCTAATATCAATTAATCTCAGAAAAACACAGTTATTGTCCCTGACAACGGCGCCAAAAACTTTTTCACAACCCCAAGTATTGGGTTGTGATGTAGTAATAATCTCGGTAAGACCGAGGTTGAATCCACATGGACTAAACTTGTACATATTCTGAAAAGAACTAGAACTAGAACTAGAAGAAGATCTAAATATAAAATCTGAATAGAAGAGAGTAATTATGAAGGATTTATCAAATATCAAAAGGGAACTAAAGCGCCAAGGATCCACTTGTAGCCATCAAGATGCTACCTTACTTGATTCAATAAACACAATTGGAATTGGAATCCTACCCTATTTAATCAGAAGAAAAAGAAATTTAAATCAAATCCGAACTTTTCATTGACCTAATTCTCAATGGAGGAGAATTGTGATGATTGGAAGGGATTCCATCACCCTCCCATGCCTAGGAGATGATGGTGAACAACAGGATTTACGAATTTCACAATCTCAAAATAGGAAAAGAAGATATCCAAAGTTATCATAAAATCTATTGTAATTTGAATCATAATAAATTATAGAAAACCGAAAATGTTCCTTTAATATCAAACTAGAAATCAATGAGGTTTAATAAGAACAAGAATCAAAGCAGAATAAACATCCCAACACGCTACAAGCTTCACCTCTTAGCCCTAGCTAAGAGCTTAGGTAATCATAACTAACTAAAAAATATAAGAAAAACAGAAAAATCTTCTAGAACCCATGAAGAAATCGAAGTAGAAGAACATCGTCGGCGCTCCACCTAGGCCTCATTTCCCTTTCCAAACCCTAGAAGATGCTTCGGAGCATCCTAGGGAGTCCTATTTATAGTTGTGGAACTCCAACTTTTGCACCGAGTTGGAAAAATCTAGAAATTGCCTCAAATTTACCCAGTCCGTGTAAAATCTGCGTATTCTTTCGATGTCATTAAAGGGCCTTCGATGGAAGCTTCGATGCCATTGCAGTGACTTCGAGGCCATCGAAACTTGTCCAGAACTGTCCAGAGAGTTTGGCTTGAAAATCCTGAAATTCTCGATTGAATTGAACTAGCTTCGATGGAATGGAAGTCTATTCTGGCACTTTTTTGGAACAAAGTTTTTCTGGCCCTGGAATTTCAGAATATCTTTTTCCAGGACAATTTCCAGGATTCCTTTTTTCACTTCAAATCTTTGATTCTCTTCATTTCTCGCTTGGTTTCCTTGGATCTTTGACATGTGAATTTTTTGATCCTGGTCTCCTAAGATCTATCCCTTGCCTTGGTGATTCTTGAGCATCAAATCCATGCTTTTAACATTCTTTTCAATCCAGGCTCTCAGATTCACCTCACAATACAAACATGTATAAAATATACCCATTAAGCATTATCATGTTCATAAAACCAAGATATAAACAGGAGGAACTATGCAATATTTGACAATCAACACAGCGCAATATTGAGACTCAAATATTGCATATTTAACCCTCCAATCACAATAGTTTTCTTGGCATTTAAGTGTTAATTCGATTTAATTATATATGTTTTTATCATGCGAGGTGATTCGGAAGCCTATAATGAATATGCGCTTAAAAGGATGAATTTAGATCTCAAAAGAAGATAATGAATATTTAGAGATTTGGAAGTCATTAATGAAGAATTCACATGCCAAAGATTTAAGAAAACCAAGTGAGAAATGAAGAGAATCAAAGATTTGAAGTGAAGAAAAGGAATCCTAAAAATTAGCCAGAAAAAACATATTCTGGAATTCCGAGTCTAAAAAGAGAAAGTCCTGAAACAGACCTTCGTTCGACCGAAGTACAATTTTAGTCCGACCGAAACCGTGCGAAACAGTCTAACAAGAAGTAGAATTTTCAACCTTAATTCGGTCTGACTGAAACGAAGCGTAACATTTTGCATAAATTTGAGGCGGCTTCAAAGTCAGTCCAAGTAAATAATATAAATATGGGTCTCTTAATTGTTCTAAGCACGAATCAGGGTTGGAAGAGTGGAGAAAAGTGTTGGAGAACTTCAAGGAGTCCTTCCTTCTTCCCTAATCTTCTTCTTCTAGTTATTTTTTATGTTTTCTTTAAGAGTTTTAATTTCAATCATGTCTTTGGTTGACTAAACCTCTTAGTTAGAGTCAATAGGTGAAGGTTGTAGTTTGTTTAGATGATTATCTTACTTTGATTCATGTTTATATTGAACTTCTATTGATTTATGGTTTGAATGAATGAATATTTTTAGTTTTCTATGGTTTATTGTGACTTCAATTACATTAGATGCTTGGAAAGCTTTTGATATCTTATTTTCTTGTTTTGTAATTGTGAGGTCTGTAAAATTCCTGATCCACCATTGTCTCTTGGGCATGGTAAATGGTTGAATTCCCTACGATCATCATAATGGTGCTTCATGTGGGAACCAATTCAATGAAAAGTTTAAATTTGATTTAATTGCTTTATCATCCAACTGGATAGGATAGGACTCCGATTCCAGTTGTGTTTATTGAATCAAGTGAGGTAGCATCTAAATAGCTATAAGTGGATCCTTGGCGCTCTAGTTTCCTTTTTATTATTGATAATTCTTTCACAATTAATCTCTCTTATTCAAGATTTTAGTTTAAATCTTATTCAAGTTCTAGTTCTAGTTATTTTCAGAATATGTACAAGTCCCTGTGGATTCGACCTCGGTCTCACCGAGTTATTACTATAGCGCAACCCTACACATGGGGTTGTGAACACGCAAAAGAAGACATCGAGAAATAGAAAATTTCATTTCATTTCATTAATTTCATAAAGAAGAAATTCCATGATTAATATAAATTAGCGAGTCAGGTGAGTCAAGGCAGTAGACCACTATTGCCTACTGCCTTGGTGAGTTAAGTGAGGGGGGTGGAGCTCATTTCTTTTTCATGCAGGATAGCACAACCTTGAGCATGTGATATATCTTCTCGTTCCACCTCTCTTAACACTCCCTCATCTCTTCCACTCTGGTCTCGAGTGCCTCTAACAGGTCCTCGACGCTTCGGGCCACCGGTGGCTCCTCCCCAACTTCCTTTGCGGCTTCTCCTCCATCTTCTCCCTCCTCTCCTTCTTCCTCGGATTCATCCCCCTCCTCTTCCCCTTGGGCCTTAGGACCGACTTTCATGCGATTGAGGGTGTCGATGCTTGTATTCTTCACGAGCTCAGGGATGCCAGTCGACCCTCTAAGGCCGTAGTACTGGGCTAGCTTGAAAATGAACCGGCTGAATGGAAGGCCCACATTTTGTCGATGAGTGACTACCTTCAATATTTGGTAGAGTACCACCAGAGGGAGGCAAACATCCGCCCCTTGCCCTACTTGGTAAAGAAGCTCCACCATGTATCACGAGAGTTCAGTCCTGTTTCCTACCCTCAAGTACACATTGAAGGTGAACACATGGTGTAGTACCCAGTTCTCCTCTGTCATTGATGAAGCCAAGTGGCTTCCATTCGGCTTCTAATTGAATAACGTTCCGCACAAGTATCGAGTGCGCTCTTATCGATTCTATAACACTTTCAAATTTTCTTCCTTGATATGCACCGTACCTTGAGATATTTTGAGCACCTAGGAGACTACATTGACATTGACGTGGATGACACTTGTGCACAAGGAAATGTTGAATCCAAGGGAATCTGTGCGGGGGTTGCGGATTCGCGCGTAGAATGCCCTAACCTACCTCTGATTTGGCCATTGGTTAGCCTCAAAGATGGGGTCCCGCCCGCGTTACGAGAGTCGATCCAATGCTTCATATTTACCGAACAAATCATGATAGCCATACGACTTAAAGATCACAATCTGCCCTATGAATCTCTGTAACGCCCTGAAAATCGGGGGTCGAGCATAAACTCAACTCCCGAGTTCCAGAACATCACTTATGCAACAAAATGAATGATGATTGAATGTTGACTGAATTCGTGCATTGAACATGAGTGAGATTAAGCCAAAACAGCATATCATACTCCAGAGATAGTTAAATTTGCAAGCGGAAGACTGTGATAGATAGATAAAATATATAAACTATGATGAGTCTCCAGAGTGTGATAACATTACCAGGTTAAATAATTATAAGTACAGTTCTAAAATATACCAAATGTGAGGAAGTGTAATGTCTCCTATCCCAAGTACCATAGCCCCGTCGATACAATATCAGATCTTCATTGACCTGCCAGAGAGATATACAGATAGGAGAACTCCTCCTATCATCATAGAAGTAGTCCGGCTCTGCTTCACAAGCATCGCCATCACCTGAAACTCAACAAATCTGGTTGGTGTGTACAACACCGTCCCGTAACGTGGGAGTGAGTAGCTAACTCAGTGGAACAATAAAGCATAGGTTAACATGTTATCAACACAGTCAAGCAGTAATGATAAAGTAGTAAAGTCAAACACTCCTAGCTACTCTTATTAATGCAAGTATGGATGCAGGTATGATGGATGCCCTCACCGACATACTCCCTCATGCGACACCATCTCACGCTCGCGGCATGCTTTCATCCCACAGTGCTCCACATCTTCCAGGCACATGCAATGCATGATGAGCATGATTACCGAGTTTTTAATTAGTCCATTTCAAACAGCAGGATTGGGAAACTAAGGTACCTCCCTTGTATCATTCCCAAACATGATCCATTCTAGGGTCGTCAGTCCTAGTTAATATCAGACGATGGTGTATTTTCTAGGTCACTGCAGAGGCTGCCAGGGCTGTTACGCACAAAGGTTACACCACTCCCCCATCACCCCTTAAACGATTCATCACAATACAGAAACAGGCCTAGTTCATACTCTATATACCGCGACACACCCTAAGGCGCACTGCGATTTCAGAGTATGCTCGAGGTCACTACAAAGGGCTGTCAGGGCTGTTACGCACAAAGGTTGCACCGCTCCCTCATCACCTTATCAATGTGGCCGACAGCACGAATATAGTGTCCCATACCACCATAATCGGCTCACGAGTTTGGTTGCTCACTGGTCACTACGGGGAGGCACGTGGCCCCAGCGTAGGCCGACAGCTCGACCACGGTGTCCCATACCACCATGCCCGGCTCATGAGTCTTAGCGGATCGAGGTACCATGATTAAAAGGGATTCCACTTGTAAGTTTGGTACCCTAGGTTCAAGCAGTAGTGTCCAAACATGGTGAACATACATAATATAGATCGGGTTACTTGACAAGCTCGGCTAGCTCGAGCGCACATCAAGTTGAACGATATGAAGCGCATGAGCAGTTCGTGTGGCCAACCACTATCGCCAACCGAAGTACGACTCGAGTTCGTCGAACACATCTCACTGGCAAATGAATCACAGCCACGAATTCAACTCTGGTACCAATTGTCTGGACTATAATCATAGCCCCAAACACAATCAAGTGCAGATAGATAAAGCAGTAGTGAATCAAGATTCAACTCATACAATCAAGGTCTGGTAGTATCCGTTTAGGGCTGCCAGGGCTGTTGCACGCATTCGTTGCTCCACTCCCCCATCACCCATGACGGATCATACAACGTAAACATGAATTCAACATATGCATTACATAGATAAAATCATAAAAGCAGTTGAGCATGTTATGAAGCACAACACAAGCATGAGTTTGTACATATTCAATTCCTAATCACACAGCTATCCAAGGAAATCATACACATAGTTAAAGGAGTTGAGAATCATATCTCAACACCCATAAACATTACAATTTACTAACTACTACTCATTCAGACATTTCAACAAACACTTTAAAATACATGTATCAACATACATGACATATGTTGATCACATAGGTATAAGGCCAAATCCTTTCACTAGGGAGTTACCCTATTCATAACACGCACACACCCACGACGGATAGTCATGGCAAGTAGGAATCCAAGTTCCATATTCATTCAGTCATTTCTGAAAAGGCCTAGCTATATGTCCTAGAGGGGGGGTGAATAGGACAATGCCAAATAAAAACTTATAACAGCGGAATTAAAAGAAAATGATAGCCAAATTAAATCACAATGCAGGAAAGTGAAACAACCTCACAAATTAGATCTTGAGAGGTTGATACAAATGTTGTTCTAAGGACAACCTTTCACCAAAAACCAAAGTTTATGGTAGGACAACCTTATTTCTAGAAAGATCTTTGTATCAAATCTCAAACCAAAGAGGAATAAGAAATAAATACAACTGAATTGAAATAAATTGTAATTACAAATGTATTGTTCTAGGACAGCCATACACCATAAAAATGGCAGGGCAACCTTGCTGGAACAACTTTAAAGGAAATTTAAATTCAAGCTGATAAAGAAATAGCTGAAAGTAAATTCTAAACTATTACAAAATTCTCACAAAGCTTGAATTAAATGATTACAACATTCACCACATTCATACATCCCACAAAAGAATAATTAAAGATTAGAAATGTAAATCATTCAACCATAACACTGGGGATTATAGTGGTTCGCCTGTGTGTTCACCAACTGTTAAACAACAGCCACACAAAATGCTACTCCACTCCTAATATCCTCACACAGGGGATATTAGCGTTCACTAACAAAATAGGTTTTCCAGGTTCACCAAAAACCTTTACAATTGTGTCTTTGTCTGTGGGCTTACACAATAAAAAAAAAACCCCTCTTCTGAGTTTTCCTGGCTCTCCTCAGATAACCAAAACAACAAGATTTTTCTGGCAAATCTTGAAAGAAACCAAAACAGAAAGGAATTTACAATTAAATGTAAAATACCTGAATATCTCCTTCGATGTAGCAGCCCGGTAGAACCAAATCAGAGTAGATGATTGAATGTCCAAGTTCAATGTCCAGTACTCAATTACAATGGTTCTAATTCTAATAGATTTTAAATTTAACCAAGTAGGGCTTGCCTTAATTGATTTTGATTCCAAAGAAAGGGAATAACGATTCCTCTTATCAATTTAGATTGGAATAGCAGAAACAAAATCAATTAAATAAAGCTAAGGAAAGAGAATATTAAATAAGCACACTTAGCTTAGATGGAGCATAGAAATATCTCTCAGAAGTTCGACGAAGATTGGCTTGAAAGGATTAATTAATTCAATGATTTCTTCTGAGATTCGTGCTCTATTTATAGGTGAGCAGATCGCATCTTCGACTGGTCTAAGGAACCCTTCGACTAGTCGAAGAAATAACAATTTGAAAAAAATTCGGCGCGATAAGCTTTGACCGTTCTACGACTGGTCGAAGACCTCCTTCGACTGGTCGTAGGTCTCCTTCGACTGGTTGAAGACCTTGTGAATTTATCGTTGGACTTTGTGTCGAAGAATTACGACTGGTCGAAGAACCAGTCGACACTGTTCCTTCGACCGGTCGAACAGATCCCTGGACTGGTCGAAGAATAACAGATTTTATCCGATTTTTGTAACAAACTTACGACTGATTAAGGATTTTCTTAGACTGGTCGAAGCAACTCTAAGACTAGTCGAAGAAGGCCTAGGACTAGTCGAAGAACTGACCAAACTTATGTAAAATAAACATTTGATTTATGTATCCAAAGTGACCTACTTCTAAGGTCAACCTAAGGTCAGTCAAACCTCAACCATGAAGTCTGGACATTGAAATATTAGAACTACAACCATGAGTCTTGAAGTCTTGAAATAGATCAATCTTGAAAGTGTCTTGAATTCTTCATGAACTGCCTTGTACATGTCTTGAGTTCTTTATGAACTGACTTATACTCTTCTTGAAGTCTTGAAGCTTGAGTCATGTCTTGTGAGTAGTTTTTTCAAATTTGATCTTTATACTTGTGAGCTTAGCTTGTTCATGAATGTTGATCTTTGAGAGAGCTTCACTTATGCAAGATATAAAACAGAGATTTTGGCACCACAAATTTGACAACAAACAGGGATAAAAAATATAGCACTTACAATCTCCCCCTTTGTCAAATTAGTGACAAAACACATAACCAAGATAAACATAAACACTTCAATATTCACCCTCAAAACTCATTCAACATCCAAGCTCTCAACATTTAAACTCCCCCTGAGTAACATAACCACACTGCTACTACTCCTTTCACCTCTCACAATTACATCGTTAAGTTAAGAACAAACCATTCTCCCCTTTTTTGTCACTATATGACAAAGGAGAACGAAATAAAGAGACATATGAGAGTAAACAAGAGGAGTTATAAGATGAAAGCAAAACAGATATAGAGATACTCTTCATAGCTTCATATAGAATAAATATCCAACATAAAACAGTGATAGTAATCAACTAAAATTCAGTCAACCAAGTGCTAAATTAGAAGGTTATTACAGACCAGCAAATCCCAAAAAGACTAGTCAGAATTAGAACTAGAAGACGGGAATAGAGGGATCAAGTTGGTGCATGCCTTTGTTTAATCGCCGAAGATATTTCCACATGTACTTGAATTGAGAATCACGAGTAACAGACATGTTTTCTAATTTTCCATTCAAATTCTCAACTTTACCCTCCAATGCACTCAGACGTGCATCAAAATCAGATGGTACAAAATCTGGATCATCTGTCGAATCAGAATCCAGTTCCTCAAAGATATCATCCATATTAATGTCATCCCCTGCTTCTTCATGACCACCACCACCACCATTACCACCTTGTTCAGGAAGTAAATCCAGCTTCATCTTATTGAGATTAGTGTTGTTGAAAATCAGATGATGAATAGGAGCTTCATTAACAGGCATATCAACCAACATATGTGTGGCTAATACAGTCATTAAGTAACCAAAAGGGATGTCACTATGACCAGGATGGAGTCGAAACTGAAGAAGAAAATGACAGATTAAGGATGGGAGACAAATCTGAGTACCACTGGAAATAGCATGAATAATACGTACCATAAAAGAGGTCAAGTCAGTTTTATTACCTGACCGAGGATACAGATTAGACACAAAGATTCTATGGAGCACTCTGTTTTGGGTAACAAAAACCTTGCGAGAAGCGCATTCCCTTTTTGTGTCCATTGAACATCCATGTTACACAAATCTCTAGTAAGCATACGTTTTTCAGAAATTGAGGGTTTATCAGTTAGATTATGGATAAGAATACCCTCATCATTTACAGGAATCTCCATAAGGGCTGAAATTAAATGTCTATCAATTTCAAATGGCCCTTCACTAGTAGATATTTTAAAAGTTAAACTATCTAGTGAGAAGTCACTTATGCATGTAAACATGGATTGAGCAATGGACCGGTATGCAGGCCCACCCCAATGCAATAAGTTAGCCCAACCTACAGCTTCAAGCAAAGGTAGAATACCAAAAGGTGCAATATGGTTAACATCAACTGGATGTTCAACAATCACATTACGAGCTCTTAGGTCTATAACATAAGAAGGATCATTTGTAGGCTCAAGTAGATGACGTTTTGTCAATCTGGAGGAAGTAGAAGGACCACGGGAAGTAGATTTTTTACCTCTAGAAGCCATTTGCAACAAGGAAATCAAGAATTTAAGAAGTTGCAAAGGATTGAGAAGAGGGTTTCTTCAAATCAGATTTTTCAAAAATCAAACCCCAAATCTCAATGAAATCAAAAATAGAAAGCTTCAAGATAGACAAGAGAGTAATCTAGACACTGATTTGTAATAATAACGTAAATGGAACACTAACCTTGAAGAACACAAATGGTGGGTTCGACAAGTCGAAGCTCGGCTCCTTTGAGAGAAAAAAGGAAATGAGGAAGAAAGCAAAAATCCCCAAAATTTAAGTGATTTTCGAGATCTACGACTGGTCGTAGGACGACTGGTCGTAGGTATCTACGACCGGTCGTAGGACGACTGGTCGAGTACACTCACGACAGGTCGAAGGAATAAAAAAAATGCATATTTTTTTTACAATTTTGAAAGAAAATGAAATTAAACCTAGCAAATATATACATTATGATACATGTAGGCATAAATAATCATTTTAAAATACACATGCCAAGATCAAATTTCATCTTATTAAACCTAATTTTATCAAGAGGTTTTGTGAAAATATCAGCTCTTTGATCTTCAGTAGGAATATATTCCAGAGATATAACTTTTTCTTCTACCAATTCCCTAATATAATGAAATCTAATGTCAATGTGCTTAGTACGAGAATGCTGAATAGGATTTTTTGAAATATTTATGGCACTGAATTATCACAATGCCATAACATAGAATCCTGTTTAATTCCATAATCAACCAGCATTCGTTGCATCCAAACAAACTGTGTACATGCATTACCAGCCCAGTCAGCATCCGAGTACCCAGCTAATTGGACACTAGTCTCATGAGGATACCAGAGACCAAGATTTACAGTACTTGCGACATATCTAATAATTCTCTTGACAACAATCAAGTGTGATTCTTTAGGATCAGATTGATATCTTGCGCAAATACCAACACTCAAAGAAATATCAGGTCTACTAGCAGTTAAATACAACAAACTACCAATCATACTCCGATAAAGTTTTGAATCAACATTTTTACCATTATAGTCTTTTGAGAGTTTCAGGGTAGTACTCATAGGAGTATCAAAATTCTTACCATTCTCAAATCCAAATCTTTTGATTAGATTCAAGGCATACTTAGATTGAGAAATGAATATTCCTTCAGGTTGCTGCTTAACTTGCAAACCAAGAAAATAGGTTAATTCCCCAACCATGCTCATTTCAAACTGTGATTTCATCAAGTCTGCAAACTCAGTAGTCAAGTTAGTACAAGTTGATCCATAAATGATATCATCAACATAAATCTGTACTATTAAGATATGATCATTATGTTTTTTAACAAATAGAGTTTTATCAACAGATCCCATTTGAAAATTGTGACTTAAAAGATTTTGTTAGTTTCTCATACCATGCCTAGGTGCTTGTTTTAATCCATAAAGTGCCTTTTTAAGCCGATACACATGATCAGTATTTTTGGGATCTTCAAAACCCATTGGTTGTTCAACATAGACTTCTTCATGTAAATCGCCATTTAGAAAAGCACTTTTCACATCCATCTGATAGATCTTTATCTTTCTAAAACATGCAATGGATATAAATAGTCTGATAGATTCAAGACGAGCTACTGGTGCAAAAGTTTCATCGAAATCAATTCCTTCAATTTGAGTATAACCTTGTACCACTAGTCTAGCCTTGTTTCTAATTATATTTCACATTCGTCAGACTTATTTTTGAAAATCCATTTTGTTCCAATGATGTGTTTATCTTTAGGTCTTGGTACGAGATACCAAACATCATTTCTTACGAATTGGTTAAGTTCTTCTTGCATCGCAACAATCCAGTTCTCATCAGCAAGAGCTTCTTTTACATTGGATGGTTCTATTTGGGATGTAAAACATACATAATTACATAAATCCTCAAGTTGTCTACGGGTGCGAACACCAGTGAGAGGGTTTCCAAGAATTTGAGTGGTTGGATGATCTTTAACAGTCCTCAATTCAGATTCAGTCTGATTTGATGAAGTATCGGGTTTATCAATGATTAAAACTTCATCATTATCTGAATTAGAGATAGGCTTATTTAAGTGATCATCAATGACAACATTGATGGATTCTTGAATCACACCAGTCCTTTTGTTCAGAACCCTATAAGCACGACTGTTTAAGGAATATCCTAGGAAATCCCTTCATCACTATTTGTATCAAATTTTTCAAATTTTCACGATCACGTAAAATATAGCATTTGCTGCCAAAAACTCGAAAGTATTTAACAGTAGGCTTTTTATTGAACCACAATTCGTAAGCCGTTTTGTTATTATCTTTGCTAGTGTAGACTCGGTTAATAATATAGCAAGCTGTGTTGACTGCTTCAGCCCAAAGATTTTTAGAAAGCTTCATGCTATTCAACATGACATTAGCCATTTCTTGAAGTACTCTATTCTTTCTTTCAACAATTCCATTTTGTTGTGGAGTTTTGGGAGCAGAGAATTCATGTAATATTCCTTGGTCGGTACAGAACTTCTCAAAATTGCTATTCTCAAATTCAGATCCATGATCACTACGAATCTTACTGATTTGAGAACATTTTTCAGTTTGAATCCTTCTGAGAACTTTACTTACTTCTTCAAGGGTTTCAGATTTATCCCTTAAGAAGACTACCCATGTAAATCTGGTAAAGTCATCAACTATCACCAAGATATACTTTTTCCCACCACGACTTTCCGTTCTGGTAGGTCCTATCAGATCCATGTGGAGGAGTTCGAGTGGTCTTGATGTGGTATTTGAATTCACCTTTTTGTGTGAGTTCCTTATTTGTTTGCCTATCTGGCACTCACCACATATTTTATCTAATTTCTGAAGTTTGGGTAAACCTCTTATAAGTTCTCGTTTGCTCAATCTATATAAATTTCGATAATGTACATGTCCAAGACGTTTGTGCCATAAATCAGTCTCGTCTGTATGGACCATGTGACATGTTTGATTAGATGAGCTGGATTCGCTAATAATATAGCAATTTTCAGATGTTCTACGTCCAGTTAATATTACAGAACCCTTATTGTTTAGTATTTCACAGCTTTGATTAGAAAACCGAACACTATGGTTATTATCACATATTTGAGATATACTAAGCAAGTTATGTTTTAAGCCTTCAACATATAAAACATTTTTAAACACAGAAGATTAAAAAGTTGAACCGTACCTTGGCCTATAATCTTGCAGTTGCTACCATCACACAAATGTGACTGAACCATCAGTCATATCTTTCAGATCTGTGAATAAAGCTTTGTCCCCTGTCATATGCCTGGAGCATCCACTGTCTAGGTACCATTTTGAATGACTTGTTGCTTTGAAAGCAATGTGAGCAACCAAGCAGGTGACTTTTGGAACCCATTTCATAACTGTTTTAGGTTTAGGAACATAGTTGGTCTTCTTATGTTATAGTTGTAAGAATGACCTATAGAGTTAGATTTTAAGAGCTCCTTGAGTAAATCAACTATCTTTTCAGCTAGTGGATTTCGTTTCTGATTAAAGTTGACATGACTGCTTCTAGGTTTTTGAAAAGTTTTTAAATTTCTAGAAAGATCTTGATAAGTACTTTTCCCTTTTGAGTTTGAGGACTCTCCTTTAACAAACATGGAGGAGTATACTTTTGTTTAGGAGGTAGATTTTTATCATATCCCAATCCGGATAGATCGCCACATTTTCTTGATCCAGATAAAAGTTTTTCTAACTTTGGATCTCCTTGGGCATATTTCCATGTGTCCTTTAGACTCAGAAGAGAAGATACTTCAGTTTTGAGTTTCTCAATTTCAGATTTCAAATCAATAATTAGGGAGTTCTTGAATTCCAAATCGCATTTTGATTTTTCAAAACAATCTGAAATTTGTGATTTTTCTAAGACAAGCGATTCAAAACATTCTTTGAGTTTAGAAAACTTTTCTTTTTGAAGTTTAAGTTTGACAGCAATTTTACAACTTTCCTTATATAGGGCATTGTAAGCATCTTGAAGATCATCTTCATTTTCACATTCACTACTCAGATTTTCTTCACTTGTTGAGTCATTATCTGAAAATGTGAATTTGGCTAGAGTCATAAGAGCTTTAACCTCATTGCTCAACTCAGTTTCAGAATCTTCTGATTCAGAAGAAGCTTCAGAATCAGATGATTCATCCCATGTAGCCAACATACCCTTCTTCTTGGATTTGTCCTTTTTAGGACATCTATTTGCTAAATGCCCATATTCTTGACAGTTGTAACATTGACTATCTTTCAAAGATTTTCGAAATTTAGGTCTAAACTTCTTTTTATCATTTGATTTTTGAAAATCAACCCTTTTCTTGCTTTTGAAAATCTTGTAAAATTTTTTAGCTAAAAGAGCCATATCATCTTCTGAATCAGAATTTTCTTCTGTATTATATTTAGAAGATTTAAGTGCGATAGATTTACCTTTAGGAGCTTTAAAGTTTAACTCGTAGGTTTGTAGAGAACCAACTAGTTCTTCACCTTCATATCATCTGTATCACGAAGTTCCTGGATTGCGGTTACTTTAGAATTGAACCGTTCAGGAAGTGAGCGTAATATTTTTGCACACACTTTACTTTCTGGGATTTTATCGCCAAGACCCCACATTGAGTTTACAATGTCATTCAATCTAGTATAAAAGTCCATAAACATTTCATTTTCCTCCATATGAATTTCTTCAAATCTGGTTGTGAGGAGTTGGACTTTAGATTTTTTGACAATTGTAGTACCCTTGTGTGTCATTTCTAATATATCCCAAGCTTGCTTTGCAGTATCACAGGAAATGATTCTTTTGAACTCATCCGGTGATAGTGCGCAAGTAATTGCATTTAGTGCTTTAGCATTAGCATTACTCTCACTTTTCTGAAGAGTGGTCCATTGGTAATATGGTGTAACTTTCATAGATTTTGAACCATCAACCCCAGTAACTTCCATGACAGGAGGTTTCCATTCAGTCACTGTGGCTTGCCACACATTTTCATCCATTGACTTAAGGAAGATCCTGAAAAGGCCTAGCTATATGTCCTAGAGGGGGGGTGAATAGGACAATGCCAAATAAAACTTATAACAGCGGAATTTAAAGAGAATATGATAGCCAAATTAAATCACAATGCAGGAAAGTGAAACAACCTCAAAATTTAGATCTTGA
The DNA here is from genome assembly GCA_021015155.1 of Magnolia officinalis. NCBI lineage: Eukaryota > Viridiplantae > Streptophyta > Magnoliopsida > Magnoliales > Magnoliaceae > Magnolia > Magnolia officinalis. The sequence continues at coordinate 36,290,603 of JAJHSJ010000014.1, read as the reverse complement.
GAGGTTGATACAAATGTTGTTCTAAGGACAACCTTTCACCAAAAACCAAAGTTTATGGTAGGACAACCTTATTTCTAGAAAGATCTTTGTATCAAATCTCAAACCAAAGAGGAATAAGAAATAAATACAAACTGAATTGAAATAAATTGTAATTACAAATGTATTGTTCTAGGGACAGCCAGCCATACCAAAAATGGCAGGGCAACCTTGCTGGAACAACTTTAAAGGAAATTTAAATTCAAGTAAATAAAGGAATAGCAGAAAGTAAATTCTAAACTATTACAAAATTCTCACAAAGCTTGAATTAAATGATTACAACATTCACCACATTCATACATCCCACAAAAGAATAATTAAAGATTAGAAATGTAAATCATTCAACCATAACACTAGGGATTATAGTGGTTCGCCTGTGTGTTCACCAACTGTTAAACAACAGCCACACAAAATGCCACTCCACTCCTAATATCCTCACACAGGGGATATTAGCGTTCACTAACAAAATAGGTTTTCCAGGTTCACCAAAAACCTTTACAATTGTGTCTTTGTCTGTGGGCTTACACAATAATAAAAAAAAACCCCTCTTCTGAGTTTTCCTGGCTCTCCTCAGATAACCAATACAACAAGATTTTTTTGGCAAATCTTGAAAGAAACCAAAACAGAAAGGAATTTATAATTAAATGTAAAATACCTGAATATCTCCTTCGATGTAGCAGCCCGGTAGAACCAAATCAGAGTAGATGATTGAATGTCCAAGTTCAATGTCCAGTACTCAATTACAATGGTTCTAATTCTAATAGATTTTAAATTTAAGCAAGTAGGGCTTGCCTTAATTGATTTTGATTCCAAAGAAAGGGAATAGAGATTCCTCTTATCAATTTAGATTGGAATAGCAGAAACAAAATCAATTAAATAAAGCCAAGGAAAGAGAATATTAAATAAGCACACTTAGCTTAGATGGAGCACAGAAATATCTCTCAGAAGTTCGACGAAGATTGACTTGAAAGGATTAATTAATTCAATGATTTCTTCTGAGATTCGTGCTCTATTTATAGGTGAGTAGATTGTATCTTCGACTGGTCTAAGGAACCCTTCGACTAGTCGAAGAAATAACAAATTTGAAAAAAATCGGGCGCGATAAGCTTTGACCGTTCTACGACTGGTCGAACCCCTCCTTCGACTGGTCGTAGGTCACCTTCGACTGGTCGAAGGTCTCCTTCGACTGGTCGAAGACCTTGTGATTTTATCGCTGGACTTTATGTCAAAGAATTACGACTGGTCGAACCACCAGTTGACACTGTTCCTACGACCGGTCGAACAAATCCCTGGACTAGTCGAAGGATAACAAAATTTATCCGATTTTTGTAACAAACTTACGACTGATGGAGGATTTTCTTAGACTGGTCGAAGCAACTCTAGGACTAGTCGAAGAAGGCCTAGGACTAGTCGAAGAACTGACCAAACATATGTAAAATAAACAATTGATTTATGTATCCAAAGTGACCTACTTATAAGGTCAACCTAAGGTCAGTCAAACCTCAACCATGAAGTCTAGACATTGAAATATTAGGAACTAGCAACCTTGAAGTATGAGCCTTGAAGTATGATATAGCTCAATCTTGAAAGTGTCTTGATTTCTTCATGAACTGCCTTGTACATGTCTTGAGTTCTTTATGAACTGACTTATACTCTTCTTGAAGTCTTGAAGCTTGAGTCATGTCTTGTGAATAGTTCTTGCATTCAACTTTGATCTTAATACTTGTGAGCTTAGCTTGTTCATGAATATTGATCTTTGAGAGAGCTTCACTTATGCAAGATATAAAACAGAGATTTTGGCACCACAAATTTGACAACAAATAGGGATATAAAATATAGCACTTACAGATCCTCATTCTGGCTTTCCAATAGGCATAGTTGGAGCCATCAAATGGTGGAGGTCTCGTGACTGAAAGGCTATCAAAATTTGACATCTTTTTAAATAGCTTAGATCGTTACCTCAGGAAATAAATCCAAATAAATAGCAATTAGAACGAGCTATTAGGCTTTGATACCACTTGAAAAGGCCTAGCTATATGTCCTAGAAGGGGGGGGGGGGGGTGAATAGGGCAATGCCAAATAAAAACTTATAACAGCGGAATTAAAAGAAAATGATAGCCAAATTAAATCACAATGCAGGAAAGTGAAACAACCTCACAAATTAGATCTTGAGAGGTTGAGACAAATGTTGTTCTAAGGACAACCTTTCACCAAAAACTAAAGTTTATGGTAGGACAACCTTATTTCTAGAAAGATCTTTGTATCAAATCTCAAACCAAAGAGGAATAAAGAAATAAATACAAACTGAATTGAAATAAATTGTAATTACAAATGTATTGTTCTAGGGACAAGCCATACACCATAAAAATGGCAGGGCAACCTTGCTGGAACAACTTTAAAGGAAATTAAATTCAAGCTGATAAAGAAATAGCTGAAAGTAAATTCTAAACTATTACAAAATTCTCACAAAGCTTGAATTAAATGATTACAACATTCACCACATTCATACATCCCACAAAAGAATAATTAAAGATTAGAAATGTAAATCATTCAACCATAACACTAGGGATTATAGTGGTTCGCCTGTGTGTTCACCAACTGTTAAACAACAGCCACACAAAATGCCACTCCACTCCTAATATCCTCACACAGGGGATATTAGCGTTCACTAACAAAATAGGTTTTCCAGGTTCTCCAAAAACCTTTACAATTGTGTCTTTGTCTGTGGGCTTACACAATAAAAAAAAAACCCCTCTTCTGAGTTTTCCTGGCTCTCCTCAGATAACCAATACAACAAGATTTTTCTGGCAAATCTTGAAAGAAACCAAAACAGAAAGGAATTTACAATTAAATGTAAAATACCTGAATATCTCCTTCGATGTACAGCAGCCCGATAGAACCAAATCAGAGTAGATGATTGAATGTCCAAGTTCAATGTCCAGTACTCAATTACAATGGTTCTAATTCTAATAGATTTTAATTTAACCAAGTAGGGCTTGCCTTAATTGATTTTGATTCCAAAGAAAGGGAATAGCGATTCCTCTTATCAATTTAGATTGGAATAGCAGAAACAAAATCAATTAAATAAAGCTAAGGAAAGAGAATATTAAATAAGCACACTTAGCTTAGATGGAGCACAGAAATATCTCTCAGAAGTTCGACGAAGATTGGCTTGAAAGGATTAATTAATTCGATGATTTCTTCTGAGATTCATGCTCTATTTATAGGTGAGCAGATCACATCTTCGATTGGTCTAAGGAACCCTTCGACTAGTCAAAGAAATAATAAATTTGAAAAAAATCGGGCGCGATAAGCTTTGACCGTTCTACGACTGGTCGAAGACCTCCTTCGACTGGTCGTAGGTGACCTTCGACTGGTCGTAGGTCTCCTTCGACTGGTCGAAGACCTTGTAAATTTATCGCTGGACTTTGTGTCGAAGAATTACGACTGGTCGAAGAACCAGTCGACACTGTTCCTTCCTTCGACCGTCGAACAGATCCCTGGACTGGTCGAAGAATAACAAATTTTATCCGATTTTTGTAACAAACTTACGACTGATTGAGATTTTCTTAGACTGGTCGAAGCAACTCTAGGACTAGTCGAAGAACTGACCAAACTTATGTAAAATAAACATTTGATTTATGTATCCAAAGTGACCTACTTCTAAGGTAAACCTAAGGTCAGTCAAACCTCAACCATGAAGTCTGGACATTGAAATATTTAGAACTAACAACCATGAGTCTTGAAGTCTTGAAATAGCTCAATCTTGAAAGTGTCTTGAATTCTTCATGAACTGCCTTGTACATGTCTTGAGTTCTTTATGAACTGACTTATACTCTTCTTGAAGTCTTGATGCTTGAGTCATGTCTTGTGAGTAGTTCTTGTATTCAAATTTGATCTTTATACTTGTGAGCTTAGCTTGTTCATGAATGTTGATCTTTGAGAGAGCTTCACTTATGCAAGATATAAAATAGAGATTTTGGCACCACAAATTTGACAACAAACAGGGATAAAAAATATAGCACTTACAATTTCCACAAACACTTGGGCCACACATTTTAACATATATAGTGTATATTGGCCGTGGCGTGATTTAGGGCAAATCCTTTCTTCAAAGGGATATCGCCAATACAACAATCAATTATCCATGACAATTAGTCATGGCGAGCACGAATGAGAATTCTATACTCATTCAGTCATTTTTACAAACACTTAGAATACACTATTACAACATACTTAGTGTATGTTAGCAAACATGTATTAGGGCGAATCCTTTCGCCAAATAAGTATTTTATTCACATATCATATATTCATACTACAAATAATCATGTCCGACACACTTCCAAAATATATACGTATACGGTATTTTCTACAATACACAATTTCAACATACATAGTGTATATGAGCAAAACATGTATTAGGGCGAGTCCTTTCGCCAAACAAGTAATTTATCCATATATAATATATTCATACAACAAATAATCATGTCAACCACATTTCCAAAATTTATACGTATACCGTACTTTCTACAAATACCTAGAGTATGTAGAATTTCATATTTTTCATCTTTAATCGAAACAGAAAACGGACAACACTTTGTACATGTGCAATTGCATGGAGATCATGAATCTATCATTATCTGACATTGAAAGCGTTGAAAACCATAACCTATATACCTAAAGTCCGCACCTTTTGTCGTAGAATCGTAACGAATCCAATACGTTTGCTAAGCTTCCGTATTCGGCAGTTTGACAACCTATAGAACGAAATAGGTTAGCTATTTCATAGCCTACAACAACCCAAGCCCCAAATCAGATTAGGGTTAGGGTTTCTTACCTAAAAACGGGGCTGGAATCGTCGGAAAAACGATGAGAACGGAGTGGTGGAGCTTGTGGAGCGGCAGGGAAGAGTGGTAGGGAGATTCTCCCACTTCTCCCACACTTTCTCTCTCTTTTCTCTCTCTAATCTCAAATTCGTATGGCTGCCATGAGAGAGGGTTTAAGGTCCTTATATAGCCTAAAAATTCACCGAAATAGACTTATGTTCAAGGTATACTTACATTATAATCAAATCAGCATTGTTTCAGCTCAAAAGAGGGTTTCTAGTGGGTCTCCTTGAGCCAAAGGTCGGACTTAAGCTCACTAACGCTGGATCTACATTCTATTAAGTTTTCGTTTCAGTGAAATTTCCAAATCACGCGTGGCGGACCAGTTTCAGTTCAACAGTCAGCGGATCTCGATCGGAGATTCCAAGTATATGTAAATGTGTATGAAATTTCTCCTGATCCGAGGGTGTAATTTGGTCTGATTCTGACGGTCTGGTTGCTTAATACTGATCCGCAAGCAAGTGGTGCCAGATTACTATTCAAGATATTTTATTTTGAATTAATTTCACATTTCTCACACTCTTCACTCCGAGCTCAAGCGAATAGCGCTGGGACACTATCTGGATTTGATTTCCGAGATGGTTGTCAAGCCCAGCGAGGCGGTCCTAGTTCCTTAACTTCGTGTTAATCGGACTTCCGACGTGCGGTCCAGATCCGATACGGAGTTGCGAGATGCTCCCGAGAGCAGCCAGGTAATGAGATTGATCCTAGATTTTAGGGTAACCTAGCGTCAATGATTCTACAACTTTTGGGTCTTGCAGATCGTATTTAAAGTGATTGGTGCTAATTTCATAGTCACCCTAGTTTAACACTAGCTAAATCTCGCTTAATTTCTAAAGGATTTAGTCCTGTAAGATTTCTGTCTGAGGTGGTACCTTGGCCTTTGTAGTTTGTATATAAAGTGATCCAAGGTATACTACTTAGCTAGTTTAAGATAGTGTCTAGGGTGAAAGTACTTTGAAAATTTTAAAGAAAAAGGTGATGAAGGGTGGGATTTGTGAAGGAAATGGGTTCAAAAGCAGTTTTAGACTTTGGGATTGAGTTCTGATAGGTTAATAAGGTGTTAGGATTGACCCATTGCCTAAGGACGTCTAATCCCAGGTTGGCAAAAATCCGGGATGTTACAATCTCCCTTCGTTCACGGCCACTACGTTATCGAATGGGCCGATGGAGCTTGTGGGTGCTCCCCTAACACCATTCTTCTTGTTGTGACGTTCCCGGCTAGAGCTATCCTCGCTTGGGGTCACCCTCTTCTTCCCCATGAGGAAAAGAAGCAAAGGGATGACGAAGAATGAGCCAACGGATGAGAGGTAAGCCATTGCTACGGACTTAATGGGATTGAGAGGGTTTGAGGGTGATTGGGGAGGGGTTTGGGGTTTCAATTTTTAGGGTTTAAGAGGGACTGAAATGGTAGAAGTGGGGCTCAAATGAACCCCACTCATATTTATAGTATAACGATTTGGATAGCTGACGGTGATATCGTGGAATCCACGATGCTACTGTGGTAATTTGTCTTATCCACGGTGGCATTGTGGATATCACGGTGCTAGTGTGGAATTTTTTTATTTTTTATTTTTGTTAAATATCTAAGAGGCTCTGACGGTGGCACTGTGACTCACATAGTGCCACCATGATCCATTGTCTCTCCCACGGTGGCACCATGAAATGGTCAAGAGCTCGGTGCCACCGTGAGATAGTCCAGATTGTCACAACGGCACTGTGACTATCACAGCGCCACCATGAAACCCTCCAGAGAGTCATAGTGGCACTGTGATGAGGTAAGTCATTTTTTATCACAACGGCACCATGGTCTCCATGGTGCCACCGTGGGACTCTGTCTTGCACACGATGACATCGTCAATATTAGGGTGCCACCGTCAACTTCATATGGTGTAGGGTTTAGGGTTTAGGGTTTAGAGTTTAGCTTCATATGGAGCATCACACTCTTCCAGACTTCAAACATCAATGAAATTAATTGAGAACTGAGTGAAATTTACCGAGAACTTAGGAAAATTGATCGAGAACTTATGAAATTGACCGAGAACTCGGGAAAATTGACTGGAAACTTGCTAAAATTGACCGAGAACTCGCTAAAATTTACCGAGAACTCAGGAAATTTGACTGAGAACTTGAGCAAATTGACCGAGAACTAAAATTGACTGAGAACTCCACAAAATTGATTGAGAACTGGGAAAAATTGACAGAGAACTGGGTGAATTTGACCGAAAACTTGATGAAGTTGATCGAGAACTCTTTGAAATTTATCGAGAACTCAAGAAAGTTGATCGAGAACTCCATGAAATTGACTGAGAACTCATGAAATTAACTGAGAACTCCATGAAATTGACCGAGATCTCGTGCAAATTGACAGAGAACTCATTGAAATTGACTAAGAACTTGTTGACATTGACTGAGAACTCACTGAAATTGAACGAGAACTTGGCGAAATTGACTGAGAACTCGGTGAAATTGATTGAGAACTCAGGAAAATTGACCGATAACTTGGGAAAATTGACTCTCAGTGAAATTGACCGAGAAATTGAGAAAATTGATCGAGAACTCGACAAAATTAACAAAGAACTCGTTGAAATTGACCAATAACTCACTGAAATTGATCGAGAACTCGAAAAATTTGATCGAGAACTTGAGAAAATTGACTGAGAACTTGGGCAAATTGACCGAGAACTCCGATAAATTAACCTAGAATTCGACAAAATTGACCTTGAACTTGTGCAAATTGACCGAGAACTCTGTGAAATTGATTGAGAACTCGTCAAAATTGACCGAGAACTCTGTGAAATTGATAGAGAACTCGGCAAAATTGATTGAGAACTCAGTGAAATTGATCGAGAACTCAACGAAATTGATCGAGAACTCCGGCAAATTGATCAAGAACTTGAGAAAATTGACTGAGAACTCGTGAAAATTGTCCGAGAACTCGGAAAAATCAACTGAGAACTCAGTGAAATTGATTGAGAACTTGGGAAAATTGATCAAAAATTCATAAAAATTGATTGGGAACTCGACAAAATTGATGAAGAACTCAGTGAAATTGATCGAGAACTCTATGAAATTGACCAAGAACTTTGGAAATTTGATCAAGAACTTGATAGAATTGATCGAGAACTTGGGCAAATTGACCGAGAACCCGGCAAAATTGACAGATAACTCGTTGAAATTGACCTAGTTGAATATGACCGAGAACTCTATGAAATTGATTGAGAACTCGACAAAATTGACCGAGAACTCGGTGAATTTAACCAAGAACTTAGTGAATTTGACCGAGAGCTCTGGAAAATTGACTAAGAATTTGAGAAAATTGACCGAGAACTTAGTAAAATTGATCGAGAACTAAGCAAAATTGACCGAGAACTCATTGAAATTGACTGAGAACTCGGGAAAATAATAAAAATTTACAAAAAAGATCATCATTCACCATAATTTAGTTCATAAATCACAACTAAATCACCATTCACAATTAAATTAATTCACAATTCACAAACAAATCTTCTTTCACCATGAAGTTTTTACAAGATATCATTCACAACAAAATACAACATTTCATAAGTTTTTCCTCTTCCTCCCATGCGTAAGAAAAATATCCTCTATGGTCAACACTCAAACAATCATACGCTAATGAATTCCTAAAAATTGGAGTGTATTTTTACAAGTTTGTTCCCATCAAAACTTGACCGCTGCACAACTTATGAAATTTCATTACAAATATGTTGCAGTCATAACCATTTGTCTGCTTGGGGTACAAAAATCTCTTTTCTGATGGTCCAATCCTGATCATGAAAGATTATCGGAACTCCCTCAGTCATGGTCTTAATCTCTTTCCTGTATTTATTGAGTGCCTTTGGATATAAATTATTGAGAATAATGATATCTCGTTCTCGTGGGAGGATGACCATAAAAAACCAATGACTATTCGTGTGGTTCATGTGTATATATACCTGTCCATGTTTGACAATAAAATATCATTAAAGACATGATAGAAAAAGGGATACCCAGTGTTGATAAGTTATAATGAAAACATTACATGTTCATAGCACCACATGGCCTTGGCACCTTCTTGATACCCAACAATTCCAAAGATAGCGACCTGCTCAATATGTAGTGCTTTTCGCTCTGAGTAAGTGCCTTAGTCCCAATATGTTCTCAGTTTCTGGATACTGGTTTTGAGACATGGCTATTACAAACAGAATCAAATATTACCACAAATCTCATAAAAACTGAAAACAGATTCACTATAATCCAATGTAAACATTTACCAAAAAAAGTGGAGCAGAACTTGTAATCTTGAGGATATACTGTTGAAAGTTCAGTCTACATTCTCTCCAGGAATGAAAGGTATTTGTCAATAGCTTAACAAATAAAATAAGATGATTCAGCTCAAAACTAATATAAGAGCTAAATGGATGTAAATCAATGTATATATATTAAAAATACTTACAACGCTATTAACCCATTCATCTTTCACCCATATTGATTTGAACCAAATTCCCACCGGCGTTTCTTTATTTGCATCATACCAACCCTCCAATTCTTACAATTCCTTATCCAATATCACTCTAAATGGGTCCATTTGGGCTTGGAAGGGTATCAGAGAAGTACAAAAGCCTTTAGATTAGTCGAATCCACTGATGATACTGGGAGATGTGGGAAGGTAGATAAGGATAAAAAAGAAGAAACCTTATAGTAAGAAGGCTTCAAGATCCTTTTAGGTCTCCTTTCATAAACAGGAGTAGACATCACTTCTTTCTCTATTGTAGTATGCTCTATCGCAGTAAATGGTTGAATCACTACCTCTTCATTCCCCCATTCCTTCTCTTCCATATCATCTGCATCCCTATTCTTCTTCAACTCCTCCTCCTTCATTACTTCGTTCTCTGTTAAAAACTCTTCCTTCTCCTTCTTTAACTCCTCATTCTCTTTCTTTAACTCTCCCTTCTCCTTCAAAAACCTCCTCCTTCTTTAAGTTTTCCTTCTCCATAAAAAACTCTTCCCTCTCCCTCTTGAACTGTGCTCTCTCCTTCAACTCTTCCCTCTCATTATTCAATGCTTCCTTTTCTTTCTGCAACTCTTCCCTCTCCTTCATAATATGTCTTCTTCCTCAATTCTTCCCTCTCCTTCTTTAACCATCCCCTCTCATTCTTCAACTCCTACCTCTCCTTCTTCAACTCTTCCCTCTCCTCCCTCAGTTCTTCCACCAAATAATATCCCTTACCCTTCTCCTCTCCATCTCCCTCTCCCTCTCCCTCTCCTTCGTCATCTTTCTCTTCCCAGTCTTCCTTCTCCTCATATTTAATGCTCTACAAAATGTAACAATGTATATATCAAAGTAATTAATAATCCTCAACAGAGAAGAGACATTTATGACATCTTACATAAAACTTTTCACAGACCAAACGAATGACGTCCGTCTCTAGTTCTTCACTGGTGGGTTCCAAGGTAAGGACAACTTCATTCTGCATAAGAACTTGTTTCATGTTCATGTACAGAACATATATGTTAAAATGAGCGACCAAATAACTTGAAATAAACTGGCTTACATCTTCACTCTCGAATATTTGGTATATTGTGATGTACTTCCAACCCTTCTAACCTCAATATTGTGGAACATATGAAATCACACACTCTTTAAGGGTCGTTACTCTCTCTACAACCCATATATGTTATAATTAAATTGCATGAGGTTAAAAAACTATAGTTTAATATAAACTCTAGTTATGTGAAAGAAGGAAAGAATCCTTACTTATAGAGGAAAGATGCAGCCATCGACATTGTAGCGAATCCCATGTGATGCCTTCACGGCACCTTCAATCCCTTTAGCCATTGTCTGGAAGGCCAAACTACCCCAAGGATAGCTATTGAAGTCTTCTAAAGAGTCGACTAGGTCATTATACTCTATGTTGCACATAATTTTGGTATTAATTTCTCTAACAAACCACTCTATACACATTATTAGGGCAACCTTCAGGACATCTTCGTGCTTATTACTATCAACTATTTTATCAAACACCACTTCTAGATGTTTCTTTGAGATGGGATATTCTTTGAAGTACTTCTCTCTTGTTGACTTCTTCGTAGGCTGAATTTTAGGTATACAAAGGTCTCCAGTCTTAAGACCAGTTATAAGGGCGAATACATCTCTGTAAATTTTAAAGGTTTCCCCCATATCTCAAACACAAGATCACCTCTATATATTACAAAAAGTATAAGAAATATAGCTCCAATAAATCTAAATGATGGAATATGTAGCAAAAATGAAAACTGGAACTACCTAAATAAATTTACCTGCTCTCATTCTTCTTCAAACCACTCTTCACGATATTAAACCACCATGTTAATGAACATTTGAAGGACAAGTTAGGGACTCCAAAATCAATTCCCTTCTGCGGAGACTCATCATCTACAAAGATGAATTGTTAAATATATCATAAATAAAGTTCAATAGTTCATGAAGCATAGTGTAAAAATTCACAAATGGTTCAATAGTTCAAATGGACCAAGTAGAAGGTGAAAATTCATCAAGTATAGTGTGAGTTGTCCAAGTTCTCAGTCAATTGTGGCGAGTTCTCGGTCAATTTTAATGAGTGCTCGATGAAATTGCTCGAGTTCATGGTGAAATTGCCCAAGTTCTCGATCAATTTCAGTGACTTATTGGTCAATGTTATCAACTTCTTGGTCAATTTTATCGAGTTCTTAGTCAATTTTCTTGAGTTCTAGGTGAATTTCAGTGAGTTCTCGGTTAATTTCACAGGGTTCTTAGTCAATTTCAGTAACTTCTTGATCAATTTCATCGAGTGATTGGTTGAAAATTTTCATGAGTACTCGGTCAATTTGGCCGAGTTCTCGGTGAATTTTAGCGAGTAGTCAGTGCATTTGCATGAGTTCTCGGTGAATTTTAGTGAGTTATAGGTCAATTTTCCTGAGTTCTCAATGAATTTCAGTGAGTTCTTGGTCAATTTGTAGGAGTTATCAGTCAATTTGCCCGAGTTCTCCGTGAAATTGACCGAGAATTCAGTGAAATTAACAGAGAACTCAGGAAAATTGACCGAGAGGTCGGTGAAATTGACCAAGAACTCACTGAAATTGACCAAGAACTCACTAAAATTGACCGAGAACATTTGAACGAGTTCGATTAATTGTTCTTGGTCAATTTCAACAAGTTCTCGGTCAATTTTAACGAGTTCTACGTTAATTTTTATCAAGTTCTCGGTCAATTTCATTTAAAACTCGGGCAATTTCACCGAGAACTCGATGAAATTGACCAAGAACTTGTTGAAAATGATCGAGAACTCGGTGAAATTGACCAAGAACTCATAAAAATTGATCGAGAACTCGGTAAAATTGACCAAGAACTCATAAAAATCGATCGAGAACTCAATGAAATTGACCGAGAACTTTTTGAAATTGATCGAGAACTCGGGCAAATTGATGGAGAACTCACTGAAATTGTATGAAAACTCCGTGAAATTGATCGAAAACTCGAGCAAATTAACTACGAACTCGGGAAAATTGATCGAGAACTCGTCGAAATTGTCCGAGAACTCGGAGAAATTGACCGAGAACTCCTGTAAATTGACCGAAAACTCTGTGAAATTGACCAAGGACTTGGGAAATTTGACCGAGAACTCGGTAAAATTGACTAATAACTCGGTGAAATTGACCGAGTTCTCGGTCAATTTTTAATGAGTTCTTAGTCAATTTCACCAGGAACTCGGGCAAGTTCACCAAGAACACTTTGGCAATTTCATCGAGAACTTGGGTAAATTGACCGAGAACTTAGTAAAATTGACTGAGTACTCTAGCAAATTAACCGAGAACTCGATGAAATTGACCGAGTACTTAGTCATATTGACCAAAAACTCATGCAAGTGCAAATTTTTAGGGTTTAAGGTTTAGGTTTGAGGGGAATTTGTTCAAATATACCTGCAATGCGTGGCTTCTTTGATGGATGCACTATTTTCGTCATTCCTTGATAAAAGAAAACAAAGAAAAAAGAAGTAATGGTTTGTAGTTGTAAGGGTATTCTCGTCCGAAAAAAAGATTTAAATTTTAGAAATAGAAAGGATAAAATTTCAGGAAGAAATAGGAAGTGAGGAGATGATTTCAGGAAGATGGGGTTTTTTCTTAAAATTTATTTATTTTTATTTTTTATACAAGGGTATTCTCATAAGAAGAGAGGAGAAGATTTCAGAAAATGAGTTTTTGGTAGAAGGATATTTTCATAGGAAGAGAGGAGAAGATTTCAGAAAATGGGTTCTTTGTAGAAGGGTATTCTCGTATGAAGAGGAGAGAAGATTTTAGAAAATGGGTTTGTAGTTGTAGGAGTATTCTCATCTGGAAAAAAAAAATCCTAAAATTTAAAGCTGGAAAGTAAAGTATTGGAGAATTGGACAGGCTTACAGTGAGAAAAAACTCTTGACAAAACATATGAATGATACAGAATTCTTACAAACCTCACTATAAGCTTTCCACTGCAAGAACTTTCCCACGATAATAGCAAGCAATTGGCATATGGAAGCAATGAAAATAATCTAGCCTAGATTCTTTTTAATTCTTCCATTTTATCCGTTTCTTCCAACAACTTTCTGGAATCTTGGGTGCCAAGGCCATTTAGGGCCTTAGAAAGTTAAATTGACCGTTATTGATGTTGGATATCGGCCTTAGAGGCCCACTTGTGGGAAGCCATTAGTGAGTGGGTCCGGTAATTTTCTCTTAAAATATTTTCGATTAGATATATATATATATTTTTCAATTTCATTCTCTAAAAATGCAAATTTATATTCAAACGAGGAAGGATTGTGATAAGCTAGGGACTTCGGATGTGATAGGAATAAGCCTAACCTCATAATCCTCTCGATTCCTCCTTTTAAAAGAGAAACATCCCTAGATAAAATCATACATCCAAGTAATTCCCCTTGAAGAAAATCAAGAGGAATTAGTAGAGAATATCGATTGTTCATTCGGATGCATATAGATGATCTAAACCGTTGGTCGTGTCTTCTAATAGTCATCCTAATCATAGGATCAGAGAAGCGATTAACTCATTTCTACCTCGTAGTAGTTATGTGAATCATTGGACATGGACTGTCCATACTCGACTTTGTGTGAAGGTTCCTAAGTTTATGTTTATATATATATATATATATATATATATATATATATATATATATATATATATATATATATATCGTCAGATCTTACGGTGCCATGAATCTGGGAATATCTAAGTTGTATTATAGCAACTTTAATGCATCTCCAATTTGTGTGGATTGACATCGAGGTAAGGGTCATTTTTCCGATGAGAAATTTTATTTATTTTAATTCTCATTATTTTTCATTTACCAATTATCATTATTTGCCCATTTCTATAACTCAAACCTGCACTTTTTATCATCTTATAGTTTGCAGAGATGACGACAGCCATGACCACTGCCGTCGATTCGCAATCTAATGGACCGGATTATCTTTGAAAATTTTCATAAAAATATTTTCAATAAAAATTGACATTGATCGTGATCGTCAATTCATGATCCGATGGACTGGATCATCTTTCAAAACTTTCCAAAAAAAATATTTTCAATAAAAACCGACATCGATCGTGACCATCATTTTGTGATCCGATGGACTAGATCATTTTGAAAATTTCCATAAAAATATTTTCAATAAAAATTGACATTGATCGTGACCATCGATTTGCGATCCGATGGATCAGATCATTTTTAAAAATCATAAAAAATCTCCCAATAAAAATCCACATCGATCACAACTGTTGATTCGCGATTTGATAGACCAGATCATCTTTCAAAAATCTCTAAAAATACTTACAATAAAAATCAGCATTGATCACGATCGTCGATTTTGTGATATGAAAGACCGGATTATTTTTTAAAAATTCCTAATTTATTCTCAATAAAATAGGCATTGATCGCGACTGTCGATTCACTATCCGATGGATCAGATCATTTTTAAAATTTTCACAAAAATATTACTAATAAAACTAGCATTGATCGCAACCGTTCGATTGCGATCTAATGGACTGGATCATTTGAAAATTTTCACAAAAATATTCCAAATAAAAACTGCATTGATCACAACCGTTTAATTTCGATCTAATGGACCAGATCATTTCAAAAATTCCAATAAAAACCGACATCGATCGCGATCACCAACTTGCAATCTGATGGACCAGATCATCTTTTAAAACTACCCAAAATACTTTCAAATCCCCAGGTAATAAAAGCGTGCGGGACGACAAACTCGATCGATTATGGATCGAAATCTTAACCACCAACTAGTGGGATGACAGACCCGATTAGTCATAAATCAGAATCTTGACCGCTAAAAATGGACAAATCTACATCATCCCTAATAAAAGTCAGAGTTGACCACGACCAATGATCCAAATTATCCCATAAGAAATCAAGTTTGATTATCTTGTGAGACGATGGAACCAATCAACCATCTCTAATCAGACTCTTGATTACAACCTCTAATCAGACTTGCACCAAATAAATCATCTCCAGCAGATCTCAGTCCTAATTTCGACAACCAAAACTCAAACAATAAAGTACAAAATCCTAAAAATCCACAATCCCCATCACAACCATAATGCACACTGGCCCCTTGCACACTTTCAATAAAAACCAGGTTACTTGAAGTCTCATAGGCATCTCCGGTGGAGACAACCAAGTTAGACCCATTTTAAAACCATCTGGTGATTAAAAAAAAAAATCCCATAGAGTATCACTCCCCAGAGTAAGGTAACTTTAAAATCACAAGAATATTCTCAGAGTTAAAAGCGCTAGACTTCCGAGGCATTAAGAGATCTTCCATATCTTTGGTGCCAGTCAACGCAAAGTCAAACAAGATCCGATATCTCATGATTTCCCCTGATATTGTCAGATATGAATGCACATCAAAGTACGATCTAACTGAACTCTAGTGTCAGCTCTATCGTATCAAATGCTAATGTTAAGAAAAGACGATAGGCCATGATTGGTCAGAAGAAATCATCTAAATGGTGAAAAAGATAAAATGTAACTTAAGTGTCAAAAGCAGAAGATTGCATGAAAAAAGGTCACCTGCACATAACTAAGTGTGGATGCTTGCGAAACTTGATCGAGTCCAAGTTAGCGTAGTGAATTCCCCGTATGGTTGCAGCAAGCGCTAAGCAATTAACCACTTTGGCGATTAAGCAAAACAAATACTCTTGTGTTGATCTGGAAAGCAATGGACATTCCAGTTCAGGTCAATATCCTCGTAAGGCATAGAAAGCGCATGGACTCTACTATACCTTTTCGAAGTTAATACCGATAAGGAGCGAAAGGGTTACGATTGGCAGTCGGTGTAGGGAGAATCACAACATTTTCCTCATACCCTCATGATATGTGCAAGTTATCTGTTTCAAAGCAACCTGCTGACACGGACACAAAGGCATGCAACTAATCCAAACTGCAATTCATGTCTGACCAGTGAAGGTGGGGTGTCTACTCACTTTGGCATTCAGTTACATACAACCTCTGCCAAAGAGGGACATCTGTAGAAACCTCACCCCATGTCGATAAGCCGATTAAGTTTGAACCAATGGATGGTCAACCAGAACCCTAACCCTAGAGGCCTAACATTAGGAACCCCAATTTCAAACCCTAAACTTAACCCAGACAACCCAGTCAACCTAATCCTAAACCCTAGAAACCTATAACGCTAGAGCCTTCAGTCAAATCGACGATTCAACTCACCCAATCAACTCATTAAGTCAACTCATCTGGTTGACCTACCCAATCCAACAACCCAGTCAACTCAACAAGTTAAGCCCAAAACTAGGCCTGAACCAAAGCCCAAAACCAAGCCCATTTGAAGTAACATGCAAAACCTCAACGCAACATCCTTCACAATAGAGCTCCACATGCTTGAGGGAGGCACCTGCCGAAGCAGAGAGTCTAAGTGGGGATTGGCGGCAGCAAACTTACAGCCGGCCATGTGGCAGTTCGCCTCTTCAAGATGGCATCCCTTAATCATGTGGAATCCTCTTTTCTAGATCATAAGTGTGTGGTTGATGTGTATTTACTCTGATGCCTATCTCCTTAACCAAAATTATCATTTTACCACCTCATCCAACCCATGAGATGATGCCATGTGGCAATCTCCAATCTTACCCTTCAACCACCTTTTGCCCCTAGACTTTGTAGGAATTACAAGAAAACCGAGTTTGGAGGCTATGTATAGTCCCCTCTCCTTCTCATTTCAAGCGTCTCTTAACATCCAGAAGCATCCACTCTCATTTCAGTCATCCCTTCTCATCCAGAGACCCTTTAGCCTTAGCCATCTAGTCATCCCTCTACTAAGGAGAGTGAGAGAGAGAGAGAGAGAGAGAAGAGAGAGAGAGAGAGAGAGAGTCCAACCCTGCTCTACCCTAAGCCAACCAGAGTCTAAGTCTCCTGAGCCACCTAAGCCCTAACCAGAGCCATTCAATCTAGCCTTGTGATACTACCGTGCATCTAACCATTCAAGCTTTCATTAAATCTAATCATTAGCATTGTGCAACATTCATTCCCTTCTCAACTCACTTGATCCCTAAATACATCAGCATTACATTGACACTCTATCATTTTCTCATATCCAACTGACGGACGTACGCTTTGTGGCTTGCCGATATAATCGCAGCTGGCCCACCAGAAACTTAGTCAGTTAGTCGTCGTTTTTATCATAAACATCAGTATTACATTGCATTCCATCATTTTCTCATATCTAACTGGTAGAGTATGCTTTGTGGCTTGCAGATATAATCGAAGCCTGTCCACCAGAAAATTAACTAGTTAGCCGTCGTTTTATCATAAGCAACGAGCATCACATACATCACATTTCTACATACTTTGTACCCTGCACTCGGTCAGTTTGAACGTATGCTCTGTGGCTTGCTGATATAATTGGATCCTGTCCATTAGAAATTTGGATCGATTAGCTATCATTATCATTGCATTGCATTTCAATTTTTGTGTGTGAAAACTAGCCTTATTCCTCATAAATTAATCAGATATTGTGAAGTAAAGACCATACATTTGTAAGGGCATAGTAGGTGTTTAACACCTTCCATCTTTGTAATTGTGGTTCCATACTCAGAATCTCTGAACGTAAACTCGAGAGTCGTCTTAGGGTTAAGGATCTTTGGGTTCTTAGTCCTAAGCATTTCTACAGGGTCTAACCGACTGTAGGAATGAAGCAATTGGTTAGTGGCGACTTTGGTCAAATGTAACACCCTCTTACCCCTAAAAGAAAGCCCTCGAGTGAGGCAACTCATGAAAAAGTGAGCCGATCCCCCCATCCAGAATCCTCATCATCCACACTCCTCTCCCCTAGAAACTTTAGTACGCCGTAATAAATCAAATGTCTAAAAGTCTACCTTATCCATGAATCCAAATTGACCAAATCCTTCAAGACTTTGTGTCCACCATCCTTAATCTAATTCTATGGTAGTATAAGAGATGGATCAATGGATTTCAACCATTAGATGTCTCATCAAGTGAAGTCAAAATAGTTTAATGGTTAAAATAAAAGAACCATGATTAAAATGGATTAATTAAACATCTAAAACATTTAAAATTAGTTATCCAACTTTAAAACCACTTGTTGGAAAGTATGATAATCAAGATCAATAGATTATATGTATCTTGAGGTAAATAAGTGGATCTCTTGTTGGAACATTTTGGCTTCTACTACATCCTATTGCATGTGTCCAACCACATCCACATATCAACCATTAATGTAACCTCACAGGGTGAGCCATAACACAAACATTAGGAACATGAAGTCCTAACATTATCTCAAGTATAAGATTAGCCAAAGCTAGTACAAGATTAAGCCAATCCAATTCAGACATGATAGGCTTATTAGATCGATGGAGAGAGAGAGAGAGAGAGAGAGAGAGAGAGAGAGAGAGAGAGCTTTCTTCATCACACATGTAGACATATGGGTCCACCCTTACATGATTCTCATGACCTCGCGCCCCTAACCTTATAGCGGGGGCATGATGATTCTCTCCCTCATCTCTTTATTGGGATAGATCAGGAGAGACTTATGACATTAGAGGATTGGCTTCAGCTTTCATATATGATCGAGGGACAAATCTGAGATAATATCTCAACCCATGATTTACTTTGTTTTGAAATTTAATTACATTCGTATGTAGATCCTTAAAAATCTAACATTTGATTTATTTTATTTTAAAAAAATATATATATGCTTTTGTCTTTAAAAAATATGTTAACTCTTACATTGTCCACTTTTCATAAGTAGCCATCTGCATACATTCTCATCTTAATTCGATTCAACCAAAGGCTAACTGTTATAGATCCATTGGAACCTTTTTCCTATAAATATAGCAACCAGATCTTTGTGTAAATGATGAATTTTGGCATCTTAGATATCCTATTGCATTCTAAGCTCTAACAAACCTCATAAGCTCTATCCCAATGAGATTCATGCTTTCTTCTTAGTGATTACTTACTCTAATATGCATTCCATGCTCATCTACAAGAAGATCATGATCTCAAGCCTTCTCTAAAGTTTAGGCATATTTTCTATTGGCAAATCCTAATATCTATTAACCTTTAATTTTCTATCAAGTAGAATCTCCTAGGAAATCAACTTCTCATTAGTTGTAGGAAATTCCACCCACTTCCCATCACCTTGGTCACCTCAAAGTTGCACTACATGCAAGGTGTTTAATCTTGGAGCTGAAGCCATGGCAAAGCATCTGCATCATGATCATGGGAGAAAATAGGAACTGATTGAAGCACGAAAGAACATTAATCAAGAAACCCAAGAAGGCGCTATAAAAGGGGATCAATTTGACAAGTAAGTTGTAATTTTTAAGAGTCCATGTACACTCCTTGTGTAAGATTGAGTGTAGAGTTTGAATTGCCAAAATCGATTAGTTTCTTATGTAGGACCTAAATCATAGTTGTTGTGTACGTCACCGGAAACGAGTGTGTATGTGCTAGTCTCTGAGGGAGCCTCCGATGAGAGTAAACGTAGGTCCTTGGATTGGGATCAAGGTTATTGGTTAGCTGATAGAAAACCAACTCAAGTCTCTTACGGGAGCCTCCGACGGGAGTGTACAATAGGGTATTTGTGTAGGGCTGTAAAAGTTAGAGGTGAACTTGATTTAAAACCTCTAATAGTGAAATCCGGTACAGTCATGGGTTGAGTGCGTCCGTCGGGAGTGAAGTAAGGAAACCAAACCACTTTACATGCTTGTGTTCGAGATTGTATTTGAGCACTTGTTTACTTATGATTAAGTGATGAATTGATGAATTATATGTATGCATGACTAGATAAATGTTAGGATTAGATAGGAAGCACATCCCACACAAACATGTGCACTATCATGTTTATAGACTATTTTCTTAATTGTTACATCTCTTACAGTCTGTGTGATTGGACCCCACCAATGGCTTGGAAGCCTTAGTGTTAAGTTACTTTACTTAGTTTAATTTTCACATTAGTTTAAGTTAAATAATAGTGTTAAGATAGGTTTACTTTTATAACAATTTGAAATATATTAACCTAATCTTGATCTAATGTGCAATTATCAAGATATACTCATTTTAACTCTACAGGCTTCCAAGCCAAGTAGAGGATCCAATCACAAGACTAGTCAATAATTAAACAAGATATGACACTTGGTCTATGATGGATGAACTATGTGAAAGTGTGTGGGATGTGACTCTTATTAGTTCCAGATATTCATATTGTCATTCTTTCATGTGATCATTCAAAGTAAACACAATAAGAGAATATGCAAATATCAATCCCAAACACAGTCATTTATAGTGGTTTGGATATGTGCATACTCCACTCCTGGCGAACGCACTCAACCCTTGAGTGTAACAGATTTCACCAACGGAGGTTTCAAATCAGGTTCACCTCAAACCTTTACAACCTATACAAGGTTGACTCTAGGACCTACACAAGGTACCTAAACATGCCTACACAAGGTAAACGTTTATGCTCGACACAAGAGCAAATGTCCTACACAAAGCACCTAGGTTTTATGCCCTACACAAGAGCAAAGGATCCACACAAGGAACCTAGGTTTTATGCCTTACACAAGAGCAATGGATCCACACAAGGAACCTAGGTTATATGCCCTACACAAGAGCAAAGGATTCACATAAGGAACCTAGGTTTTATGCCCTACACAAGAGCAAAAGATCCACATAAAGAACCTAGGTTTTATGCCCTACACAAGAGCAAATGATCCACATAATGAACCTAGTTTAGAACATGCAGTTCAAGGATCCACACAAGAACCCTAGTTTAGGCCACAAGGCCAAGGATCCACACAAGAACCCTAGTTTAGGCCACACAGGCCAATGATCCACATAAGAACCCTAGTTTAGGCTACACAGGCCAAGGACCTACATAAAGGACTTGAGTTTATGCCCTACACAAGAGCAAAGGTTCTACACTAGGAACCTAAATATACTCTCCCGTCAGAGGCCTCCTATGAGGGCTTGTAAGGGGTGAGATGCACCTGTGATCCAATCCTACACAAGGAATGATCAACAGGGTCTCTGGACTCTAATAACTTATAGATAAGTAGATGAGCCCCATTCTGTATGTTGATGAAGAAGATCTCCCTTGACGACGAAGATTCTTCAGCTCCCTTGATCCGTAACACTTATGATGCTCCAATGTAAGGTGACGGGTTGGGTCAGGGTTATGTTAGAATCTACTCTAATGAATGTTACTCATTTGAGAGACGGAGAGATTCCAAGCTCTTAAGCATTTAAGGGATCCCAGCTCAATGATTTTTCATTAGGATGGTAGCTGGATGATCCTTGAATGAGGAAGTTCATTCACCAATCCACTCTATTGAATATCAAAGATGAGGGTGGATTGAAGGATGAACTCCCATGAGAAAAAGGGCTTAGGGTAGGTGGTATGCAATTACTCTCTCGAAGCTCTCTCTTTTTCTCCATATAACAACTAAGAACAAGCTCTCCTTATAAAGGCAAAAAGCTCCAACAGAAATAAAACTATTAGTTTCTGACTGAGTTCGATGTCATCGAACTTGCTTCGATGTTATCGAACGTATACTTTTGATGCCATCGAATATTAGTTCGATGATACGTACTCAACTAAAAAACATTCCGAGGACTTTTTAAAAGCAGATTAATGTCATCGAACTTGATTCAATGTCATCGAGATTTGAACTTTGATGTCATCGAATCAGTGTTCGATTCCTCGACATGGCATTACACAAGAGATTGCTGAACATTTTAAAGTTGCCTTCGATGTCATCGAACCTGATTCGATCTCATTGAATTTCAAAGTTCGATGTCATCAAGTCCTAGTTCGATTCATCGATCTTTTCAGAAAATATTCCTTGAAAGCTCGCTGGACACTTCTCTGTCCATTTTCGATGACATTGAGGCTTCCTCAATGTCATCACAGTTTGAATACCGATGACATCGAATCTAGTTTCGATTCCTCGAACATTTTGGTTGATTTTCCTCTGAAGCTCGCTAGACATACATTTGTCCGAATTCGATGACATCGAACATTGATCGATGTCATCGAAGTTTGAATTTCGATGTCATCGAAGCTCATTCGATTTCTCGAGCAAAGTCAAAATATTTTTCAAGAAGTTTTGCTGGACAATGCTCTAAGTTTTTCGATGTCATTGACTCTCCTTTGATGTCATCGATTACTGATGTTCGATGTCATCGAAGGTATGTTCGATTCATCGAATATTCTGTCCAAATATTATGTGGTTGCTGGACATATAAGGTCTTATTTCGATGTCATCGAAGCCTGTTCGATTGCATCGAAATTGAGTGTTTGATTTCATCAAATAAATCTCGATGTCATCGAACAAAGCAGAAAACTTAGAAAATTTTCTTGTTTGAGAATTAAGTTTTCAGACTTTTAACTTTTATGTTTTTCTAAGGCTTTTAAGGATTTATTTACTTGGGTGTTTTAGGACATAGGATGTGAGGCTTAGTTTACCTTTGATGAGCTCGGAGCACACATCCAGTTGAGGCAATGGCTTGAACAATCCTCATATGGGGCTCACTTGACTCACCGACTCAACCCTCACGCTAATTGACAAATCAGGGCACTTTCAATCTCCCCCTTTGTCAATTACGTGACTAAACACAAAACACCTAGAACAAGACCTAGAACAACACCATAAATTGTGTGTACATGAACTTTACACAATTTTACAGATAATTTATTGTGTTCACACACAACATTGAGTCTTCATGTAGCTGCTCTCCCTATCACTTGTATCATATAAACCATATACACAATTGTTCTCATGGTGGGATTTGTTCTCCCCCTTTTTGTCAGTCATTGGCAAAGGTTAGTATATACCAATATCAAATCGATTGACTGAAGTTGAACTTGAAGAAACTGGGAGAAACAATGTAATAGGAGGGCCATGTGGGGATCAACTCATGGCAGGGAAGCAATCATTACTTCATAACTTGTAAGCATATCTCCAAAATGTATAAAAAAATTAACATTCCATAGATGACATTATATACACAGATATTCATTTGAATATAAAGCACTAAGATCATCATTCCTCAGCATAATTAAACACTTCCATGGGTATATAATAAGCAATAATCAACATTCTGCAAACGTATTCATTCTTATAGACATTTTTATCTCATGATCAGAAATATCATCATTCATTAAACCAAGAAAAAAAAAAAGAAAACTGCCCAAGCTTGGAGTAATTAACTATTTAAATCATCCAAAACAAATCATCTAGCCCATCCATGGGCACATTTACCCAAAAAAATAAATTCCAATCATTTTGCCCATCCATGGGCAATATCAGACATACGCATAACCAACCCAAAATATCCCATCCTTTTAAACATTTTTAGCCCATCCACGGGCCAGACAACCAAAACAAACTGTTAAACTATCCAAGTTAGTTGACTAGCACATACACTCATGAGTACTTAGGACATTCCAAAAAGATACTTCTGTCCTAAGTATGAATGATCAATCGGTGTATGTGATGGTAAAATCAACACTACAACGCTAGGGCCGAGTCTGATGGAGCTGTGTTGTCACGCCTGCACGTTAGTAAGTCCGTAATGTGTTGGGCGGTGCATTGTAGTGTTGCAACCATCTGCTCCAGGCCTGAAAGTCGCTCCTCCTGTTGATCATACCGGTCCTTAAGTCGCGCCTGACCTCATAGAGCTGTTCCTACCCGATCCTGATGCCGCTTTTGTCACTGTGTATGTGCGGAGTCAGGAGTGGTTGGAGTTACTCTTGGTCCTTGTGTCTCTCCTTCAACTGGTGCCGTTGCTCCCCCCATTTCGGTTTCACCTTGCGTCTCTTCCTCGTCCTGTCTTTCTGTGAGTGAATGGAACTTAAGGTCCATCTTTCAGATGTTTACCTTGTTGAAATGTTGTAGAGGATGCTCGGGATCATCCGTCAAGGGCAGTCCCAACTCATTGCTCAGCACATGAATGATATGAGGGAATGGGAGATGAGTTGCTCGGGATGTGTGGACAACAACAGCCAATTGGTGGACTATTAAGGAGGGTAGACATAGTTTGATACCAGACGCAATGCCATATAGAACAAGGACAATGAAGCAGGTAAGATCGGCTCGATTTGTCCCCCTAGGATATACATTGGTAGAGAAGATCCCATGCAAAACTCGGTATTTTGGGAGCATGTATTTTGCCTTAAGTGCATTCCCTTTATACCAATGGACGTCTCTACCATGGCATAAGAATTTGGTGACCAGGGATCGGACCGTTGGGTCATCAAGATCAAGGTTAGACAGGACAACAGGGGAAAGAGTGAGACCAAACATATTTGTAATGGACTCGGCCGTGATTTTTACATTCATTTCCCCGACTGTGACTATTATAGAAGAAGCTCAAGAACTAGAGAGTGGCAATATGTGAGAAACTGGTAGGTTCGTTCGTCATGGCATGGCCCACCAAAATCCAAAACAGGAGACCAATCGACGGCCGACAACAGAGATTCTATATCAAATGCTCGAATACACTCCCTATCCACTTTACGTTCATGTACCAGACTCCGCCTCATATATTTTTCCAACATGTTGGCGTGGGGAGGTGGAATCACTGGAGTGGGAGGAGGTACTGGAGCCGTAGACAGGGCCTCACCATGCGACGACTGTCGAGCGGCGGGGCCTCGGCGACGAGCAGGGGATTCCCGAGCCCTAGCTCTTTCCCGTGGAGCCAAGGTCCTTTTCCAAGTTGGCCATGATGATTCTCCTACTATTGGAGCTTTTCCTTTGTCCTTAGACATGTTAGATTCGGCAAACTCAACTGTAAGATGATGGATGACAGAAAAACCCAAAGACAATCAAGGCAATGAAGGATTGAAGAGTATTTTCCAAAAAAAACTTCTATCAACCTAGGACAACCAAATGAAATGACAAATACCTTTAAGGAAAGAAGGAATATACCTAGGGATTTTTGGTTTTGAGTTGTAGACGATTGCCCAATACGTCAATGGAGTGAAGAAACGAAACCGAGAAGAAGAAATGACAAAAAGAACCTTTTTCCCGCTAGCCCGCTTTTTATCGGGCAAGCTTATTCGATGTCATCGAATCTGATTCGATGACATCGAGCGCTTCTAATCAATGTCATCGAAGAGGTGTTTGATGAATTTTACAATGTGCGACGCTTCTGATTCTGAGAGTGCTTCGATGACATCGAACTTTACTCGATGTCATCGATGAGTCATTCGATTCATCGACTGACTTATAGAAATGAAAAAATATGACATTGATCTGTGTACTTCGATAGACTCTCAAAGATGCATATCATAAGGTATTTCCTTTATAGCTTGTATACACCACAAATTTGTACAAAATATTGTGAGAACCAAAATTATAATTAGGCAAATGGATCATCCTTCCTATTGCCTTTCATGACATAGCATTGGTCACTAGTACGAAGACCCTTCATAATTGATTTTCCTGATAGGTCCGAGATCTTGCATTCTTGTTTGGAGAAAATCACCACATGCTTGTTGTCACATATTTGAGAAATGCTTAGAAGGTTGTGTGTCAACCCTTCTACACAAAGAGAATTCTCATTTTTTAACATTTCTAATCTAACAATAGTCCCATGTCCCATTACTTTAGCAGTGCGTCCATCTCCAAAGGTGACCTTCCCATCATCAAGATTTGAATAATTTGAGAGAAGCAATTTGTTACCCGTGAAGTGTCTTGAGCACCCGCTATCAAGGTACCACTTAACATCATTGCCTGTTTTTTAAATTGAATGAGTTACTAGACAATTTCTCTTATTTTTCATTACCCATTTAGTGACAGTTTTTCTAGGAGATACTGTTTTCACTTCACTATGGGTTTGTCTGGGTACATTGGGTAACTGAATCATATTCCCTTGTTTCATTAACTCATTTGTTTTTTGATTCAGTTGAGCCACTTGATTCAATAGTTCCTCCATTCTTTTTGTCATTTTTGGTGGAGACGGATGTGTCTTACCTCTTACCATGTACTTTGGTGGACTCTTTACATTTTGCATTGTTCTTCCAGTTGGTTTATATTTACTACTAAGGTTCAAACTGGAATTGTGTTGAGTCCTCCCAAAGATTAGGCATTCAAACTTGTAGTGGCCTGAGTCTCTACACGAATGACAAATAGGAGTGGCCCTTGTTTTACTTCCTGAGGCAGCACCCTTCTGCGGGAGTGGGATTTAGTTTGCAATTTTCATATCCTAATCCTCTCTTGTCTCTTTGAGTTCTCCCCATTCCTAAAAGTCTTTCAAGTTTTTCGCTACTTTGGGAGAATTTGTAGCTAAGCTCAATAGATTTTTTTTAGATTTTTCTGCATAAAAAATAAGTGTGTGATTTTTATTCTTAAGATGAATGTTTTCATCTTCCAATAATTCAATCTATTTGTTTAGTTTTACTGACTCAGTTTTGAGAAATGAATTAATTCTTTCCAGCCTATCATTATCTGAGTGGTAATGTTAAAGGTCATTAATCAAATGTGTATTGATCTCTAAAGTTTTGTTTAGATCCATTTGCAACAATTTATTCTTATTTTCATTGATACCAAGTCTTTTGAAGATATTGATGTTATGCATATAGAGTTGATCATAGGTATCATGTATACCGTCCTTTTCTTCCTCTTCTTCTTTCTCATCATCTGATGGAAGTGTCCCTTTGGCTCGTGGTTCAACAATTTCTTCAGTTTCCAAGGGAACGTTGGTGGATGTGGAGGTCATGAGTATTTTCAAGGATTTCTAGTCTCCATCACTCTCTGAATTACTGAATTCTGAGTTTGATTCTTCAGTGTCATCCCATGTAGCTACCATGACCATCCCCTTAGTCTTTTTGGTGGGACATTCAGTGGACAAGTGCCCAAATTTCTGGCAATTGTAATGCTGAGGCTCTTTAGACCTTTTAAGAGGTTTGCCTATATGGCGCTTGTTGTCCAATTGTTTGCTTTTGTAGTTGAATGGTCGGCCACGATTTTTGTTAAAAAAATTCTTGAACCGTTGAGCCAAGAGAGCCACTTCCTCATCCTCATTTTATCTTTCACTCTCCTCCTCCTCATTAATGGTGGTGTGTTTTGTAGCTTTGAGGCCATTACTTTTGGATTTAAGGGTTGGTTTGAAGTGTAGTTCAAATGTTTGTAGGGAACTTACTAATTCTTCTACTTTCATTTTGTTCATGTTTCTACACTCTTTGATAGTTGTTACTTTGGAGTTGAAACGTTCTGATAGGGATCTTAGAATTTTCCTACAAATTTTTGAGACCGGAACTTTCTCTCCCAATCCACCCATGAAATTATAGATGATGTTCAATTTTATAAAGAATTCCATGAATGTCTCATGTTCCTCCATTCTGAGATGTTCAAACTGTGATGTTAGAAGTTGCAGCTTGGATCTTTTCACTGTGTTGGTTCCCTCATGGGTTGTTTCCAGCAAATCTCATGCTTATTTTGGTGTGATGCACATACTGGTTTGATTGAAGACTTCTTGGGACACAGCACAGTAAATAGCATTCATTGCTTTTGATTCAGATGTTTGTTTTTCTTTATCGTATGCAGTCCACATTTCTTTAGATTTAGGTTTGGAGATAGTTGTGCCATTTTCAAGTACTATTTGATGACACATATCTAGTTTCAATTATGTCCCAAACGCCATGATCCAAAGATTTTAGAAAGTAGTGCATCCTTGTCTTCTAGTATGCATAATTTGAACCATCAAATACAGGAGGTCTGGACATAGATGAACCCTCCCCTTTGACCATGATTTCCAACTTCAGTCATGATCACTCTCGAGGCAGTTAAACCCTTAAGAGAGACCCACTTTGATACCAATTGAAATTGCGGTAAAGACCACTATAGTAGAAATAGGAATAAGTCAAAGTGTCCTAGAGGGGGGTGAATAGGACTTTATAAACTTTTATGACAATTTAAAATCCTATTAACCTTATCTTGATCTAATGTGCAATTATCAAGATATACTCATTTTTAACTCTACAGGCTTCCAAGCCAAGTAGAGGATCCAATCACAAGACTACTCAATATTTAAACAAGATATGATACTTAGTCTATGATGGATGAACCATGTGAAAGTGTGTGGGATGTGAGTCTTATCAGTTCCGGATATTCATATTGTCATTCTTTCATGTGATCATTCAAAGTAAACACAAGAGAATATGCAAATATCAATCCCAAACACAGTCGTTTATAGTAGTTTAGTTATGTGCCTACTCTACTCCCAGCGGACATAGTCAACCCTTAAGTGTACCGGATTTCACTAACGGAAGTTTCAAATCAGGTTCACCTCAAACCTTTATAACCTATACAAGGTTGACTCTAAGACTTACATAAGGTACCTAAACATGCCTACACAAGGCAAACGTTTATGCCCGAAGCAAGAGCAAACGTCCTACACAAAGCACCTAGGTTTTATGCCCTACACAAGAGCAAAGGATCCACACAAGGAACCTAGGTTTTATGCCCTATACAAGAGCAAAGGATTCACATAAGGAACCTAGGTTTGATGCCCTACACAAGAGCAAAGGTTCTACACAAAGCACCTAGGTTTTATTCCCTACACAAGAGCAAAAGATCCACACAAGAAACATAAGTTTTATGCCCTACACAAGAGCAAAGGATCCATACAAGGAATCTAGGTTTTATGCCCTACACAAGAGCAAAAGATCTACACAAGGAACCTAGTTTAGACCACACAGGTCAAGGATTCACATAAGAACCCTAGTTTAGGCCACACAGGGCAAGGATCCACACAAGAACCCTAGTTTAGGCCACACAGGCCAAGGATCCACACAAGAACCCTAGTTTAGGCCACACAGGCCAAGGGTCCACACAAGAACCCTAGTTTAGGCCACACAGGACCTATACAAAGGACTTGAGTTTATGCCCTATACAAGAGCAAAGGTCCTGCACTAAGAACCTAAACGTACTCTCCCGTCAGAGGCCTCCTATAAGGGCTTGTAAGGGGTTAGATGCACTTGTGACCCAATCATAAATAAAGAATGATCAACAGGGTCTCTGGACTCTAATGACTTACAGATAAGTAGATGAGACCCGTTCTGTATGTTGATGAAGAAGATCTCCCTTGATGACAGAGATTCTTCAGCTCCCTTGATCCGCAACACTTATTATGCTCCAATGTAAGGTGACGGGTTGGGTCAGGGTTATGTTGGAATCTACTCTAATGAATATTACTCATTTGAGAGATGGAGAGATTCCAAGCTCTTAAGCATTCAAGGGATCCCGGCTCAATGATTTGCCATTAGGATGGTAGCTAGATGATCCTTGAATGAGTAAGTTCATTCACCAATCCACTCTATTGAATATCAAAGATGAGGATGGATTGAAGGATGAACTCCCATGAGAAAAAGGGCTTAGGGTAGGTGGAATGCAATTACTCTCTCAAAGCTCTCTTTTTTTCTCCATCTAACAACTAAGAATAAGCTCTCCTTATAAAGGCAAAAAGCTCCAATGGAAATAAAACTGTTAGTTTCTAACTGAGTTTGATGTCATCGAACCTACTTCGATGTCATCGAACGTATACTTTTGATGCCATTGAATATCAGTTCGATGATACGTACTCAACCGAAAAACATTCTGGGACTTTTTGAAAGAAGATTAATGTCATCGAACCTGATTCGATGTCATCGAGATTTAAACTTTGATGTCATCGAATCAGTGTTCGATTCCTCGATATGGCATTACACAAGAGCTTGCTAGACATTTTAATTCGATGTCATCGAACCTGATTCGATCTCATCGAATTTCAAAGTTTGATGTCATCGAGTCCTAGTTCGATTCATAAATCATTTCAGAAAATATTCCTTGAAAGCTCGCTGGACACTTCTCTGTCCATTTTCGATGACATTGAGGCTTCCTTGTAGTCATCACAGTTTGAATACTGATGACATCAAGTCTAGTTTCGATTCCTCGAACATTTTGGTTGATTTTCCTCTGAAGCTCGCTGGACATTATTTGTCCAAATTCAATGACATCGAACATTGATCGATGTCATCGAAGTTTGAATTTCGATGTCATCGAAGCTCATTCGATTCCTCGAGCAAAGTCAGAATATCTTCCAAGAAGTTTTTCTAGACAATGCTCTAAGTTTTTCGATGTCATTGACTCTCCTTCGATGTCATCGATTACTGACGTTCAATGTCATCGAAGGTATGTTTGATTCATCAAATATTCTGTCCAAATATTATGTGGTTGTTGGACATATAAGGTCTTATTTCGATGTCATCGAAGCCTGTTCAATGTCATCGAAATTGAGTGTTTGATTTCATTAAACGAAACTCGATGTCATTGAACAAAGCAGAAAACTTAAAAAAAAATTCTGTTTGAGAATTAAGTTTTCAGACTTTTAACTCCTATGTTGTTCTAAGGATTTTAAGGATTTATTTACCTAGGTATTTTGGGACATATGATGTGAGGCTTAGTTTACCTTTGACGAGCTCGGAGCACACATCCAGTTGAGGCAATGGCTTGAACAATCTTCATATAGGGCTCAATTGACTCACCAACTCAACCCTTACGCTAATAGACAAACCAGGGCACTTTCAGTCATTCACTTCTTAGCTCCGCCAAGCTTTCGCATGCGTAGTCGTGGTATCTCATTCTGTTGAGTGTGAAATATTGCATATTTTTTCCTATTTATACTTTGGTTTTATAAACATGATAGTGCTTAATCGATTTAATTATGTATGTTTTCATGTGCGATGATTTCGAAAGTTTAAGGTGAAATTGATGCCAAAAGGAAGATTTATACTCAAAAGATTACTAAATGAAGATTTAGAGATTTGGTATTCATTATTGAAGAATTCACATGCCAAAGATCTAAGAAAACTAAGTGACGAATGAAGAGAATCAAAGATTTGAAGTGAAGAAGAGGAATCCTGAAATTGTCCTGAAAATAAACATATTCCTGAAATTATCCTGAAAAAGCATATTCTGAAACTCGGAGTCTATTTTAGCTATGCAGAGTGAAGCATATTTTGAGAAACTGCGCAGAGTGAAGTTTAATTTAGCAAACTGCGGAGAGTGCTTAAATTTGAGGCAGTTTCTAGATTTTTTCAACTAGGTGTGAAAGTTGGAGTTCTGTGACTATAAATAGGACTCCCTAGGATGCTCCAAAGTATCTATTAGAGTTTGGAAAGGTCTTAAGGAGCATAGCACAAGGGTGAAGCAGCCGCCAAAGAGTTTTTCTTCTTCCCTAGTTTATTTTTCATGCTTTTTTAAGAGATTTGGTTTCTATCATGTCTATAGTTAGCTAAACCTCTTAGCTAGGGCTAAGAGGTGAACCTTATAGCATATTGGGATGTTTATTTTGCTTTGATTCTTGTTCTTATTAAACTTCATTGATCTCTAGTTTGATATTAAAGGATATTTTCAGTTTTTTATAATTTATTGTGACTCAAATTACAATAGATGTTATGATAGCTTTGGATATCTTCTTTTCCTATTTTGAAGCCTTTATGGGGCACACATGCGTAGCACTAAAAATTGGGAGTGAATAAGATCAAACAACCATGTTTAAAATTTATAAAAAGTTAACATCGCAGACACAACTAGTCCTAAGTATGACCGGGACCCGAAATGGATTGCGAGGGCTCGCCCTCCCAAAATCCACTCTGACAGACAAAAATGAGTGTGGGCCACTCGTCAAAATTCCACTAAGTCTGAAACTATAGGAAATTGTCGGTCTCATTGGGCTTGAGGTCCATCGTGAATGGCAAACCCGGATGATGCCCGGAACTGCACAACTTAGGCTGGGAACGAAGTGCTTGAAATGTGTGATTCTCTTATACACGAATCTGGGACTTAAGTGAAGTAGGCTCCATGTTCATTTGCAAAATTACAACTTTCCAACCGTCGAATTGTAACTAAATTCGAGCAGCGGGTCAAAGATATTTCCCTTCTCATATCCATATAGCCACAACCCCGATCAAGCAACGATGGTCATTAATTGTGGGTGGGGTCACCGCGATCGATCGAAGCATCGATCTCCACCCGATTTTAACCAATCACATATCCTAAGACAAGGCACCTGCACCATGGCGTGGATGAGCCAGCGAGCTCCTGAAGGGGCCCTGTGGGCCAAAATCCAGCCTGTTATGGGCATGCATGATTTTTTTTTTTTTAAAAAAAGGGCCCCCAAGGCAATCTGGACATAAAACTTGGACTATATAATGCCCAAAAAATTCATTCCCTCACTCCCATACAAAACTCCAATATCAAAGGAGAGAGGGAGTGGGGAGAAGTGAAGGAGGGACCTATTTGGGGAGCTGGTTTGGATGATTTCTCCGCCGCTGCTGCTCACGTCGAAGCTCACAACCCTGCCCCGCCATAAGGGATAGCCCGGCGGCAAGATAGAGAGGTAATCCTCTAGCCCTCTTCATGATTTGAATCTTATAGGCGGTTTGCATGCGCCCTTACGAGCTAACCTTATCAGCGCAGGGCATCGATACGTCAATACACGACCGGAATCCTAGGAGCGGCACTAGGAAATCGACGAGCTTCCCCTAGGTGCAGACCATTACCTGTAGGTTGCCAATTACCAAAGTTATGTTGCAAATAATGATTGTGTAATGAATTTGTGATTGCATGCAAACCAATGAAGAGTCCTTTGATTGATTGTCCTCTATAAATTGTGAATCATGCCTAGTGTAGCTGAACATTTGAATCAATGCTTGAATAGACAAGACTTACTGAAATGCCAACCCATTCATTTTACATTATTCCCTGATACATGCATTTTTATCTTAATGTTGTAAATTCTGCGATGATTGAGTAATGCACCTGCATGTCCGGTTGATTTCCTACATTGAATGAAATATCCTGAATTTCTGATAAGCATGTTTGCACGTTCCTAAAATAAAAAAGTTTGTGGCATGCTATTTAATTTTAGCTTGTTGGTCAAATTGGGTTGGCCATAAAATCAGAAAAACTCGCAAGGACAGCCCTAATGGATCGGCTGCCCCAGGCCAATTCGACCGATCCAAACAGAACACATACAACCGACAGTATTG
The DNA here is from genome assembly GCA_021015155.1 of Magnolia officinalis. Classification (NCBI taxonomy): domain Eukaryota; kingdom Viridiplantae; phylum Streptophyta; class Magnoliopsida; order Magnoliales; family Magnoliaceae; genus Magnolia; species Magnolia officinalis. Next base: position 36,257,085 of record JAJHSJ010000014.1, on the reverse strand, counting down.
GACTATACGGGATGCTTGCACCCAGTGCCAGTTACGTCATAGTTCACCTGAGTCAGCCAAATTAGTCCACTAGTCGGCCAACCATGTGTGTTCACCATGTATGATCACGCCTGTCTGAACCTAGGACACCCCACGCCCCTGGAATGTACACTTACAACCGTTAGTGATACGATCCACAAGTCTCGAGAGCCGGACATGATAGTATGGAACACTGTGTTCGAGTTGTTGGCCTACGCTAGGGTGACGAGCCTCCCTATAATGACTGCGAGCAATTCAGTTTAAAATCCTACCTTTCGTATGAGATCAGTTGGGAGTGACGAACCCAGACAGATCAAGGGTCGCAGGCACGGGGCCGCCCTAGTTCTCGCGATCAGGTTAGGGCCTTTGATTTCATGGGAGTGCCTCAGTTTCCTTAACCTTGCTGGATGAACAGACTTAACTAAACACTCGGCTAATATGACCATTTGTCACATTGCATTAGTTAGGTGTACGACTCGGGAGTTAAGGTCGCATGATGAGGGAGTGTTGGTCATTTGCAAATGTGAAGTTGGAGTCGCTATGAGAGTATTGGATGGAGAGGGCATGCATCATATCATAATAGCATGCACATGCATTAACAAAAGTATCTAGGGATTGTATGTTTAAGTTACTTTTCATTAATTGTACATATGGATTTGATAACTTGTGTAACTTGATGTTAATAAAACCACTGAGTTTATCACTCACTCCTACTTTGGAACAGTATTTTAAAACACCAACCAGACCCTACCTTAGATGTAAGTATCACAGAGTCGACGCACTGGACGAGGCATCCATAGACTCAGAGGAGGAGCTCTCATACTTCCAGTTGTTGGGCGGGCCATTATAGGTTGTCTTAGGGCCAGTGACGAGATCTTAGGGCAAAGACATTTTGCATTTTTGGACTGTATGTATTTTGTTAGGATGTGGTCCCATACACTGAACGTATGCGCATCATTTTGCTACTCGTATCCTAAGTTAAGTTATGTTTATTTTAGTGTACGTCGTATGATCCATTTAATAATTGGAATGCTCGTACACCAAGCAAATAAAACTCAAATCATTTACTTTTGCGAGGCATAAGTGACACCCGTTCGGGAGTTGGGCATTACTTGACCCCCGAAATTCAGGGCGTTACAATAGTGGTACATTCTTTGTAACAGAGAAAATGACACACCAATGGAGAAACATCCCTTAAGGAACGCCGAAAAAGAGAGAGTTTCCAACCCTTCCTAAAAGGATCGATCGGATGAAGGTGTTGCTAACATTAATCAACAAGCTTAATGAAAAGGCCGAGTCAATGAAGTCAATGATAATCAATGGCAATAATAATCAGGGTAGCATTAACAGGGTAGGATTAACATAGATAAATCACCTATCGAGCATAGATCTCCAACTAGTAAATCACCTAAGGGAGAAAAATTATTCCCCCTACCTAACATAGTTTAGGTCCTATGAAATTCAAACCCAAATGGGTTGTGAAGAGGAATAAGTGACCTTAGAAGGTCTATTTGGGTTGAATTTTTAAATCAGAGGATCAAACCTCATCTTTGGGCTCAATAGTTAAATATGAGTATTTCAACCTCAATTATGAGCCTAATTGAAAATTTGAAGATTTCAGCCTCATAGTGAGTAGATAGGAAAATCTGATGATTCTAGCCTCATCTTGTGCTTGATTGGTAAATTTGAGGATTTAGCCTTATTCATTTTGATATTATATGTTTTTAGCTTATACTATAATTGGTCATTCATAATTCGATTGGTATATCCTTTGAATGACCATATAATTAGCACGCTCCATATTTTAATATTTATGTGCACCCTTTAATCCCATGTTATTATGTGCCCTGTAATTGGTAAATATATGACTTATAAAGTTGTTCCATGCTATATTTTTATTGGTATATTTATTGAAACTAACTCTTTGTCAAATACTAATAAAAAGGGGGAGAAAGATCAAGTCTCACTAAAAAAATGAATTCTGTTTTGCAGGGTTTGTTTGTTATTATAGGAATGATGAGAAAAGGAGAACAATTATGGGGGAGCAATGCAAGTGTTACATGTCTTGTTGTATCAAGTTGTTAATAATTTATATTTGATATGTAATATTTTGAGTTATTTTGGTATGTCATTGGTATGGACCATGACATGGTCTATGCTAGGTTTTTATTACGTAATTGACAAAGGAAGATATTGTTAGCATACTGATGTATGCACCTTATTTGTTAATCACGTGAGTCCATAGGTCATGTAGTCGGTTGAGCCCTTGGAAGCTAAAAACCGAAGACATAAGTGAAGGTGGAGCATTAAGGAACAAAGAACATGTATATGAAATTCCTTGGTGACCCAAACCCTTGACAAAAAATAACCTAAATCTTAATATTATCTTAACCCTAATAGGTAAACATTTCGTTGATCATCCCTTAAGCCATATAAGTTTTAATTGATCAATCTTAGAATGACTTTAAGATCCCGAGTTGATAGAAAGCTGCACAATTTTAGCAACCTTCGGTCCCAGCGAACCCACCTTTGGTCTAACCGAAATTGGCTAAATTAGACAGTGTGATGTAGTAAAATTCTAGGTAATTCGGCCGCGACAAAATGCCACATTCAATTCCACCGAAGACCATATTCGGTGTGACTGACGACCACATTTAGTGCGATCGAAAGTTCCCAAGTCTGTCCGGCGGCTTTCCTGTCTAATATGGTGCGACCGAACCTTAATTCAGTGCGATTGAAGACTAGCCATTATAGATCTGTTAGAGCATTTTTTCCATAAATCTAGCAACTGAATTTTTGTGAAAATGATAGATTTTGGTATCTTAGAGACCCTAGTGCATCCAAAGCTCTACCAAACTTAATAAGCTCTATCCCAATGGGATCCATGTTCTCTTTTTTGTGATTATTCACTCTAATGAGTATACCATGCTCCTCTATAAGAATATTATGATTTCAAGCATTCTCTAGATTTTAGATACATTTTCTATTGCCAAATCCTAGTATCCATCAAGTAGAATCCTTTAGGAATTCAACTTTCCATTAGTTGTAAGAGATTCTACACACTTCCTATTACCTTGGTCACTTCAAAGGAGGACTACATGTAAGGTGTTCGATCTTGGAGCTAAAGCCATGGAAAAACATCAGCATCATGATCGGGGTAGTTGTTAGAAGCACCGGAGAGCATCGATCAAGCAACCCAAGAAGGCAATAAAAAATGGGCTCAATCCAACAAGTAACCTGTCATTTATAAGAGTCCATGTACACTCCGTTCTTGTATAGTCTCAAGTGTAGCGTTTGAATTACCAAACTCAATTAGATTCTTCAATAAGACTTAAATTAAAGTCCTTATATAGGCCACCGGACATAAGTATGTACGTGTTAGTCTTTAAGGGAGCCTTTAGCCGGAGTAAACGTAGGTCTTGGATTAGGACCGATGTTATTTGTTAGCTGATAGAAAACTAAATCAAGTCTCTTGTTGGATCCTCCGACGGGAGTGTATGCTAGCGTTCTTGTGTAGGGCTGTAAAGGTTAGATGTAAACTTGATTTAAAACATCTAATAGTGAAATACGGTACACTAATGGGTTGAATGCGTCCGCCGGGAGTAGAGTAGGAAAACCGAGTCACTATACATGCATATGTTTGAGGTTGTATTTTAATACTTGTTTAATTATGTTTATGTGATAAATCGATAAATTATATATATGCATGATTAGATGAATGTTAAGATTAGATAGATAGCATATCCCACACACACATGTACACTATCATGTTCATAGATTGGTTCTTATTTGTCACATCTCTTGTAGTATATGTGATTGGACCCACTAATGGCTTGAAAGCCTTAAGTTAAGCGATTGTGTTTAGATAAGCATAAATTTTATTTGGTCTTAATCACTTCCCTCCATGATATAGCCATTCATTCCTTAGTTATGCTAAACTTTTACATGTGTAGTCATGTATCTCATTCAATGCAATTTCACAGTATTTACCACCTATTCATAACCAATTTCAACCATATGCGACATGGTGTTTCCACCCAATACGGACCGAACTAAGGCAATGTAGCCTTGTATCAACGGTGAACCATACTAGAGTACTCAATAAACCTTATCTTTTACTTCCCTGTTTCAAAACTAATGTCACGTGGTTCTCTGCATTTACTAATTAAGATCCTGAAGTATATGTTTTCAAGTCATGTTAACAATCCACTAGCAATTAAAAAATAATAATAATAAGCATGTCTATTCATACATTTAATGTGTACATTAAAAGCTGATAAACCCCTTTCAATAAATGATCGCAAATCATCAGTCTTGTTCAGTAATTAAAGGTTGCTAATCCAATATCTATGTTCAACACAAGAAATGACTATGGTCCCAATAAAACATAATTTTTATTGCTATTTGTAAGCATTCAAATGATCCACACCATTGGATCATCAAAACAAGGTATAGGATCTCATTGCCTTGATATGACCCTAGATCTACCAAGGATCTGTTTTCAGTGGTTGATATCTCATGTCGGTCCACCATAGATCTAATAAGATAAATGCTTGATGAGATCATAGGGATGCTAGCCGCCTGATCAGTCAAACTAAGTGTCGACACCCACGCTTGTGATCATTAATTAATGACATATATCCTCCCATGTCATCATGGCAGGCTCATCAAGAACCGCTCAAACAACTTTGTACAATCCATGATAACTGAATAGCCTCACATGGGTCCATTAGATTGATTTCACATAAACCATCGCACCTTGCATTCACAAGTGCCACTAAACACATGCATGATGCTTGAGTTTTATGATGCAAGCATACTGGTCCTCTTGAAACTCCTGTGGGGCTCATTGGTCAAAAGGAGTTTTTATAAAAGACTGCCTAATTAATATAGAATTTACGTTCTAGTACTTTTTTTCAAAAAAGCCTTTAAAATGCTACCTCATTATTCCATATAATCATCACTCGACTATCTTACATGAAGGCTGTTGTGTGTGCAAATGAGAGGTGGCTTGGGTGGGCCCCATAATGATGCTTATATAAAATCCACCCACTAGGTGTGCCACCCTATATTAGGCCAAATCCCAAAAAATCAGCTCCATTTGTGATTCAAGTGGACCACATAATTGAAAAAAGTGTACAAGGTAATGCTCACCCTCCAAATTATTTCATGATTGTGGTTCATGTGAATCATGGATGGGTATGATTTTTGACGCACAACCTAAAGTTTTGTATGAATTACGATGGTTGATAATTATCATAATGGGCCTTGTAAAAATTAAGGGTGAACATCTCTCTCACAACTGTTTCCTTTTGGTGTGGCCCACCAGAATCATAACTTAGCCTCTTTTTATTTCTATGCATAATATGGGACTGAATATCATTGGTCGGAGTGGATTTTACATAAACATCGGGCGGGCCTATCAAAATTAGGAACTGCATCCTATACAATTCTTTTTTCTTTTTTTTTTCTTTTTTTTTCCTAAATAATTTTTCGATAAAGCTGGAGTGGACGTGGGGACTTAATTTCTAGTGGGGTCCACCGTGATATGTATGCAAAATCCAATATGACCATTAAATACATGATCCCAATTTAGGCCAAGAGTAAGAAAAAAAAAAAGGGCTGATTTGTGATTTAGGTGGGCCACACCAAAGAAAATAGTTGGGAAAGAGATGTCCACCCTTAATTTTTACAAGGTCTATTGTGATGATTATTTGAAATCCACTACAACCATTAGATGCCTTTTCAAAATTTAGGCATGGAACCTAAACATCAGGCCCATCCTTGATTCAAGTGGCCATATATACCAAGGGAAACAAATTGGAAGGAGATCATTGCCTTGTACACTATATCTAATCATGGGGTTGACCTAAATCATGGATGGGAATGTTTTTTAACCTTTGTCCTAACATGAGGTGATGCACCTGATTGTCATGGTAAATTTAACATGTGTATTAGGTTGGGGCCCACCCAAGCAGCTAATCCATTTGCTTATGTACCACCCAATGGATTATTAAAGAAATGTAAGGGAAGGCAGTGGAATAATAATTATATAGATTAATAAATAGCTTTTTAAAGTTTTTTACGAATAAAGTACCAAAATATAATTTCTATATTAAGTAAGAAGTTTTTTGTGTATGTGTGTGTGTAAAATCCCCTTGTCCATTGCTAGTTTGTGCATCTGGACTTGTAACAATTGCATCTAATTGCATGCCCACTAAAATTGCACCATAAAAACAACCACACCTTGGTGTCTTCAACAGCTACACTAGACCTCCAGTGGGCAAAATTATTTGTATATTTCAGGCCCACCTATCTCTATGCACCAATGTATGGTCCACATAAATCACCTGATCTTCTATTCAAATAAGGCTCCTGGACTAGATGGCTTTAACACCCAATTTTATAAAGTGTGTTGGCCAATAATTGAGGCTGATGTTATTAAGGATGTTATAATAATAATAATTATTATTTTCAATTCTTCAATCTTACTCAATCAAGTCAAAAGCACTTATTACTCTCATCCCAAAATCTGATAAGGTGGAAACTCCTAATGATCTTAGGCCAATCGTCCTTTCCAATGAGCTCTATAAGACTATTGCGAGGATATAAGATGATAATGCAGGAGCATTTTCACACCGGGCTCGAGTGGGGTCGCTTGTGGGATGCAGGGGCACACTCGGGGTGGGTGCGACCTACGAGGAGGTATCGTGTTCGAGACTCCTCACCGGGGGTAATTAATGCGCATTTCACACCAGGCCCAGTGGGGTAGCCCGTGAGATGCGGGGACACACTCGGGGTGGGCGGCACATGTGATTTGGGGCCCACGAGGGGGTTCGGCCGAGGTCCTAAAAACCCATGAGATGTGGGGCCTGGGCTATGAGATAAAAGGATTAATTCGCCATACTCTAACAGTTCGAGCTTTTAGAGCAAGTGGTTAATTGTCCTGCATCAAATTGGTATCAGAGCAGGAGGTCTCGTGTTCGAGACTCCTCACTGGGGGTGATTAATGCAGGAGCATTTTCACACCGGGCTCGAGTGGGGTCGCTTGTGGGATGCAGGGACACTCCGGGTGGGTGCGACCTACGGAGGAGGTATCGTGTTCGAGACTCCTCACCGGGGGTAATAATGCGCATTTCACACCAGGCCCAAGTGGGGTAGCCCGTGAGATGCGGGGACACACTCGGGGTGGGCGGCACATGTGATTGGGGCCCACGAAGGGGGTTCGGCCGAGGTCCTAAAAACCCATGAGATGTGGGGCCTGGGCTATGAGATAAAAGGATTAATTCGCCATACTCTAACAGTTCGAGCTTTTAGAGCAAGTGGTTAATTGTCCTGCATCAGATGAAGCCTATTATGTCAAAGATAATATCTTGCTCTCAATCCATTAGGATGCCAACATTCAAAAAGTGTGCATTAAGGTTGACCTTAGGAAGGCTTTTTGATAGTGTAAATTGGGACTTTTTCTTTGCAGCCCTTGCCCTGTATGAATTTCCCCATTAGATGGATTGGTTGGATTAGAGCTTGCATTACTGATCCTCACTACATTATCAATGAAGAAGTTAGTGGTTAATTTTCAAGTAACAGAGGGTTTCGCCAAGGAGACCCTATCTCTCTTCCTCTTTTCCATTGTCATAGAGATGTTTTCTATGCTCCTTTACAAATGGCACCATAGTGGGCTTGTGAGGTATCCTTTCATTAAGAGGGATGTTGTATTACCCACCTCCTTTTTATAGATGATCTCATTGTTTTTGCGCATACCGATCCTTTAATTGCATAAATCTTAAATGCATTTTTTATATATATAATTTTAGCACAAATTCCGGTCTTGAGATTAACTTTAACAAGAGTGATTATATTTTTAAGATCCCATCAAATGAATGAAACCACTTGCTCTATCCTCAATGTAAAGGAGGATAAACTTCCTTTGAAATGTCTAGGTTTTCCCCTTTGCTCAGGAAGGCTCCATCTCTAGAAGACTTCTATTGATATAATAAAAAAGCTTGGAGGATGAAGTCTCTTCTTTCAATTGATGGGCAGGTTGAATTAATATCCACATTTTCCACTCTTCATCTTTATTTGGCTTTGCTTTTTTTTTTTTTTTCTTTCTAAATGGTGTATCACCAGTTTTGAGAAGTGCCTTAAGAGTGTTCTTTTAGGGAAAGACTAAAGGTTGGTTGGCACCATGGATTTGGGGGGATTTGGGGGGATTTAAGGGGGTTTCAAATCTCCTTGTTGTTTGGCACCATAAAGCAATTGGGGTTTCAAATCCTCTCAAATAGGCGGTTTGAAATCACGGTGAAAGCTTGGATTACATCTAAATTTTTTTCAAGAGTTGCATGTGTAACATGTGTGTCACTAGACTATTAATCTATTGGTCACATGGCCCACTAATGATATCCCAAAAAAATTAGATTATCAATCGCATCACTATAATTACTTTAATACGATGATCATCGCCGTCCAAACATTATCCATGTAAATCAACGGTTAAAAATAGTTGGTTAGTAACTCGGAGACGATCTTGTACTTATGGCCCATCCGAGATTTGGAATTTCATGATTTTTAGGCAAAGTAAATATTTCAGCGGGCTTATTACAACTATTGTGTCGAAGATTACATATGTTCACTAATTAGAGATATTAAAGTTGATTTAGTAAGTAGATTCAAACCCTTGTGAATATACTATGCATAGCTACTTTTGGATTAAAGTTGATTCTGAATCCAGGGTGCAAAACACAATAAGAGGATTTCTAATCCAGGGGGTTCCGAATCCAATGGGTTCCAAATCCAGGCTGGGATCAAGTTTGCAAGCCCAAGATTGAGGGTGGCCTTGATATTATTCCGATCCTCATTTCTAACAAGGTCGATCTCTTGAAGAAAGTTGGGAGGATCATTTCTAATGATAGAAGCCTTTTGGTTAGATGGGTTCAGGTGAAGTATGTTTGTCTTGAAGCTATATGGACTTTAAAAATATCATCCAATGCTTTTTGGGCATGCATGGAAGAGTATTATGTATGTTCACGAAATGGATGACCAGCATAAGAAAAACACGTACGTCTGAGAGGGCATTGAGTAGGTTGCAACAGTGTGCACTCTATCACTATATCGTTTTTAGGGTCTGGTCTACCAGAGATAGACGGTGGGAGTAAAATATAAACAGTATTAGTGGGTCCCGGGGAGTATTCAAAGGTTAGGGGCATTGTGTTACAAAGAACAGTGGCCCCACACGTGAGTTGGATGGCAACAAACATCACGTTGGACATTAGGGATGTTTCAATGGTAGGCGTTCAATCCCCACTATTTCATGTGGTGAGGCCCACTTGTGATTCAGATCTGCCCCATTTTGGGTTTTCGTGCCTGAGATGGAGTAACGGATGGATAGCGTGTGAATGAGACACATACATCAGGAAGGGTCCCCCTATGGTTTCAACAGTAGATATTCAAGCTCCACTATTTCCAATATGGGGGGGCCATAAAAGTATGGGTTTAATATGCAATTTATGTGGTTCCTTCATCTGGATCTACACCACCTAATCAATAGGTTTAGTGGACATTAAACATCAAGGTGGGCCCCAAGGGGGGTTGAGGTGGCATGAGGAGATAGAGAGAGAGAGACTGAGGTTTGAAGGTGATGTAAGGGAGAGGTAAGAGAGAGACTGAGGTTTGAAGGTGATGTAAGGGAGAGGTAAGAGAGAGAATGAGTGGAGTTTGTTGAAAATGCACTTGGATTAGGCATTGGGCTGGGCTTAGTCAAAGCCCACTAAGGTGAGGAGAGGCCCATACCTCTTCACTTTGAATGTTCTTCTCACACATTAACTTTACGGGTTCTTCACATGATACCATATGCAGAGGCATTTGGGTGTGGGATTTGGTCCACACGATTAGTGAGTCACACTCGTGCCTACGGGGCATGTCACGCACTCTCACAGGACCAGAAAACATGTGTGCAAAGGCACATACACACATATACACACCTACACGGTAGTTTCTAGGAACAACGAGGCATGCGCACTTATGCATGGGAAGGGATATTGGGAACCAAGACACATGTAAGGGCATAAGGAAGGGTCAGGGGCATATGAGAACAGGTCTCACACTGGCACGGAAAGCTAGAGCACTCGCACAAGGTACGGTCACACACATGTAGAGGCTGGAGCACTCGAAAAGGTGTTGGAAAAGACCGGGGGCATTACATATGATTCCATCTATGCAGGCACACAAATTCTAATGCTCTCATAATGATGCACGCTTATCCACTTTTGAGATAAAATGGATTTTAACTTTTGGAAACATGATCAATCATAACCCATTAAATACGCATGCACATGTGTGTGCGTGTGCACATGTAAAAATGCTCTTATTAAATTTGATTATCCATTCCATCTAGTGCCTTAGATAAGTTTTTTTTTTTTTTTTTTTTTTTTTATTTTATTTTAAATATCACTACCATCTTGTGATTATCTTCAATCTTTCCCTACCTTTATGGCATGATCATGACTCAATTGTTTTGCCAACATGTTTCTAACTCAACTGAGTCCACATATATGGCCCTGAGAATTCACACTAAAGTAGCATCAGTTCTTACAATCTTACCATTTAGTATGAAGTAACCAGGACACAAAAGTTATCTAAAAAAGCATACTCGTACAACAACAAAATTAGGATTGATCAATCGCTTGTAGCTAGGTAATTGATTTTGCAACTCACATGGCTTAATTCACACATTGTGAATAGTCAATGTTTGTCATCTATGTGGTTATCACGTAGGATCTGTCCAATTATTAAATGATTCATCTTGTAATAAGTAGTAGGCTGGTTCAATTTGACTAGGTATTGAGTGGATTGTTTCATTCTACATGAGATCTCATCTTAATCATCTTAGAACTCAAGGTGGAGATACATATTCTATGTACATATATGAATCTCCATATGCATTGCTCTTGCGAACACCAACATAATGGGATACACCCTACAAGGAGTAGACTGAGCATTTTAATGAATGAATATCAGCCACATTATCATAATGGCCAATCGAAACATCAACATGCATGAATATTGTCACGAAACAATTTCATTCACACATACAAACACAAACATTACTAAATTTCAATAATTTAATGAATAAATATGTATACATGTCTATGCCAGTAGCTGACAATCTAACGAATAAACAGCTCGGCCCATTAATGCACACATGCCAATTAGTCATAATGGATGGAGGTCTCACTCAAACATTAAATATGATAAACAAAGTACAAATACTTTTTCCTTTCTGGTTGACATTTATTTAGGTACAATTGGTGTAGCAAATATTAAAAAATTTCATGATATTATCATGATTAGTCATTTTTATTTGGTGCAAACTATCATGATATTTCATATATATCATGAAATTTAGTGCAACCAAAGATACCTATCATGATATTTCATATCATGAAATTTAGTGCAACCAAAGACACCCTTACCTACGTGGGCATGGTGAAAGAAGCCTTCAATGCTCTCCCAACAATGTGGAGCGTTTGATTATTACATGGCCCACCGAAGAAAAAAATCTAGTCCCCATTGGCACATCTTGGCATGCTCAATGCATGTGATTTGGGTCAATTGAGGTGGGCCACTTGAACTTGTGACATGCTTGATCGCACTGATTGACACATTGAGCTGAGCAAGTCTGAAAACAAGAAGACGTTGGTGCACCCACATGTAGTAAGACCAACACTACTAATAGCCATATCAAGTACATGATTAAGGTCTTATTACTCATCTCTCTTAATGTTTTCCTTTCCAGTTTCTCGATCTGTCTCAAAATATCAGATATTTGGATGTAAAAGAGAAGGATCGAGATGAATTTATTATAGCCGTTTGGGGCCTAAATTAGAGAAGGGCCCGTTTCCTTCGGTGGGTGGTTATTAACCGTTGAAAATGATGTGGAATACATTCAGTCAAACCCATGTTTTGCTCCTGGAAGAGAAAACCATAGATGCTCCAGGAAAGGTGGCTGGATCCACTACAAAGCTATGTAGGTTAAGCTTAACCTACAAAGCTATTTGTGGGCCCACTGCGATGTGCCCAATGACATCCAAACCGTCCATCATGTGTGCCATAGCCCCTTTGGTTTCTCCTTAAAAGTCAGGTCGATCCAAAACTCAGTCCATCATGAATCCGCCGCATTGACAGCCCTATGTACGGAGGAAAACACTGGGGCCAGATATGATGGACGGATTGGATGTAGTGAAACCATCACGGTGGGCCTCACTAGATTTGTAGGTTAAGCATATCCAACAAAGCTTGTAGCTGATCGGGCATTCTTGGTCGTCCACTCAGCCACTTAGGGATGGCATTCCATACGTCAATCATGCAATGCACATTGGTTCTGTTCCATTGAGGACGTTTCACCAGATGGCCTAGGAAGGAGAGTAAAAAAGTCTGGGGTCAAAGTCAAGATAGTTGAATCTATAAACGACGGGGCCAGGCTTGAGTGCAGGCATGGGCTCCGGCGGTCAGATGTAGGCCCTAGGCCCAAGACCCATCATGAACCCAACATGTGCAGAATATTAGGATGTTTATTGTTAGGTCGAGCCTAAGTGATGGGATTTCAATTTATTATTTGTGAAAGATATATAGAGGGCTGATATGTATACATGATATAATAATTTAAGGAATATTTATTAAATTTGCTTTTTTTAATTTTAGGTAAATTACATTTATTTCAAATCAATGCCACATGGTTCAAGTACAGAATAAATTCTGAATCAGGTAATGCTTCTAATGTTACAGTGCTTGGACCATTGCATTAAATTTGATATACTAATTAAACTTCTCACTAAAGAAAGCGATCAGCTTTCCTTCGTGGCACAACACCTCGTCAATATAAAATTTGAAGCATTATTTTTTCAAAGACCTGTTCAAGTTCGGAAGTGCAAGGACTAGAGCCTCTAACTCGGTGAGACAAAGATTGCTCCACGGATATACCTGATCAAGAACACAACTAAAACTAAGCTAATTCTTAAATTGAGAATCCAACAAATAAGTTGGGGTAAAAACAATAATTAGAAAAAATAAATAAATATTGGTACAGGGATTCACCTCTAGCAATTACAATGCCTATCTAATTCATCGATTCATCTTCTATAACTTAACTAGAATCGAATTCTATCCATTCTAATCAAAAGATCAAATAATTAAATCAATCACAAACATCCAATAATATATGATTTTAATTTAATGATTCTCTCATGAAAATTCGGACATCAATCATAGGAAATTCTATCATCTGTGCCCAAAGTCTACAATAGATGAAGAAACTTTACAAATTCATTTCTTCTCTAATCAAGTTAAGAAATTGTTAAATCAAAGCATCCATTGTAACCAAAGTTCATAACAAACTCAAAAATAAACAACTCAAAGGATTATAAAGTTGAATTCAAATATAATTCAATTAAATAGTCATCATGAACTCGAATGTATGAATCAAAACGAACTAGAACATTGAAATTAACTAGAATCTTCACCTCCTAGCCTTAGCTAAGAGATTAACCTAATATGGCTATCTTTAAAAACAGAAAAAAAAATTAAAAAAAAATTTAAAAAAATTTAAAAAAAATTTAAAAAAAAAAAAAGAAAAAAAAAAGAAGAAGAAGAAGAATTCAGAGAAGTATCACTCCAACGAAGCTCCACCCTTGCCCTAGCTGTCCCTCCAACCTAGGATGATGATTGGATGTGTAAAGAATCCCTTTATATATATATATATATAATTCGCCCACCGACCTTGGAATTGCACACTTGCATAATAGACTTACATAGTTTTGCGATGGACCGTGCAGCACTATCTTACACAGGGCCGTTTTGTCCTGCAAGTCACAGTTGACTGAGACTATTTATGGTCAATCGTACATCTCTGTGATCATTTTCTATAATTTCATGACTTTGTCTTTTTTGCCCCACATTTTTTGTTCTAAATTTCTAGCCCTTTTTAGGACTATTTTTTCCTTAGTTTCTTAACTTATTTTTAAGCATCGTTCAACTTCCTCTTGATCTCTTTTGGTCCACATGTTTGAATATACTTAATCATCATATCACTCCACTCTTGATCATCTTTGTGCTTTAAATTCTCATATTTAGCTTAGATTTGGCTTTAGGCTCCAATTTACTCCTTGTACATGAAACACACTCAATTAGGACTAATTAACTTAATTTGTATGATAAAATTAATGCAAAATATGAGATAAATATGCAATATTTAATCATTATCACACCACCCAACCAACATTTTGCTAGTCCTAAGCAAAACATGTAAAAGATTTTCAAAATCCCAACTAAAATTCTTAGAATATTTGCTCCTATAAACTCGAGTAATTTTTTAAAAACAATCCAAATCGAAGATATCAAATGCGCATAGTTCTAAAAATAAATTAACTTAGACTATAGTATACTTAGCAAACAGCCTAATTGAGTTCAAATCATTAATTACTTAGTAGAAAAATCACAAACATTGAGTTTCATGGTGTACGGTGGAAACTAGACTTAATACAACTAAAGGTTTAGTTTTCTACATTTATGTTAACATTAATAATTACACTAAATGGTCAGATCAACTAAAGGCTATACCAAAAACTGCCTTACTGTTCAATGAGGGATTTTTTAGTTTTTTTACTTCTTTCATTAACGACTTTCACATTATTTTCTCCTCCTTTTTTTTTTTTTTTTTTTTTTCTCACTCATTCAATAGGTAGCCCTTTTCGATGCTCACTGTTTTTTTAAAAAAACTATATCTTTTAAAAATCTCTCTCTCTCTCTCTCTCTCTCTCTCTCTCTCTCTCTCTCTCGTCACGCCCCAAACTCGGAAACCGGGCTCACAAAATTTCGATCGCCGAATCCGGCACCGACAGCCTCCGTAGAACCCCATTCTCGGCTCCCAGCGCCCATACGCTATGTTCCGATCCTGGGATGCTACAAGGAGGATTTCAAATATGATTCGATTTGATTCGTAATGAGCATAACCACAAGCATAACCCACGAACAATAACCACAAGAACACTATCACAAAATCCACTATGATCAAAAACTTTGAGTACAAGGTGTATAAAAGGAAATACAAGATACTGAAAATGACAAAAACTCCAAAAGCTCGGCTGCACGCTCCTACTGCGGCGAGACTACGGCTGCGTCCTGGTGTCACCTGCACGCATCAATCGTGCATAAGCTTATAGAAAGCTTAGAGGGTGGTGTAAATGTGTGCCAATATGAGCGTGCTCAGAATGCAGGGGCAAAGTAATGCAGAATCGTGCCAATGAGTATATGAATGCAGTCAGCTGTACCAAGGTTATGCGGTACAGAATATAAATGATATCGGCCATATCAAGGCCATGCGATGCATAATGCAGCTCAAGCATGTCAACCCTCATATCAATACAGCTCCTCACTAGAGCGTCAATCAGTATGGTTCTCAGTCTGGACAATCACCAGGGTCTAGTACACTCAAGCCAGCTTGCTGCCCCTATCCGAACGTACAACTGGGAGAGTGGAAGAGACCTCACTATCCGCCTGCCAATATCGGGCCCGGCCCGTCGATAGCAGACCGATTCCTCAAGCTGGTTAAACTCAACCTAGAAATTGCCCCCTCACTCAGGCGAATAAGGTCACACCCCTTTCCAACCGACCACGACATAGTGGAAGACGCGGCCTACTAGTATTCGGCCCTCATGCGCTCGTACATCCACTCGGTCTCGACGTTGGAGTCATCCTCTGGTACCATCAGGTTTAGAAATTTTCACCCAAGGACGTCTATGACGCTCGTATGCTAGAACCAAACATTTCCGGTATTCAATCCACCACCCACGATGTGTCTGTGGAGGCTATGGCCCTGGTGTCGTTAGGGCATACAATAACTACAACACACAATGCAAGTGCATGAGTCACACTACCAGTCATGCAACAGTCCTGCGTAAACCATGCGCTCATGCAGGGCAACTCCGCCTATCATGGAGCCCGTAACAGTCTGCCCGAAGGCATATGCTATGATCCGTCACCCCTCATCTCAAGCATGCATATGACGCGTATGATCATGAATCATGGGGTAGCACTATACTTATGGTATGATAATGGGCGTTGCTCAAAGTGAAGATGAGCCTAAACGGACTGCAGAGTATAAGTATGGGCCTAGCAGTGGGCCTTAGGAAGAGTGACAATGCGGACATTTAACCGTTGTCACCTACAATGTGGACGTCAAACCAACATTGTCCCCAAGGCCCGGCTAGCCTTAAATACCATTAAATAAATCATGGTGGAATCACACATTGTAATGTGCCTTAGGTACATCCCACTAGGCCTCAAATGCATCAAATGGGCCATATCTCATGGGCCTTATATTTATCAAGTGGGCCACCTCAATGAGCTTCACCAATGGGCCTTAGGTACATCGCAATGGGTCATCACCCATGGGCCTTAGAATGCATTAAAATGAGCCCAATCACATAAGCTTTTTATGTGTCAAATGGGCCTAATCTCGTAGGCCCTATACATATATCAAAGTGGGCCTCAACAATGGGCCACAAATACCTCTAACGGGCCTCATAACATGGGCCTTATATACATCAAGGTGGGCCTCAGTAACAGCTACAAATACACATCAAGGTGGGCCTCAGTAACGGCCACAAATACACATCAAGGTGGGCCTCAATAATGGCCACAATTACACATCAAGGTGGGCCTCAACAACGGCCACAAGTACACATCGAAGTGGGCCTCAACAACGGCCGTAAATACACATCCAGGTGGGCCTTAACAACGGCCACAAGTACACATCAAAGTGGGCCTCAACAACGGCCATAAATAGTTGAACGACTTGGATGCAACACATGCATCATGGTGGGGCCATAAAGGCCCACCAAATATATCTATATACAATAGATATATATATATATAAAAACTATAATATAATATTATATATATATATATATATATATATATATATATGATATATATATATTATATATATATAGACACACACCCACACACACACACATACACCACACGGGCACCACCACTGCCGCACCCACCGTCCCCTGGACGGTGGGAATACAACACATATATCATGGTTGGCTCCACCGTCCAGGCGGACGGTGGAGTAAAAATACATACATCATTGCGGGTCCCATGTGGGGCCCACCTTAATGTTTATCTTCCATCCAACCCGTTCAAAGGTCAGACGGGCCTGGACAAAGGGGAGAAACAAATTTCAGCTTGATCTGAAACTTCTGTGGACCCCAAATGGGTTTCAACGGTAGAGTTCAATCACCGCTGTTTCTTGTGGTGTGGGCCACCTGAGATCTGGGTAGGCCTGAAATTTGGAGGGGACCCACCTCAGGGGGTGGTCCACCTCATGGACGGTGTGGATACAAAATATACATCATGGTGGGGCCCACGGTTGGAGACCCGTGGGTCCCTGCTCGTTCACGCCAGGACACCAGCGTCCTTTCTGTCAAAGACAGCAGTAGTATGCTACTGTTATATATATATATATATATATATATATATATATGATATATATATATATATATATATATATATATATATATATATTGAATCCCTTTATTTCTAGGGTTTTTTCACACGTGGGGCCCGCTTCGTTAAATCCACCCCAACCACTGGCTTCCATAGCCCGATACCAGTCCATCAAGAACAATATAGGGTGTTTTTCAACGTGTAGAAAGATTTAGGTGTCTTTAAACGGTGAACATCACTGTTAGCTAAGGTATGGTTCGCCTGAGAGTCAGATTGACCTCATTTTTCGACTCAACGCCTAAAATGGTCTGGGAAAAATGGTGGATGGCTTAGATTGAATACATTCATCAAGGTGGGGCCTACATGAGCAGCCACTCCAAAGCTTGGTAAACCAAGCAAATATTTGTGTTTTCCCATTGCAGTTCACGTCCAGCGTCTGTACGGTTTGGGTGTGACACATGCATTGAGGTGGGCCCTCTGTTTAGGTGGGTCACCAAATGGCTGTTGGTGTGGGTGCAATACATATAAGGTGGTCCCCACTCATAGGCGGCTCGGATAAAATACTCACTTCATGGTGGGGTCCATTCAAGTGGGCCACACAATCATATCATCTTAAGAAAAGGAAAATGAAAAGAGAGAGAGAGAGAGAGAGAGAGAGAGAGAGAAAAGGTGGGACACACGTGTGATGGAGGGACCCCGACACTATGGGCCCTCCCTTGCATCTAATCATACATCAAATGATAATCAAGGTGGGCCATTGGCCACATCTTAGGGTCCCAAGTGAGATCCATACCATTGATCGGTAGGCCTCACTTGGCCCATCATAAAGAAATGTGAAAACTAGCCTATAGAACCACCCACTGGTTGATCTCTTTGGTCCGTTGGAACGCCACCCTCCATGTGCTCCTCTTTGATGGTGGAGATGGGAAATAGATGTCTAGGATGATGGGTTTTGGAATGGGAATGGTGGGCCACAAATCACTTTTCTCTCATGGAAGGCTTGAACGTGGGATTTTTTCCTTGCTTGGGAATGTGGGAAAATGAGAAGGAGAGAGAGGGTTGTAAGGGAGAGAGAGTGATGTGAGGTGAGTATGTGAGGTGATGGATGTAGTACTTAACTAGGTATGGGTGTGTAAGAGAGAGGGTGAGAAAGAGTTGACTTTGGAGAGAGAAAGCATGGGTTGCTTGTACTTTGAAGAATTGATTGATTGATGTGATTGATTGATGATGGGATTGATTTGACATTGTGTAGAGATTCTCTTGGGATCGAGAAAGCGCGCGTTTCTTCGAAATAAACGTCGACTCACATCTTCTGGTCAGGGTATCAGATCGGTGCGTGAGTCGCGGCGTTGGAACCGCGGCGACGGTGTGGTCGCAATGATACAGGTCTCGGATTAAACCGACTCGAATCTAAAGGATAGGACTTACGATCGATCGCAACGTCGATTATCAGTCGCGGATTGCCGGACATCGACGGAAATGATCGTAGGATTCATCGGAACAGTACGTACTAGGACACGGATCTTACACACACACACTCTCTCTCTCCCCAAACTCGAAAATCGGGTTCACAAAATTTTTGATTACCGAATCCGGTGCCAACAGCCTTCGTAGTATCCCATTCTAGGCTCCCGGCACCTATCCACCAGATTCCGATCCTGGGATCTTACAAGGAGGATTTTATTTTATTTTTTTCCAACGTACATTTATCTCATAATATGCATAACCATAAGTTTACCCAAATCACAAAGGCAATATCATCATCACATATCCACTAATATAATCATTTGAGTACAATGCTGGAAGGGAAATACATATGTCAAAAATTAAAGCTCCATAAGTCCATTGCACGCTCCAAGTTCAATGTTGCTGTAACCTAACGCCACCTGCACGCATCTATCATGCATAAGCTTATAGAAACTTAGTGGGTGGTGAAAGTGTGTGCACAAGGTAAATCTCAAGTAAGCAATATCAGAGTAATCAGAGTAAGCGAAAATACTGAGAGGACCATAAACCATACAATATCAGAATAATGCAAGAACATGCTGATAGGCCTATAAATACCATCAGCCTTATCCAGGCTATGCGATGCAAAAATATAATAAACCAATATCATATACTGAGCAAGCAATGTAGATCAACTATACAATGCGAAGATAATAAGCCAAATACTATGTGTTGAGGATGTAATGCAATATACGATGCGAATGAAATGACCAAGCTGGAGTGTGAAGTCGGGATGATAGTACGTAGTATCGCAAGCTACGAGGTCCATCACAAGAGATTCTATCCAAACCAGTCTCATACCTAAATTTGGATAGTTAGACTCAATATGGTAAACTCCTGATCTCAGGTTAGTCGTGCGCCCAACCAAAATTCTGGCCATGCGAAGGTACACAACAATTAGTTGCACACCACCAGCCCGAGTGGATAGTGAATGAAATGAATGCATGAGTATGCAACTCCTGCTTAATAAGTCCACATATTAGTACGATTCCTCTCTAAGAAATCACCGGGGTCTATTATACTCCAAACCAGGTTGCCGCCCCATCGCGCGTAACAAGGTGAGTGGAAGAGACCTTACTATCCGCCTGTCTAATATTGGCCCTGACTCGTCGATAGCGGACCCATTCCTCGAGTTGGTCAGACTCAGCCTAGCATTACCCCTCCCTCGGGCAGGTAAGGTCGTACCCCCTTCCAACCAACCATGATACAGTGGGTGACGCGGCCTAATAGTATACAGCCCTCATGCGCTCATGCATCCACTAGGTCTAGATGTTGGAGCAACCTCTAGAACCAAGAGGGTTTAGGGACTTTCACCAAGGGATATCTATAGCACCCCATGTAGAACAGATTTTTGGTGTCCCATCTGGCCATCCACGAAATACCTGTGGAGGCTACAACCCTAATGTCGTTAGGGCGTATGGTGGTCATGTCACACAAATGAGAGATGCATGAGTCACACAGTCTAATCATGTATCAATCCTGTGCATACCATGCGCTCATGTGGGGCAACTCCGTCTATCAGGGAGCCCCATGAACAACCTGCCCTATGGCATATGCAATGGTCAATCACATCTCATAACAAACATGCAGATGATGCATATGAGCATGTATCATGATGCAATGTTGTCACATACTCATAATCGGTATCAATAACCGGCATCAACAATCAGCATTGACAATCGGCCTCAACAGTGTGGACATTTAACCAACATTGCCCCTAAGGGGTGGCCCACATAGAGCCTAACATATAGTGGACCCATGGCCTCACAAGGGGCCTGATATACAACACCATGGGCCTCACTCAAGAGCTTAGTACACATCACGATAGGCCTTTCACATGGGCCTAACATACATCACAATGGGCCTCATCACATAGGCCTCATATACATCACATTGGGCCTTAATCACGGGTTGAATACACATCACAATAGGCCTCAAATACGGGTTGCATATACATCACATTAAGCCTCAAACACGGGCCGCATATACATCACACAGGCCTAATACACATCACAATGGGCCTTAACTACGGCTCGCATATCATCATATAGGTCTCGACAATCGACCTCGGCAATTGAAATCGGCCTCGACAATCGAATCAGCCTCAACAATCGAAATCGACACTCGGCCTCGACAATCGGAATCGGCCTATACAATCGGCCTCGACAATCGAAATCAGCCTCGATACTTAGCCTCGACAATCAAAATCATCCTATACAGTTGGCCTCGACAATCGGAATCCATACTCGGCTCGACAATCGGAATCGGCCTATACAATCAGCCTCGACAATCAGAGTTGGCCTTGACAAACAGAATCGGCCTCGACAATCGGAATCGGCCTCAACAATCGAAATCCGCCTCGACAATCAGAATCAGCTTCGACAAACGGAATCGGCCTCGACAATCAGAATCGGCCTCGACAATCGAAAGCGGCCTCGATACTCGGCCTCAACAATCGGAGTCAGCCTATACAATCGGCCTCGATAATCAGAATCGACCTATACAGTCGGCCTCAACAATCGGCCTCAATACTTGGCCTCAACAATCAGAACCAGCTTCGATACTTGGCCTCGACAATCAGGATCGGCCTATACAATTGGCCTCGATAATTGGATCGGCTTATACAATCGGCCTCGACAATCGGAATCGGCCTCAACATTCGGAATCGTCCTCGACAAACGGAATCGACCTCAACAATCGGAATCGTCCTCGACAATCGAAATCGGCTTATACAATCGGCGTTGACAATCAAAATCAGCCTATACAGTCGGCCTCGACAATCGGCCTCGATACTCGGCCTTGATAATCAGAATCAGCCTTAACAATCGGAATTGGCCTGGATACTCAGACTCGACAATCGGAATCGGCCTCAACAATCGGAATCAGCCTCAATAATCGAAATCAGCCTCGACAATCGAATCGGTACTCGGCCTCGACAATCGGCCGAACAAGGCCTAAGGGAAGGTCATAATGTGGACATTAAACCATCATTGCCCATTAATGTGGCCATTTAACCAACATTGCTCCCAAGGAGTGGCCCACATAAAGCCAACATACAGCGACCCCATGAGATGATCAATGGCCACAAATACATCAAACGGGCCCCATACAATCTCAAAGGTCTTACACAAGGGCCTCATACATCAAGTGGGCCGCATCACATGGGCCTTATATATCATATCGGGCCTTGGCACCTGGGCCATAAACACATCACATCAGGCCTTGCCCATGGGCCTTGAATACACCACAATGGGCCACAATCCATGGGCTTCAGATACACAATAGGTTGGCCCTACACATGAGCCTCATACATATCAAGTGGGCTGCATCAATAGGCCGCACTAATGGGCCTCGTACACATCAAATGGGCCTCTCAGGGTAATGAGGCCTATGACCCAAAAATAAATGGACAGTGTGTGTGGATAGAATACATGCATCAAGGGTCCCACGTCCAGCTGAACCACGTGGATAAAATACTTACATTAAGGTGGGTCACATTCGGACAGCACAGATAAACACATATATCATGGTAGGGCCTCACCAGCACCATCCAGATATGGACGGTGGGGATACAGAATACATTCGGCAAGGTGGGCCCCACCATAACATTTATTTCCCATCCAATCTGTCCGTACGGTTACAAGACCTGGTTGGAGAGGAAAAACAAATATCATTCAGATCTAGAACTTCTGTGACCCAAAAAGGATTTCAATGGTGGACGTTCAATCTCCACAGTTTTCTACAGTGTGGTCCACCTGATAGATCTGCCCTATTTTATCTCAAGCCTAAAGACGAGCTTGCCAATTGGATAGATGATTTGGATATAACACGTATCTCTGATCAGACCCACATAACTTGCTGACATCAAGCAACGTGGGACCATAGGACTTGCTAACGTCAAGACCAACAGCTAACTACTGCTGGTGGGGCCACAGGTGGAGGGCGTGGAGGTAAAATACATACATCACTGGTGGGTATCCACCGTTCAGGCTTGCTGGACGACTGGGATAAAACACTCATATCAAGTGGGGTCCACTACAGGGACGGTATAGATAAAAACCATAAATCACAGTGGATCCCACCGTCCATCAATACAACAAATACATCAAAGTGGCCCTACGTGCATCAGGGCTCACCGTCCCATGCACATGGATGGTGTGGATAAAATGTATATCAAAGTGGGTCTCCACACGTAGCTACAATAGCTAAATAGCTGGTTTGCACCAGCCAACCATGTCCAGAAGAATGGACAGTGGGGATACATCCACGTCAGCGGATCCAATTGAAAGGGAGGTGAAGACCGCACTAGTTGAAGAAGGAATATGCCAATATGTCCTAGAGGGGGTGAATAAGACTTTTTAAAGTTTTTATGATTTATTTCAAATCCTATTACACTAATCCTAACAACAGACACACATTAGGATTACTCAAGAATAACTCTACTAACTTCCAAGCCTTGTAGAGGATCCAATCACAAACTGTTTTAAAAAGTAAACAATAAGTAACCTAGTTTATGATGGATATGACTGTGTAGGTGTGTGAGGTGTGATCAAATATTCAAATATGGAAGTATTAAAGTAAATCACATAATCAGAAGAATAACAATCTCAAACACAGTCATTTTTATAGTGGTTTGACGATAGTCTACTCCACTCTCGGTAACTGCACTCAACCCTTGAGTGTACCGGATTTCATTAAGGAGGTTTCACAATGGTTCACCTCAAACCTAAGGTTTTAAATCAGGTTCACCTTCAACCTTTACAACCTACACTGAGGATGACTATTTATGCTCTCACGAGTAAGGGTCAACACAACGCACCCATTTTTAGGCAAACTGGCCAAGGATCTTCCATAAAACCCTACTGGAGGTTTCTACATGGTTCACCTCAAACCCAGGAGTTTTACTGGTTCACTCCAAACCAAATGTTTATGCTCTCCACAGAGCAAGGGTCCACACAACGCACCCACCATGTACACTTCTACCGAAGGCCTCCTAGAGGACTTCAAAGGGTGAGAACCACTTAAGACCCAATCCTATAGAGGAATGATCACAAGTGTCCTCTTGGATTCTAGATACTTATAAATAAGTTGATGAGTCCCATTTAGCACAATGCCGGAGATAACCTCCTCCTTGTTAATGAAGAGTCTTCTGCTCCCTTGATCCGCAACACAAGATAATATACCAATACTTGGCTTTGGGTTGGGTCATGGTCAAGATGGAATCCTACTCTCAAAATGTTTTCCTATTAGGAAGATAGAGCGATTCCAATCTTATGCATTTAAGGCATCTCAACTTAATGATTTTCCATTAAGGTAGTAGCTAGAGGATTCTTGAATGCAGAAGTTCATTCCCCAATCCACTCTATTGAATATCAATGATGAGGGTGGATTGGAGGATGAACTCCCTTGAGAGAAAGGGCTTTGGATATAAGATATAAGTTGAAACACACAAAAGCTCTCTCTGCTTTCTCTCACAGCAACAAAAGACAAGTCCTCTATATATAGGCAAAAAGTTCCAACGGATATAAAACGGTCACATTTATGACAGAGTTTGATATCATCGAGCAGGTTCGATATCATCGAGTGTATACTCTCGATAGCATCAATGGTTTGCTCGATGACTCGAACTCAATGTCATACGCTTTTGAAACTTTTGCCAGTTGGATGATGAATCGAAATTATTGTCGATGTCATCCGATTTCGAACTCTGATTCCATCGATGATAGGTTCGATCCATCGACACTTGAAAAATGTGAGAGACTTGACTTTGAAATATTTCAAGATTTCATGAATGATCGGGGAACCATCGAGATCATTGGAATGTGAATGTCGATGATATCATATTAGAGTTGAGGCATCGATAAGTCTAGCGAATTTTTCGTTAAGCTTGCTGGATAATTTATGACCTTGGTCGATGCAATCGACTTGTACCGATAACATCGATATTTGAATATCGATTCTATCGAAGGGTCCCCGATCATAGTCAAAAACATCCTGAAATATCTGCTGTAAGATATGCGTGCCCACGATCGATATTATCGATGGACCTTCGATCTAATCGATATTTGATTTTAGATCATAACGGAAGATCATCAATATATCGAAGGAATTTGAGATTTTCATTAAAAAACAGGTGCGCCGGAAATCTGCCTGTCGATCTTATCGAGCCACTTTCGATGGGCTTAAGATTTGTATATCGATGATATCGATATATCGATAAATCAGTCCAGATGAGTATTTAGTTGCTGGACACTTTTAGTCCTTATATCAACAATATCGATAGGTGCATCGATAGATCGATAAATCTGTCCAGATGAACATTTAGTTGTTGGACACTTTTGGTCCTCATATCGATAATATCGTTAAGGTATCGAGGACATCGACAGAGTAGGTCGATCATATCGAGGGTGTTTCGATAAAATCGACAAGGCGAGAAAACTTAGAGATTTTCCTGTTTTGAAAAAAGTTTTCTCATCTTAAAACCCTATGATTTCTAACATGTTTTTAAGGGTTTTATTCACCTGGTGTTTTGGGTCATGGGATGTGAGGCTTTAGTTTTAGCTGTAGCGAGCTTGCACACATTCGGTTGAGGCAGACACTTGAATTAATCTTCCTATCAGGCTCTGTAGACAATCTGACTCAATACTCACGTAACTTGACAAACCAGGGCACTTTTAATCTCCCCCTTTGTCAATTACAAAACCCACAAAACACCCTAGAATATTCTAGACAAGTACACCCTAAATTGTGTGTACATGCTTTTACACAATTTTACAATTTTCTAACCCATGTACACACCTAGTAGCTGCTCCCCCTTTCTTGTAAACTCCCCCTTGCTTGATGCAGCTGCTCCCCCTAACACCTGCAACAACATCTTAACAGATACACAATTTTCCTTTCGGGGTGTTTACAAACGTTCTCCCCCTTTTTGTCAGTCATCGACAAACATATATTAGGTGAAATTGACTGAAGCTTTGAATTACCTGGGAGAACCAAATAGGCAGAAGCAAAATAATTGATGTATAATAATTAACTTAGTTTAAACAGACATCAATTTCAGAACATATGGATGTATAGTAGAATAGATACAACAGTGATATAATAGATAAAACAATCAGTAAAGGACAGTACATGCATATCATATCAAAAACTTGATAAACCAGGGGAACTCAAGATATAATCATGGCATTAAAGATATGAATTATATTCAGCCATATTCAAAATGAAACCAAAATATCCAACTATCCAAAATAAACTGCCCAAGATTGGCGGCAATAACAGTTATCCCATCAAAAGACTTATTTTCTGCTCAAAACTAATATGGTTAATGTAAGGTGTTTAGACTTGTGGCTGACATATAACCATGAATGTCCCAGTGTAGGGATTCACTGAGATTTAGTGAATGCAGACCCTAATGGATTTTTGAAGGTCACTAAACCTATTTGTATCAAGAGGTTTGGTGAGGATGTCCGTGAGTTGCTTTTCTGTGGAAACATAGTCCAATGTGATAATCTTGTCATCAACAAGTTCTCGGATAAAATGATGACGGATGTCGATGTGTTTAGTTCGAGAATGTTGAACAGGATTCTTTAAAATGTTGATTACGCTTGTGTTATCACAGAAAAGACTCATCGTGGGTTGTTCAATCCCGTAGTCCAACAGCATTTGTTTCATCCAAAGGAGTTGTGCACAACAGCTACCAGCAGTAATGTATTCAGCCTCGGCAGTAGATAATGATATTGAATTTTGCTTCTTGCTCTGCCAAGAGACTAAACAGTTTCTAATATAGAAACATCCTCCGCTTGTAGATTTTTGATCATTTAAATTTCCTGTCCAGTCGGCATCAGAGTATCCAGCAATGATGGTGGAGGTTTCAAATGGATACCATAGTCCGAAGGAGGTAGTTCCTGCTATGTATTTAATGATCCTCTTAACAGCCGTTAGGTGAGATTCTTTAGGATCAGCTTGATATCGAGCACATACCCCAACACTAAAAGATATGTCAGGATGACTAACTGTGAGATACAGCAGACTACCTATCATACTCCGATAGAGATGTTGATCCACACTCTTTCCATTTGCATCTTTGGAGAGTTTAAGGGTGGTGCTCATGGGGGTGTGATAAGAGCGACCAAATTCAAGACCAAATCTTTTTACCAAATCATTCGCATACTTGGTTTAAAAGATAAAAATTCCATCATGGAGTTGCTTGACCTGCAACCCTAAGAAGAAGTTCAGTTCACCAACCATACTCATTTCAAATTCTCATCTCAAGAGGTTTTCAAATTTGGATGTGATATTTTCACATGTTGAACCAAAGACTATATCGTCCACATAAATTTATGCAATAAGCAGTGAATCTTTTATTCTTTGAGTAAACAAAGTCTTATCAACACTCCCTCTGCAGAATTTATGGTCCAAAAGAAATTTTGTCAGTCGTTCATATCAAGAACGTGGTGCTTGTCTGAGACCATAGAGGGCTTTATTCAGACGATATATGTAATGAGGACACTTAAGATCCAAAAATCCTTTTGGTTGTTCAACATAGACTTCTTCAGCAAGATCTCCATTAAGAAAAGCACTCTTAACATCCATTTGAAATAGTTTAAACTTTAATGCACATGTAATGGACAGAAGAATTCTGATAGACTCAAGGCGAGCTGCAGGATCAAATGTTTCATCAAAATCAATGCCTTTTATCTGTGAGTACCCTTGAGATACAAGCCTTGCTTTGTTTCGGATCATGTTCATGATTCATCAGATTTATTCTTGAAGACCCATTTGGTTCCAATGATATTTGTATCAAGTGGTCTGGGAACCAATTTCCATACCTCATTTCTTTGAAATTGTTGAATTCTTCTTGCATAGCATTTATCCAATGTTCATCTTGAAGAGCTTCCCACAATTCTTTGGTTCAATTTTTAGGTAAAATAGAAATGGCTATAGATATTTTCTATCTGTCGTCGAGTTCTTACACCGTCATTAGGATCTCCAATAATTTGTTCGCAAGGGTGATCTTTTATGATGGGGGTGTCAGATGATGGTTGAGGTTCATAGGGTGATGTAGTTTTGTTATCACCTTTTTCTATTATGCATGAATCTACATCATCTTCTAATTCACTTGCAGGTGTATCTTCTTCATGAGGTTGATCATTGATTACCACATTGACTGACTCTTGAATAGTGAGGGTTCTTAGATTGTATACTCTATACGCACGACTATTCATAGCATACCCAGAAAGATTCCATCCTCACTTTTAGACTCAAATTTTTCTAGGTGATCTCTGTCTCTCAAGATATAACATTTGCTTCCAAAGACACAAAAATATTTCACACTAGGCACTTCCCCAAACCATAATTCGTATGGAGTTTTATTCAGACCTGCTCTAAGATATCTATTTATGATAGCAAGCAGGTCAGTAAACAGCTTCTGACTAAAAACTTTTTGCCATATCTTTCCCATTTAGCATAACAGACCCCATTTCCTGCAATACACGATTTTTCCTTTCAACGACTCCATTTTGCTGAGGTGTTTTTGGGGCAGAGAATTCATGATGAATTCCTTTCTCATTGCAATATCTTTTGAATCTTTCATTTTCGAATTCTCTACCATGATCACTTCTGATACGATTTATGCCGTACCCTTTTTCATTTTGGAGTCGCTTTGCCAGGGTCACAAATTCCTTAAACGCATCCGATTTTTTCCGAAGGAATACGACCCAAGTAAATCTGGTGTAGTCATTTACCACCACCAGGAAGTATCTTTTCTTGCCATGGCTTTCCACCTTCGTTGGTCCAACTAGATCCATATGAAGCAAATCCAAAGGTTTTGTTGTTGCTATGGTGGTTGTCTTTTTGTGTCCGACTTTAATTTGTTTTCTTTTAGACATTCTCCATAGACAACTTTTTCTTCTTTTCTAATCTTGGGAAGTCCCCTAACCAAATTCTTTGAACTGAGTTTTGCTAAATTTCGGTAGTGAACGTGTCCCAACCTTTGGTTCCACAGTTTGGATTCATTCTTTACAGCTATATTGCACTTTGTGGGTAGTACACTCTCACTTGTACTTTCAATGACATAATAGTTATCACTAGTGCGTAAACCTTTTATGAGAGATTTTCCTGTATGATCCACAATTCTACACACATCCTTTGAGAAAGTGATAAGATGTTCTTTGTCACCGATTTGGGAGATACTAAGGAGATTATGTTTTAGACCTTCTACACAGAGGACATGTTTGATCTTTGGGAGACTTGGTACAGCTATTGTTCCTTGTCCAATTATTTTGGCTGAGCTTCCATCTCCAAACATGACTGATCCTCCATCAAAGTTTGAATACTCACAAAAGTGAGTTTGAACACCAGTCATGTGTCTGGAGCATCCACTATCTAGGTACCATTTCGAATTATTTTCGACTTTCAGGGCAATGTGAATTACAAGGCAACTGTTCTGGTATGTCACACCCTCTTGGACACTTTTGAACATGATTCCAACTTTAGTCAAGATCACTCTCTAGGCGGTGAAGCCTTTAAAGAGAGACCCGCTCTGATACCAATTGAAATGGCGGTGAAGACCGCACTAGTTGAAGAAGGAATATGCCAATATGTCCTAGAGGGGGGTGAATAGGACTTTTTAACGTTTTTATGGTTTATTTCAAATCCTATTACACTAATCCTAACAACAGACACATATTAGGATTACTCAAGAATAACTCTACTGACTTCCAAGCCGAGTAGAGGATCCAATCACAAACTGTTTTAAAAAGTAAACAATACGCAACCTAGTTTATGATGGATATGACTGTGTAGGTGTGTGAGGTGTGATCAGATATTCAGATTATAAGTATTAAAGTAAA
This sequence comes from Magnolia officinalis, assembly GCA_021015155.1. Taxonomy (NCBI): domain Eukaryota; kingdom Viridiplantae; phylum Streptophyta; class Magnoliopsida; order Magnoliales; family Magnoliaceae; genus Magnolia; species Magnolia officinalis. Next base: position 36,227,203 of record JAJHSJ010000014.1, on the reverse strand, counting down.
TCACACAATCAGAAGAATAACAATCTCAAACACAGTCATTTTTATAATGGTTCGACAATAAGTCTACTCCACTCCCGGTAACAGCACTCAAACCTTGAGTGTACCGGATTTTACTAAGGAGGTTTCACAATGGTTCACCTCAAACCTAAGGTTTTAAATCAGTTTCACCTTTAACATTTACAACCTACACTGAGACTGACTATTTATGCTCTCACGAGCAAGGGTCAACACAACGCACCCATTTTTAGGCACACTGGCCAAGGATCTTCCATAAAACCCTACTAGAGGTTTCTACACGGTTTACCTCAAACCCAGGAGTTTTACTGGTTCACTCTTAACCAGATGTTTATTTTCTCCACAGAGCAAGGGTCCACACAACGCACCCACCACGTACAATCCTGCCGGAGACCTCCTAGAGGACTTCAAAGGGTGAGAACCACTTAAGACCCAATCCTACAAAGGAATGATCACAAGTGTCCTCTTGGACTCTAGATACTTACAAATAAGTTGATGAGTCCCATTTAGCACAATGCTGAAGATCTCCTCCTCCTTGTTGATGAAGAGTCTTCTGCTCTCTTGATCCGCAACACAAGATAATATACCAATACTTGGCTTCGGGTTGGGTCAAGGTCAAGATGGAATCCTACTCTCAAAATGTTTTCCTATTAGGAAGATAGAGCGATTCCAATCTTACGCATTCAAGGCATCCCAGCTTAATGATTTGCCATTAAGGTAGTAGCTGGAGGATCCTTGAATGCGGAAGTTCATTCCCCAATCCACTCTATTGAATATCAATGATGAGGGTGGATTGAAAGATGAACTCCCTTGAGAGAAAGGGCTTTGGATATAAGATATAAGTTGAAACACACAAAAGCTCTTTCTGCTTTCTCTCACAGTAACAAAAGACAAGTCCTCTATATATAAGCAAAAAGTTCCAATGGATATAAAACGGTCACATTTATGACAGAGTTCGATATCATCGAGCATATACTCTCGATGGCATCGATGGTATGCTCGATGACTCAAACTCAATGTCATACGCTTTTGAAACTTTTGCCAGTTCGTTGATGAATCAAAACTATTGTCGATGTCATCCGATTTCGAACTCCGATTCCATCGATGACAGGTTCGATCCATCGACAGTTGAAAAATGAGAGAGACTTGACTTTGAAATATTTCAGGATTTCATGAATGATCGGGGAACCATCGAGATCATCAGAATTTGAATGTCGATGATATCGATATCAGAGTCGAGGCATCGATAAGTCCAGTGGATTTTTTGTTAAGCTTGCTGGACAATTTATGACCAAGCTCGATGCAATCGACCTGGTACCGATAACATCGATATTTGAATATCGATTATATCGAAGGCCCCCGATCATAGTTAAAAATCATCATGAAATATCTGCTGTAAGATATGCGCACCCACGATCGATTTCATCGATGGACCTTCGATCTAATCGATATTTGATTTCAGATCATATCGGATGATCATCGATATATCGAAGGAATTTGAGATTTTTATTAAAAAATAGGGGCGCCGAAAATCTGCCTGTCGATCTTATCGAGACACTTTCGATGGGCTCGAGATTTATATATCAATGGTATCGATAGGGGAATCGATATATCGATAAATCATTCCAGATGAATATTTAGTTGCTGGACACTTTTAGCCCTTATATCAACGATATCGATCGGTGCATCGATCGATCGATAAATCCGTCCAGATGAACATTTAGTTGTTGGACACTTTTGGTCCTCATATCGATAATATCGTTAAGGTATCGAGGACATCGACAGAGCAAGTCGATCATATCGAGGGTGTTTCGATAAAATCGACAAGGCGAGAAAAACTTAGAGATTTCCTGTTTTGAAAAAAGTTTTCTCACCTTAAAACCCTATGATTTCTAACATGTTTTTAAGGGTTTTATTCACCTGGTGTTTTGGGTCATGGGATGTGAGGCTTTAGTTTTACCTGTGGTGAGTTTGCACACATCCGGTTGAGGCAGACGCTTGAATTGATCTTCCTATCAGGCTCTGTAGACAATCTGATTCAATACTTACGTAACTTGACAAACCAGGGCACTTTCACCTATTGTCATTGATGGACAGAACTGATAAAATACATAGATCATGTTGGATCCCACCGTCTCTGATTGACAGTGAGGATACAACAATACATCAGGGTTGGATCTCACTACACGTGTGGGGCCCATGACATGGTAATATATATATATATATATATATATAATATTAAATATAAAGTCTGCCAACGTCCAGGCCCTGGATGGACGGCTTGGACGTGGTACACGTACAACGTGGTGGTCCCCACTACACGTGTGGAGCCCATGGATGAATGGATGAACGGTGTGAGGATAACACATACCACGTGGGTCCCACCACTGTTGGACAGAGTGGATTTCTCACGTACACCAAGGTGGACTCCACCATGATGGATTCCCCGCATCTCCACCACACATGAGGTGGGCCATCAAACAACTAAAGAAAAGAGAGAGTGAGAGAGAGAGAGAGAGAGAGAGAGAGAGAGAGAGAGGGAGAGAGAGGAGAGAGAGAGAGAGAGAGAGAGAGAGAGAGAGAGAGAGAGAGATGGAGATCGGAGTAGTGCAGGGACCCTGCCACTATGGGCCCCTCTTTGGTACGAATCACACATTAAGATGGGTCCCACCATATGTGGTCCCTCAAATCATCAAATCCAAACAAAAAAAAACCACCCACCTATGATCTTCTCCTCCTTCCACCAAAGTATGCTAGAGCTCCAAAGAAATAATTCCAACGGTTGAGATGAAACTTGGATGGTGGAGATGGGAGATAGAAAGTGGGCCACACAAACTCTCTCTCATGGAGCTTTGCTTGGACATGGGTTACTTGGGAGGAATGAGAGAGAGACATGAGAGAGATGTGTGAGTGATGTAAGAGGGTGATGGGTGAAAAGTGATTGATGGGTGATGTGTACTTTGACATGTGAGGGATGGGTTGCTTTGACTTTGGGGTTGCTTGGGGATGGGGCATGTACTTGACATGTGAGGTGATTGATGGGATGTGATGCGATTGATTTGAAAGATTGTCTTGGGTTTGCAAATGTGCGACGTTTTCCTCGAACTGAATGTGGGCCCACATCTTCTGACCTGGGTATTGCCTCAACGCATAATACGTTGCTTTGGAACCGCAGTGACGGCACGGTCGCAATGATACAAGTCTCGGGTTGAGTCGACTCAGGTTTGCAGGACTCAGCTTAGGATCGCATGCAAACGTCGAATAAAGGTTGAAGGTTGCAGGAATTCGATAGGGAGGATCGCAGAAACCTACGGAATAGTACGAATTAGGATACGAGCCTTACACACACACTCTCTCTCAATTGAACATGATTGATAAATTCCCCAAGCTTGGTTTCTAACGCTCTTGATAATCATAAAGTTAACACTACATCATCAAACTCAACCTAAAAATGTAAGGTAGATGTGAATTATGAAAATTCATGGCTTAATCAATATTTTAAACTTGCTAAAAGAAAATTAATAAAATGAACTCAATTTAGAAATCTACCAAATAACTAGATCTCTAGGCTTTAAAAATTATCATTACTAAGGCCTTATCATTCTAATATTCATATTAATTTAAAAAACACTCGAATACACAGAAGTCAAATTTCTAAAAAAATAAATTAAGCCCAAAATATTAAAAATTAAGCCCAAGCCCCGCCCCCCCCCCCCCCCCCCCCCCCCCCCCCCCCCCCCCCAACTTAAATATTACATTGCCCTCAATGTTAGAATATACGCGATAAAATTAACATGAGAGCAATTGAATTATAATCAAGTAGAGGGTAAAGAGTACCTGAGACGATGCATAAGCAATTTCTAAATTCATTTTGGTTGGCATAAAAAGTGAGTTCATATTCTAAATAACTTATAGTAACAAGCAAACTAATCCTAAGAAAGCAAGAAACTAATCAAAGAAAGCAAAGGGAAAAGGTTTCTCATTCTTGATAGATGTTTTTCTCATCAAGTCGGTATCGCGACAAATTTCTTAGCAAACTTCTCAACAAGATCATCTAAAGGCCCATTTTGCAGTAGGCTTGGATATCTTTGAGCATGAACGTCTAGAGAAATTTATGGACCCTAGAAAAAATCTTCATTCAATATTTTGAGGTGTCAAAAGTGTATAAAATTCACTTATGGCAAAAAGATTTTCAGTATCAGTGTACCATAGTGTATGAGAGACTACAATTAATTTTAATTCATAAAATTTATCTTTTATCTATGTAATCTTAATAATTTTCAAAATTTCAGACTTCGGTTCGAATTCCAGTTCATCCACCCTTAATGTTAAACATTCAGGATTGGAGAAATGAAGCACTTCACAACAAAATTTCCCCCGGTCAGTGTCAGGAACCGAGGTAGGATCTTGCAAGGCATTCACTTTTTCTTTAAACATGTTATCGTTAGACTCCTCAAAATGTGCCAAACAAATATCTAGATAGTCGAAATATTCAGTAAAAAGGAACTTATTCTCCACAATGGAATCAAGCATGTCAATTTGGTGGTTTGTATCAACATCACCTTATTTGAAAATTTCCAACATATCTTGATTATTAACTGGAGGACAAAGTAAAATTTTAAATTGCGTGGATTGTCTACCACGGCATATGTGGAAGCTTGGAGGAGATAAGGAATGAGTGATTATTTCTTAAAGGGGGGTGAATAGGACCACTTCAAATTTTACCAATTAAATCCAATTACCTAATTATATTAATTTATCAATTTTACTAATTAAGGTATTTAACACTAAGGGGTCGTTTGGCACCATGGATTGGAGGGGATTTGACGGGGTTTCAAATCCCCTGGTTGTTTGGCAGCATAAAGTAACTGGGGGTTTCAAATCTAGGAGGTTTCCAATCCCCTCTTTGAGGGGGTTTGTAATCCACGGTGAGAGCTTGGATTACACCTAAAATCATTTCAATAGTTGCAAGTGTAACAAGTGTATCACTATACACTATCATTTTATTGGGCACATGGCCCACTAAAGATGATCAACACCGTCCAAACATTGTCTATGTAAATCAGCACCGTCCAAACATTGTCCATGTAAATCAATAATTAAAAATCGTTGGTTAGTCACTCAAACATGTTCTTGTGCTTGTGGCCCATCAGAGACTTAGAATTTCATCATTTTCGGGCAAAACATATATTTCAGCAAGCTTATCACAACCATTGTGTCAAAAATTACATATCTCACTAATTAGAGATATTAAAGTTGATTTATTAATTAAATTCAAACCCTGTAAATATACCATGGATGGGTACTTTTGGATTAAAGTTGATTCACACTCCAAGGTGCCAATCACATTGGGAGGATTGCAAATCCAAGGGGTTTCTAATCATGGGGGTTCCCAATCCACGCTCCCAAATAGGTCCCAAGGCTTCCAAGACAATGGTGAATCCAATCACATAAACTACAATAAATATGTCAATTCAAGTAACTAGTCTATAATTGATAGTGAACTTGTGTGTGTTTATGTAACGCCCCGGATTTTTGCCAGCTGGGAATTAGACGTCCTTGGGTAGTACAATTGATTTATGGACTTGAGTACATGTCCGTATGTGTATTCACACATGTTTGGGACCAAAAGGAGTGGGATCCACCAAAACTGCCTGACCAAGTGAAATTTGAGAATTTTGAAGAACAAGGATAGCAAGGTTCGGTTGAACCGAGTGGAACCTGGTTGCACCGAGCAAACTGGGGCAATCTGGGCAACAATGATTGGTTGCACCAAGTAAACCTCGAGAAACCGAGTAAATATGGATAGTAGGGTTCGGTTGCACCGAGTGGAACTCAATTGAACCGAGTAACCCTATTCAGCAATATTCTACATGTTCGAATTTTGACAATTTTAGTGTACTGACTTCAAAAATTCATATCTATTTTTCTACAATGCCGATTGAGGTGATTCGAAATCCAAATTGAATCTTGATAAGTATAGTTTCATAAAAAAATAAAAATAAAAATAAAAACATAACTCAAAGTAGGTTAATTTTAGGATGTTTTAAAATTATACTAAAATAATTGGTTTCAGGTAGTTGGTACTTCCTTATTTTTTTTTGAATTTTCATAAAATTCGAAATGAAATAAAATTTGGTGAAGATAAAGTAGCTTGATGATGAATTATTAAAAAATAATAAAAATAATCTATTGACTAAAAATTCTAAAAACTATTATATGAAATAGACTTATTGAAATTGAAAATTTCAGCAACTACACGTTGCCGATAGACCGCGCATATCTTTTTCATCTTAGAGTTTTTGTATTTGTTGTCTTCTTAGGAATTACTTCTAATCATACTAGGAATCATCGTATTTAATTAAATTTATATTTTTTATCTTTTTATATTTTACTAATTCAGATAGCTTCAAGTATAATGGAATTATGATTATTGATTAGGGTGATTAGAGCCGAATTACTATTTCCACTAATTGTGAGTAGGCCACACTACGAACTTAGCTAATCCAAACTCTAGTTGTTGTGCACAAGAAATCTTGCCACCTAGTTCATATCAGAAATACCCTGATCTTTTGAATAAGCTCTAGACCGCTCATTAGTTAGCCACTAAACTCGAAACTATAGAATAACAACCATCTTACCAAGCTTGACGTCCAATGTGGATGTCGAGTCGGGATTGTGTCTAGAATTGCTTAACTTGGGCTGAAGGTTGGGTGCATTGGATGTACAAATGCCCTAAGCAGAAACCTGAAAATTTAAGTGAATTAGGCTCTCTGCTTTTTTGCGAAGTTGCGACTTTTCGACCGTTGGGTTTCAACCAAACTCGAGGTGTGAGTTAATGATATTTTCGTGCACATATTGTAATATTCATGGCCCTGATCAATATTCGATGACCATTAATCGTAAGTGGGGCCCCCATGACTAATCGAAGTATCCAACAGCTGCCCAATTCTGACAAACCATAGATCCTATAGTGAGGCACCTTTCTCCTAACACGGATGAACTAGTGGGCACTTGAAAGGCCCTGTATGTTGAAAACAACCTCCCTCAGGCAAGTTTATTGGAGAAAGGATCACCGAGGCTATTTGTGTATATTCTGACACTATAGATAGCCCCCCATTTTCACTCTCTTACTCCTATACGAATTTTAAGTTGTAAGAAGGTGAAAGGGAGAAGAGAAGAGAGTGGAAGTTGTGTGAGAGAGGAGTGAGTTTGGAGAATTCTCCTTACCGCCACTAGCCAGTGACATCGCCGCACCATGCCGCATTGCTGGAATCTTCCCAGCGGTAATTAGAGGTAATCAGTGAGCCCGTCTTAGAAATTGGTCCTTGAAAACTAAATGCATGAGCTCTTACAATCCAACCATCTTGGTATAGGATGTCGGTGAGCCATTAGGATTGGAACCCTCTTTCATTTCTGTCATTTCTCAAAAATCTTAATATTTGGTTTTGATCATTGTAACGTCTCAGAAAAATCCGTACAAAGATCCGAGTACCACCTCAGGTAGAAATTCCTAAGGACCGAATTATGTAGAAATTAGACAAAAATTAATTAAGTACTAAACTAAATAATCGGTGGAGTTAGCTCGAACTACTATCTATACAAATGGCAAGACCCAAAACCATTAAAATCCCTAACTCAACATTACTTAAAAACCTAAGAGCAATCTTAAAACCCAGTTGCTCTCCAGAGCACACTGAAACTCCGTATCGGACCTGGACCACACGTCGAAAGTCCGACGACTGTGAAACTATAGGCTTATGACCGTCTTATTGGGCTTAACAACCATCGTGGGAATTGAGCCCAAATAATATCAAGAAATGCACAACTTGAGCCTTGAGCGAAGTGTGTGAGAAACGCAAATATCTTTAGAAAATAAACCAAAACTTAACTGAATTAGGCCTTTCACTTGCAGGCAAAATTGAAGGTTTCAAACCGTCAGTTTCTAACCAAACTATACCCTTGGATCAGGAAAATTTCCCTACACGTATCCATATACTTGTGGCCCTGATCGAGTGACGACGATCGTTGAACAGATATAGGTCCGTCACGGTTGATCGACCTATACAAATGCGCTGAAATCGCATCCTGGCCTAGATCCATTGCCAGGGGACTTACCCTATGCCATAGACGAGTAATGGACCTCCAGATGAGCTCCGTTTGCCCGAAACAATCGCCCTTTGGCTATAACCCAAGTATACCATGACCCTAGGGCCATTGACATCACTTCTTAGCCTATATAAGGCCCTTAAACCACCTCACTCCCATTCCATACGAATTTCTCTAACCCTAAGAGAGAGAAGAGAGAAAAGAGGAGAAAAGAGTGAGGAGAAGAGTGAGAGTTTGGGAGATCGTTGCTGGGATTCACTCCCACTACTCTACGCATTGAATCGCCGCCCCACCATTACTACACGAACAATTCTAACTTTGATTTGGGTAAGAAATCCTAACCTAATCTCGTTTTAGGAATCGAAATAGAGGAATCGACGAAATAGCTAACCTATTTCGTGATTTAAGTAGCCGTTGTTCTGTAGACGGAAGTGTAGGATTCAAACCGTGTTCGAAACGAGCAATCCGACGAAAGGTGCAGACTATAAATGTTTAGGTTATGGTTTTCAAGGCTTTTAATGTCAGCTAATGATTTATGTCTGACTTGATTGCCCCCATATGATCTTAGTTACAATGTATTTGATAAATTATACATGTGTGTGTGAACTATGTGACTATATAATGCATTCCGTGTGTTTGTTGAAATGTTTGAATGAAATTACAATTACAATTTGTACTTTCCATGACTTTTAATCTAGAATACATGTTTGTTGTATGTATGACAACTCTCTTATGAAAGGATTTGCCATAATTTATGCTATAACTAAGTTAGGTCATGTATGTAGTAGTGTGTAGACTAAACATTTGATGAAAATGTTGAATGAGTAATTGTTTGATGAAATGTACTTACTAAGAGTGTTGAGATAGGATTCTCAACTACCTTATCTACATGTATAAATTCATTCATGTAACCTTAAATTCAACTACGTGATTTATGTATGAAATGCATATGTATGATAATATGTTTATTATGTGTTTTATAATATGCTCAAATGATTACTGTATTTGAATTGTTCATTAAATGCTGTGATGACTATCACGTGTGATTACCTATTGCATTTGAGTATGATTGGGACTACTACATAGTCCAGGCAATCGGTAACGATTCCCGATTGAGTGGCCGAACTAGTCTCGCCACCTTGGATAAGTTCAATGAATTTGAGTCGTACGGTGATTGTCGACAGTGGTTAGGTCACATGGAGTGCTTATATGCTCCATGTCGATTAATTCAGCATGCGCTTGTACCAATTGAACTTGTCAAATAACTCGATTGACTTATTGTATGTTTACCATGTATGGACACTACTGCTTGAATCTAAGGTACCACTTACCAATGTAAAACCCGTCTCAATCATGGTACCACAATCCGCTAAGACTCATAAGCTGGGCATAGTGGAATGGGACACCGTGGTCGAGCTATCGGCATATGTTGGGGTGACGAGCCTCCCCGTAGTAACCAATGAGTAATCCAAACTTGTGAGCTGAATATGGTGGTATGGTACACTGTATTCGAGTTGTCGGCCTACGTTCAGATGACAAGCCTCCCGTAGCGACCTCAAGTATAATCAATCGAACTTACCCATCCACTGCTTCCATTAGGGGTGATGCCCTGCAACTTGCCTATCGTATGTGATCAACTAGGATTGACGACCCTAGATGGATCTCCGTTTAGGGTAAATGATGTAAAGGGAGGTACCTTAGCTTCCCGAATCTTCTATATGAATAAGCCTAATTAAGAACTTGGCTAACACGAACATGCACCACATTGCATGTGCTTTGGCAAGGAAGCACACGTTTAGGGAGTTTGCCATGTGCGACCATGAGATAAAGTTGTTGAGGGAGTGCAGGAGAGGGCATGCATCATTACAGCATACCATTCCTGCATTAATAAGAGTACTTAAGATATGATTGTTGTGAAAGTGCCTTGGTTTGTTAATTAGCGTGAGTGTTGAGTCAGATAGACTGCAGAGCCTTATAGGAAGATCGATCAAAGAGTCTGCCTCAACCAGATGTGTGCACGAACTCATCACAGGTAAATCTAAGCCTCACATCCCTTCTCCCAAAACACCAGGTGATTAAAACCCTTAAAACAAATTAGAACATCAAAGGGTTTTGAGTTAGAAAACTTTTTCAAAATTCATAAAATCTCTAAGTTTTCTAGCTCTGTCGATTTTATCGATATACTGATTGATATTATCAACATGCGCTGTCGATGTCCTCGATGACTAAACGATATCATCGAAATGAGGACAAAATATGTCCAGCAACATCATACACATTTGGACGGAATTATCGATGTATCGATATACCTATCGATATTCAAATCGATAGCAGAGCAAATAAGTCCCTGTTTTTTGGTAAGAAAAATCATAAGATCGCCGATATATCGAACTCCTCGATATCATCGAAATTCAAATCACGATGATATCGGAAGGCCTTCGATGATATCGGTCTTGGACTCACATATATCCAGCGAATTTCTCAGGCTATTTTATCTTTGATTGAGGGTCACTCGATAGAATCGATATTCAAATATCGTTGATATCGATACGGTATCGATTGCATCGAACATGGACATAAACTGTCCAGTAAGCTTAATGGAAAATCCTTTGGATTTATCGATGCATCGACACAGCTATCGACATCATCGACATTCAAATTTCGATGATATCAAAGGTCCCTCGATCATTCTTTTAAACCTGAAAAATTCCAAGGCAAGTCTCTCTCATTTTTCAAATATCGAGGAATCAAATCTCATATCGATGAAATCAGAGTTCAAAATCCGATTGCATCGACACTTGTTTCGATTTCATCGACCAACTGGCAAAAGGTTTCAAAAGCGTATAACATTTGAGTTTGTCTCATCGACCAGCCCGTCGATATAATCGAGAGTATACGCTCGATGATATCGAACCCGCTCGATGATATCGAACTCTGTCATAAATGTGACCGTTTTATATCCGTTGGAACCTTTTGCCTATATAAAGAGAACCTGTCTATTGTTGCTAGTAGAGAAAGAAGCGAGTGCTTTTGAGTGTTTAGCCTTAAATCATATACCCAAAGCCCTTTCTCTCGTGGAAGTTCATCCTCCAATCCACCCTCACCATTGATATTCAATAGAGTGGATTGGGGAATGAACTTCCTCATTCAAGGATCCTCTAGCTACCACCTTAATAGCAAGTCATTAAGCTTGGATGCCTTGAATGCATAGATGATTGGAATCGCTTTATCTTCTTTATAGGAAAACATTTAGGAGAGTAGGATTCCATCACAGCCTTGACCCAACCCATCACCATGCATTGGTACATCTTCTGAGTTACGGATCAAGGAAGCTGAAGTTCTTCATCAAAAGAGGAGGTCTTTAACAAATGCACTGAAAGGGACTCATCTGCATATTAGTAAGTTATCAGAGTCCAAAGGACCCTTGTGATCATTCCTTTGTAGGATTGGGTTTAAGGTGTTTCTCACCCCTTGCAAGTCCTCTAGGGGCCTCGGAAGGAGTGTACGTAGTGGGTGCGTTGTGTTGACCCTTGCTCTATGGAGAGCATAAATAGTTAGAGTCTTGTGGAAGATCCTTGGCTAGTGTGCCTAAAAGTGGGTGCGTTGTGTTGACCCTTGCTCGTGAGAGCATAAACAGTTAGGGTCTTGTGGAGGATCCTTAGCCAGTGTGCCTAAAATTGGGTGAGTTGTGTTGACCCTTGCTCGTGAGAGCATAAACAGTTAGGGTCTTGTGGAGGATCCTTAGCCAGTGTGCCTAAAATTGGGTGAGTTGTGTTGACCCTTGCTCGTGAGAGCATAAACAGTTAGGGTCTTGTGGAAGATCCTTGGCCAGTGTGCCTAAAAGTGGGTGCTTTGTGTTGACCCTTGCTCGTGAGAGCATAAACAGTTAGCCTAGGTGTAGGTTGTAAAGGTTAAAGGTGAACCTGATTTAAAACCTTGGGTTTGGGGTGAACCGTGTGAAACCTCCTTAGTGAAATCCGGTACACTCGAGGGTTGAATGCGGTTGCCGGGAGTGGAGTAGACAAGTAGTCAAACCACTATAAAAATGACTGTGTTTGAGATTGTTATTGTCTTCCATTTGCTTATGTGATTTCCTTAAATACTTTCATATGTGATTATCTGAGATCACACCTCACACACACAGAGTCATGTCCATCATAAACTAGTTTGCATATTATTCATCTCTCAAATAATTTGTGATTGGATCCTCTACCAGGCTTGGAAGCCAGTAGAGTTGCTCTTGAGTAATCCTAATACATGCTTGTTATAAGGATTAGAGTGATAGGATTTTAAATTGTTATAATTTTCTTAAAAAGTCCTACTCACCCCCTTCTAGGACATATTGACATATTCCTACTTCAACTAAAGCAATCTTTACCGCAATTTCATGTTGTATTGCTTTATCATTACTGCTTGACTGAATTGATAACATGTTAACCTTTGTCTTATAGTACCACTGAGTTGATCACTCACTCTCACTTTGGGATGGTGTTTTAAAACACCAACCAGACCCTAATTTAGATGCAGGTTATGGTGAGGCTTACACGACGGAGCCATACTTCTTTGACGACGAGGAGGAGTTCTCCTACGTGCAGCTCTCTGGCGGGTCTGTGTAGACCTAGAGCTGCGTCGCCGGGATTATAGGGTTATGGATTAGTTGGACATTACACTTGATATTTTGTAAAATTTGAAACAATACATGTATATATTCAGCCTGGTAACATACTCATTCTCCGGGGATCGAGAAATACTTATATACTTTCTATACCTGTGCCAGTCTTCCGCTTGCTTAATTTAATTACCTCTGGAGTATGATATGCTGTTTTAGGGTAATCTCACTCATGTTTAATACATTAATATGGATAACATTTAAACATAATTATCTATGTTTACTCATTCTCCGGGGATTAAGAAATACTTATATACTTTCTATACCTGTGCCAGTCTTCCGCTTGCTTAATTTAATTACCTCTGGAGTATGATATGTTGCTTTAGGGTAATCTCACTCATGTTTAATACATTAATATGGACAACATTTAAACATCACTAACTATGTTGCATAAGTGATGCGTTGGATCTCGGGAGTTGAGCTTTGCTCGACCCTCGAAATCCGAGGCGTTACAATCATGCTAGGACTTAGGGTCTCGAAAATTGATTAGGAGTGGCCCATGCTATTGTGAGAACCGTATTTGGGCATGGCTTCATGTGGATGCTGTAATACACCAATCCCAGTCCCTGACTTGTCGAATCGAGTTGGGATTTGCTCGAATTAAGTTAGGTAAAACCATTAACCCTTAGTTAAACCTTATTATTTTAAAATTCACATTACTAATAATGAAATTGTTGATGAATTAGGGTTTGGAGCGTTTTCTCCAAATTCCCGATGCTAGGGCCGTATCTGAGTTAAGGATTTTGACTCTAAGGTGAAGATCTACCATCAAGCTTCTATTTGGCATTTTAGAATAATTAATTACATTTATTTGCTACTTGATTGATAACATGCTCGATGAAATGCTTGAATGACATGAAACTCTTAATATTATAAAAAATTTGGATGTTGAATGCTTAAAAATACTAGGATGATTGAATTATGTTGTCGTAGTGGATCGAGCTTTGTAAATTACCAAAATATGAGGATAACCCACTTTAGGGAGGCTATCCCAGGCCTATACGGCTGACTGGAGTTGAACACGAATGATCGGAGCTACGCAGGATGCTTTGCACCCAATGCCGATTTACTTAAGGTCCTCTGTAGTCGATCGCATCAGTCTAATGCAAGCTCGATCATTCTTGTGCTTGGTGCTTGTATAACATTCAATAGAATTTGGGATACCACCGTTACCATTGATTTAGTCTACTCATAACCATTAGTGCATTACGATCCCCAAAGACTCATGAGCTGAGCATGGTGGTATGGGACACCGTGTTCGAGCTGTCGGCCTATGCTGGGGTGATGAGCCTCCCCATAGTGACCATTGAATACTGATAAAAGTGATAGAATGTTGTTCAAATGGTCCTCGTTAAATTACTCGGCTGATGGTTCCATACTAGAGTACCGTTCGAATGACTAGGAGTGAGCGGAATTGGTTGACAAGCCTCTTTCCTTTGTTTTATTTAGTTTTTGAGCGACAAGCCTGCACCTCTAAATTCATGGTTTATACTCGGCATTGGTGATGACCTGTATCTTATTGATGCCTTAATTTGGATCATGGGACACTGGTGAGGAGCCGCCACATGCTGCAACGAACCACGTGGTCTGGATAATGACTTGTAATATAATGGCAATATCTTAGCTGCGCCAACCTGCTGTATGAACTGGGACTAATAATCACTTGGTTAATCATG